>OY288251.1:63527665-64127665 GCA_958450325.1 Agrostemma githago | reverse complement strand
GGACGAGACGTCGAGGCCTTGAGATCAAGCTAGCATCACGCTTTGGTCCTGAACCCATCCGGTCCAGACGCCAAAGGTCAGGCGCCTGAACTTCAGTCCGCCTCGTTCCAGGTGCCTGAGTACCAAGCCGCAACCTTTTGTGCATTTCAGCCTCTGTCCACTGGTCAATACGTAAAGTAATACGTAATTGATTAGAGTCTGTCCAATATTGGTTTACGGTTTCAATTTACGAGTTCGTTTATTATTTACGTTACCGTTTCTAACCCAATTATATTATATCTTCGCTTGTCGTATTGTGAATTCCGGGTTGTATTCCGCCCGTGTAATTTTTAATTTACATTTAAGTTGTTTATTTACGTTGCGTGGCATTTACCGTTTTCTAAACGAACCCACATGCTAAATACAACTTCGACATTGATTTAAGATGCAATATAATCAATTTATCATAAAATTCGTATCAAGTTGATATAATCGATTTATCATAAAATTGAATCAATTAAGGACAAGCACCCCATTATAGCTAAATGAGATATCGTAGACTACCAGCGTAGTCGATAACGATATACATTTCGCATAGGGAATAATGCTTGCGACTTTATTCAACGCACGTTAATCAATCACGCGTTCCCTTTTCAAATCTACATTTTACACATTTATTTTTGGTCTTTTACAACTTCGAGCGAATGTCTCACTTGGTATGTCTCATACCAATGACTTCCTAGTCGGATTCGGTATACGACATACCGAGACAGCCAGACTTCACCATGAGGAGTCGGGACGATACATCGAGGCTTCGGGATCAAGCTAGTATCACGCTTTGGTCCTGAACTCAGCCGGTCCAGACACCAAAGGTCAGGCGCCTGAACTTCAGGCCGCCTCCTCTCAGGCGCCTGAACTTCAGGCCGCCTCCCCTCAGGCGCCTGAACTTCAGTCCGCCTCGTTCCAGGCGCCTGAGTACCAAGCTGCAACCTTTTGCGCATTCCAGCCTCTGTCCTCTGGTCAATACGTAATGCAATATGTAATTGATTAGAGTCTGTCCAATATCCGGTTTACAGTTTCAATTTTGCGATTCATTTACGAGTTCGTTTATTATTTACGTTACCGTTTCTAATCCGATTATATTATATCTTCGCTTGTCGTATTGTCAATTCTGGGTTGTATTCCGCTCGTGTAATTTGTAATTTTCATTTAAGTTGTTTATTTACATTGCGTGGCATTTACCGTTTTCTAAATGAACTCACATGCTAAATAAAACTTCGACATTGATTTAAGATGCATTAAATGACGTAGCTAAATACGTATTTCACATGTGTAGCTTAAAATGTTGTTTTGCATATCATTTAACCGTCTTACTAACGCGCGCATATGAAAATCGAACGATATCTTAGTAGAGGCCGCTAAGAGCGGGCGGGGTTAGGTGTCCTTCGTGGGCTTCCCAACACGTATCCTCACCCCTTACATAGAACCACTAGTTTCCGGATGCCCGAAATCGTTGGCATACGAGAGTCATTCGATGCACGATACCAGATAACTCGGCATCGGTATCGTAATGCAAAGGGGTGAACTAACCCCATAAACTCTAGTACTAAAGCGGGTCGTGCTTTGTGCACGATACGCCCAAGTATAGAGTGGGTTCGAACGGGCCTGAACTCCCACAAAGTTCGGTGGCGACTCCTATTTTGATTTAAATTTCGACCCGAGAACAATCTCACCACGAGATTCATTCGCCTACCCAAACCCACGCATGGCCGCGTCGGGGTGGACCTATGTCATGTCCACAGTAGACCTCCTCATATTTGAATTGAATCCAAAGGAGGTATTCCTGGTTACAACCCAGGAAGAAGCCAAGTAACAGAGGGTCCCGCAAGGCAATAGTAGCTCAGATTCTGAGGTAGTCATTTGGCGGGACAACTTCAAAGGCCTCGACTTTGAAATCAGAGCTGAGGAGTTGGCCAATAGTGCTGGCAGTCGCCATGTTTGGGAACTCAAAGGGTAGCCCACAGACACGGACCTATAGCTTGATAAGTGGAAATCTCACAGTACGCGGAACAGCTTCAAGACTCCATTTGGCCAAGGCAATGATAGCTCCATTAATAGAGATAAATGTACGCTCCAGGAGGTCGAGGCGGTCCTCATTGTCCGCACAGTGAAAGACAATTAAATCGCCCATTTCATGGACTTTGATGGGTCCCCTGGTGACCTAGTGGTCCTCAATGACAGCTTTAATGGTAGCAGCACTGAAACTTCTGTAATCCGCCATGAAACCTAGAATGCAACGATTGTAGAAGGCGAAGGAGTCTCCCAAGAAGTCCGGATTCATACTGATGATGGCACCATTGTGGGGGTAGCGCTAGAAGGAAAAGAAGTCGACTTCAATACGAAAGTCAGCCTCCTCAGGAATGTTACTTACACGAGAAATGCTAGGCCCCACCTCTGAGAAAGTGTTAGGATTTAAGCTGAATGAGTTAGATGAGTTATTTGGTGTTGGGTTTGAACCCATTTTGGAAGTAGAGAGTGCTTAGTTGTTTTAGCATGTATTTCCGGTGTGGGTGTGCAGTGGAGTGTGGCTTGATCGTCATATATACTTGAGTCATTATAGGATGGTGTAGGAGTAAGAGATGAATGGTCATTCAAGGAAAGGGAGGACGGCAAAAGATAGTTGGTTGAGGGAGAGGCACTCAATGGTGTGTAGAGGAATGGGATGATGAAAAGTCAGTTTTGAAAGAGGAGATTTGCACGTCTGACAGTTGTGTCGTACGAGGAAGCTTAGGAAATCAAATAAAGTTCATAAGACTTTGCAGGTGTACTAGAGCAGAGAAGGTGGGGTTTATAGACGGGGATCTTTTAGGGGAATGATTGCATTTATTGCATCAATTTAAAGGCTGAATGAGAATGGTGTGTATTAATTGGGGAACAGAGTAATCATAGCAACTAGACATTGATTTGGGTGAAAATTGATTTGGGGAAGGAATTAAGTAAATTGATTTGGGGGAGAAATTAGGGTTAGAGCATGTTTTACCATAGGTAAAATTTTCTCCATATTTTCTCTCCATTACTATTCTCCATCTTTTTTTCTCCACCCAAAAATTCTCAATTACAATGGATACCATTTTTCTCCATCAACCTCTCCATTATGGGACACACATCTTTCACAACTCATTTTTATCTATCTATCCCACTCATTCTCAATTATCTTATATTATAATTAACATTTTTTATTATATTATAATTAGCTGATTGATTAAATTTAGTGCACTGTGAAATTAAAAAAAAATGATTTGTTTTCGTTTCATTTTTACGTATTTTCCCATTTTCTATGAGTATTTCTACCAGATAAAACTGACCTACGGTTAGAGCAAAATAGGAAGTGCACACATTTTTTAGCAAACCATGGTACCTTTATTAATCACAAACATTCAATACAAAGACTGGAAAAAAAACATTAATAAGTACGAACGTTACATTAAACGAAAAACATTTAGTAAACAACAATGACTGGGTACATGAACATATTACAACAAATAAAATCAATCAGAGCCATCACATTCACTTCCTAACCACTCGTCAGAATCGTAATTAAGTCGGTCTACCGGTACATCTTGATCACGTAAATATTCTTGTTCTTCCTCCATGGTAACCTCATTATATAAGTCACAGTAATGAAGACGCTCACGTGGAATAAAAAATCTAGGGGTGAGGAGAAAAATCCGATACATTTTTATTATCCGTATACGATACGGTATACGGTTGCAATTATACGGATTTCCATATATCCTATACGAATATCCGGATATCAAATACTGTTTTTCATAAAACCGTAGCGGATACGTATCAGCAAAATTGAAAACCGGATATCCGATTTCCGATCCGGTTTTCAAAAAAAAAACTGTAATACTCCACTAATTACTAAAACAGTAAAACTAAATAACTTAATTGGATTGAAAATAAAAAAATCTCATTTCACTCTCTCATTCAGTCATTCCGCCCCATTCAGTCAAAACTCAAAAATATGAAAACCCTAACTCTCTCTCTAACTTTCACTCTTTCATACTTGCAGTAGTATCCGGCGAGTTAACCCCAAATCCTCACACTTTCATCTCTAACAATCATTCTCGTTTCAACAGGTAAATCTCGCTCTCATTTTTTGTTGTTTTTGTCTTGTTTTCTTTCTCTTTCTCCAGCTATCAAGCCGTCGTTTTTTTCTCGTTTTCTTTTCTTCAATTCAAGCCGTCGTTTTCTTTTCTGTTGTTTAAGTTTCTCTCGTTTTCTGTTGTTTTCACGTTTCATGTATAACTCGTCTTTGTTTGATTGTTCACTTCTGTCAATTGTTGCTGTTTTGGGTTGATTTGTGTGGAAAAGATTTGATCTTTGTGTTTCAGTTATGTGCTGATTTGTGTGAATGTTATGGATTTTGATGTTTTTGTTTGTTTAGATGCTAATGTTAGCCATATCAATCTTTGGTGAACTGTGTTGAAAAAACTGTGATGTTAGCTAAATTCTCTAACTGTGAGCTGTGTTAAAAAATCCGTCATTGTCTGGCTGTGTTCAGATGATGGTGTTTTCGAGGTAGTTTTTGTTGATTAAGGGCTTCGGGTCTAACGGAGGACCGAATAGTCGAATACTAGCTGAAGAATTGAAACGGAGAAGGTTGTATTTTGTTTAATTACGGTTCGATTGTTTATGTTTCTGTTTTTTGTTGTAGTTTCTTAATTATTGTCATTTTATTTTTTATTCATGTAGATGTCTTCAAGTTTCGATGAAAACGTCTACAATGTTGTTGACGAAAGAGTTGCAGATCTAGATTATGGTACAAGTGAAGGAGAGCCTATAGACGTTGATGATGAAGTTTCAACTAAGAGAACAAAGAAAAACCATCAAGATTCCTCGAGTCAAAAGAGATCTAGACCACCAAAAATCCCGAATGAAAGTAATTTAAGCAAACTTTTGTCCCTTGGTCAACCTTTTGTTAGAAATGGAAAAAATGCATCTCCACATTGGTCTCATTTTGTGCAAGGTGATGAAGTAGATTTTGCAAAATGCATATATTGTGGTGATGTTCTTAGTTGCAAATCTAGTCAAGGGACAACCCCAATCTCGAATCATGTTGCACGTTATAAAAAACACCCTGCAAATGTGGATAAGAAGCAAAAATTGATAAGTTTAGAAACCACTACTATTGTTAATGAAGATGGAACGACTGGGACTATTACGGTTCCTTCACTATGGAAGTTTGATCAAGGGAAAACTAGAAAATCACTTGCTAAAATGATAGTAGTTGATGAATTGGCTTTCTCATTTGTGGAAGGCGAGGGATTTAAAGGCTTTTGTGTAGACATGAACGAACCCACAATTTTCCATTCCTTCACGATTTACTGTTGCTAAAGATGTTTATAAGCTTTTCATTGAGGAAAGAGGACATTTGAAAGATTTTTTTGGAAGCATGACATCTAGAGTGGGCCTCACTGATTGTTGGACTTCGGGTCAAAATTTAGGATACATGTGCTTAACTGCTCATTTTATGGATGCTGATTGGAATTTACATAAGAGAATCATTAATTTTTGTCAAATTGTCGGTCACTCGGGGGCGATAATTGGTAAAAAAGGTTGAGAAATGTTTGAGTGAATGGAATTTGAAGAATGTCTTGACAGTAACGGTAGACAATGCAAGTTCTAATGATCTTGCCGTTGACTACTTGAGAAGAAAGCTTAATAATTCTGAATGTGATGTTTTAGAGGGCAAATTTTTGCATATGAGATGTGCCGCACATATCTTGAATTTGGTGGTTAGAGATGGCTTAACCGATCTTGCTAAGTCAGTTGTGAAAATCCGAGCCCTTGTAAAATTTGTAAGGGCTTCACCGGGTAGGTTCCAAAAGTTTAAAGCTTGTGCTTTAGAAGAAAAAATTGAATCTAAGAGTCATGTAAGTTTGGATGTTGAAACAAGATGGAACTCCACTTACTTGATGCTTGAATCTGCCTTGAAGTATAAAAAGGCCTTTGGTTGCATGTGTGTTAATGATTTGGCGCTTCAAAAAGAAATGAGGAAGTTTGGTAATGAACCTACAAATGAGGAATGAAGGCAAGTGTTGTACTTTTTGCCTTTTTTGAAAAATTTCTATGATGCCACTTTGAAAATGTCTGCATCCCTCTATGTCACTAGTAACATTTATGTGGAAGTGATATTCGGTGTTGGTGAGATACTTACACAACATATGAATGATGAGGATGAAGGTGTTAGAAAGATGGCATCTCAAATGAAGGTGAAGTATGACAAGTATTGTGGTAAAATTGATAATCTAAACTTATTTTTATTTGTGTCTTTAATCCTTGATCCAAGATGGAAGATGGTGCGTGGGGAGTGGATGGTGAAATCCGCTTATGGCATTGTGAATGGTACTCATTTGGCAGGGAATATTAGATTCTTTTTCCATGAGTTCTTTGAGTTTTATGATTCTTCAACCCAAAGTAACCAATGCCCATCTTCTTCTAGTTCTACTTCTACCAATTCTTCGACTATACCCTCCAAAGACAAAAGTCAAGATAAATCGTTGGGAAAAGTCATGGTACCCTCGAACTATGTTACATTACACATATGGTATCCCTACTTTTAGGTTTGTTCCCATGGTAACCTTGAGTTTTATAGTTTAGTTACCGATTTGCCCTTACCTAATTTTCTGTCATGACGCCGTTAAATTATGACCAAAAGTTGGATGATTAGTTGTTAATTAATTTTGGATGGAAAATTAATTACATCACTCAAAAACTACTTTTTTCCATGGTACCCCTAAGTTTTCATAGTTGTTCCCATGACACCCCTAAATTTTCATAGTTGTTCTCATGGTACCCCTGAAAGGAAAACAACGAATCACTGAAGCAAAGCAACGACTAGTTTACTGAAGTAACCGTTACACAAGTGCTTATAAATTCACTCTCATTTCTATTTTGGCAAAAGAAAAACAAACAATCCACACTTACTCACTCAACCTTTTCACCTCCTTTTTCACTTGTCCAAAAAAATGGAAAATGTTTCAGTATGATCGAGCTTCAAGGTAAGGTGATGAAGTTTTTTCCATTTTTTTCTACAAGTGAAGAAGGAGGTGAAAAAGATGAGTGAGTAAGTGTGGATTGTTTGTTCTTCTTCTGCCAAAATAGAAAAGGGAAGTGAATTTATAAGCACTTGTGTAACAGCTAGTTCAGTAAACTAGTCGTTGCTTTGCTTTAATGAGTCAATGCTTTCCTTTCAGGGGTACCATGGGAACAATCATGAAAACTTAGGGGTACCATGGAAACCCCTCTCCTTTTGAAGAAAAATAGTTGTTAAGTGATGTAATTAATTTTCCCTCCAAAATTAATTAACAACTAATCATTCAACTTTTGGTCATAATTTAACGGCGTCATGACAGAAAATTGGGTAAGGGCAAATCGGGAACTAAAATATAAAACTCAAGGTTACCATGGGAACAAACTTAAAAGTAGGGGTACCATGTGTAATGTGACATAGTTCGAGGGTACCATGGGAAATTTCCGTAAATTGTTTAATTTTGGTGCTGTTTTGAGTAAGAAATTTGACATGGAGAATGCTGGTAAGGAACTTGAGAAGAAATTCAAATTAGAAAAGTACTTAGAGGATGCTCGAGAAAGTACATAACCATCCTTTAAGCTCTTACAATGGTGGAAGGATAACCAAAAGAGATATCCCATACTTTCTAAGATGGCTAGAGATGTACTCGCGATCACGGTTTCAACAATTGCTTCGGAGTCGACATTTAGTACGGGAGGTCGTATTCTTGACTCTTTCCGTACATCTTTAGCTCCTTATATGGTGGAAGCTCTTATATGTGCGCAAGATTGGCTTCGGACAAGTCACACTCCACTAATCATAGGGGATCATTTATTTGAAATGGCGAAAATACAAGAAGGCAAGTTTTATTAATCATAATCTTTAATCTCTTTTTATATTGAAAATTAGTTATTGTATTTTAATTTGAAGATATATTTTTTTGGTAATTGTGAAATGGTAGGTATGGAAGACTTGATGTTGCAACAACCGGTTAATCGGTTATTGTGATCGATGACTCTCACAACACAGATGATTGAAGGTTTGTTATATTCCTTTACTTTTGATTCTTTCTTGCGTAAACAACCATTTGATGACATTGTTTGACTTGATGTTGCCTCAAGTGCTGTATCTTTTATTGTTTTGATGTCTTATAACACTTTTAGTTCATGTTGAAGGATGGCTCCTTGAAGCTTGGTTAGGCAGTTTGAAGAAAAACATGATGTTTAGAGAAGAGAAGAAAGCATGCTCTTTGGAGAAAGCTTCTTGTTTGAAGTAAGCAGACGGTTTGCTATGACTCTATTATCGGAGAATATTTGTCGTATTCGACTATTCGGGATGATTGTAATAATTAAATTATTTTTAGATATTTTTCTTATTTATTTACGTATTATTTTTGTATAACAAATAACGCAACGTTCGTTAAGGCCTTAAAATCAAAAATCGGATTATATGTACTTAAAGGAAAATTAAAAATAAAAGAAACATCAAAACCGGATACCAGATATCCAGTTCTCGTATATCCGGAAAAACCGGATATCCGATTTAACTCGGATTGGATCAAGATAGTAAAATTTCAGAATTTTAAAATTGGATATCCGATCCGGTTTCGCAAACCGGATCGGATATCCGATTTTGCTCACCCCTAGAAAAATCTACCAGCCCCAGATAGTAGATCAAACAAAGTGTCTGAATTCATTACGTCCAACAAGCGATTAATAATTTCGACAACAATTCTTTTTTTATTTTGCGACGTTCTTCGTCTTTGGAGATACAAGTATCTGAAATAACGTAATAAAAAACAGGTCGTATTAAATCATGTAGAATGTAAGTTATCTTTCCAACTATGATTCATCAAACTAAAAACGGATGATATTACCTAATGTAGCATTACTCAAAACAGGTGGACTCAACACACCATTCGTGTTTCCGGATATGATAGAGCTCAGCATTGTTAATGGTGGTTCACAATGTATCATATTCATGTACAGCGTTTCTGGCATGACAAGGTTCAAACGAGCAAGAAAGTGAGGAGCATGATCCTTTATCATGTCAATTTCTCTTTGATACTCTCTAACTTTATCATCTCATATAGTCATTTTTGGATAATTTAATAGATGTGAATATATGATAAGCAAAAGAACGGAAATGATTAGAATGTTGGATGTGAGTAAATGTAGAGTTCAAAGTATCACCTTGTATAGAGAACCAATTGCAAGTAAGTAAAGACGTTTCAAATGTAGTCGTTGGTAATATAGTTGTTTCCAATATAGTCGTTTAAAATACAGTCGTTAGTAATAGTGCCATTAGATTTCAATATAATCATTGGGGTGTAATCCAAATCAGCGAATTCGAATTATGTACAAACAGATAAATCATTTTTTGGAGTACAGACATTCGAATTTTCATTGAAACATAATAAATAACATTAAAATTAAATCACATTACATTATATGAAACACACAGGTCGAAATGATACATAACTACTAAAAAAGAACACTTATTTGAAACATAAATATAAAATGAAATGCCATAAATATGAAGTACTAGAAATTGGTCTTAATCGCTACTTTCTCGACGCTCCTTTTTTTTTCCAAATGTGTTTCATCAAATCAGTTTTGAGTGTTAAATTAATGGAGTTGTCTTCCAAGTGAGTCCGTTTAGCCCAACCTACCAGTTGCATCTGGTAATTGGTGGAAAAAAGGATTGTACGCTTTCACGCATTCCAACACACTTAAGAATATGTGTTTTCTCATGCAAAAACGACGACGAAACACATTATCAGGATACGTGGGTTGCGGGGAGAAGTAGTCATTGTAAAGTTGATTGTAGCCTTCTTCTCGATTTCTTTCAATTCGACGCCTCTTATGAGGTCGATTTGTACGAAGTTTGCGTTTCTTTTGCAAACGTCTCCATAATGATATAAGAGAAAGACAAGCCGCAACATTCTCCTCTCAATCGTCAGCTGAAGAAACCATTTTTTTTGTTATAAAAGATCAAGAGTAATTGGTGTTAGGGTTTGTTGAAACGAACAAGTGTTTTTGCTAAGTTGGTGTATTAATTTTTGCACATTATAAGAGATATTTATAGTCGTTTGAAATATATCCGTTGAAATTATAGTCATTTGAAATATATCCATTGGAAATATAATCATTTGAAATATATCCGTTGAAATTTTAGTCGTTTGAAATATATACGTTGGAAACATAGTCGTTTGAAGTATCTATCCGTTGCAAATATAGTCGTTTGAAATATATCCGTTGGAATTATAGTCGTTTGACATATATCCGTTGGAATTATAGTCGTTTGAAGTATACATATCTGTTGCAAATATAGTCGTTTGAAATATATCCGTTAGAATTATACTCCCTCCATCCAACTTTAAACTTCATGGGGGGAGTGGCACAAAAATTAAGGGTGAGGTAGATTATGTGGTGGAAAATGAAAGTTGAGGGAAAATGTGGGGTCAGAAATGATATGGACCACAAAAATCAACCAAAAGAGGAAATATTGTAATTAGGAAGTTTAAAGATGGACAACCCTTTAAGAAAAGTAGGAAGATTAAAATTGGATGGAGGTAGTAGTCGTTTTAAATATATCCGTTGGAAATATAGTCGTTTGAAGTATATCTGTTGCAAATATAGTCGTTTGAAATATATTCGGTAGAATTATAGTCGTTTGAAATATATCCGTTGGAAATGAAGTCGTTTGAAATATATCCGTTGGAAATGTAGCCGTTTGAAATACATCCGTTGAATTTATAGTCATTTGAAATATAGTCGTTTGAAATATATCCGTTGGAATTATAGTCGTTTGAAATATATATCCGCTGGAAATATAGTCGTTTGAAGTATATATCCGTTGCAAATATAGTCGTTTGAAATATATCCTTTGGAATTATAGTCGTTTGAAATATATCCGTTGGAATTATAGTCGTTTGAAATATATCCGTTGGAATTATAGTCATTTGAAATATATTCATTGGGATTATAGTCGTTTGAAGTATATCCGAGGGGGGTTCACTTTTTAAAAATAGAAATTCAAACTTTTTTAAAAAGAAATTATAAAATATATAACCGAACTAAAGAAATAATAGTCAAACAACAAATAAATAACATTAAAAAAACCTCAAACTTTATAGTTCCACAATTACGAATTACATTAAACTAAATTATCTAATTTATTTGTGAAGTCCACATCTAGATGACTAAATATCATTGAGTTCTAGGAACAGCTGGTTCTTGTGCTCCTCCTCCACTGCATTTAAGTCGTTCCTATTTTATAAATAAATATTCATATAACTTCATCTTTTGCAGCCATTTTTGATGACTTATTTCCGCATTGATTCTCCTCGTCAAGTCTAGCAACTTCTTCTTCATTATACCAGTAATCTCTTGAATTTCCTTAACAATAATTTCATCTTATTCATCAACAACTTTAGACTTCCCCTTCTTTCGCTTTTGCGCCTTCATTCCCGACGGACGGCTGCTTGGACCTTCGTTTCCGGTTTTGGGACAGTCTTCCTCATTTGCACGTCTCCTTTTCCCACTACTATCAGAAGCAGTTGTGTCAGCATTTTTTTTCTCCGATTGTTGTGGTGATTGTTGCTCGCAAATAACCGTTTCTCATCTCGAGTATTGCGTAAGGAAATACCATTGCCTCTCCCATGCCACCTCTTTCTTATAAAATGCACGAGCCTCAGATAGAATGTCATTCTTATTCATTCCACTGGTACCTCTTCTTTTAGCTCTCTCATACTGACCCACCCATTTTTTGTACACCAGCCAAAATTCGGGACCATCGATTAGTAAGCATGCCAACATTACGCTCTTTGATTGCACCAGGGTTTGATTGTCGCGCCTCCTCAAACAAGTTCCTCACTCTCGACCAAAATTTTGAAACACGTTGCTCCGTTCCAATTGATCCATCAGTTGATACTCGCATGTAAGATGATACGAGAGCCCTATCTTCAGCGTTTGACCAAACGTTTTTTCAATATCCGTTGCCTCCATCACTTCCTTGCCTTATGATATTAGACTCATCCACGTACTCATTTCTCTCCACAATAATATTTTCATCCTTTGACAAACGAGTTACATGATCACTATAGTAACTCATTTGCCCATTACCACCAAAATTAAGATTTGGTGTAGCAACATATGAGTTCACCCCGGAATTTTGAGAAGAGGGGTAAAATAGATTGTTGGAATGCGGATTCTAACTAATATTCGGTACCTGAAAATTAGGGGGGACGATTATTATGATCATTAGTAGACATATTTTGAAAAGCAAAAAACTGTAAATATGATGGATCATATTGATTAACTAAAAATGGATTAGGGTTATTATTATTGTTATTATTATTATTATTCATTTTGTAAATGATAGCAAATTGTATAGAAAATTGTACACAATAACCAGTCTAAATTAACAGGTATATATAGGAAATTATATGGGGGGAAATAATTATTGAGTTCAAAATAAAAAAAGTAGTCGTTGGAAGTTGCTATAGGGAAAAATATATACGTTGCATCAATATGCCTGCACTTTTCCATCATATATTCACCTATGTCTGCACTTTTCCACACAAACTCTCCATGCATTTCTCAGCAGTATGGAGAATTTCACTTTTCTCCAAGAACGTGGAGAGTGTATCCGTGGTAAAAAAAATGGGATTTCTCTCCATGGTACCTTATGGAGAGATTTTTCTCCATTGTAAAACATGATCTTTGGTTTAGGGCTCTCTTAGAGAGAGAATAATGTCTTCCTTATCCTTAGTTAGTTAAAGCACAAGACAATCAAATATTCATATCCAGTATCCCAAAACACAGGCACAAATTTATTTCTGCAGGGAGATATGATGATATAATTTTCACTTGATTGAATAGCTACCCACCTATGGTAGATGAGCGGCACAAACTCATTTCTAAAGACGCAAAACTTCATTCAAGTCGGTAAACAGGCACAAATTTGATTCAAGTCAAAGCCATCTTTATTTCTTCATCAACTCCATTTTTTTTCCTTCTTCATAAACTTACCTATCCTATTAACCTTCATAAATTTTGACAAAGATTTCTCTAAAAGCAAATGAAACACATAGTAATGTCACTAACAATGTCAATTTAAAAACAAAAAAATTAAAAGAGTTATTTACTAACTTTAATCAAATTTGAATTTGCAACTCATAAGTCCAATACTAATTTCAAACAACACTAACAAAGAAAAATGGATGATTGAAATCGAAAAATAAATAAATAAATTGGTCCATGCCATTTACTTCATGATCAATTGCAGTTGGATATACATGATCCAATTTTGGGTAGGTTGATGATGTCTGATGAAAAGTGGGAAAAGTTGGTGACGATGAAAATGAGGATGGTTTGTCAGAACTCAGAACTAATTCTCTTTTGGATTTTTTTTTACATTGAGTAAATAACCAGTTCAATAGGTTGCCGGTCAATTAGAGTAAAATGAGAACAATTGTGGAATAGTTTGTATTTTTTTTAGTTATAAAAAATTGGGAGTAATATTGGAAGATCACTCATAGTTCGGATTATTCTCATTAAATTTTCCTAAACTTAAAAAGGAGGAGTAATCAATTTTATACCCCTTCTGTCGTGAACAAATGACTGAGACGAGAAAGTATGAATGAATAGATGAACAATTAACAAAACAGGTGTGACTTTAAAAACAATAGAAAATAAATATGAGATATGAGATAAAAACTAGAAATATGTATCCACAAAAGTCTTAATGAGTATTTGATACTCCGTACATTTTTGTTAGACCTCACATGAATTTTGATAAAAGACTCACACTCACTTAGAGCATCTCCAACGATGCTGCGTGAGCTCAGCTTATCTATGATGATAGCTCATCTTGACATTTCAACAATGATGAGTACTCATCAACATGTTGATGAGCGTAGTGATGCTCAACATGTTGATGAGGAGAGAGTTGGGTTATTGTTTGCTTGGTACACTGAAATGCTTTTTTTTTTCTTTTTTTTTTGCTTAAAACGACAATGGAGCTGAGTATTGTTATGTGTTTTGCACTCTTTGAGTGTGCACACCAATTTGAGTTGGTTTATTTCCAACACTATTCTTAACTATTTACGATTTTTACTTAAAAACTTTATTTCTTTTATTTTTTAAAAAAAAAAAATATCTAGATTCTAAATTATTTTCTCTATGAATAGAGTCTAATATTGAGTAGTATTGTCACACTACTTCTTCCTCTCTCTATTTTATTTTGTTAATTACATTAAGTAAAAATCAAAATTAAACCTATATATTTCTTTATAATATTAGTTATGGATAACTATAATTATAATAATCCGAGTAATAATAATAATAGTAGTGGTAATAATCTCGAACAACAAATGTTAGAAGTTCTTCGAAAAATGAGAGAAGAAATTTTTATGGGTCCTCAAACAAATATCGGTAACCCCGGCAGTTATCAAAACTCACAATATAACCCAAATAATTATCATACTCGGCCTAATTATGCAGGTTATGACCAAAATAATTATCAAAACCCTCAATAAAATTCTCAATACCCGAAAAATTTTCATCCTTCCCAACAATTTGACAATCACTACGACAATTATTCTGATACTTATCCTCGTTACAGTTCGCGAATTTCGTCAAATAATTCATTCAACTGCAACCTATCCCAAACTTCAGAGTGTGATGGGGACAACGTAGTTGAAGAAAGCGATGAGGTTGAGGTATCTGTGAGGGTCAGTGAACCGTCTGGTTCAACAAGGAAGAAAAATATATGGTCTATTCAGGAGGATGAAGCTCTCATATCTTCATTTATGAGGCACTCAACTGATAACATCATTGGAACTAATCAAAAGAAAGATGCATTATGGGTGAAAGTCGGAGAGTTGTTTGAAAAAGCACGTGAAGCTAACCCTGACAAGATCATGTATCGTACTGCAAGCATGTTGGACTGTCTGACCCGATTGTGGAGCCCAAAAAATTAGTCAACGGTCCTAATAAAGCAATTGACTACGCACGTGGGCCATCCTATCACAAGCCGCCATGGGTAAGCGTGTATTGGCCCAAACATGGCCAGATTCATGCAACTACACCAAGGATCCATCAAGAGAATATTGCTTATCCTAAAAAGATGTGGGGGATCTCGTGGAATGGGCAAGATATTCACAATGATGGTAGGAGGATAAAAGAAGATATGGCTGATATCTTTTATGATACACCAATCTCAAGTAAAAGGCAACAAGAGGATCTCCAAATATTTGGGATATCAATCTATCTTGAATATATGGTAAGGAATAAACAAGAGGATCTCCATCAAATAATTGGAGATGGAAAAATCTCGGACATATGGCAAGGAATAATGTGTGAGGATCTTCGCCAAATAATTGAAAGTGTTGTGATCTTCTACATTCACACACCACCTATTATTTCAAGCATTAGATCACGCATCACATAGTCATCTTGGAGACATGACAAAAGGATCTTCATCACATAATAAGAGATGTCGTGATCTCCTATGATCACACACTATCTTTTATTTAAGGCAAGTAGAATAAAGATCACACCCATAGGTGGCATGTGATACTAGTAGTTATATTTCGTAGTATTTGTTTCCTTTTATATTAGTATTATTATTCTAGAATATCACTCGGAATATAACGAGGATATCACACATTGTGGGCTATATAAGCCAATATCTTTCATTGAATAAAGCATGGAATATTTATGAATTTACTAACAACTTGTCAAACTCTGGATTAATTTGTTAATCTCGTGTTTAAACTTCGAGAAGATGCTTCGAAGTGTTTAGAGGGTTGGTGCTCCAAACTCTGAGCTATTAATTCCGAGTTCAAGGTCGAACTACGGGTTAAATATCCTTTGGTTACTCACCGATTAACATCGGATCACAAAATACAGAAAATCGAAGCGTTTGCTTCCCAAAAATAGCCGAGCCACAAAACACAAAATCCTCACAGACCTTAACCACGAACCAGGGTTACATTAACCTAAGTTCAATTTCACTCCAAAATCAACGTCATCACTCAAGGTTACATTAACCTTCGACCCAATCTTCATTTCTTATTCTAAACCGCTTCCGCATTCGCATCACTGTCGATTTCAACGAGTATCAACCGCTGTTATGAAATGGGTTGGATGTTACGAAGAATCTGTTTGAAGGAAGGGTAGAAGCGGGTACAAGGAAGAAGACATCATTCAAGAAGCTCATGCACTTTATAATGAGGCTCACAGTGGGAAATTTCAAGATGAGCGTGCATGGATGATGCTTAGAAAATATCAGAAATGGCATGAAGTTGTTGGAGACTATATTAATACGAGGGTTAGTAGGAAGCAGAGTACTAACAGTAGAAACGATATGTCTATGGGTGAGAAGAGCACAGATCCAGATACCCTTGTCATTGGAAGCGACCCAGATTCTGTCGAAAGTGGTAAGAGAGTTCGTCTAAATAACGGTGGTTTTTCTACACCAACTAGCGCTGAAGAAGGGGAGGGACGCGGGAGTCAACGTCCGCAAGGTATAAAGGCAACAAAGAAGACGAAGGGGAAGATCAAAGTTGGAGAGATTGCGTATTTGGCTGAAAGTATAGACCGTCATGGGAATAGGAAGGAGGCCGATGCGGAATTGCAGTGGGAGAGGCTAAATTTTGCTAAACAGAAATTGGAAACGAAGAATAAACATATTGAAGCGAAGAATAAACAGATTGTTGTTATTGAACAGAAGGTCAAGAACGATGCGATGATGTGGAAATGGCAGGCGTTCCACGATTTATCGTCAAGGAACAATTTAACCCCAGAAGAAGAGGAATGGAAGCAGCAGCTTTTCAACGAATTACGAAACTAGAAGAAGGGTTATGAAGTATTTGCAAGTGTCTCTTATTTAAAATTTCGTTTACGTTTTAGTTTGAAGTTATGTTTATGTTTGCGGCTAGAACTAAAAGTGTTTATGTTTTAGTTTAAGTATTTCTTTATGTTTCTGTTTATGGTTAATGTTTTTACTTTAAGTAATTTTTCTTTATGTTTGTGTTTATTTTAGTTTAGTCTTGGTAACTGTATTTTGCGTACCAGTGTATTCTGTACTCGTATTGTGTGAAAGTAACTTTGATAAAGGTGGTACGTACTGTCTTATCAACTAATTTTTAACATAACATTTCTTTTTTCAAAAGTGAGCTACTTTTACTGCATGATATGATTTGACTATATGTCGAAATAGTGTAGTACAATTAGCTGTCCAACTTGTGTGGTATACAATACTCCGTATTTTGCAAGTTGTGTGGCACAACTTTCTATGCATTGTCTATTTATTGTGGGTATTCCAACAACAAATATCACACTTGAATTTTATATCCAACAACAATATATCACAACAAATATCATAATAAAATAATGGATGCTCTTTATGAATTTTCATCAGCTTCGTCTTCTTCATCTTCAAGTGAGGATGATACAGAGTGCGAAGCGATAGAGCGGGGCATTGATGCATGTATCGGCCGTATCTCACAAATGGTTGCGCAACAAATTCGTAGGCGAAGAGGTCCGAGAAGATACATTGAGCGGAACCGCGAAGTTGGTCATCAAAATCTATACAATGACTACTTTGCTCTGAATCCTACTTATCCACCAAATTTGTTTCGTCGTCGTTTCCGGATGAACCGACATGTTTTCCTATGATTAGTGGAGGTTTGTGAATCATATCATTCATTTTTCAACCCTGGTCCGGATGGGACCGGTAGAAGTGGTCTGTCGTCTTTACAGAAGTGCACTGCAGCCTTACGTATGTCAGCGTACGGGGAAGCCGCAGACAGGAATGATGAATACATTCGGCTCGGAGGGTCTACCGCAACAGTTGCGCTAGAGCGCTTCACTGATGCAATTGTAGATCGACTGGGTCCAGAGTATTTAAGAGCCCCTACCACTGATGATATGCAAAGACTACTCTACATCGGTAATAGACGTGGTTTCCCAGGAATGTTGGGGAGCATTGACTGCTTGCATTGGAAGTGAAAGAATTGTCCAGTTGGTTGGAGAGGAATGTACCAAGGACGTAGTGGTAGAGCTACAGTTATTTTGGAAGCCGAAGCCTCTCAAGATCTTTGGATATGGCATTCGTTCTTTGGGATTCCGGGATCTTGTAATGACTTAACTGTGCTTCATCGTTCTCCTATTTTTGATGATGTGATGAATGGAAGAGCTCTGTGAGTTAACTATACGATTAATGGGCATGAGTACAACACCGGGTATTACTTGACCGATGGTATCTACCCACAATGGTCAACATTTATACAATCAATTCCACTACCACAAACACCGAAGGACAAACTATTCGCTGAACGTCAAGAAGCGGCTAGAAATGATGTAGAGAGGGCATTTGGGGTCCTACAAGCTAGGTTTGCAATTGTACGTAAAGAAGCATTAACATGGAGTGTTGAACGAATGAGAAAAATCATAACCACTTGTATAATACTCCATAACATGATAGTTGAGGACGAAAGAGAGAATTATGCCAACTACGATCCAAATGAGTTTACTAATAATGGAAATGAGGAAGGTGACGCAACCGTGGAAGAACCAGAATATGAAGTTGGATACACCGCTTCAATAAGTACGTACATTCAGAACAGAACTCGTATAAGAAATTCAATGGGCCATCAAGAACTCCGGGCGGACTTAATTGAAAATATTTGGCAGAAATTTGGAGAATCTTAGGTTTTACGGTGTTGAGTCTTGAACCTTTATGTTATTTTCTTTTTAATCATGTACTTTTATTTTTAAATGAATGGTAATGTTGTGCTTCGTACTATTATTTTGAATTGAATGGTAATGTTGTGCTTCGTACTCTTATTTTCAAATGAATGGTAATATTGTGCTTCATACTCTTATTTTTAAATGAATGGTAAAATTGCGCTTTGTACTCTTATTTTTAGACAGATGCTTTAATTGTTAACATTATTAAAAATTTTGAAAGATGCTTTAATTGATAAGATACGAAAATTGAAGTGACTATACACTATTCAATTCCGACATACATTATGTTGACAAGACAATTCAGAATCATTTATTCAAAAATTGACAACATTATTAAAAATTCTGACAGATGCTTTAATTAATAAGATACGAAAATTGAAGTGACTATACACTACTCAATTCCGACATACATTATGTTGACAAGACAATTCAGAATCATTTATTCAAAATTGACAACTCTATTAAAAATTATGAGATATGCTTTAATTGATAAGATACGAAAATTGAAGTGACTATACACTACTCAATTCCGACATACATTATGTTGACAAGACAATTGTAGACACCCACATTTTGACTGCCAGGTGTCTATAGTAGTTTCCGACAAACACCCGATGATGATCGGACGCTAACATGCTTTAACGTACTCGGAAATGAGCTCGAAATGATGGATATTTGGCCTAGGCATTTTAAGGAGTACAAATCTCACCAAACCAACCTCAAATTCAGGCCCAGTGGGTCATTTCGAGTCAAATAACACTAATTTGGGTCGAATCCGACACCAGGGGTAAAACCGTCTTTTAGCGACCGAGTCAAAACCCGGTCAAAGATATTTCTCGAAACTCGTAGGCTGACCGTGACATCTCACACGTCCTATTCGGACTCCAACTCTACAAAAACAGCCATACAAAAAATAATAAACAATTCCGTTTAAGGTAGAATTCGATCTCGAGTAGGAATCCTATCCGAGAACCGACTCAGACACTCAACCGAGTGCAACCACTCGGCCAAGTACACAAGTCAGCCGGTATTTCCTCTTTTCTTCCCTCACAAGAAAACGGAATTCTCGTTCTCCTCATCTTCTTACTCAAGCGGTAATTCTAGCTCAAACGGGAATCCTATTAAAAAATCGATTCGAGCATCCGACCGAGTGTAAAACACTCGGCCGAAACAGCCCAAAACCAGCCGGTTTGCCTTTCTTCCTCCACAAGGAAGCGGAATCCTTATTTCCCTCAAGTTCCCTCGTTTCCTATCCTAAGCGGTAGTCAAACTCTCCCAAGCCAAGGTCGGGAATTTCCTATAAATAGCCCCTTGCATCCAACATCAGAAGAGACGATTTATCAATACGATTTTTACCAACAATTCTTCCTACACAATTAATTCATACTATCCCCAACATACATAATTCCTGAAAAAACATAATTCTTTAGCATCGAGAAGCCGATATTACAAACCCGAAGGAAACCGGTCCCGATATCCGACACCCTTCACACGTCCCACCTAGCCGAGCCACCCTAACCCAACCGACATCACCTCGACGCTCCCGTGCCTAGCCACATTCCGACGAGCCCCGATCCGAGTCAACAAAAGCATGTAGGTTGAGGGTGTACCAAACCCGATTTCTCCTTTCTTCTCCTTCCTTCTCTTCGTCCGTTTTTTTATTATGGGTCAAGAGTCGTTTTTCTTTTATTTTTCTAATATCGTTATTAATGAAAAACTATTTTTATAACGAATATTCTTAAAAAATATGATATCGATTTTTCTATAATCGAATATTGTATCGAAAAGAATTATATTAAGATCTCGACGATATTAAAAATCGTTACATCTTTTTTCGTTCAAAATTCTTTTCTCTTACTTTTCGTTCAAAACAAATAATTTTACAAAACCTTTTTTTAAAACTCATTCTAAATATCCGATATCGATTTCATAATCGAATATCGGATACGACGAATATCAAAAACATAAATCGAGTACAAATTAATTCATATTTTGTACGCGATTTATCAACTTAGCAATTTCGAACAAAATACAAAAACCGGACGGCTCGCAATCCGGACCGTTTTTTTTACTTTTTCGGTCGTTTTATTATTTATTCTGCGAGACGATTTCTAAAATTTACATCTTTTCTAAAACTATTCTAAATATTTGATATTGATTTCGTAGTCAATTATCGAATATAGCGAATATCGAAAATATTAATTTGAGTATGAATCATGCAATATTCGTACGTGATTTAATAAATCGAATTTTCAGAAAACCGCGTCCAAAACCAGCCCGACGCGCGACCCGCCGGCATCCCGGGCGAGCCGCGCGGCCGGTTGTCCCGACGCCCCTTTTCGTCTTTTTTATTATTTTTCGAGCTTCGTTTTTTATACATAACAATATCTCTTCAACAATATTTTTCAGATTTCGATTAATATATATTTTCTCGATCTCGTCTATTTTATTTGCTATATTATTATTTACAAATCGATACTAACTCGTTTGTTTGTTTTGTAGCAAATTCATCCTTTTATTTCGTTTGTTTTATTATACTAAAACGAATCTCGTATGCTAAATACAACTTTGACGTTAATCAATTTTCATGCATTAAATTGACTTAGCAACTCATTCAATTTTTCACATGCTTAGGAAAACAATGTTTGCATAATCATTCATCGTATTACTAACGCGCGCATTAAAACGTCATTCGATATCCTAGTAGAGGCCGCTAATGTGCGGGCGGGGTTGGGTGTTCTTAGTGAACTTCCCAACACGTACCCTCACCCCTTACTCAGAACCGTGGTTTCCGGATGTCCGAAACCATTGGCAACGAGAGTCATTCAATATACGATTAACCGCTCAAGTCGGCATCTATATCGACATGCAAAGGGACGAGCCCAATAAACTCTGACATCGGAAATGGGCCGTATTTTGTACACGGCCCACTACGACATAGAGTGGGCTCGAACGGTTCCGAATAACCATAAAATTCGGTGGCGACTCCGACTTCGATTTAAATTTCCATTTGACCATCTCATGGAGATTCATTCGCCTCCCCAAACCCGTGCGTGGCCGCGTCGGGGTGGACCTATGTCATGTCCACAATTTGGCGACTCCGCTGGGGATTTACTGATGAGTTAATAACCTTCGGTATCCTCAGGGTGAGACTCGAATAGAAATCGTTTGACTAGTACAATGCGCGTTTTAGTTTTACGGTTCATGCATAACCCCACTTTCCCGGGCCGGTACTCGTGACCGACGTCCCACTATACCGTTGATATAGTCCAAATTGGTTATGTCAAAGGTGTCCATTAGCCGATTCATATGGGTTTTACGGCATGTCCTAATCTCAACTCGAGTTAGGGAGTCCGCCCCGATTCTTGATAGGCTATGTACACTGGTATAAACCCTTATAGACTGACCGAGACTTAGATTAAGAGCATACATGGCGTCATTATACTATTTCCATGACTACGTGCTACTTGATCCACATCTTTTTTCAAAACCGTCATCCTTTCAAAATTTGCATCCTTTTTTTAAAACTATCCAATTTCAAAACCCGGGTCATATACCGAACTTAGGACTTATGATTTTACTCAAAATAGCCTTTTTCTAGCCGGTATTATGCCCAATTCAAAACTCGAAATTACTTTCAAAATTTTCAAACCGTCACCCGGCCCGACTTTCCCGTTTTCTCGAAAAAGAGCCGGTTCCACCCGATTCATTTCGGGCTTTTCAAAAAAAAAAAATCATATTTCAAAACTTCCTCTTCTTAGACTTCCCGTATTTAGCAGTGTCGGGTCGTGTCATAAGTCGTTGAAGTCTCTAGCGTCGAAACTCCGTCGATCTTATATCACGAGTTTCCCCCCTATCCTAGTCCGCCTTATTTTACTGAGGCAAAGCCCACCTATGTAGGACATACTCCTACGAAGGTTGGCCCAGTTACACAATCGAGTCTAAAGTCTGGTAATGTCTCACGTGAATCTTCCTCCGAACAAGGCCCAGCCCACATAGCTGGATCCTAACGGAGATCCACCCTTTCACGAGTCACCCGTCTAGGTGTCTTTTCCGAGTCAACCTTTTACAAGGCATAGCCCTATAACAAAAGGTTCACGGCCCTTACGTCTAAGGGTCACTCATTCGAGTCTTAACAAAGTCTTCAGTCCCAGTCGGGGGCTACCCTTCAGCTGAGCGATCAATCACGGTTGCTCTAAGGGTCATGTCTTGCACGTGTTGTCTCACGTATCTCACTTTCGAGTCACTTAGATGTCACACCATCTGAGTCTCTAGCCTTACTCAGGGAGCTGTCCTCCACCAGAGCAGTCAACCACGGTTACCCTAGAGAGTACCTTACGTTCATCCTACACCGGCGTCCTTATGATGCCTTCTTCGAGTCGTACCCACGCTACGAATACTCGGGTCACCGAGGGTTAGGTCACCACGGTTGGTCCAAGCACACGGCACGGTCAAATACGGTCGCCCCATTTTCGGACTTATCCTTGTACAGCTCGAGTCTCGTGGTCGAGTCTAGGTCACAGTCGTTACTTTGTCTGGATTAACGTTTAAGTAGCCCGGTAATAGAATCTTAGTCATTCCCGCCCCCGGGTCGTACCTAGTTTGACTCTCTCTCTTGCATTTGTGCAAAACCGAGTTTAGGCGAGTTCTAACACCTGTCGTTTCTTCCGATCAGGGACCCTATGAACGAGACACTACCAAACCACAACAAATCTCGCGCCGTCGAGAAAGGGGATATCCAGGGGAGTATGCTTATGCTATCTTGCTCCATTAACAATATCTTCTCAAAAATCAATACCGCCCTAGATAACCTAAATGCCAGGGTGACCACCATCGAAGAAGACCTTGTAAGAACTCGATCCCGTCTAACACAACTAGAACGGGTAAGACAGCCTATCACCCAACCGAGCCATTTGAAAGGTGAACACTCTTACGAAACTGTCCGATACCCTCAAGATGGCGAGGCCGAGAGAGGTAACCCTCAAGTCACCTCTCCAAAAATCAAGAACCAGTCAAAGGGAAGGACATTTACCCACCTAGATATGTCCTACACCGTTGCTTTCCAGAAATTGGTTCCGAAGGGCCTAATACTACCTATAGGCCCAACAGCCGACCCACCTTTGGAAAAACGCTCCAAAGCATGGAACGACGAGCATTACTGCAAATTCCACAGAGGGAGGGGACACGATACAGAACGGTGCTGGAAACTGAAACACCTCATTCAAGACTTCCTCGATGCCGGGAAAACTCCCGTTTTGGAAACTTTGTCACTTGCAAAGCCCCTCATGGACTATACAGGGCCCGATGACCAAAACATCCAATCTACCTCTCATGCATCCGAGAGTCCGGATTTGATTTAAGTCCAAGTCCGAGTCCGAGTCTAGGATATACTATTTATTTCAACTTCAAAGTCAGAGTCATAGTCAATTGTATTCTGTCCTCTTTTTCAAAATTCAATAAAATCAGCTTTTCTATTTCTCATATATACTTTCCTTATGTGTTTCCGAGAACATGATGAACACCATCATACACTGTGAGCACACGCACGTGACTATTATAGGCACATCTATAATGACTGCAGGAAATGAGACCCGTGTTTTCCTTTACCTGTTCCATGTCTGGTATAGAAAGCCACACAACTACCCTTAGCAGGAGCGGTATCGAATCCTATGACAAATCTAGGTAATCTCCTAGTTTGGGTTAAAGACGGGAGGCAAGCCCATTTCCCACAATAAACACCCATCCAATAAGACTAACCGATCCCTACCTTAGGTGTTAGTCTGACCAAAAAAAAAAAGCAAAAGGCCAAAATAAAAGAGCTGGCCATGATAAAAAAACTGGACAAAAAAAAACAAAAGTCCAAAAGAAAAAAAAAAGCAAAAGGCCAAAACAAAAAAAGCAGGCCATTATCAAAAAAAAAGAGGCACCCATGACCGAGGTTAAGCGGTCAATTCAAATGAAGAATCCCGAGACCGGGGCTAAGAGGTCAACCAAAAAATATTCAAAAAACCATGACCGATCAATTCAAAATTATCAATACTCGTACCATCCAATAAGGGAGAGACAATCAAGCTGGTCAGCTAACACCACATTTAGCCTTCCCACATTACAACCCTCAAGACCTTCCCGAGACCCAGGCCAGAGACAGCCCGAAATTTTGAGGATTCAAGCTCCATAGGATACCTCTAACCATTAGGGCCAGACATGGAAATCAGATCTCGCATTATCAAAACTTATCCCGATCAAAGTTCGAGCCCTTCTACTCGACTTCCCCTTTACATAACAAAATTCACAATCACCATACGCAAACCCGAGAGCAAAACTCGTCAAACCCCCGAGAGCAAAACTCGTCAAATCCCCGAGAGCAAAACTCGTCAAATCCCCCGAGAGCAAAACTCGTCAAATCCCCCGAGAGCAAAACTCGTCAAATCCCCCGAGAGCAAAACTCATCAAATCCCCGAGAGCAAAACTCGTTAAAATCCCCGAGAGCAAAACTCGTCAAATCCCCCGAGAGCAAAACTCGTTAAAATCCCCGAGAGCAAAACTCGTCAAATCCCCCGAGAGCAAAACTCGTCAAATCCCCCCGAGAGCAAAACTCGTCAAATCCCCCGAGAGCAAAACTCGTCAAATCCCCCCGAGAGCAAAAGTCGTCAAATCCCCCCGAGAGCAAAACTCGTCAAATCCCCCGAGAGCAAAACTCGTCAAATCCCCCCGAGAGCAAAACTCGTTAAAATCCCCGAGAGCAGAACTCGTTAAAATCCCATCCCAATTCTTCTCATTCAAACCAGTTACCAACCCCAAACACGGGAACTCAACTTGCAGTCGGCATAGAACATGCCCAAATAGTGCACACCACCTCTGGGGGCTATCCCGGAGAACGCTCACAGTCACAGGATCAATATCCTAACCATTCTAGCCCTTTGATCAAGACATCACTGGGAATGCACCTAGCCTACACCATTACTATGGCTAGTTATACACAAAGCCCTAATAAACTAGGCACCATAATCCACCGAACTACGGCTTGGTTTGATTTCACCACATGTGAATACGTAGGCAGCCTTTCAACAGAGGCACAACCACCCACATTGACACACATTCAAAAAGCACCATCATTTCGGTCACGACACCGTCATGTTCTCAACAGCTAGCTTTGTCGTCCTGGGGGCTCTTTTAGCCAGAAGACCTCCATCCACTCACAAAATCCAGATAAATTCAAAAAAATCTAGCCTCCTTTCTGTAGTGTGTCCTAATACTCGGCTCAGTCGAAGACAAGAATCTGTCAGGACTCGAGGCAATACCCACTTTGGAAATGTACCCTAAAATCAAAAATCCAAGAGAACACTAGACTACAACAGTCTCATTACAGACTACTGCAACCCCGTATAGCATATCTATCCCATTTCGATGTTCGACCGTGTTGTCACTCGCCTAGGCTACGGAATAGCGCAACTTAAGAGTCTTGTCATCTTAGGTGGCCCACCTCCTTACCAAGTCACGGTCCAACCCTTAGAGAGTCCAAGTCGTGTCTGTCAACTCGTCCTGTCGCGTCCAGAGTCGAGTCTGTCGGTAGGCCTCTCTTTTCAAAGTCTCATTTTAAAATTTGCAAAAACTTAGCCATTTGAAAAAGCTTTTCGACAAGGTCAAATTTCAATCTATTTAAACAGCAAGTTTCTTTTCAACCCTTTCAATTTTGAAAACCTATTTCCTAGCACGTGAGTTGCTTTCAGGACTTCGATTTCAAAATGCAGCAAAAATCATTTTTATTCCCCAGCGCAAGTCATATTTGTTTCGCCTACGTGTTGCATGCAAAATTTTATGTAACTTATACAGGTACAAATCACGACAGCGCAATTCACATAACTCCCCAGCGACATTTAACAGGATAAGCCCATATATAGGCCCACCTAAGTCTTATACGACGAGTTCAATTCCCCACGGAGTTATCATCAGCTCAGGTACATTTCTAATCCATGGCCGGCGGGCCCTTCACGCAGGTCTAATGGACCTTAAACGACCCGACCGGAAGCTGCCAGGTTTTAATCCTTGATTGACCTGGTGGCTACTCTGACTTTCGCCCTGTCCAAGCCTCAGTCAGAGTGGGGGCTCTGTAGACACCCACATTTTGACTGCCAGGTGTCTATAGTAGTTTCCGACAAACACCCGATGATGATCGGACGCTAACATGCTTTAACGTACTCGGAAATGAGCTCGAAATGATGGATATTTGGCCTAGGCATTTTAAGGAGTACAAATCTCACCAAACCAACCTCAAATTCAGGCCCAGTGGGTCGTTTCGAGTCAAATAACACTAATTTGGGTCGAATCCGACACCAGGGGTAAAACCGTCTTTTAGCGACCGAGTCAAAACCCGGTCAAAGATATTTCTCGAAACTCGTAGGCTGACCGTGACATCTCACACGTCCTATTCGGACTCCAACTCTACAAAAACAGCCATACAAAAAATAATAAACAATTCCGTTTAAGGTAGAATTCGATCTCGAGTAGGAATCCTATCCGAGAACCGACTCAGACACTCAACCGAGTGCAACCACTCGGCCAAGTACACAAGTCAGCCGGTATTTCCTCTTTTCTTCCCTCACAAGAAAACGGAATTCTCGTTCTCCTCATCTTCTTACTCAAGCGGTAATTCTAGCTCAAACGAGAATCCTATTAAAAAATCGATTCGAGCATCCGACCGAGTGTAAAACACTCGGCCGAAACAGCCCAAAACCAGCCGGTTTGCCTTTCTTCCTCCACAAGGAAGCGGAATCCTTATTTCCCTCAAGTTCCCTCGTTTCCTATCCTAAGCGGTAGTCAAACTCTCCCAAGCCAAGGTCGGGAATTTCCTATAAATAGCCCCTTGCATCCAACATCAGAAGAGACGATTTATCAATACGATTTTTACCAACAATTCTTCCTACACAATTAATTCATACTATCCCCAACATACATAATTCCTGAAAAAACATAATTCTTTAGCATCGAGAAGCCGATATTACAAACCCGAAGGAAACCGGTCCCGATATCCGACACCCTTCACACGTCCCACCTAGCCGAGCCACCCTAACCCAACCGACATCACCTCGACGCTCCCGTGCCTAGCCACATTCCGACGAGCCCCGATCCGAGTCAACAAAAGCATGTAGGTTGAGGGTGTACCAAACCCGATTTCTCCTTTCTTCTCCTTCCTTCTCTTCGTCCGTTTTTTTATTATGGGTCAAGAGTCGTTTTTCTTTTATTTTTCTAATATCGTTATTAATGAAAAACTATTTTTATAACGAATATTCTTAAAAAATATGATATCGATTTTTCTATAATCGAATATTGTATCGAAAAGAATTATATTAAGATCTCGACGATATTAAAAATCGTTACATCTTTTTTCGTTCAAAATTCTTTTCTCTTACTTTTCGTTCAAAACAAATAATTTTACAAAACCTTTTTTTAAAACTCATTCTAAATATCCGATATCGATTTCATAATCGAATATCGGATACGACGAATATCAAAAACATAAATCGAGTACAAATTAATTCATATTTTGTACGCGATTTATCAACTTAGCAATTTCGAACAAAATACAAAAACCGGACGGCTCGCAATCCGGACCGTTTTTTTTACTTTTTCGGTCGTTTTATTATTTATTCTGCGAGACGATTTCTAAAATTTACATCTTTTCTAAAACTATTCTAAATATTTGATATTGATTTCGTAGTCAATTATCGAATATAGCGAATATCGAAAATATTAATTTGAGTACGAATCATGCAATATTCGTACGTGATTTAATAAATCGAATTTTCAGAAAACCGCGTCCAAAACCAGCCCGACGCGCGACCCGCCGGCATCCCGGGCGAGCCGCGCGGCCGGTTGTCCCGACGCCCCTTTTCGTCTTTTTTATTATTTTTCGAGCTTCGTTTTTTATACATAACAATATCTCTTCAACAATATTTTTCAGATTTCGATTAATATATATTTTCTCGATCTCGTCTATTTTATTTGCTATATTATTATTTACAAATCGATACTAACTCGTTTGTTTGTTTTGTAGCAAATTCATCCTTTTATTTCGTTTGTTTTATTATACTAAAACGAATCTCGTATGCTAAATACAACTTTGACGTTAATCAATTTTCATGCATTAAATTGACTTAGCAACTCATTCAATTTTTCACATGCTTAGGAAAACAATGTTTGCATAATCATTCATCGTATTACTAACGCGCGCATTAAAACGTCATTCGATATCCTAGTAGAGGCCGCTAATGTGCGGGCGGGGTTGGGTGTTCTTAGTGAACTTCCCAACACGTACCCTCACCCCTTACTCAGAACCGTGGTTTCCGGATGTCCGAAACCATTGGCAACGAGAGTCATTCAATATACGATTAACCGCTCAAGTCGGCATCTATATCGACATGCAAAGGGACGAGCCCAATAAACTCTGACATCGGAAATGGGCCGTATTTTGTACACGGCCCACTACGACATAGAGTGGGCTCGAACGGTTCCGAATAACCATAAAATTCGGTGGCGACTCCGACTTCGATTTAAATTTCCATTTGACCATCTCATGGAGATTCATTCGCCTCCCCAAACCCGTGCGTGGCCGCGTCGGGGTGGACCTATGTCATGTCCACAATTTGGCGACTCCGCTGGGGATTTACTGATGAGTTAATAACCTTCGGTATCCTCAGGGTGAGACTCGAATAGAAATCGTTTGACTAGTACAATGCGCGTTTTAGTTTTACGGTTCATGCATAACCCCACTTTCCCGGGCCGGTACTCGTGACCGACGTCCCACTATACCGTTGATATAGTCCAAATTGGTTATGTCAAAGGTGTCCATTAGCCGATTCATATGGGTTTTACGGCATGTCCTAATCTCAACTCGAGTTAGGGAGTCCGCCCCGATTCTTGATAGGCTATGTACACTGGTATAAACCCTTATAGACTGACCGAGACTTAGATTAAGAGCATACATGGCGTCATTATACTATTTCCATGACTACGTGCTACTTGATCCACATCTTTTTTCAAAACCGTCATCCTTTCAAAATTTGCATCCTTTTTTTAAAACTATCCAATTTCAAAACCCGGGTCATATACCGAACTTAGGACTTATGATTTTACTCAAAATAGCCTTTTTCTAGCCGGTATTATGCCCAATTCAAAACTCGAAATTACTTTCAAAATTTTCAAACCGTCACCCGGCCCGACTTTCCCGTTTTCTCGAAAAAGAGCCGGTTCCACCCGATTCATTTCGGGCTTTTCAAAAAAAAAAAATCATATTTCAAAACTTCCTCTTCTTAGACTTCCCGTATTTAGCAGTGTCGGGTCGTGTCATAAGTCGTTGAAGTCTCTAGCGTCGAAACTCCGTCGATCTTATATCACGAGTTTCCCCCCTATCCTAGTCCGCCTTATTTTACTGAGGCAAAGCCCACCTATGTAGGACATACTCCTACGAAGGTTGGCCCAGTTACACAATCGAGTCTAAAGTCTGGTAATGTCTCACGTGAATCTTCCTCCGAACAAGGCCCAGCCCACATAGCTGGATCCTAAAGGAGATCCACCCTTTCACGAGTCACCCGTCTAGGTGTCTTTTCCGAGTCAACCTTTTACAAGGCATAGCCCTATAACAAAAGGTTCACGGCCCTTACGTCTAAGGGTCACTCATTCGAGTCTTAACAAAGTCTTCAGTCCCAGTCGGGGGCTACCCTTCAGCTGAGCGATCAATCACGGTTGCTCTAAGGGTCATGTCTTGCACGTGTTGTCTCACGTATCTCACTTTCGAGTCACTTAGATGTCACACCATCTGAGTCTCTAGCCTTACTCAGGGAGCTGTCCTCCACCAGAGCAGTCAACCACGGTTACCCTAGAGAGTACCTTACGTTCATCCTACACCGGCGTCCTTATGATGCCTTCTTCGAGTCGTACCCACGCTACGAATACTCGGGTCACCGAGGGTTAGGTCACCACGGTTGGTCCAAGCACACGGCACGGTCAAATACGGTCGCCCCATTTTCGGACTTATCCTTGTACAGCTCGAGTCTCGTGGTCGAGTCTAGGTCACAGTCGTTACTTTGTCTGGATTAACGTTTAAGTAGCCCGGTAATAGAATCTTAGTCATTCCCGCCCCCGGGTCGTACCTAGTTTGACTCTCTCTCTTGCATTTGTGCAAAACCGAGTTTAGGCGAGTTCTAACACCTGTCGTTTCTTCCGATCAGGGACCCTATGAACGAGACACTACCAAACCACAACAAATCCCGCGCCGTCGAGAAAGGGGATATCCAGGGGAGTATGCTTATGCTATCTTGCTCCATTAACAATATCTTCTCAAAAATCAATACCGCCCTAGATAACCTAAATGCCAGGGTGACCACCATCGAAGAAGACCTTGTAAGAACTCGATCCCGTCTAACACAACTAGAACGGGTAAGACAGCCTATCACCCAACCGAGCCATTTGAAAGGTGAACACTCTTACGAAACTGTCCGATACCCTCAAGATGGCGAGGCCGAGAGAGGTAACCCTCAAGTCACCTCTCCAAAAATCAAGAACCAGTCAAAGGGAAGGACATTTACCCACCTAGATATGTCCTACACCGTTGCTTTCCAGAAATTGGTTCCGAAGGGCCTAATACTACCTATAGGCCCAACAGCCGACCCACCTTTGGAAAAACGCTCCAAAGCATTGAACGACGAGCATTACTGCAAATTCCACAGAGGGAGGGGACACGATACAGAACGGTGCTGGAAACTGAAACACCTCATTCAAGACTTCCTCGATGCCGGGAAAACTCCCGTTTTGGAAACTTTGTCACTTGCAAAGCCCCTCATGGACTATACAGGGCCCGATGACCAAAACATCCAATCTACCTCTCATGCATCCGAGAGTCCGGATTTGATTTAAGTCCAAGTCCGAGTCCGAGTCTAGGATATACTATTTATTTCAACTTCAAAGTCAGAGTCAGAGTCAATTGTATTCTGTCCTCTTTTTCAAAATTCAATAAAATCAGCTTTTCTATTTCTCATATATACTTTCCTTATGTGTTTCCGAGAACATGATGAACACCATCATACACTGTGAGCACACGCACGTGACTATTATAGGCACATCTATAATGACTGCAGGAAATGAGACCCGTGTTTTCCTTTACCTGTTCCATGTCTGGTATAGAAAGCCACACAACTACCCTTAGCAGGAGCGGTATCGAATCCTATGACAAATCTAGGTAATCTCCTAGTTTGGGTTAAAGACGGGAGGCAAGCCCATTTCCCACAATAAACACCCATCCAATAAGACTAACCGATCCCTACCTTAGGTGTTAGTCTGACCAAAAAAAAAGAAGCAAAAGGCCAAAATAAAAGAGCTGGCCATGATAAAAAACTGGACAAAAAAAAAACAAAAGTCCAAAAGAAAAAAAAAAGCAAAAGGCCAAAACAAAAAAAGCAGGCCATTATCAAAAAAAAAGAGGCACCCATGACCGAGGTTAAGCGGTCAATTCAAATGAAGAATCCCGAGACCGGGGCTAAGAGGTCAACCAAAAAATATTCAAAAAACCATGACCGATCAATTCAAAATTATCAATACTCGTACCATCCAATAAGGGAGAGACAATCAAGTTGGTCAGCTAACACCACATTTAGCCTTCCCACATTACAACCCTCAAGACCTTCCCGAGACCCAGGCCAGAGATAGCCCGAAATTTTGAGGATTCAAGCTCCATAGGATACCTCTAACCATTAGGGCCAGACATGGAAATCAGATCTCGCATTATCAAAACTTATCCCGATCAAAGTTCGAGCCCTTCTACTCGACTTCCCCTTTACATAACAAAATTCACAATCACCATACGCAAACCCGAGAGCAAAACTCGTCAAACCCCCGAGAGCAAAACTCGTCAAATCCCCGAGAGCAAAACTCGTCAAATCCCCCGAGAGCAAAACTCGTCAAATCCCCCGAGAGCAAAACTCGTCAAATCCCCCGAGAGCAAAACTCATCAAATCCCCGAGAGCAAAACTCGTTAAAATCCCCGAGAGCAAAACTCGTCAAATCCCCCGAGAGCAAAACTCGTTAAAATCCCCGAGAGCAAAACTCGTCAAATCCCCCGAGAGCAAAACTCGTCAAATCCCCCCGAGAGCAAAACTCGTCAAATCCCCCGAGAGCAAAACTCGTCAAATCCCCCCGAGAGCAAAAGTCGTCAAATCCCCCCGAGAGCAAAACTCGTCAAATCCCCCGAGAGCAAAACTCGTCAAATCCCCCCGAGAGCAAAACTCGTTAAAATCCCCGAGAGCAGAACTCGTTAAAATCTCATCCCAATTCTTCTCATTCAAACCAGTTACCAACCCCAAACACGGGAACTCAACTTGCAGTCGGCATAGAACATGCCCAAATAGTGCACACCACCTCTGGGGGCTATCCCGGAGAACGCTCACAGTCACAGGATCAATATCCTAACCATTCTAGCCCTTTGATCAAGACATCACTGGGAATGCACCTAGCCTACACCATTACTATGGCTAGTTATACACAAAGCCCTAATAAACTAGGCACCATAATCCACCGAACTACGGCTTGGTTTGATTTCACCACATGTGAATACGTAGGCAGCCTTTCAACAGAGGCACAACCACCCACATTGACACACATTCAAAAAGCACCATCATTTCGGTCACGACACCGTCATGTTCTCAACAGCTAGCTTTGTCGTCCTGGGGGCTCTTTTAGCCAGAAGACCTCCATCCACTCACAAAATCCAGATAAATTCAAAAAAATCTAGCCTCCTTTCTGTAGTGTGTCCTAATACTCGGCTCAGTCGAAGACAAGAATCTGTCAGGACTCGAGGCAATACCCACTTTGGAAATGTACCCTAAAATCAAAAATCCAAGAGAACACTAGACTACAACAGTCTCATTACAGACTACTGCAACCCCGTATAGCATATCTATCCCATTTCGATGTTCGACCGTGTTGTCACTCGCCTAGGCTACGGAATAGCGCAACTTAAGAGTCTTGTCATCTTAGGTGGCCCACCTCCTTACCAAGTCACGGTCCAACCCTTAGAGAGTCCAAGTCGTGTCTGTCAACTCGTCCTGTCGCGTCCAGAGTCGAGTCTGTCGGTAGGCCTCTCTTTTCAAAGTCTCATTTTAAAATTTGCAAAAACTTAGCCATTTGAAAAAGCTTTTCGACAAGGTCAAATTTCAATCTATTTAAACAGCAAGTTTCTTTTCAACCCTTTCAATTTTGAAAACCTATTTCCTAGCACGTGAGTTGCTTTCAGGACTTCGATTTCAAAATGCAGCAAAAATCATTTTTATTCCCCAGCGCAAGTCATATTTGTTTCGCCTACGTGTTGCATGCAAAATTTTATGTAACTTATACAGGTACAAATCACGACAGCGCAATTCACATAACTCCCCAGCGACATTTAACAGGATAAGCCCATATATAGGCCCACCTAAGTCTTATACGACGAGTTCAATTCCCCACGGAGTTATCATCAGCTCAGGTACATTTCTAATCCATGGCCGGCGGGCCCTTCACGCAGGTCTAATGGACCTTAAACGACCCGACCGGAAGCTGCCAGGTTTTAATCCTTGATTGACCTGGTGGCTACTCTGACTTTCGCCCTGTCCAAGCCTCAGTCAGAGTGGGGGCTCTGTAGACACCCACATTTTGACTGCCAGGTGTCTATAGTAGTTTCCGACAAACACCCGATGATGATCGGACGCTAACATGCTTTAACGTACTCGGAAATGAGCTCGAAATGATGGATATTTGGCCTAGGCATTTTAAGGAGTACAAATCTCACCAAACCAACCTCAAATTCAGGCCCAGTGGGTCGTTTCGAGTCAAATAACACTAATTTGGGTCGAATCCGACACCAGGGGTAAAACCGTCTTTTAGCGACCGAGTCAAAACCCGGTCAAAGATATTTCTCGAAACTCGTAGGCTGACCGTGACATCTCACACGTCCTATTCGGACTCCAACTCTACAAAAACAGCCATACAAAAAATAATAAACAATTCCGTTTAAGGTAGAATTCGATCTCGAGTAGGAATCCTATCCGAGAACCGACTCAGACACTCAACCGAGTGCAACCACTCGGCCAAGTACACAAGTCAGCCGGTATTTCCTCTTTTCTTCCCTCACAAGAAAACGGAATTCTCGTTCTCCTCATCTTCTTACTCAAGCGGTAATTCTAGCTCAAACGAGAATCCTATTAAAAAATCGATTCGAGCATCCGACCGAGTGTAAAACACTCGGCCGAAACAGCCCAAAACCAGCCGGTTTGCCTTTCTTCCTCCACAAGGAAGCGGAATCCTTATTTCCCTCAAGTTCCCTCGTTTCCTATCCTAAGCGGTAGTCAAACTCTCCCAAGCCAAGGTCGGGAATTTCCTATAAATAGCCCCTTGCATCCAACATCAGAAGAGACGATTTATCAATACGATTTTTACCAACAATTCTTCCTACACAATTAATTCATACTATCCCCAACATACATAATTCCTGAAAAAACATAATTCTTTAGCATCGAGAAGCCGATATTACAAACCCGAAGGAAACCGGTCCCGATATCCGACACCCTTCACACGTCCCACCTAGCCGAGCCACCCTAACCCAACCGACATCACCTCGACGCTCCCGTGCCTAGCCACATTCCGACGAGCCCCGATCCGAGTCAACAAAAGCATGTAGGTTGAGGGTGTACCAAACCCGATTTCTCCTTTCTTCTCCTTCCTTCTCTTCGTCCGTTTTTTTATTATGGGTCAAGAGTCGTTTTTCTTTTATTTTTCTAATATCGTTATTAATGAAAAACTATTTTTATAACGAATATTCTTAAAAAATATGATATCGATTTTTCTATAATCGAATATTGTATCGAAAAGAATTATATTAAGATCTCGACGATATTAAAAATCGTTACATCTTTTTTCGTTCAAAATTCTTTTCTCTTACTTTTCGTTCAAAACAAATAATTTTACAAAACCTTTTTTTAAAACTCATTCTAAATATCCGATATCGATTTCATAATCGAATATCGGATACGACGAATATCAAAAACATAAATCGAGTACAAATTAATTCATATTTTGTACGCGATTTATCAACTTAGCAATTTCGAACAAAATACAAAAACCGGACGGCTCGCAATCCGGACCGTTTTTTTTACTTTTTCGGTCGTTTTATTATTTATTCTGCGAGACGATTTCTAAAATTTACATCTTTTCTAAAACTATTCTAAATATTTGATATTGATTTCGTAGTCAATTATCGAATATAGCGAATATCGAAAATATTAATTTGAGTACGAATCATGCAATATTCGTACGTGATTTAATAAATCGAATTTTCAGAAAACCGCGTCCAAAACCAGCCCGACGCGCGACCCGCCGGCATCCCGGGCGAGCCGCGCGGCCGGTTGTCCCGACGCCCCTTTTCGTCTTTTTTATTATTTTTCGAGCTTCGTTTTTTATACATAACAATATCTCTTCAACAATATTTTTCAGATTTCGATTAATATATATTTTCTCGATCTCGTCTATTTTATTTGCTATATTATTATTTACAAATCGATACTAACTCGTTTGTTTGTTTTGTAGCAAATTCATCCTTTTATTTCGTTTGTTTTATTATACTAAAACGAATCTCGTATGCTAAATACAACTTTGACGTTAATCAATTTTCATGCATTAAATTGACTTAGCAACTCATTCAATTTTTCACATGCTTAGGAAAACAATGTTTGCATAATCATTCATCGTATTACTAACGCGCGCATTAAAACGTCATTCGATATCCTAGTAGAGGCCGCTAATGTGCGGGCGGGGTTGGGTGTTCTTAGTGAACTTCCCAACACGTACCCTCACCCCTTACTCAGAACCGTGGTTTCCGGATGTCCGAAACCATTGGCAACGAGAGTCATTCAATATACGATTAACCGCTCAAGTCGGCATCTATATCGACATGCAAAGGGACGAGCCCAATAAACTCTGACATCGGAAATGGGCCGTATTTTGTACACGGCCCACTACGACATAGAGTGGGCTCGAACGGTTCCGAATAACCATAAAATTCGGTGGCGACTCCGACTTCGATTTAAATTTCCATTTGACCATCTCATGGAGATTCATTCGCCTCCCCAAACCCGCGCGTGGCCGCGTCGGGGTGGACCTATGTCATGTCCACAACAATTCAGAATCATTTATTCAAAATTGAAGTGACTCTACTACAAATTCTGACAGATGTTTTTATTGACAATTGAAAATCAGGAAAAAAATATTGAAATGAATAATTACGTAGCTCTATATATAAGTTACGGTTTCATACTACATCTCCTCACACCTATTTCTCTCATACATAAAGTAACTAAAATATATAACATGTCTGCCTATTATGATGAAGAAGTTGGAAACACTCAGTGGAAAATCAATAAGATTAGGGATGAAGCTCGCAACTTTTGTACTCGTCTCAATTTAGTCGTAACAGAAAGCGTGTATATGTTATTATTAAGTAGTCCACCGACCCTAACCAAACTACATGGTATAATTACTGGAAATGCTGATGCAGTACTTAGTCCTCCGATGACAGTGAACAATACTTTTGGTATGATTTTTTACTATTACTATATATTATTATGTATGTACTCCGTATGAAAGTCTATGGTATATGCATATGTTGATTACTTTATGTTTAATATTTCAGAGACATGGACGGCTAAAAATGAAGAGCTTACCTCCTTACAAAGTGAAATAGTTACGATGATTCGTAAGTTGTTCAAAGTGATTGCTGAAGATGTTTTAAGAGACCTTTTGTCTGGGAGAGGAGGAACATTTGTTCAACGTGAAGAGGTTTACTACTGGACTATCTATGATGAAATTACGACGGAGGAGGATCGGCTCCAGGAAATTGAACTTCAAGAAGACGAAAACCCAGACGGCTGGATGGACAATTCAGATTACGATTACGATGGGGATCATGAGCCGATTCGAAAGTGACGGAGTAGTAATATTTTTATGTGTGCTTCGTATTTTTATGCGTGCTTAGTATTTTTATGTGTGCTTCGTATTTTTATGCGTGCTTCGTACTTTTATTTTTAAAGGTAATGTAATATTGTCTTTCGTACTTATACTTTTAAATAAGTTGTTGTGTTTTATTAAAAAGTCCGAGACAACGGCCGAAATTTGAAAACCGAGTCGAACTATCAAATTAAATAGGAGATTGATAAATACAACCCTTAGGGTTGTATTTAAGAGGCCAAAAGTGGCAATAAAATGTTAATATTTGTATTAACTAGATTAAAGCCCGTGCGTTTCACGGGTTAATGGGCTTAATTACATTGATGAAGTATATTCGTTAAATTAGAAACTTAATCAATCTATATCATTATAATAAATAAGATGATCACGTGATATTAGTAATCAAACTTAATTTCAGCTAAGTTTATAGCCTTAATAGCTTATTTTAAAACTTAAAATAATACATGACAACTCTTATTTATAATATAAAATTTCATCAACTTATTATAATTTTTCGATGTGAAAATAATTTTGCGTTCGTTGTCTTATTAAGAGATTTTTTAAGACTCAAAAGTTTTTTGATTGATATCTAAGAACGAATGAATTTTTTTATTGATATCTAAAAATGAAAGATTAATCTTATTTATAATATAAGATTCTATCGCCCCATCATAATTTTTCGATATAGGATAATTTACTCATGGTTTATAGTTTTAAGATCCGCTTTTAAGACCCAGAAAAACGCACGATTACTCTTATTTATAATATAAAATCATCACCTTATTTTAATTTTTTTCGATGTGAGATAATTTTAGGTTTGTAGTCTTTTTAAGGTTTGTAGTTTTTTTAAAAGTTTTTTAAAACTCAAAAGATTGTTGGTTGATATTTAAAACCGAAAGATTACTCATTTATGATATAAAATTCCATCACCTCATCATAATTTTTCGATGTGGTATAATTTATATTATTAAGTTTATAGTTTTAAGAGCTATTTTTAAGACTTAAAAGAGTTTGTTTTTATATCTAAGTTAAAGGATAGACGATTAGTTTTTATTTATATAATCGAATTTGATCATCATATTGGAGTATATGTTTTTGATGAATGATTAGTCTTATTTATATAATAAAAAAATTCACCTTATTATAATTTTTCGATGTGGGATAATTTTACTTAAGTTTTTTTAAGTTTAGATATAGTCTAATTCAGAACTTTTGTTTATAGAGGAATAATTACTCTTATTTATAATAATTAGAATTCCAACTTTAACTATATAATCTTAGTCTTAGTCTTAGGAACTGTTTTTTAAGTCTCAAAAGATTGTTGGTTACGTAGAATTCTATCACCTCATTATAATTTTTCGATATGTGATAATTGTTTATAATATTGAATTTCCTCATCTCATCGTAATTTGGAGAAATTGTTACTTTTATTTATAATAGAATTTCATCGTCTTATTATAATCTCAAAAAAAATTTAAAACTCAAAAGAGAGGGAGTATAATTTTTTGATGTGCGATACTTTACTTAAGTATATAGTCTAACAAATAATTAGTCTTATTTATAATGTAGAAATTCATCACCTTATTATAATTCGTCGATGTGGGACAATTTAACTAAAATTTGTAGTCTTATTTATAATATACAATCATCACCGTACCTTATTTTACTTGTTTCGATGTCGGATAATTTTAAGTTTGTAGTCTTATTAAGACCTTTTTTAAACTCAAAATATTGTTGGTTGGTATTTAAAAACAATAATTATTCTTATTTAGTAGAAATTCATAATACTTAAAGTTGATTTGATGTCTAAGGAAGAATTATTATTAGTCTGATTTACAATATAAAATTTCATCACCTTGTTATCTTTTTTTACTTAAGTGTATAGTCTTAAGAAATTTTTTAAAACTCAAAAGATTTTTGTTTGATGAAACTTTATAATTTTTCGAATGTGGGATAATTTTACTTAAGTTTATGGTCTAATATATTTTTAAGACTCATTAGATTTTTGGTTAATATCTAAGAGAACAGAATTATCTTATTTATAATATAAAGTTTCATCACCTTATTATACTTTTTCGATGTGAGATTATTTTACTTAAATTTGCAGTCTTATTAAGAGATTTTTTTAAGACGTAAAAGTTTTTTTGATTGATATTTAAGAACACATGATTAGTCATCACCTCGTAATAATTTTTCGATGTGAGATAATTACTTAACCTTATAGTCTTAAAAGCTCTTTTTAAAAAGAAAAAAAAATACATGATACTCTGACATTACTCTTGATTATAATATAAAAGTTCATCACATCACTATAATTTTTCAATATGGGATAATTTTAAGTTTAAGTTTGTAGTCTTATATATTAAAAGGTTTTTTAATACTCAAAAGTTTTTTTGGCGATATTTAAAACTGAATGATTACTCTTGTTTATAATATAAAGTTTCATCACCTTATTATAATTTTTTGATGTGAGATTATTTTTACTTAGGTTTGTAGTCTTATTAAGAGACTTTTTAAGATTTAATTGTTTTTTTATTGATATTTAAGAACGAATGATTAGTCTTATTTATTGAATTCATCAACTTATCATAACTTTTCGATGTGGGATAATTTATTTAAGTTTATAGTGTTAAGAGTTCTTTTTAAAATTTAAAAAAAATACATCATACATTACTCTTGATTATAATACGAAGTATAGAATTTCATCACCTCACTATAATTTTTCAATATGGGATGATTTTAAGTTTGGAGTCTTATATATTAAAAGTTTTTTTAAGACTCAAAAGTTGTTTTGTCGATATTTAAAACTGAATGATTACTATTATTTATAATATAAAATTTCATCACCCCATCATAATTTTTTGATGTGGGATAATTTAAAAGTTTTTCTTGGTCGATATTTAACACCGAATGATTACTCTTATTTATAATATAAAATTATAATTTTTCCATGTAGGATAATTAGTAAGGTTTATAGTCTAAAAAACTCTTTTTGAGATTTAAAAGACTTTTGGTAGATATCAAAGAACAAATGATTACTCATACTTATAATATAGAATTTCATCATCATATTATAATTTGTCGATGTGGGATAGTTTTAAAACTGTGATATTATATAATAGATTCATCACATAACGTGAAACAAATAATATGAAATTTATACTCTAATGAAAGCATTTTTTTACCACGAATCTAAGTATTTCATTTTTATAATTTATTTTATGATAATGTTTTTAAAAAATGAACTCTAAAGGTTTTTACCTTAGAATTGTAAAACATCATATTAATATAATAAATTAAATATATATTATAACAATTAAAAGATTCTCTAATTGATTTTTTATTTACGTATGATACTTTCCTAATTTGAGGTTTGATGGAACGGACCAATGAGATCGCTCGAAAAAAGCCTAAAATATATATATATATATACCTATAATTTGTGTGCCCACTAAAATCTTAACCTACGATAAATATTATTACATTCCGAGACCCTAGCTAATCATAGAGAAATCTTGCTTATGGATCTAAACTGTTTCATAACGATCATAGGGTCTAAAAGATCGATCTTAGCTTGTGGATAACTTGTTCGCAATCAATCTCAAAATCCGGTTGCATATACACAAATTATAAACAAAATTATATATTACCGATAACTTAAAAAGGGTCGGTTTTACATATAAATAAATATATACGAGTATATATATAATAATTTTGTAAATTATTACCTTCGCTATGACAGTTAAATCAACCGTTTCGTTGTTGAACGACATGCTGCAAATGCTTGTTATTGTGAGTTTCAAGGCTTCAATCTCAGAAAAGATCTTCGGAAAAAATCCGATGTGGGGACGACATTGAATTTTCATTCGGACAATATCATCCGAAAAGCAAACTTCGACGTCGGAGACGGCTAATTTTATCACTGAGTCGACCATTGTTTTATTGATAGCCACATTCTCCTCCTCTAACTGCTTCACTTTGTCTTGAAGGCTTTTTATGCGGGATGTGGCCGTCTTGATGATAGACATTTTATCCGTCTGAAAATAGACGTATAAATTGATATTTTCAGTTACTTTCTTTTTAACTCACTATAGAATTAAGTTCAATTCAACCTCATGGTATTCATTTCGTCTCCGTCAATTCACAGCTCACTTTTTGTTCAGTTCAATTCAATTAATTACACTTAAATTTACCCATGTTCATACCAATAATATTACTCAATAGTTTACATTTTTGGCTCTACTCTGCTACAGAGTACTCCCTCCCCTTCACTAAGATCTTCCACATTTCCTTTTTAGTAAACTTCATTAAGATGTTCCAATTTCCTTTTTAGTAAATATTTTGTGGTTCTTATTGCTTGTGACCCCATTTTCTTTTCTCTATCTTCATTTTCCTCCACATATATCCATTTTCTTAATTTCTTTCCACAATTAAATGTAGAACATCATAGAGAAGCGGAGGGAGTATGTAATACGGAGCACTATTATCTATCATTGGAGACTAAGGGAGTAATATAATTCTTAGGGAAAATATGTTGGATTATTAGGACCCTTAGTCAAAATATTTAATAAATAGAATCATGTAGCAGGATCATGTAGCAGTGGATAACTGTCACTTAGTTTATTAGTATACAATCGTTGTACCGTGCGACAATAATAAAAATTTGTAATTTACGATAAAAAGTGACCATTTTAACCTAAAAGTTGTCACTTTCAGATAAATAACCTAAAATGGTAATTTTAGGTTACTTTCAGATAAATAACCTAAAAGTTGTCACTTTCAGATAAATAACCTAAAATTTGTAATTTACGACAATAGTTGTCACTTTCAGATAAATAGTTATCACTTTTTTCGTATCAAAAAGTGGTCACTATTTAAGCTAAAGTGATCACTAAATAACCTTAAATGATAACTTTTTACCATAAATTTAGTCCGTCGTACGATACAACGGTTGTATAATATAATTTGTGTGGTTTCTTAGGTGTTGAATGGCAATTTAAAGTACTTTAGTTTGTCATTATTAATTGAGCAAGTTTAATTTACAAGTACTTCTCCTTCTCCCTTTAGTTCGTTATCAATTTCAACAATATCTTAGTAAAATTAATACGGAGTACCTTTGAGAGGCCGGGGATAAGGGCGGCTAATGTGATAACATGCTCAGTAAGGTCTCGACGACGCTTACGTTCAGCTGCAACATGGTCATAACCACCCTCAGACGCTTTCTTTCTCTTCTTGTTGGCGGGTTCCTCGGTTGCTTTAGGGCTCAGACGGTGTTGTTGTTGATTAGGTTCATCAATGTTATTGTTACTCGTCTCCCCTTCTGTCGTCAACAAGGACGCCATCATGCGTTGGATCACCTCCTCACTAATTAGGGGATCCGTATCTGAATAAAATGCCTCTTGCTCGGGTGACGTATAGACCACTCGGGCATTATCCGGAGCTACTTGCTGGGTTGACGTTGATAATGACAATGCCTATTTAACTTGTGCTCTAGTTTAATCTTATAGGTTAATCGTCATTAGTGCGATAATTATCAAATGTGCTAATTCAAGAATGATGATATCAAGACAAGCCAAAGCTACCCAAGATAAAGATCAAGAAATTCAAGTGAAGAGAATAAAATCGAGTCTAAGTCCATAGTCACTAAGAATGGCAAAGTGTGTGTTTTTCGGTACAGCAGTATGTAACAGTCGGACTGACTGTTACATCGTTCGACAGCTCTTAATGGTTCAAAAAGATTTTGATTTCAAAAGTTAAATCTTCAGAAAAATCTTTTTACAAATTTAAATTGACTTTGAAAAAAATCTGATTTCTTTAAGAAAAAGGGATGGTTTGGTTTCTTGTAAAACAATGCACCTCTTCTCCAAGGTTTTCCAAAAATGGTTCTTCACTTTTGAAAGTGAACTTGAAATGTTTCTTCTTTCAAGTAACACCTTTCAAGTAAACACCTTCCCTTCAATTTTGGTAAACCTTAAGCATGCTTCCCTTTCTTTTTGAAAAAGCTTTCCTTTTTAACTAAGTCAAAGGTTTCCTTTTAACCCTTGGATTTTCCAATGAGGCACATTCTTTTACCCATTTTCACATCTACGATAAAAGAAACTCATTTGCCTCATTTATTTCTCAAGGCTTTCAAACTAAAACTTCATTTATTGCATTTTGTTTTCAAAGGTTTTTATCTTAAAAGCATTTTGCAAAGTATTTCAAAAGAGAAAGTCTTCAGTAATTTCAAAGTCACAGTCGAACACACTGTCACACATAATCATACACTCTCTTGTCTAACTCGGTTTTCAATTGTAATCTTTGTAACTTTCTAATTTATTAAGAGTCGTAGCCGGAGTAGGCTATTGGTCGTGACCGGAGTAGGTCATTGGTGAGTTAGAGACGGAGTAGTCTTGTAAACTCAAATCGCAACCGGAGTAGGTTGTTGGTCGTAACCGGAGTAGGTTATGGGTCGCTTTTCATTGTAAGGGTCTTTTGATTTCGGAGTAGATTTCTAAAGAAAAGCAATAAGAAAAGCATTGGACGTAGGCCCTTAGAGTGTTGGCCGAACCAATTCAAAAATATCGTGTTTTATCGTGTTCTTTACTTTTCCGCTGCATCTTTCGATAAAAGCATGTTATTTTGTTTTTCTTTTATTTGCTCAAGCTTCAAAACTTAGTTTTAGTTGTCCTATTTCTTTTCATACAACTGTCGCCCATACTGTGACATTCGTCTGTAGCTTCTCATTCTGCTAAGCGAATCGAATACAGTCTGACAACGGTCGATATATTGTGGCTTTGTTCTGTAGCCGTACTCCTTGCTAAGACAGAGCGTAACAGTCTGACTGTCCGTTGTATGTTAAGTCTAGTACTTCTTCACCTAATTATTTTCTACTTCCACTCAACTTACTTTAATCAATAAAGATTAAGTTGATTTTTTTAAAAGGTACCTAATTCACCCCCTCCCCCTCTTAGGTACTTAGGGATCCATAAACTCTTCAATTGGTATCAGAGCCTCGTACTCTTTTAAAGGCTAACTACCTAGAGTTTGATTCCTCAACATGGATTCTGCTAAACACTCCAAGATTCCGGTCTTTACCGGTGAGAATTTTGGTTGGTGGAAGCTAAAAATGGAACACTATATCAAAAGTATCGATTATCAATGTTGGAAAATTATTAAAGAGGGTCCAATTGAAATCAAAGTGTCTGATCTAGTGTCGATGGCAAGTCTACCGAACTTAAAGATGAGTCTAAATATGATGAAGATGACTTTAAAATTGTTGAGAAAAATTCTAAGGCTATGTCAATACTTCAAAGGTGTGTCGGTGAGGAGGAAGTGAGTCGTATAAGTGGATGTCCTACGGCTAAGGAGATTTGGGACTCCCTTGTGCTTGCTTATGAGGGTACGTCTCAAGTAAAAAAATACCGTATTGATCTTCTCATGCAACAATATGAAATGTTTCACATGTCAAAAGACGAGTCCATAAATAGCTTATCGAGTCCGAAGACATCATTAGAAAAATCCTTCGTAGTCTAACCGATAAATGGCAACCAAAGGTCACCGCCATAGAGGAAGCTAAAGATTTATCCGTCTTGACTCTCCATGAACTAATGGGATCACTAATGGCTCACGAACTAAACCTCGTGAAGCGTTCTAGTGATAACCAACGGGGAAAGAGTCTTGCTCTCAAGTCCGCCTCAAGTGATGAGGATGAGGACGAAGAGGACGGATTTGCCATGTTCACTAGGAACATTGTTGGTATGGTAAATGGTCAAGGAAATCGTAAGTTTAATAATAATTTCAATAAGAAACGATTCCCTAAGAAACGACCTAGCTCAACTATAGGATGCTTTAAATGTGGTGATAAAACTCATCAAATCAAATAATGTCCTAAATGGAACGATATTCACTCTAAAGATAAACGTGATAAAGCTAAAAGGGAATATAAAAGTAAGGTCATGTCCGCTTTTTGGGGAATGTCCGATTCGGAAGAAGAAGACGAACCCAAAGATGAGGAGTTAGATGCTAATGTGTGTGTCACTACTAAGGTCAATAACTCCAAAGTTAAACCATGATGATCGAAGAAAGTGTGCATGTCATATTTGATGAATCTAGTCTTTTTGAGCAGGTACAACATGATGATGAAGAAGATGAAGAATTCGAAATAGGCCTTGCTCGAAAAGAACACACTTGAAGATGAGCAAAACGGAGCTGCTGAGCAACAGTCTGCCAGACTGTTACCTGAAGACGAAGGCACAAGTTCAGGGGGAATTAATGATCCTCCTGAAAGTAACCTTCAAGGAGATAATGGTGAAGCAGCAGCTAATGCCCAAGGACCAGAGGAGTCCTTAGAATCTGGTGTGGAAGCATCGACTCCCAGGCATGAAGCAACAGTCGGAAGAACTGTTACAGTCGAGGGGGAAGATACTTTCATTCCAAGGAAGTGGAAGCATCAAAGCTCACACTCCCTCTCAAATCTGACTAGTGACTTGAAATCTGGAGTAAAGACAAGATCATCCCTCAACAATTTCTACTCTTGCAACGCTTTCGTTTCTCAAATCGAACCGCCCAATGTCACAGTCGCTCTGACTGATGCCGACTTGTAACACCCCGTATTTTATAATAATATTTATTCGGAAAGTTCGTTATTTAAAATAATTATTTTCGAGTTTTATAATAATGTCCATTCCGTATTTTATATCCTCCATTATCCGTTTTAAATAAATGTCTCGTTTTGACTCACTTTTAATGGGTTAAAATGTCCGTACACGATTTGACTATTTTACTATAATATGTACTTCACCTATATTGCTTCTTCAAGCGTTTTATTATGGTCCAACCCAATTTTTAGTTGGATGATCCATTGTATGAGCTAATGGACCCAAAGCCCATTTGTTAATCATCTTATAAAAAGAGCTAAACCTAGTAAGCAAGCTGCTGAATTCATTTGCTTCGCCTCTACCGTACGCCTCTTCCTCTCTTCATCTTTTTTATTTCTCATTTTCTCCATTTAACTCCATTGTTATGCATCTATCTTTCTTTCAAATGCATACATAAATTATATTTTCATAATCTTGGCTCTTTCCTCTACAATATGTTCATCTCCAATTATTTTTATGGGACTCATTTTTATGAACATTTAGACCTACCTTTAGGGTCCCTAATTAAAGAAAAAGATATCATTCTATTGATCATTTTGGAAGGGGATTTGTGTCATACGATTTTTATCACATGAGTTTCGGTTTGTTTCATCAAAGTTGATTTATGGGGATGATGACACGTGTTGGAGACGAGATTTTGTTTGTCGTGTTCTTCATGGTGCTTCTTATTAATGTTTATCATTAATCGCCAAAAGGTAACTAGATGTGATTCTTTTCGTGTTTATGCATTTTGAATGTGTTGTGTGATTTTAATGATTTGTAACATGATTTAATTGATTTGTGTTGTGTCTTTATTCATGATTCAAAGAGTCTAATTAATTAGTATGTTAATTGAATGATTTATTATTATCGTTAGATCTATAATTGTCGTTTGCGCTTATATTAGAACTGTTAGATCTAATCCGTTGTAAAATGTAAAATTCGTACGTGAGCCGCTTGGCCTCTCCGTTCGGAAATGTTAGGGTTGTTTCATCGATGCTTTTAGGGTTTCAAACCCTAGGTTCAATGATGACTCAACCTACCATCACCCGATGTTGAGGTTAGGGTTGAGGTTAATCTAACCTTGATTGAAGATCATGTAACTTTATTGGAAAGTTACTATACAACTTCACTTAAGGTTAAGGTAACTTCAATGCGGGGTTATAGGCTCGTTGAGGATTTAAGTGACTCCACGAGGTTATGATCAAGGTTAATATAACCTTAGTTGAGGTTTACGTAACTTTATTGTAAAGTTATTGTACAACTTCACATGAGGATAATGTAACCTTATTGCGTGTTATAATCCCACGGAGGTTAGTGTAACCTCACGAGGTTATGACAAGGTTAATGTAACCTTACTTGAAGTCAAGTAACTTCAATGGAAAGTTACGATACCCTTCACTTGAGGATTACGTAACACCGTTACGAAGCTATAATCTCACTGAGGTTAAGGTAACCTCACAAGGTTATAGTCGAGGTTAATGTAATCTTAACTTGAAGTTGACGTTATAGTGGTTATACTATGACACCACCTTCGGGTTGACGTTATATACATAACTTCACTTTAGTAGACAAGGTTAATGTAGCCTTACCTTAACCTTGAATACTAATACACGTTAGATGTTCAGGATTATACTTTGTTAAACATTAACTCTATCACTATTTGAAGGTTATAGTCGGTTGTGCTATAACTTTACCATGTTATCGTTGTTTGATTACTTCTATAATCGTTCCTTTAGAACAATCAGTTACATTGTTCTACGTTTGAGTTGTGATGTTTATCACGAATGATTAGTACTTGGTATAGTCTGTTACACTATCTAGGGCCTGATTTTCCCTGGTATAGTTAGTGACACTATACTAGGTCTGATTACTACTTAGTGCAGTCAGTTACACTGTACTACGTAGAAGTCGTGAGGTTGCTCGCGCAGTTGGCAGTCAGTTACACTGTACAACGTACATGATGGTTAGTGATATAGATGACGGTAGTATCAGTTACATACTATCGGAATGAACCAATACTGCTCGCAAGAGGTTTAATTGGTCTATGTTCGGTGGGTCCAGATTCGTCAGTTACACGTTCTGGATTCCCGTGTGTCGTTCGACGTACAGTTACTGCGTCGAGAGCTTTGGCCAGGTCTTAGACATATAGTCGTCAGTTACACGCTATACATAGTACCGTGGAGTATCAGTTACATACTTCACAAAACGGAGAGTCAGTTACACGCTCCGTGTCAGAGGGTCAGTTACACGCTCTGACTAGTTAGAGTATCAGTTACATACTCTAGCCGGTGTTCATTCTATGTTCTATACATCTTTGTATGAAGTCTGTTGTTACTTACTCCGAGTTGTTTGGATGGATACATAGTATCTATCTTGACCGCTATGACTAATTATGGATTGCAATAATTTATATGATCGTGTCTAATAACATGTGGGTCATGTGTATTGATATCTTCATATGTCGTTTGATTATGTTATCTTTCATTATCATTGCTATGCCTGTTCAACTTGTTATAACCATGACTGGGAGAACATCTAGTTGCTCCCCACTGACTGTGGACCCCCTTTTCAGGTCTTCCGAGATGCTTTTGATTGTGATGCTGTGTTGGGGGAGACTTGTGGAGAGAGACCTTTATTTAAGTTTCTTTTGATTTTTATTTCGAACACTTTTGAATAATGTATTAGTTGAATGTCGAGATAGTGACGATTCGGATTTGGTCGGGTGTTTCCGCCACCTTTGACCCTATTATTATACTACTTATATTATTATTAAGTTTTTGAAAATTCGGGTTGTTACAGTTGGTATCAGAGCGAATACGCTCCCAAATCTCGCTTACTAATAATGAATAACTTGACTTAGTAATTGAGTGAGAGTAAATGGGGGTAGAAACAATTAAGGATTTATCTGTTTATGCCTTAGTGTTTCATATCATTATTAATTGTATTGCTAGTGTTGATCATGTACTTGATTCTTTATGCTTTAATGTTCCGTCTTGTTATTAATTGTATTACATGTTTTGATCATGTACTTGCTTCTGTATGTTTTAACGTTTCGTCTCGTTATTAATTGTGTTACATGTGTTGTTCATGTTTTAATTGTTTATGCCTGAATGGTTATCTTTAATAATTGTATTAAGTGCATGGTTCGCATAAAGACTTTTTCAAGCATGCTTTGTTGATTTAAATCATGGTTATTTTTGGAAAAATGTGTCTTTAATGTTACATACGCATCGTACTTTTGGTTATATGTTTGTCAAAACTCTTAATCCTTGATAACCCGAGCTTTACTCTTCTCGTACTGTTATCCTTTTGGATCACTTGGTGGTGTTGTCTCTTATTAAGGTAACTTTGAGAGTTTTCCTGTTGTGATTTAGTCTTGAGTTAATAAGTTAGAATTGATTGTATTTGGAGATTTTCAAGTATTAAAGTAAAGAGCAATTACTATCACAAGTTTGGTCCTGAGGAAGTCTAATTTGGGATTAAAGGTTGTGAGATGATGTTTCTTTTGGGATTAGAGATTGTTGAGATGAAGTTTACTTTGGGAATAGAGGTTGTTATGACGATGTTTACTTTGGGATTATGAGTGTTAAGTCCTTCTATTTTTGAGGAAATCCTTATTGATGACATTAAGTGTTTGTGAATGGTGTAAGATGTACGACTATGGTTTCATGATTTTATAAGGAATGAGAGACCTGATGGATAGGTTCATCTTATGGTATATTAATTGGGAATATTGTGACGTATGCCTTTAATCAGGAGAATTATTGAAATTTGTCTTAAAGAAAATAGGTTATGTGGGGTACTTATAGATTAAGAATACAGCATGGTACAGAATTGAATGTTCTTGTGGATTTTAGATTAAAATAGATGCGAATTTTTGGGAACTATGCTTGTCTTTAATGATAATATCATATTCGAGGAGTAAGAGACGTTAATGGCAAACAGTGTGTGATGAAAAGAATTTATGATTTATCTATTGAGGAGTTATTTAATGATCATACCTTTTAAGGACCGAGTGAAAGAGAGTAATATGAGTTATGAACTTATGACGTATTAATGTTTAGATCTTGATTTCGTAAACTACCATATTGAAGATGGAGATAATGAATCGTGGTATTTGTCTTTCTAAGGATGTAGAGGATTCGATGGTTTTATTCATTATATATAATTAGATGAAGGTATTGGGATTTAATAGTCTGGAGAATGATTATCTGAGGAACATAGTTATTGTAAAGGGACAATTACATAAAGATTTGTCTGTCTTGAGGTAGTATGGTAATATGATTAAAGGTTGTTATGAGACGAAGATACCTTGAGCGATGATTGTACGAGAATTGTAAGACACTGGTTTTTTGTGCTTTACTTATATTATTAAGGTGTCGTCTTTGGGTAGATAAAACTGTTTTGAGTCGTCTATCCTTGTCTCCTTGATCGTATCAACCGTGCTTCTCATATTTTCATACCAACCAAAAGTTTCCTTTTATATTTGTCCTTTTTATGTTTGATCTTTCGATACCCTTTACTTGATCATTATTTCAACACCAACTTTCTCTTCCTTCAACTTTTTGTAATTTCTCTTTCCTCTTGATGTCACCTTGTGCTGCAAGTTTTCAAACTTTTTACCCTGTGGTATTGCTAAAAAATATTTCCTTTTTTTTTAGCTCGCGTGCTTTAAGCTCAATTATGGTAATGTGAAAACTTTTGATTCCTTCTTCATAACTACTCGTGATCATCTCATAGTGGAAGTTTGGATCCTTTGGCGAGTAATGTTTATACTTTGAGTTTGAGGTTGGGTTAATTGAAGTTGAGAGCATAGAACATCGTATATGAGTATGAATTGGGGTAATATATGATGTTTTGGAAGTGTTGTATTTAAGGTCTTATATCGAGCTTAGAAAGTTTGAGGATGTTATTACATGAAGGGCGCGTGGATGCTAATTCGTTCCATCAAAAGCTATGTAGAAAATTTTGGAGATAAGGTGTTTCATTTAAGTGCATGAGTCATTTATTGAAGGACATAGATTTAAGCATTCCTTTGATGGACTTTTAAGGTTAATATATTCGTTTATGGATAGCAATTGTAATTAAAAATTGAGGTTATAAGCTTGGTCGTTATATTGATGATGAAATTTGTATGGTGATATTATGATTCAATGCTTTTGTGGAATTGTATTATTAATGGACTAGTATATTGTGGTACATTGAGTACTAACTTAACTAAAAGTGTATGCTTCTTTGGATGCCTAGGAATAGCATGATCAGATGTGTTCAAAGGAAGTGATTGGATTTTGTGCGTGTGACTAATAATTATGTCATGAGATTGAGGTTGCATTGAGTTTGTGATAGTTATAATCAGATTTAAGGTCTGAAATTTATGGATTTGGACAGTAATACATATATCAAGAAGATTTGCGATATTATATTAAAGGATTTCGAGCATTAGAGTTGTGGATGATAGTAATCACTACTTGTTTTGAGGATATTAAAGTAGTGATAGTTCTAATGGATCTAGTGAATATTAGAGTTTTCTAATTCGGAAGATACAATTTGTTTAGAGACTATGGAGTTTTGTCGATTTCATATCTTGTGGTGAATAGTGAACTAGAATGATTGAATCATTAGTAATGAGTTTGCACAAATGATGAGAGAGCATATATTTTGGAATGATGGCTGATATTTATGGATAATGTTTGAAATAAATGGAGTAGAAGTTGGTAATTCATGAGATAAGATGTTATACATCGATGAGTATTACTTAAGGGTATTGAGTATACTTGGTGAACGTAAGGTAATGATGCATTGATATTATGGTATACGAGATGTGATAGTATTTATGAGAGTTAATCACATGCTTAAGGTGATGCTGGTGTGGAAATGTTGACCAGTTTTACTCGATAAGGTCATATCGCGATAAAATAGACGATTATTTGGAAGATGGTATTGATTTAGCAATTATTTTGGGTTGTGATAATTTGGGAATAATCTGATTGAGATTTTAGAATGGATAATGATTATTTAACATTGAGGACTTAAGATACACTTTGGTGGTTTGAGTGTTTATAAGGATCAGAGTGCGCAGCATTTTGGATTCCGAGACAACTTGTGGTGATGATCACTTGTAATTCTTATCTTCTTTTGATCTTGTCTTTGAACTTCAAGTTTCGAGGACGAAACTTCTTTTTAGGGGGGTTGGATTGTAACACCCCGTATTTTATAATAATATTTATTCGGAAAGTTCGTTATTTAAAATAATTATTTTCGAGTTTTATAATAATGTCCATTCCGTATTTTATATCCTCCATTATCCGCTTTAAATAAATGTCTCGTTTTGACTCACTTTTAATGGGTTAAAATGTCCGTACACGATTTGACTATTTTACTATAATATGTACTTCACCTATATTGCTTCTTCAAGCGTTTTATTATGGTCCAACCCAATTTTTAGTTGGATGATCCATTGTATGAGCTAATGGACCCAAAGCCCATTTGTTAATCATCTTATAAAAAGAGCTAAACCTAGTAAGCAACCTGCTGAATTCATTTGCTTTGCCTCTACCGTACGCCTCTTCCTCTCTTCATCTTTTTTATTTCTCATTTTCTCCATTTAACTCCATTGTTATGCATCTATCTTTCTTTCAAATGCATACATAAATTATATTTTCATAATCTTGGCTCTTTCCTCTACAATATGTTCATCTCCAATTATTTTTATGGGACTCATTTTTATGAACATTTAGACCTACCTTTAGGGTCCCTAATTAAAGAAAAAGATATCATTCTATTGATCATTTTGGAAGGGGATTTGTGTCATACGATTTTTATCACATGAGTTTCGGTTTGTTTCATCAAAGTTGATTTATGGGGATGATGACACGTGTTGGAGACGAGATTTTGTTTGTCGTGTTCTTCATGGTGCTTCTTATTAATGTTTATCATTAATCGCCAAAAGGTAACTAGATGTGATTCTTTTCGTGTTTATGCATTTTGAATGTGTTGTGTGATTTTAATGATTTGTAACATGATTTAATTGATTTGTGTTGTGTCTTTATTCATGATTCAAAGAGTCTAATTAATTAGTATGTTAATTGAATGATTTATTATTATCGTTAGATCTATAATTGTCGTTTGCGCTTATATTAGAACTGTTAGATCTAATCCGTTGTAAAATGTAAAATTCGTACGTGAGCCGCTTGGCCTCTCCGTTCGGAAATGTTAGGGTTGTTTCATCGATGCTTTTAGGGTTTCAAACCCTAGGTTCAATGATGACTCAACCTACCATCACCCGATGTTGAGGTTAGGGTTGAGGTTAATCTAACCTTGATTGAAGATCATGTAACTTTATTGGAAAGTTACTATACAACTTCACTTAAGGTTAAGGTAACTTCAATGCGGGGTTATAGGCTCGTTGAGGATTTAAGTGACTCCACGAGGTTATGATCAAGGTTAATATAACCTTAGTTGAGGTTTACGTAACTTTATTGTAAAGTTATTGTACAACTTCACATGAGGATAATGTAACCTTATTGCGTGTTATAATCCCACGGAGGTTAGTGTAACCTCACGAGGTTATGACAAGGTTAATGTAACCTTACTTGAAGTCAAGTAACTTCAATGGAAAGTTACGATACCCTTCACTTGAGGATTACGTAACACCGTTACGAAGCTATAATCTCACTGAGGTTAAGGTAACCTCACAAGGTTATAGTCGAGGTTAATGTAATCTTAACTTGAAGTTGACGTTATAGTGGTTATACTATGACACCACCTTCGGGTTGACGTTATATACATAACTTCACTTTAGTAGACAAGGTTAATGTAGCCTTACCTTAACCTTGAATACTAATACACGTTAGATGTTCAGGATTATACTTTGTTAAACATTAACTCTATCACTATTTGAAGGTTATAGTCGGTTGTGCTATAACTTTACCATGTTATCGTTGTTTGATTACTTCTATAATCGTTCCTTTAGAACAATCAGTTACATTGTTCTACGTTTGAGTTGTGATGTTTATCACGAATGATTAGTACTTGGTATAGTCTGTTACACTATCTAGGGCCTGATTTTCCCTGGTATAGTTAGTGACACTATACTAGGTCTGATTACTACTTAGTGCAGTCAGTTACACTGTACTACGTAGAAGTCGTGAGGTTGCTCGCGCAGTTGGCAGTCAGTTACACTGTACAACGTACATGATGGTTAGTGATATAGATGACGGTAGTATCAGTTACATACTATCGGAATGAACCAATACTGCTCGCAAGAGGTTTAATTGGTCTATGTTCGGTGGGTCCAGATTCGTCAGTTACACGTTCTGGATTCCCGTGTGTCGTTCGACGTACAGTTACTGCGTCGAGAGCTTTGGCCAGGTCTTAGACATATAGTCGTCAGTTACACGCTATACATAGTACCGTGGAGTATCAGTTACATACTTCACAAAACGGAGAGTCAGTTACACGCTCCGTGTCAGAGGGTCAGTTACACGCTCTGACTAGTTAGAGTATCAGTTACATACTCTAGCCGGTGTTCATTCTATGTTCTATACATCTTTGTATGAAGTCTGTTGTTACTTACTCCGAGTTGTTTGGATGGATACATAGTATCTATCTTGACCGCTATGACTAATTATGGATTGCAATAATTTATATGATCGTGTCTAATAACATGTGGGTCATGTGTATTGATATCTTCATATGTCGTTTGATTATGTTATCTTTCATTATCATTGCTATGCCTGTTCAACTTGTTATAACCATGACTGGGAGAACATCTAGTTGCTCCCCACTGACTGTGGACCCCCTTTTCAGGTCTTCCGAGATGCTTTTGATTGTGATGCTGTGTTGGGGGAGACTTGTGGAGAGAGACCTTTATTTAAGTTTCTTTTGATTTTTATTTCGAACACTTTTGAATAATGTATTAGTTGAATGTCGAGATAGTGACGATTCAGATTTGGTCGGGTGTTTCCGCCACCTTTGACCCTATTATTATACTACTTATATTATTGTTAAGTTTTTGAAAATCCGGGTTGTTACACGACTGGTTGATAGCAATGCAAGAAGAGCTTGTTCAATTCAAGAGGAATGAGGTATGGCATCTTGTCCCTAGGCCCTCTAATCGTACCGTCATTGGTACTAGATGGGTCTTTCGCAATAAGCTAGACGATTCCGGTGAAATCGTAAGGAACAAGGCTAGACTAGTGGTGCAAGGTTATAATCAACAAGAAGGTATCGACTATGACGAAACCTATGCACCGGTAGCTGGACTTGAGGCCATAAGGCTCCTAATAGCTTTTGCAGCTCACAAAGGCATCAAACTTTTTCAAATGGATGTTAAAACCGCTTTCCTAAATGGTTATTTAGAGGAAGATGTCTTTGTGGAGCAACCTCCGGGTTTTATAGATAATGATTATCCCGAACATGTTTTTAAACTTGACAAAGCACTTTATGGTTTAAAACAAGCCCCGAGAGCTTGGTACGATCGCTTGTCAATGTTTTTGCTTGAAAATGGTTTTTGTAGAGGTTCGGTGGATAAGACATTATTTATAAAGTCACAGTCGGATGGACTGTTGGTTGTCCAGGTATATGTCGATGACATTATATTTGGAGCAACTAGTGAACTTCTTACTCTTTATTTTTCTAATCTAATGAAATCGGAGTTTGAGATGAGCATGATGGGTGAACTCGGATTCTTTCTCGATCTTCAAATCAAGCAATCAAAAGAAGGAATTATGATTCACCAATAAAAGTACATCAAGGAGATGCTAACTAAATTCGGGATGACCAATGCTAAGCCATACACTACTCCGATGGTATCATCGTCCAAATTGGACAAGGATGAAAGTGGTAAGAATGTTAGTGAATCGGTGTATAGAGGTATGATAGGCTCACTTCTCTACTTAACCGCAAGTCGTCCCGATATATTATTTAGTGTTTGTTTGTGTGCCCGTTTCCAAGCAAATCCCAAAGAATCCCATTTTAAAGCCGTAAAACGCATTCTTCGGTATTTGGTTGGAACACAAGAGCTTTATCTATGGTACCCCTTAAGTTGTCCTTTCGACCTTGTAGGTTTCTCGGACGCAGACTATGCGGGGTGTTCGGTCGATCGAAAGAGTACTTCGGGTGTCGCTACCTTCTTAGGTCCGTGTCTCATTTCATGGGGTTCGAAGAAGCAAAACACCGTTGCTCTCTCCACGGCCGAAAGTGAATATGTGGCCGCCGCTCATTGTTGTTCTCAAGTATTGTGGGTACGATAACAACTTGTCGATTTTGGTATGATTTATGACTCTATTCCTTTAATGTGTGATAATACGAGTGCCATAAACATATCTAAAAATCCGATTCAACATTCTCGAACTAAGCATATAGATATACGTCACCACTTTATTAGAGATCACGTAGAAAAGGGTCACATTAAGCTAAATTTTTGCAATACCGAAGACCAAATTGCCGATATATTTACTAAGCCACTAGCAAGAGACCAATTCGAGAAGTTTCGACTCGACATTGGTTTGATTAATTTTTCTAATTGACTATGTGTGATTTATCGTTTTTCCTCGCATGATTGGCTAGACGAACCGATAATTCTTATTCTAGTGATTATGCATGCGACTTAGTCCTTAATCTTACCTAATGAATTAATTGGCATTTTTTTGTGATGAATTTTGAATTGTGTGTATTAACCATTGTCTTTTAGTCTTTGGGAAGTTGTCAAGAATAAAACTAATATCCCCCATATTAACAAAATATCCAGTATACAATATCTATTAAATAATACTTTCTATTATCCTCAAATATCTCTTTTACCCAAAAAATCTTTTCCTCTCTCTTCTTTCTTCTCTTCTTCACGCCACATTCATTTTTTTTCCTTCCCAATGACAACTACTCATCCTTTTCTCTCTCCTTTTCAAATCTCTTTTCTCTTTCCTCTTTATTTCTTCCATCTTCTTTCCCATCATCATCACTCTTACACTCCTATTCTACCACTATTACCTTTCCCATATTAATTACCTTCTCCATACTCACCTTCCCCACAATATATTACCTTCCCCATATTTACTCACCTTTCCCATATTTACTCACCTTCCCCATATTAAACTATATCCACCTTATTCAACTATCTTTTTTTATTCTATCTCCTTTCCCATTTAAATTGAAAGTTGGCTGACAAGAAGAAAAAAAAAATCGAAATTTGAAATTCGAAAAAAAAAAAAAAGGTAAGTAACGTATGTCAGTAGCATTAACCCCCTCTTACCTTCTTTTCTTTTCTTTTCATTGTAACATCACATCATTCTCTTTAACCCTCTCTTACCTTCTTTAAACTCTTTCTTTTTCTTTCCATCCTTACCACCATTATCATGCCTCCAAGAAAATCCAAAAACCCAAAATCCTCGCTACCTCCTCAACTCCAAAACATGTCATCCTCCCACAACACCTCAACCACAAAATCTTCATCTCACACTGTATCCTTGTTTCAACCCACACCCATAGACATGTCACCCAAGGATAATACTCTTATCTCTTCCCTCAAACGCAAGAAATCATCCAAGGTTCCTACCGCTCCTGAACCATCGACCAAACGTCGGAAAAGTGCACGGGTTCCTACTGTAAAAACTGTCCATGTCACATCATCTTCTCCCTCTAATGTCATAGAAGAGGTGATAGGTGACCTGAATGAAACTGAGGCAACCCCTGAAAAAAGATCCAATGCTTCAATGGATCTTAATGCCATTCCCGGATCTATGAATTCCGCCTCCGACGAACCTGTGAGCAAGAATGTTGTTCCATCTCCTGCACCCAAAAAGAAGGGAAAAACCATTGCCAAGAAATCGAAATCAGGTCTTAAGTACTTAACTCCCACTGAAAATGTGAACATCACAGACAAATGGACCATTGCCACAATAATGAAGCAACTCAAAGATTTGGCTCTCCCTCTCGATGTTTTCTCCAAATGTCAGGAGATCCTCAAAGCCGATAAAATAACAACAACCCGAGTCTTCGAACGAGAATGGTATGAATCCAGTCCCGCCTTTTCATTTTTTAAGGATGCTATGAAAGCCCAAAAATGGACCTCTCTGATTCAGTACAAAGAACCATCTTTTGTGTGTGAGTTGATACAATTTTATGCTACCCTTAATGTCAATCCACCCATCTCTCTTACTGCTAAAATCAATGGCAAAGATCTGACCTTAACAGCCCATCAGTTAGGAAAAATCCTACGTATTCCCGACTCCGGATATTGTCTCACCCCCTCCGAGTCGTGGGTCACCCTACCCGATAATGTGTCTCCTACTGATATTGTCTCACTCCTCCACTCTAAGGCAACAACCACTGACATTGTTGCCCCTGCCGAGCTATCACCGCCCCATAAGTTCTTCTTCAATTTGCTTATTCGATCTCTCATTCCTAATAATGATAGAGGTAAGGTGTCCATCTACCAACACTACTTCCTTTATCATTTGATCAAACATAAGCCAATAAACTTGCCTGCCCTAATCCTCCACCGTCTCCATCACATCCAAACTCAAATCTCGACTCGAGCTCACCCTAGAGTTTTTCTTCCTTACTGCATGTGGTTATCCATGGTTTTTCGAGCTAAAGGGGTCCTTCTTCCTACTACGGTCGGTACTCACCGTTCCTATGATACTATGACCAGTGGAATTATGGGTAAGATGTTGGTTGAGGTACTTAACAAGAAATTAGTAAGGGCTGAGGTGGGTTCTTCTCTGTGGGGTAAGCGTGATAAGCATGCAACAGTCGAACCGACTGTTGCCACTGCAGCCATATTGGCAGAACTTGCTGGGTTTCGGGCTGAAGTTCTTGGGAGGTTGGATAAATTGGATGCAAGAATGGATGAGATGCAAGGGAATATCGGGGTAATTTCTGCTTTGGTGAAATGGATTCCGACGCTGATGATGATGAGGAAGAGGAGTCTAATTCCTCTTAATTAATCTCTCTTTTAAAAATAAAAAAAACTATTTTTATTAGTATCTTTTAAAGACAATGGTTTGTATGACTTTTTCTGGATTCTGTAACAGTCTTGGTGACTGTTGCCTGTTGAATGCCTTTTAATTTATTTTCGTAATGTTATGTGCCTATTTTCTATGTGTTTTCTACCGTGTCCGGAATTATGACAGGTTCTTTGATGATGCCAAGAGGGGGGAAAAGGTAAAACACATGTCCTCAATAACGAATTCTTGATCCTTCCTTGATAGTTCTTAGTTCATATATCTAATATTTTTGTCTAAGTATTGTTAGTTCTCCTTCTAAGCTTATAAACCCTTTACTATGTGATTACTAATCTTGATAGACTAACCTTTTGAGGGGGAACTTGGGACATTAAGTTTTTTGCTTAGGCTTGTCATCATCAAAGGGGGAATTTGTTGGGTTTGTTGATGATGACAATGCCTATTTAACTTGTGCTCTAGTTTAATCTTATAGGTTAATCGTCATTAGTGCGATAATTATCAAATATGCTAATTCAAGAATGATGATATCAAGACAAGCCAAAGCTACCCAAGATAAAGATCAAGAAATTCAAGTGAAGAGAATAAAATCGAGTCTAAGTCCATAGTCACTAAGAATGGCAAAGTGTGTGTTTTTCGGTACAGCAGTATGTAACAGTCGGACTGACTGTTACATCGTTCGACAGCTCTTAATGGTTCAAAAAGATTTTGATTTCAAAAGTTAAATCTTCAGAAAAATCTTTTTACAAATTTAAATTGACTTTGAAAAAAATCTGATTTCTTTAAGAAAAAGGGATGGTTTGGTTTCTTGTAAAACAATGCACCTCTTCTCCAAGGTTTTCCAAAAATGGTTCTTCACTTTTGAAAGTGAACTTGAAATGTTTCTTCTTTCAAGTAACACCTTTCAAGTAAACACCTTCCCTTCAATTTTGGTAAACCTTAAGCATGCTTCCCTTTCTTTTTGAAAAAGCTTTCCTTTTTAACTAAGTCAAAGGTTTCCTTTTAACCCTTGGATTTTCCAATGAGGCATATTCTTTTACCCATTTTCACATCTACGATAAAAGAAACTCATTTGCCTCATTTATTTCTCAAGGCTTTCAAACTAAAACTTCATTTATTGCATTTTGTTTTCAAAGGTTTTTATCTTAAAAGCATTTTGCAAAGTATTTCAAAAGAGAAAGTCTTCAGTAATTTCAAAGTCACAGTCGAACACACTGTCACACAGAATCATACACACTCTTGTCTAACTCGGTTTTCAATTGTAATCTTTGTAACTTTCTAATTTATTAAGAGTCGTAGCCGGAGTAGGCTATTGGTCGTGACCGGAGTAGGTCATTGGTGAGTTAGAGACGGAGTAGTCTTGTAAACTCAAATCGCAATCGGAGTAGGTTGTTGGTCGTAACCGGAGTAGGTTATGGGTCGCTTTTCATTGTAAGGGTCTTTTGATTTCGGAGTAGATTTCTAAAGAAAAGCAATAAGAAAAGCATTGGACGTAGGCCCTTAGAGTGTTGGCCGAACCAATTCAAAAATATCGTGTTTTATCGTGTTCTTTACTTTTCCGCTGCATCTTTCGATAAAAGCATGTTATTTTGTTTTTCTTTTATTTGCTCAAGCTTCAAAACTTAGTTTTAGTTGTCCTATTTCTTTTCATACAACTGTCGCCCATACTGTGACATTCGTCTGTAGCTTCTCATTCTGCTAAGCGAATCGAATACAGTCTGACAACGGTCGATATATTGTGGCTTTGTTCTGTAGCCGTACTCCTTGCTAAGACAGAGCGTAACAGTCTGACTGTCCGTTGTATGTTAAGTCTAGTATTTCTTCACCTAATTATTTTCTACTTCCACTCAACTTACTTTAATCAATAAAGATTAAGTTGATTTTTTTAAAAGGTACCTAATTCACCCCCTCCCCCTCTTAGGTACTTAGGGATCCATAAACTCTTCAGACGTGTAGCCCATCACGCTATCCATATCGACTTGCTGTGGATAGTCCATATTCACCAATGCCAGATCATCCACACCGTAGTAGTCCTACAAAAAGTACACGCACACCGATTGTGAGACACACTAAAACCGTCTCATATAAAAATTTGTATTCACCGTAAATAAATGGTCGTGCTTTTTTGTAACAACCTTATTTACTAAAAAATTAACTAAAAAATGAATGGAAATAAAGATAATAATATACGAGTAAATAATAATTGCATATCATCATATTAGAAGTTTTAGGAGAAAGTTTCTCTTAATTTTTTTTATATATTCCTAATTGCATCAATTATCTGTCACTTTTTCATAATATAAGATTTTGCGATGACTATGTACGTGTACATTGAATAATAATAATAATAATAATAATAGAAAGAAAAAAAATATTATTAAAATGAATCATTAGATACGTTGTTAGAATAAAGGGTTATGTATTATTGAATCATGTGATAATTTGTTGAAATAATTACGAAATTAGTTTTTCCTAACCCAACTTTACTCAATCCTAACGTATTTTTCTTAATATTTTCAAATTTATCCTTCTCATAATTCACCGTTCTCATAATATTTCCAAATTGAGTACTAATTCAATTAATGATGAATTAATCCTAAATTACTTGTTTGGTTACGGTAATTACTTTTTCTAATTACTCTTTAATTGAAATTGAAGGATTAAATTAGAGTTTTATTACTTTTTTTCTTCTTCTAATTATTGTTTAATTGAAATTGGTGGAGGAAATTAGGGATCGATCATTAGCCCTAATTCCATTATTGATAAACTAATTGTCGTTTTCCCTAAATCAATGGTATGATTACATTAAATATTTTGTCAATCAAAATTTAATTGAATTTGAAGGATCAAATTAGGTTTGGTTACATTTTTTCTCTAATTATTGTTTAATAAATTAGGGTTTAGGGAACGAATTAGAGAGTGGTGGTGGTGGGGATGAATGATGGCCGGCGGGTTGGGTGGTCAAATTCGATTAGGTCAAATTTGAGATTTTTTTAGAGAGAAAATGAGCATCACTTTTGAAAGCGTTGAGAAATGACGGGGGCAAATATAATAGATTCATCACATAACGTGAAACAAATAATATGAAATTTATACTCTAATGAAAGCATTTTTTACCACGAATCTAAGTATTTCATTTTTATAATTTATTTTATGATAATGTTTTTAAAAAATGAACTCTAAAGATTTTTACCTTAGAATTGTAAAACATCATATTAATATAATAAATTAAATATATATTATAACAATTAAAAGATTCTCTAATTGATTTTGTATTTACTTATGATACTTTCCTAATTTGAGTTTTGATGGAACGGACCAATGAGATCGCTCGAAAAAATCCTAAAATATATATATATATATATATATATATTGATTGATTGATTGCATCGATGGATGTGTAATCTAGTCTTGAATTTCTAAGTTTATAGTACAATTAGAAGGTTTTTAATGCTTAAATACAACCTAATTAATAAAAAAAAGCGTGGAATAGTGGAGTATTAAAAAAGTAAGAGAGAGTAAGATGATGATGGAGAGATGAGTATGAATGGAGGAGTATTTTTTTATTGGGAAGTGGATAAGTGAGGAAGAGGAGCGATGAAAATAAAAATCATTGTTGGAGATGACCTTACGGAGTAGTAATTGTGATCTTATATTACCCTAATATCTATCGGATTTATGTAGTGTAGCGTTGTGTTGCTGATGTTGTTTAAATTGATGCCTAAGAAAGGGAAAAGGAAAAGGAAATGAGGGGGTTTCGAAATGCGTACATGTCAATAGCAGTCTCCCACATAAACCCTAACCCCTCGCTGAGCCTGAGCCTTCTTCCTACCAGTGGCAGTTACCCCACCTTCAACCTCAACCACCCCTTTCTCCGAAACGCCCCCTTTGCTTCTTTCACCAAACCTCTCTCCTCTTCCTCCTCCGCCTCCGCCTCCGTTGCGTCGACAATGGATGCCCAGTTCGAGAACTTCAGATCCCACCTTCACGATTCCAGCCATTTGCGAGAGAGGATTCGAAATGTTGCCTTGGACATTGATTCTTCTGCTAGAATCATGCATGCTAATCTTCTCCTTGTTCATCAATCTCGTCCCATCACTGGTACCTATATCTTCTCTCCTTTTCTAATCTGCCTTTGTCTTTGCATTAGCTACGGGGTATTATTAGAAAATATAATGGTCATTTGAATGAGGAGGATATATAATGCTACACCGAGATGGAGGGAGTATAATATCTTCAAAAATGCGCCCAAAATGGTGTTGCAAAAGTCGTAGGAAATCTTAGCTTCTTTTTGAGTTTGGTGGATGGATGGTAGGGAGTACATTAATATGATTCTTATTGGGTTTTCTAATCCGTATAACAGAGGTGTTGGAGAAAGCCAACACGCAAATCACTCTGATTAAGGAACACTTTAGCCGACTTGCTGAGATTGTAAAAGAGTGTCCTGGACAGTACTACAGGTACGCAACTTAAGACTCCGACATTTGGTAGACCAAATTTCAGGAGGTATGAAGCACTACTTTGGTTGATTGTGTAGGTATCATAATGATTGGAGGACCGAAACTCAGACAGTTGTCTCATTGCTTACTTTCATGCATTGGCTAGACACCGGGTCTCTCCTCATGCATCATGACGCCCAACACAAGCTTGGATGTACGCTTGATTTCTCCTCTCTCATCTTTTTGTTTCTTTACTTCAAAATGCCAATGTTCGTCATAATTATGTCTTCTTCTTAGGAATTGGCAAGCTTATTATCTTTTGGATGTCTGGTGTTAAGACTGTTTTCTTTCTGGTTATGCAGTGAATACGCCTGATTTTGGTCTGGACATTGAAGATTATCTTGTTGGTGAGAACTTGAGATACTATGCATCATATCTAACAGACATAACATGATATCATGGAAATGAGTGTTTCTGATTCTTTTCATTATATGTACGTTCTTCGGTTATTTGAGTTACTTCGGGGAATCAAAAATGATTTTAGGCAAAGCAGTAACCAGGGAGACAGAATTTTCTTGCTTGTTTACCCCAAAATGTTGCCTTTTTTGCACTTCTAAACTCTGCTCATTTCAAAAACATTGAATACAAAAGAGGAAAACCATCTCTAGGAACTATCACATGGGGGCATCTTTGATGAAGGTTAGGTGAGTGATGAAATTTTCGCAACTGTTTAGGTAAACAAACAACTTTCATACTTATTCATAGATAGACTGGCTACTGCACATAACTATTCTGAATAAAAAAAATAAAATGGTCAATTAGAAATTTAAATCAGGGATTTAATTTGAGAAAAAAAGTTATTGATATAGATTTTCAATACAATTAAATGTGATAGGATAGCTTATCTTCTTTCGGTCTTTCTCTTAGAACCTTTATCCTTAATAAAAAAAAAATTATAATCTACAAAACAATGCAGAGTCCAAGCATCTTTTATTATCCTTATTATGATTATTGAAACCAGGAATGGTTTTTGGGAACATTTCCCTCCTATGGTTTTCAGTTAAGGTGAGTAAAATGTAGCATTTTTACGGTTTGATGCCATTTTTTTTGCACTGCTAAAATTGTACACGCTGCAAGTTTAAGAATGACAGTTATTTTGTAGAAGTCTGAGCCTGTGCATTTTATATCAGCTTGTCGGCCCCTGAAAACAACTGGCTTAAATCATACCGGCTAACCATGGGCTTAAGTAACCCTTTGCTCAGCCACACCCATTAGTCATAATTCATGCATTTTTTTAGACGAAGTGTTATTTTAATATTTTGTCAGTAAACAAAGAATACTAGCTCTATAACTGATCACAGATATAGCTGATTTGCCACAGAAAAGAAAACAGGACTGTTCTAGATTTAAGGTGAACTCATAGATCTGCTTTTCTTATGAATAGATAAACCCGTATGGAAAAAGCTAAAGAACTGTAAGTAGTAAGCACAATAGAGAAGAGGATCGGTCTTGTATCATAAGGAGTATCTTTTTTTCCTGGAATAACATACGAGTACTAATCTACGATTTTTGTTTTCTGCAGGAGTGTGTTTCATGTCCAATGAGCTGGTAATTCTGTTTTAATCATAAATTTTGTTTCTTAATATGAAGATTCATCCTCTATTTGATAATCATTGTATTCTTCTATGTTGCTCGGACTCTCCAGACTCGTGTCAAGTACTTTCCTTGAAAAAAAAATCACACTCTGATAAGGTCAGTGAAGTGTCTTGACCAATTATAGCGACACTGATATGACACATGGAAATGTTCAACAGTTATTAACAGACAACAAATTATTAACCAAACAAATAAAAAGTAAAGGGTTTTTCTATATGGCGCCTCTAAACCTTTCACTTTTCTACATGGTACTCCTACCCTTTTTATGTGTATACATGGTACCCTTGAACTTTACTATTAATTTAATTGGCACCCTTTAATAAAACACCAATAACACCAATTACTTTGATACTAATTAATGTGATGGGGACAATTGGATAAGTCGATATTTGTGATAGATTTAGACGTTTGTTCCTTCCATGTGGCACAATCTAAAGAATGTGTCGAAACTAAATGGAAAGAACAAATACGATGCTAGTAAGTCTATTCAAATTATGGGTCGGAGTGGTAAACCGGAGAGGTTGCCATGGGTCCTGTCTCCGGATCCAAATTTTCCAGAGATTCTGCCCGGTCAGGCCCTGAAAAGAACTTTTTGGTTGAAAAAAGTGATTTTGATCTGCAAAGTGACCCGATGACATCTGCTTCCATCTACGGGGTCTAGTCTGGTTCCGGACCCGTGCACACCCTGAAATGGGAGGGAGTAGTTTAGGAATGTTTTGGTGATATATTACTTGATAGCAATAAAGATTCCCAAGAGATAGCAATAATAAACAATCGGCAGATAAGTCAGAATTCAGAATTTGATAAAAGTATAAAACATACCAGTATACTCGTGATATGATTTTTTTGGAATGGAAGTGTGATTGGCCATTCTTCTCTTGCTGCAGCCACGATATGTAGTGAACAGAGTAACATATGGAGACTATGATTCTCCGAGGAAGGTGTTGGACTTTTTGACTGAGCTTCATGCTGCTTTTAGAATGCTTAATCTCCGTAATGACTTTCTGCGCAAGAAGTTTGATGGTACGTTAATTTATTTTATTGGAAAATCATGCCATAGTCTTTTTTGCTCCTCAGTATAGGTCTTGAGAAATCGTTGGGTGTTATCTGTATCCTCCGTACAGGTATGAAATATGACCTGAAAAGAGTTGAAGAAGTTTACTATGATGTGAAGATCCGAGGGTTATCCGACAAAGCAGATTCAGTAGAAGACCAAGGAGTTGAAGCGCAACCTTAGGCGCAAGGATTTGCTGAAAAGGTGGTTTTTGTGGCATCATCTATCTATATCGAAGCTGTGACGGTTGCTTGCTGCTAGAATAGATATAGTTTAAATTAGCCTTCTAATGTTAAATGGTGCGAATGTGTGCAAGATACCGAGTATTCTTCAGTGGCTAATACACATGGAGTTGTTCAGTCAAGTGTCAGTTATGATGTGTAGCTTGGTTGTAGATAGAATTGTATGAATGTATCCAAAAATGACGAGACGACAAACTATCCTTGCCATTGGGACTCTGGCAATTGAATCGCTTAGGTTGGTTTCGGGTGGGATCAATGTGAGTGGTGTTAACAGGTTGGAGATTTTTTGGGCGCCTTTATTTCGTGCATAGGTACGAGTAAAGAATAAGGAGTTAGATGTGGGGTTGCCTTATGTTTGTTTCAAGATATGGTATTGGTGTTGAAACTTGACGAAGGTCAAGCAACTTCAAAATCAATAACCATACGAAAACCCACCCTAAAATCATACCTGAGGCTGAGGGTATGGGAAATACAACGCATATCCTCGAAAGGAGTATCAATTCTTGTGCAAACGAATCGGGTATGGGTTTAATTTATTTATGTTTCATACCTTACCTTATATGGAGTATCCAAAATTAAATCACTGTCCCGTGTTTCATTCTTTTATCGCCCTTATGATTGTGCTCCTTATGGAACACATGTCATGTTCTTTTCAATTTGTTTTCAGCTTGCCTAAGTTCAACTCAGTCTAGTTCAGCACAGTCATTTTGAGTTATATTTAGTTACTTTGAGTCTTTTGGATTGGTCAGTTCCGGTTTAGGTGGTTTCGGGTAAGGTCATCTCGAATGAGTCACTCAAGTTTCACGTTAAGTTTGAATCGTGTCACGTCAAATCAAAAATTGAGTCATATTTGAATCAAACAATTTCAGATCTCGAATCAACCTTATCAAATCAATCAGATAAGGTCAACCTCACCCAATCATATTGACAGTTTGACACTCATAAGAGAAGTGTAATGACAATTTAAGAAGGTTTGTAGTTTAACTTACCACGTCAATATCTCTAACAAAGATTGATTTATATTCAATTGAAATCAAACTTGTAACTTGGTAGAGTCAATGTAGCAAGTCTTACTTTTCTAGCATATAAAAAGTTACAAAAATTGCAAGCAAGTAGTTGATAATCACGATGCTCACTCGGGTCACTCCAATACTCCGTGGGAAGCGTGGCGTGCGTTGAGAGTTGAGAGTTGAGAGATGAGAGTTGAGTGAGAGTCATTTCCTTCCCTATTTGGAACATTCCATCCTCCCAAGTCCCAACTCCCAACCTTAGTGTTGTTTTTAATGTTGTTGCTCTCCTTCTGTTGGGTCCCTGTCTCTGTCCCTCTCTCCCTCCCGTCATTTCCTAAGACATCGCTTCCTTCCTTCTCACTCTCTCTCTCTCTCTCTCTCTCTCTCTCTCTCTCTATATGAGCTCGGTATGTATACTCTCTCGTCCTTCTTCTTCTTCTTCTTCTTCTTCTTCTTCTCCTCCTCCTCAGTTCTACTTATTGTATACTACTGCCTTTACCAGTTTACCTTCCATTCTTTATTGCTTTTATCTGTTGAATCAGTTCAAATGCCGCCTCTACGAACGTTTCAAGTTTCAAGTTAATGTTGTGTTGTTTGTTTTGAGCTCAATGATGTCTGATTTCTAGCAATGGCTTCCTCATCCGATTTCAATTCCTCTGCTTGTTTATGTTACTAAACCTCTAATAATCAATTCATTATTCATGATTGCTGAATAAATTGTATGTTTGGTTATTAATTCGGTATAATATAATTGCTTCCTTCCGTGATTCCATCTCCATAAAATGAAATGTGGCCTTGCTACATTTTAGTAAATAATGTATGTATAATGATGCATGGAGTATTATGTATGTATCCACTGCGCTATCTATCGTAATGACCACTAAACCTGCTTCATTCTACAAGGTTGACATAGAGAGTTGCTAGATTTTGTTTCCATATCGATTCTATTTATTTTCATCTCTTGGTGAAGATATTGAAATAGATTGTAGGTATTTCAAGAATGTATCGACACAATCAGGAACTACTTCACAAGTGTACAAGTTGTGAAATTGCAACTTGGATAAATACTCAAGTTGATTGAGTAAATTTATGCATGATATATCAAAGGTGTTTGTTACTTTAGTTAACTTTGATCTTCTTATTACTTGCCTCAATGCCTTGCACTCATGCTTCTAAACCTGCTTGATTTCAGTCTTCATCGGCCTCGTATACTTCATTGCAGTGTAATTGTGGCCACTACCACCTCAAAAAGTGGCTTTGCTAACCTCTAACATCTTTATAATTCAATTCCAATCTGGCATAGCAGTACGTACAAATTTAATGCCAACAAGGGGGTTGAAGCTTTCATATCTTAAGGCGCATTTTTAGTTCTCTCTGTCAACTCCTTAATGATGATTTGGATCATTTGTGTAGTTCATAGTTTTGCATTAGCATCTTCATGGAATCAAAGGTATTGTCAGACAGGCATAGATAACTGTACGTTATTGGTGATATTTCAGACCTTTGAATGCACCTACATATGCCATCTGTTCTCTCTCATACTCCTTCATAAATTGTGATACATTCCCTTATTTAAAACTCCCGTCGTAATTCTTTTAGCTGCAGATGTTGTAGGTCTGAGATAGAGGCCATTTTTCTAGGTATCAAATTTCAAACTACCTTTTGTCAAATTTACCGAAAATGTTCAAACCCAACAACACACCAAAGAATATCTCGTCAACATACATCAATATTTTAAGTCTGAAACCTTGACATGCAAGTGCTGCAACTCTTAATTACCTTTTTTTTAACCGCAGGCTGAGGAAAAACCTTGGTTTGCTGAGGATGTATACGGAGTATCTGGAGCCGGTCATAAGTGGGCTGAATCTGGGTATGATCATGCTTCTACACTTTACCTGGACGCTAACTTTGAGGAGGCATTCAAAATCGATGACGTTTCTTCTGTGTTCCATTACGGTTCAATTGTCAAATTAGGTAAATACGGTATAGAACAAGCTTCTTCATTACTTGATCTCATCCTTCATACCCTAGAAGTTCCATAGGGCTTGTTAGATACTTTCTCTGGACATCTCTTGATCCACAGAAGGGGTTAGTCTTCAAATTCATGCATGCGACGATTACTTATACAAGTATTTTTTTTTGTGATTACTGCTTAGCTGTTAAATGGAGGGCCTATTTTCTAGTATACTGTTTCTTTGACAAAGAAGGTTAAATAAACTATGGAAGCACTGTTCTCTTGTCTCAATCACATTTAGCAAGTCTGTTTCCATTTCGCCACTGTAGTTGCTGTTGTTTAAGCAATATCCAACTCAGAACTTCTGTATTTCGCTTACCCTGCAGAGAGGCTGGGTTTCAACATGGCAGGAGAACATGACGATCCATCCAGAGTAAGTGAATTTGTTTTGATTTTTTCGTCCTTTTACTCGTGTTTTTTATTTCTTTGTTTACCTAAATCATCATCCTTTGAGTCTATATCAAGTTGGAAATGGTTTTTCTTTATCATTTATAGTGGTTTTGTAACTGCTACAATTTCTTTTGGATTTCTTCCAAACTTTCTACTTTGCAAGGCTGAAGGGACTTGACATTTTTTATTAAGAGACATTGCTTGTTCCCCCTAGATTTTTCACATGTCTCTCCCTCTGTCTTCCCGCTGCGTAATTCCGGTTGCACCTAATTCATAGGGTGTTCACCGGTCCAAAACCGGACCGGACCAGATTGACCCGCGGACCGGCAACACCAAAAATTTAAACCCGCGGACCGGACCGGTTAACAAAGAAACCTGGACCGGACCGGACTCTCTTAAGACCGGACCGGACCGGACCGTTAAAATACACTAAATTTGATTTTTTTAAAGTGTGGACTGGACCGGACCGGACCGCGAACCGGTTACCAAGTTTTTGGCGACCCGCAAACCGGACCGGTATGTGCTCCGGTCCGGTCCAGGCCACTTTTTGAACAGCCCTAATAGAGACACTCCCAGTTTAATAGAGCATCTTCATCTCTGTCTCTCTGTTCCGAGTTTTGCATGTTTCAGGGTTGCTTCTATAGTCCATAGTTTTCTGAGGTTTCTTATTTTCTTGAAAGCATGATACTTGTGGCTGTTTTTCTGTCTTCTGTTATGTGTTTAGTTCATAATGTTGTTTGCTAATAGAAGTGCTCCTGTAGGTTTCAAATGGACTGCTATCTGAGGATGAAGTAGCCAACTTAACTCTAGCAGTCTGTTTCCCAAAATTGTCTGAAGATCATAATTTGGGTATGTATTTTGTAAATTGAGTTATAGCAGTGATTACAACAAAGGGCAATCATTCAAACTTATCATATATTGCAAAACAGACACTGCAAACAAGATTCCTGAGCTTGATTTCCAATTCGGCGACAATGAGTTGAGTTTTGGAAACTCTAGATCAGCGGTTAACCCCCCAGAAACTAGCAATGAGGTTTTTGGTGTGTCTGAAATTTCCATTCCGCCTCTTAAAGGCTTGAGTACAACATGTCAAATGGATGATGCCACTGGGAGCAAATACATAGATGATACACTAATTGAAGAAAGAACACGTTTGAATCGCGCTGAGGACAGAATGAGTATGAATTGCTCAGCTGTCTGTAAGACACATCACACTAAGAAAGCAATTGTTGAAAACTTCATGCCGTCTGATAAAGGCAACCAGGTGAATCAGCTGATAAAAGCAGAAGATTTGTCGACAAATAACCTTTTGACCCATAACCCTCTCGAAGAAAATATGGTTGGACCTAGACAGAAGAGATTGTGCCGTCGTCCAAAAAAGTATGCAGAGGTATTACCAGTGTTGAAGCGAAAACGGGGTAGACCTAAGAAATACTGCAGGAGCTCGTCTCAGGGTGAAGCTCTCGGTGTTACATCTCAGAAAATGCTCCATGCAACATCCCTTACAACAGAAACTCTGATAAAAGCAGAAGAATTGTCGACAAATAACCTTTTGACCCATAGCCCTCTCGAAGAAAATATGGTTGGATCTAGACAGAAGAGATTGTGCCGTCGTCCGAAAAAGTACGCAGAGGTATTACCAGTGTTGAAGCAAAGACGGGTTAGACCTAAGAAATTCTGCACGAGCTCGTCTCAGGGTAAAGCTCTCGGTGTTACATCTCAGAAAATGCTCCATGCAACATCCCCTACAACAGAAATTCTAAAGCTCTCCAGGAGAAACTTGGTACGGAGTACATATAAATGTTCTTTTTTCGTCCAAGGTTTCCTTTCTAAGTTGAACTTTTAGTTTCCACTCATAGTGTATTCAGATATCAACAGTAGTAAGTGAAATCTAAACGATTTCAAGCAAAAATAAGAAAATACTCGACATTTTTAAAAATAAACACTGGAAGTAGGAGTAGGATAGCGTCCACATCTAAATGTGTTTACTGAAGCTTAGATAATTGATGAACTATGTAAATCAGTCTGGAGATCGCTAATGTATTCTTTTGGAAAACAAAACTGCCCCCCTCTCCAGTTCCCTTGAATAGACTGATGTCTGATCGTCAAAAAGTTTATTATGCAATTTCTAATCATAAAGTCAGTATTATACACTACTTATAAGTTACTCTATAAGGTAATGTGGGTGTGTTTCTTGCAGGAAACAGACTCAGATGATGACTATAAGCCTAATGTATCACATTTCAAAAGTAAGAATGACTACAATCCATGGACATTAGACGAGGTGGTAAAATTGGTTGATGGCATTGCTCGTTTTGGTCAAGGACAGTGGACTGCTATACAGAGTACCTTTTTCACATCTTCATGCCGGTCTCCCACTAATATAAGGGTATTTCACACTAGTTTATTTATCTGTTCTCATATTTCGAGCATACATCTTCTGCATATGGGATCTGCTTTTGTTTTGATCTAAAATTGTCAGCTACCAATATTCTGTGCAGGACAAATGGCGAAACCTGGTAAAGACTAACTGTGGAATTAAGAAGACAAAAATAAAGGTCCGTTTCTCATACATGTGTTCCTCCCTTCTCTTCCACTTATTACCACTGGTCTCTTATAGCTTTGATCATGGTGTGATGTTTGGAATATATTTGATCTGTGATTCATATCTAGTTAATAAGATCTGTGTTTGATACACTTGCATTAGGCATAAGGTTATTTTGGAGCATTCGATTTAGAGGTTCAAACTGTGAAACTGCTCCTGTGCGACATTTTGTTTTCTATTGCTTAAATGAAAAGTAACCATAACTGCCTGATCTCCTTCTAGGACCCGATTCTGAAGAAGGGCATTCTACCAAACACTCTAGTTGAACGGGTGAGGGAACTTGCCGAGGCTATTCCACAGTGTAGACCAGAGGAGGAAGAAACGCTTTTGGATTCAGGATGCTGTCAATCCTCCGACCCATTGTTGCCCGAATGAAGTTGTCTTTTGGCAGATACAATTGAACATAGGCTGAGTTTCTGAAGAAAAAGGTAAAGAGAGAATATAGAAATGATTTGCAGACACAGAGCAGGGAGGGATGTTTAACGAGCTGGCCTGGGGTTGATACGGTAATATGGGTTCATTTTTGAGAGTACATTTTTTTCCTGAATGTAAAAACTATTTCCCCATGACTTGGCACTCCCAACCGCAACGTGTCTAGTCTTGTCGTTGTACAGAAAATTTGAGGAATTTTGGAGCTTAGTCTTGGGTTCTGGCTCTGTATGGTATACTCCACTATTGGAGGATGCATGCTGAGATTGAGATTGGACCCAAGAACGCCGAATAGAAGTACAGAACCTTTAGTGAATGTTTGAACTAACATCTTGAAGGAGTATGAAGAACATGCGTTTAGGGTTGAGTACTTTTCTAGCTCTAATTGAATATCTCTATATGCTTGTCCGCTTGTGCAGTGATGAATGTAGATACCCTGTCGATACTCGAATGTACACAGCTCCCCAAAATCATCTGATGATAATAGTTACAGTACTAGTGAACCAACTTGCATTCTGTGTATCATATTGGAACTCCATTATCGTTTCAATGAAAATGAAGGTATTCCGAGCAAAAACCCTTTTTGGCCGAAACCTATCCAAAAGCCCACTCCGAAACCTGAACTCCATCGCAACCAATTTGAAAATATCTTGTTTTTTTTCAATATTTGTCCACGTTCAAAGAATACTTGCCTTTACCTTTTGTCGACAGTGCCTACAAGCGTGTTCACCGCCGGCCAGGGGGTCTCGGTGAAGCATCGTTTGGTTAGAGGTCTTTCAAGTATGAAGTTGTTCGAAAGTGAATGAAAACAAAATGAAGTCACCACTAAACTTTGTAAGGATTCGAACCCGTTCCAATGAACTTTATCCTTAGTCTACAAAGCATAAAACAAAGTTAACTAGTCCCTTTACTCCCTAAATAAAAATTTAGAATGACCCTCATTGCCAACAGAATCAACATTTGAAAATCATGAGACTTTAACTAAGAGATGATGATATGTGTTAGGAAACTCTTTTAATCAAAGTTGACCTCACCCACACTTAGCGACCTTTGTTTACTAAGTTAAGTAAGTGTATCAATGATGATAATCTATCTCACATGTTTATCTCAATGATGCTGACATGTTAATGTAATACCCTATGTCAATCAAATAAGTTTACCGTTAAGATGCTTGGTGACTACACTTGGAGTAATCTCTTAGAAAAGTTTCTAGAATGTGCATGAGTAACAACAAAATGTGTTGAAAAAAATGCGTGTTAAATGTGACATGCGTGTTTATCAATCTCCAATTTCGTGTCAGACTATTGGATTGAGGACATGAGAGATTGTATCTTGTTGGTAGCTTTTGAAACTTGATTAAAGAAGTACGGAGTAATATTTAAACAACATTGTGAATGAAATTCGAGAATGATTTAAATTGTTTTAATCAACCGCCGATATTGTAATCCGACTACCATGAGTCAGGAATTATTTATAAGTCTTATGAAAATTCCTCTGTAGACCTAATTAATATTTCCGACTTTGTTAATTAAGTTATTAGAACTTGGACGTTACAAGTGATGGAAAGTTAGGACGGAAAATTAGAAATGTGATTAAGTTATGAAGAAATTTGAAGTCGTATCCAATTAGAGTAGATTTATGAAAAAAATGTTCTAACTTCTAAGTATTACTCATCCGGTTCCAAGGGATTACCACATTTCAATATAATATTCTTCGCATATTTTATCAAATGGGACAATTATTTAAAATTGGAAGGATATAACTTTATCAACGTGCAACTGTGCAAGACAGATGTATAAGAGGTAATACAAGCACTACCGTTATGTTATGCCCCCCTTCCCCTCAAATAATAAGCTAGAAGAGCATAAAACACAGATGAGGGTCTGAGGGAGGGAAAAGTGGAAAATCATGGAACACTTGACACCCCAAGCTAACCACCTTAAAAATGGGTCAAATGCAAAATCGAGCGGAGATTAACACATGAATTTTGATGACCTCCCAATAGAAGACGAGTGAACAAAGAACCATCACAAATTAAAAACTGCGATGGCAGCATAAGCCTAATACGAAGTTCAATAAACACCTAAACGGCAGCAATGTTTAGTAAAATGGGTAGAATTTGCATACCCATCTGCACGGCACACAAGCACTGATGTCTTCAACTAACCATCAAAAACAGGGGCAAGGGTCCATTAAAAAAACAGAAAAGAAGATGAAGAGAAGTTTACGACAAATAGGAGTATATATCTGTAGATACTCCGTTCTGTATATGACATTTCACCTACACACCACACAACATTCACATTTCATATCACTACACGTTCCATACACATTCCATTTAAGCATGATCGAGAAGAAAAACAGACTGAACCATCAACTGCTTATTATATTCATCTTTCATACACTGCATTTCTACTAGAGGTCTATTCATCTTTCATACACCGCATTTCTACTCGAGGTCTAGAGCAGAATTACAGGACACGATAACTGAAATCCCCCCCCCCTCCACTATCAAATCCTCATTTAGCATGCACAGATCTTCAGTGAGATGGTGCTCATTACGCCCCGACAACTGCACTATAGAAGTTTCAACTTCTTATACCAATTGCACACTTCAATCCATGACAAGAATACACAAGTCCTTCAGTAAAGGAGGGTAAAAAATCTATGCAGCAGTTACATTACTTACATAGGTATGGTTCAAAATCAGCCTACCTTGCTCAAAGGGAGGCAAACACATTAAGACTCGGCTACATACAAAGCAAGCATCATACTGCAAGCTACCATTCAAATAGGCTAAAAAAACTGTGGCAAGATATATTCACATGGAGCATATTTCTTAAAAAAATGTATGCATTTAAATATCTTGCCTCGGGTATGAAGTACATACAACACAATGTCGGGAATTGAATCACCAATGACGGCAATGGAATCACATCCAAGATCCCTTAAAAACAATGTCTGCACACACAAGCCCAAGTTAAGCAAGTGAGTTTTCAGCTGGACCAACAGCTTTATGTCATCTAAGCCCCTCGACTACGGCCTCCAACTCTGTCCTCCCAAACTCCCTTCCGCTCAAACTAGCATCTTTACACCTGGCAGCAAAGTAATATATCAACCATGCGAGCATGAAATAGACCTCGACCAACGACTGCAACAGAATTGCAATGGATCCCCCAAACACTCTCGCCAATACCCATCTCATAAACGCCCCGCATATGATCAACTCCAAACACTTCAACTGAACAGACTGGTGAATCATTGTCACCAGCAAGTAACACCCTTCCTTGAATATCTCCCTTCCACCTTGACCCTGACCCCGCCTCATGCTCACTATCGTCACCCACGGATTCACCGCAAGCACAAAAGACACCAGCGTATCAACCACAAACCACGCAAACAGAAACCCCGATATCTCCTTGTCATACCCTGGAACCCAAGGAGACGCAACCGAAAAAGGCATCAACTTGAGCCTCAAAAACAGCTTAAAAAACGAGAACTGGTCCCGGATTTCCCCGAAATACCACAACCCTAGCACCTGGGTCACCGCATCCCTGACCGCCCATCTCATCAAAATAAACCCGGATAGCCTTTTGATCCCCAAATTGGAGCCGGTCCACAGACTCCTGGTAAAAGAGGTATACCTGTCTAGCAAATCGTTAACCACCGCCACAAACACAATCCCTAACGCCCACGAGTAGGTGATGACAAACCCTAGAATCACCCAACCGTATGCTGCGGAAAGCAAGGTAACCAAGAAAAACAAGGCGGCAGCATCCCGCCTCCCCAATTCCAATCCCGACATGAAAAACCCCAAATTGACGACACCGTCAGCGTCAGCATCAGCATCAGCATTGTTAGTGTTGGTGCGGTTGGGGGGTCGAACGGCGAAGGAGACGCCGGGGCGAATGGCGCCGGGGGGGAGGGAGGAGAGGGGGACGAGGGTGGAGTTGAGGGGAGGGGAGTGGGAGCCGAGGAGGTGGCGATCGTCGTAGTCGTCGGAGGAGAAGAAGTCGTCGTCGAGAGTGCCGACGCGGGTGAGGTGGAGGAATGGGCGGTGGCGATGGCGGAGGCGGCGAGGAGAGGCGGAGGCGGCGGTTGCGGGGGCGGCGGCGGGGAGGTCGAGGCGGGTGAGGAGGGATTTGAGAGAGGGGTCGGCGTCGATGAAGGAGGTGAGGAAGAGGGTGCCGTTCTCGAGGAGGAGGCGGAAGGAGAAGAGGAGGAGGGTGAGGAAGAGGGAGGTGGGGAGGAGGGAGACGTAGGTGGTGCCTGCGTGGCGGAGGATGGAGGAGGTTGTGCGGTGGTTGTACGGTGCCGGATCTGATGAACTTCCGCTCCTGCTGCTCATTCTTTTCTTTTCCTTTTTCTTCTTGGATTTGTTTATAGTGCGTGATGTCGTCGATGTGTGACTTGGAATTGGAAATTGATAGAGTGCCTTTGCTCTTGGGAGTTGGGGGACACAGGAGGAGTGGAGGGGAGAAAATCAGAAATGCTTTCTTTATCTTCTTTACATTTTTTTCATGTTAGAGATGCAACCATGAGATGGTGTTACAAAAGTGGTTAGATCAATTAATACAAAATCAATCATGTTTTAAGTCCCAAAAATTAGGTAAACAATCTTCTGTTTGAGATAAAAACATTAAAAATATAATTCATCCCTTCAAATCATTTAAAGTACACTATTTTCAATTAAAGACAATCTTTGATATTCTCGACAGAGAAAAAATAGTCACGTGAAATCTTATTTGATTCATCTTTATGAGTAAATTAAGATTATCAAATTTTTATAATTTTTGATAATGTAAAATGAAAGATATTAATGATGCAAAATACACACGTCCACAAATGTCATTTTGAATTTGAATAGAGTGAGTACTTTTTTTTTTTTTTTTTTTTTTAATTTGTAGGTTTGGCATGATCCAAACTAAAAAAAACCAAATGTTCTGTACAAGATTTTGGTCCAGCCTCCATATATGCATTTTCTTGTGGTCTGGCTTAACATTCCGAATTCCAAAAAAATACTTACGGAGTATTTAATTATTACCGTATACTTGTGGACATGATAAAGGTCCACCCCGATGCGGCAACGTGCGAGTTTGGGGAGGCGAATGTATCTTGTGGTGAGATTGTTCTCGAATTGAAATTTAAATCGAAGTGAAGTCACTGAACTTTGTGGGAGTTTGGGCCAATTCAAGCCCACTTTGCACTTAGACCATACCAAGCTACTAGAGCTTAGGGGTCGTCCCTTAAGCATATCGAATATCGTATGAATCTCATGACCAATTGTTTCGGGCATCCCGAAACCGAAGATTCGAGTAAGGTTGAAGGTACGTCTTGGGAAGTTCCTTTAATTTGTAGGACACCCAACTCCGCCCGCCCATAGCGACATCTACTAAGATATTGATTGGTGTTCTAGTGCGCGCGTTAGCAAGACGATTGTGGATCACAATCATTGTTTTGAATCTAGATATGCAAGCTTGTTGTACTACGTTGTTTAATGCATCTCTGAATTGTCAAAGTTGTTTTAGCATGCGAGGTTCATCCATAAAGAAATAAATTGTCAAGCAATGAAATGTAAATTACAGGTTACACAAACAGAATACAACCTGAAATTCACAATATTTGAACAATTGCATAATACGAGTATTGAATTTAGAACGATAAACGTAATCTATAAACGACAAGAGTGTGAATTGTAGGGAGCCGAGAGATGATTTTGTGTGTTGTTTTGTGTATGACGTGGCATAAGAAATTGTGTATTCTATTACTACATTCAGATGTGATTGTTGTAACTAACTGTATGTAAGTACATATTCATTCTTTCTTTCTAATTATCTTTTTTTTAGGCAAAGCGTAACTTTATTAACTTAAATCAACCTCCGCCAACTCGGTTAGAGTTGGTGGAAAGTTCGAGTCGAAAACAATTTCAGTCCCCACTTGGTTACAAAATCGAGCCAACCAATGGGCCACGGCATTTCCGCTACGCTCAGTATGTGAAACACGAGCTAAGAAAACTGATCAAGATGAAAAACAATGTCATCAAGACAACAACCCAAAGGACTTCGCCATTTAGCTCGGTTCGACACCTGCTGAATAACACAAAATGAGTCACTTTCCAGAATTATATTGTCATAACTCCCCTTCTGTGCCTCCACCAGACCAAAGCAAGCGGCTTTCGCTTTCGCTATTTTCGGCGTCCATCTCGCTCTAATTCTTCTGGACCCTTCACGAAGAATAGTCCCCTCTCCATCGCGAATAACAAAACTCAACCCCACCTCATCCTCGCTAAGAATTGCAACATCAACGTTAACCTTCACAGCTCCAAGGCTCGGTTTCTGCCAACTACTCCCTCCAACTCCTCTTGGATTTCCAAGGAGGCTCACCACCTCCGTTTGGTAAAGAGCATAATCCCTCACAAGCATAGTTAGTCCTTTCGTAATGATCATCGGGGGGGTTGGGGTCTCGTAAAAAATCAGAGAGTTCTGTATCGACCACACCGACCAAGCTAAGGAGAGGAAATTGATCCTTGCTTCAGTATCAAGATCTTCGAAAACCTCCTGGAGCCTGGCAACCAGCTCACCGCCAACATCAAAGTTGTCAAGAGACGCCTCGATTAATACTTTCTTTGTTTCAATCAATAGTATACGTTTGTTTTTTGCAAAATATTTTACGTGGGGTTAGTTGAGAATGAGTATATTATTATTATTATTATTATTATTATTTTCATGAAACAGAACTTATATTAATAACAAAACCAATTACAAGAAGTTAGTGGGTAGCCGAGATACTATCTGGGCACCAACTCCCTTAGCAATAGCAAAGCTAAGTCTAGTAAAAATAAAAGTAGTTGCGCGTGCCCCCGCGTCCTGAGAGATAGAAAATTTTTTGAATCCGCTTGAGCAACACAACAGCCTCTGCGTCAAGCTCCCCAAGTGAAGGGAAGGAGAAAGGCAGGAACCCATAACTTGTCTTGGTGCACAAATCTCCGTACTTGGCGCACTTACGTTGAGCAGCATCAACGACCGCACAACCAGGCAGAAAATCAGTCATCATAGACTGAGTCAATGGGGACGACCCTGTCATATCGACACACACATCACGCCCCCTATCCCAGAAATAAAGAAGCAAATCCGCCGGGCGTAGGGGCTTGTCGTGCTCATCAATCAAACCGACATCCACCTCCTTACCGGCCGAAATACCAGACCGAAAGCAGATATCTAAAAGGGTGTCGCGAACCAGGTTATGTCTATGCTTAATACCAATGATACCAGCACACGACACAGCATGATCTCCAAAAATGTCCCCAACAAAAACACGAGAACAGGCAGAACAAGGCTTAGGTACCGGGAACAAAGGGACACCCAATCGATAGCTAAGGACATAGCGATAAGTCCTCCCATTCATGATCTGTCCCAGCCCGGAGATAGGAACTGCGTGCAACCAGTCAGACGTGTGAGCACCCTGCAGAGACTTCCACAAAGCCACCTGTCGCCGAGTCAAGGAAAGAAAATAGAGGAGCGTAATTATTGAAGTTATTATTATTATTATTATTATTATTATTATTGAAGTTATTATTTACACTTTATATTATTGAGAACGTAGTTGAGTGGGGTGAGGAGTAGGGGTGTGCAAAATCCGGGTCGGACCGGAAAAATGGACCGGACCGGACCGGATCCAGAATAAAAAATTCCGGTCCGGTCTCCGGGCCATCATTTTGGGCGATTCCGGGTTCCGGTCCGGTCCTGACCCGGTTTTTTCCGGTCCGGACCGGTTTGGAGCGAAAAACCCGGAATTATGCTTATTTCTTAAAAATTCCGGTCTAACCGGGCCTAACCGGTCCAACCGGTCCGGAATTTCAAAAAAAATTGAAAATTTCGGGCCAACCGGTCCGGTCCGGGTCGGACCAGGGTCAATATTTTGGTTTCCGGTCCGGGTCTAGGGTCAAGAAATTTGACGATTCCGGATTCGGGTCCAACCGGGTCCGGTCCGGGTCGGCCCGGTTGCACAGTCCTAGTGAGGAGGAAAGAAAATAGGGGAGCGTAATCTATATATACTATTAAACCTCAAACAAAATAATCATATTTCTTCATATCATTTTGAGAGTATTTGAGGAAGTCATGTCATCCTCTTCTCATTGGTTAATTATGTAGTATTAAATGCAAATAGTTGATATTAAAAGTTAGATTTATGTATTTTATGAAAATGTTTATGCATTTTATTCAAAATTAGAATTGGTATTATAACTATAATTTTTATTATGATGTTATCGTTGTTGTTGTCGTCGTCATTATCATTATTTTTAGTCGACAAATTTTGGTAAAATTGATAATCATTTTATTATATATATGATACTCCGTATATCTTTTGTGATACATTTTTATTATTATGAGATCTTAATTATAAGACTTATTTAAAAGTAATCGTTTCAACCTACAATAAAACTTTTTTCGTCTTCTAAAATTAATATCCGATATTGTTCAATTACAAACGTAGATAAAGACACATGTAATTCGAGTTTGATGTTAGATATATTTGTGTCAAACAAAATAAGATAGACGTAAAGAAAAAAAAGTATTTCTGCATGGTTCACGAGACAAAACTATTGTATATATAAACTCACTTTAACAAATCATCCTCGCTGATCCATAATTTAGTTAAACTCACATCTCACATTCTAATGAACGAAATGTATAGATATCAAAGTATAATTGAATCTCATCTACAAAATAAAATTTCAAAGAATATTAGAGTCATCTACATTTTAATTTAGTATGACACTCATCCCCTTAAAGTATCACCTTCCTTGTAACTTCCCCGTCCTGACATAAAGTTCAAGGACATGGGAAAATATTGTCAAATTTTTATATATTTAACGGTAATTTTTTAGCTTTCATTCTCTCTCCATGCATTTGGCTTTTTATTTGGCGTTGCAAAATCAAATAAAAAAATAATTGAATTAGATAATATATAATTTTAGCAAATGAAAATTTAATATCAACTAATCAAGTTGTCGATGTTAGTAAATGTATGTGATAAATTTAAATAAACTTTAAATGAACAATGTGTTGTTGGTATATAAGTGGTATTGGATAAAAAATTCTTAATTTAATTTCCAAGTACATTTTCATAATTTATATTCGGCTTAGGAAAATATGGGTACTATTATTATAATTATTACTTTATTTTAAGTTGTTAATAAACGCTAATATTGGTTAATCTTCCATTCACTAATTAACCATAACAAATTATAAACTATCAACACAGATAATGTTAGAAATTAGTATTATACCACCAGTTGTATGTACAGTCATCTCAAAGTTGTTGAGTTTTTATGTATACTAACTAAGTTTATACATGTTTTCGAGCTGAATTGTAAGTTTTGAGCATAAATGTTTATGTGATTTAGCTCGACAGCTTTACACTAAAGCTCAGAAAGTTTATAAAAAAACCTCAAAAACTTTGTGATAACACTCAAAATCATAAAACCAGTTGTACATAGAGCTCTGTATAACTGGTTGTATAATCTACTTATTGAACAATATTTAGGGCGAATTATAAGACAACGGTCAAGCAACCGATAAGAGAAGTAGAGATAACACAAGACACATTAGATAATAAGGACAAGCGAAAGAGAAAAGAAACGTAAGGAAATCATTACCATAAACTCAATCATAATCTAATACACAACTAATAATGAAAAATAATAGAACAAAACTAACACAGACAAATGTGAAACATGAAAATAAGCACACAAACGGCAAGAGCAACAAACTCAACAATGTAGACGAGAGGAAACAAAGGAGAAGCTAGCATAAGGCCGAAAAATAAAATATGATACATTCCACTATTTGTATAAGTTCACGTACAAAAGCTAAGAAAGCAAAAAATATAAAATAGGGGAGAACAAAAATGGAGAGAGAGTGTTAGAGTACTATTTTATCTATATACTCTATTAAAATTTAAAAATCCAAACAAACCATCCCCATCCATCATTTATCTAATACTATCTTATAATAAAGTCATGTGTTAAAAATTAACACACCGGCAAACAAAATTAAGAAAGGAGGGGAGTCTATTAAAAAGAAAGACAATCAATTAACAATTTTTTTAATTTATAAAACTCAATTAATTAAGAAAGAAGAGAGAAAAGAGGAAAAACTCCTCAGTTCCCACCTCCCACTTCGTTTCATCTTCCTCTTCCATTCATCTTTTCCTTCTATAATTTATTCATAACTGTATTATCACCTACAATAATGGATACAAAATTATTACAGAGCATGAATCTCAATATAACACCCAAATGTACAACCAAAGCGACCCGATTAAACCTACAACCAAACCTCAATATAAATCTCGGTATACCACCCAAACAAAATTAGAGCTTGCAGTAAACACACCAATTAAAATGGAAAAGAGAAAACTAGACAAGGGGTAATTGAATATTTATTAAGTACATCAACTACGAGTAATACATTGTTTATATTTTTTTTGGTTCAACGAAGAGTGCACTTAGTCGCATTACAATACAGGGGGAGGGGGATTCGAACCTGAGACCCACTGTTCCAGAACACCTAGTCTTAACCACTAGACTAAGACATTTTCGGTCATTGTTTAAATTTTAAGAACAAAAAACTAACACACCAAAAATGTATTATAGGTATGAAGTGATAGTAAAAAAAACAGCCGTAACAATAGAAACCATGGAAGAAAAGAGGCCAACATTTGAAAATCCCAACTAAAGATGCGAGATAAAAACTAAGAAAGATCAAAATCATAATTCAATATGATTACGTTCTCCAATAAAATTTAAAAAAAGCGAATTATTAGTTACAGAGTATTATGCATTAAATCTTATAGCGTTATATCTCATTTTCGCTAATAATCACTCACTTACATTATTACAAACACACTTTCAGTCTAATTCACTTTACCATACTTGTGGTGACATGTTTGATGCATGTTTCGACACTTTTAGTCCATCATTTTTTTTTCTGTCATTAATTTAACATACATGCCATGATCGTTCAATCAACCTAAGCTCTATCCTATTCACAATTTACGAATGACTGTGGAAGTAAATAAACTTACAAAGACAAGAAATCAAAAGAAAAAATGTATAAATAATGAAGAGTTTATGGATACCTAAGTACCTAAGAAAGGGAGGGGTGAATTAGGTACCTTTTAAAAAATTCAACTTAATCTTTATTGATTAAAGTAAGTTGAGTGAAAGTAGAAAACAAACAAGTAAACAAATACTAGACTTAACATGTAACGGAAAGTCAGACTGTTACGTTTTGTCTTAGCAAGGAGTACGACTACAAACCAAGCCACAGTATGAACGACTGTTGTCAGACTTTATTCAATTCGCTTAGCAGAATGAGAAGCTACAGACGAATGTCACAGTATAGGCGACTGTTGCATGTAAGGATATAACACAACAAAAACTAAGGTTGAAACTTGAGCAAATAAAAGAAAAGCTAAATAACATGTTTTATCAAAGAGATGTAGCGGAAATAAAGAACACGATAAAAACACGATATTTTGGAATTGGATCGGCCAACACTCTAAAGGCCTACGTTCAATACTTTTCTTATTGCTTTTCATTAGAAATCTACTTCGAAATCAAAAGACCCTTACAATAATAAAGCGACTCATAACCTACTCTGGTTACGACCAACAACCTACTCCAGTAGTGATTTGAGTTTACAAGACTACTCCATCTGTAACTCACCAATGACCTATTCCTGTCATGACCAATAACCTACTCCGGCTACGACTCTTAATTAATAACTTAGAAAAGTTATAAAGATTACAATTCTCACCAAGTTAGACAAGAGTGTATACGATTCTGTGTAACAGTGTGTTCGACTGTGACTTTGAAATTACTGAAGACTTTTTCGAAAATACTTTGTAAAATGTTTTGAGATTTAAACCTTTTAAGAACAAAATCCAATAACTAATTTGGTTTTGAAAGTCTTGAGAAATAAATGAAGCAAAGGGATTTCTTTTATAGTAGATGTGAAAATTGGATAAAAGAAAGATGCATAATTTCAAATCCAAAAGTTTTTCTTAAAACAAAGTTTTTCCAAAGGATAGAAGAAATAATGTGGACATGGCAAAGACCACCTCGATGCGGCCACGCATGGGTTTGGGTAGGCGAATGAATCTCGTGGTGAGATTGTTCTCGGATTGAAATTTAAATCGAAGTTGGAGTCGCCACCAAACTTTGTGGGAATTCGGACCCGTTCGAACCCACTCTATACTTAGGCGTATCACGCACAAAGCACGACCCGCCTTAATATTAGAGCTTATGGGGGTTCCTCCCTTCGCATAACGATATCGATGTCGAACTACCGAGTATCATATATCGAATGACTCTCGTTCGCCAATGGTTTCGGGCATCCGGAAACCGAAGGTTCTGAGTGAGGGGTAAAGGTACGTGTTGGGAAGCCCATGAAGGACACCCAACCCCGCCCGCACTTAGCGGCCTCTATTAAAATATCAATCGATGTTCGTGTACACGTGTTATTAGTAAGACGATGAAATGATATGCAAACATTGTTTTAAGCTACGCATGTGAAATACGTGTTTCACTACGTCGTTTAATGCATCTTAAAATATGTCGAAGTTGTTTAGCATGTGGGTTCATTTAAAAGCGATAAATGCCATGCAACGAAAATAAACAACTTGAAAGTAAATTACAAATTACACGGGCGGAATACAACCCAGAATTCACAATACTTGAACATAACGTAATGATAAAACGTATCAATGGTAACATAAACTGTGAATGGACCCGTAAATAGAAAACGTAAATTAAAACCGTAAATCAAATGATTGGACGGACTCCGATCATTTACACATTACATTGTGTATTGACCGGAGGACGAAGACCTTAGTACTCATTAGAGCACGGGACCAAAGTGTAGTGCTAGCTTGATCCCCGGGTATCGGGGTCTTGTCACGACTTATCTTAGTGAAATAGGATTGCCTCGACTAATCGAATATCGGATACGACTAAAGAGTCGTCAATGTAGGATTAATCATAAGAGACATTCACTCAAAGTCGCAAAAGGAATGGAGATGAAGATGAATTAGAAAGAATATAGGATGTAGGTTTTAGAAGAGGAATACGTGATTGATTTGGCACGTATCGACTTAATGTCGTGAATATAACTCGACGGAGCTTTGTATCGTCTTTTGTCCTCGTTGGAGGTTTGTAAGGGGTCACTCGATCGAGTTATTAGGTAGACTCGGTCGAGTGCCCTTGACGAAAAAATTCCTGCCACTTTTAGGGGGGTCACTCGACCGAGTGACCCAGACACTCGATCGAGTGCCTTCTGTGCCAGGTGACATTTGCTTCTAAAACGACCCAATTTATGAATATATGATTCGAATCGAGAAATGACCGAGCTAATACAAATATCGGGCCCTTCCATGTCACGACGTTGTTGTCGGGTCTTATGGACCTTACGACGATCAGTTTGACGTCACTAGGTTTTGTATTAGTTTGATTCTAGATAGCTCTTTGTACACGATACTCGATTATGGAACCGGTATCAAGCGTTTTAGAGCAACATTTATGGAATCGAGCATGATCGAACTAACATGAATATCAAACCCCTCTGTGTCGCGACGTCGTTGTCGAATCTTATGGACCATACGACGATCGGTTCGACGTCATCAGGTTTCATGATAATTCGATCCTCAATGGCTCTTCATGCCCGACACACGATTATGGAATCGATATCAAACATTTTGGAGCAATATTTACAGATGATGTAGAAATCACCCGTATTGAAAAGATCAGTTTGTCGCGACGAATGTTCGATCCTTTGCACTATTTATATCATCATTCGGGCTATTAGGCCTATGATGATCAAACGGCATCATCGGATATTCGCTCGAAACCGACAACGAATCATCTTTGCAAACATTAGGTCCTCCGCGTTTCAGCGTCGTAGTTTGGCTTTTATAGCCTACGCCGCTCGATTTAGCGTCATCGGACGTTTGCTCGAATCGGTTTTGAAAATAGTTTTTATTATATAATAGTATACACAGTATTAGTATAACAAAAATGTAAAAGTGTAAATTAAATGTTAGATGTTAGGAGCGGAAATTAGATGTTAGATGTTAGGAACATAAATTAAATGTTAGATGCAAAAAATGTAAAAAAGTTAGTGACAATAAGTAAAATGTTAGTGATAGTTAGTATAAAAATATATAAAAAGATTTAGAGATTAGAAACGGGATTTGTACACACTCAACCTACATGTCAATTGTCTCGAAAAACGGGCTCGTGGAGTATTGTCGTAGACACGGGGAGCGGTTCGAGTATGTAGAATGAGTTAGGGTGTGTTTTTGTGTTTAAGACTACCGAACCTTTGTCGAATGAAGGGAGTAGTTTTTGATATTGACGAGGTTTGACTCGGTTTTTGTGAGAGAGGATGCCAAAAGAGGTGAAAAAGAAGCCCCTCAAAATGGTGGAGCAAGAGAAGTATTATAGAGTTTAACCCCCCGGCTTAGGGTCACTCGATCGAGTGCCCCTTGCTGCACTCGATCGAGTGCCTTGATAAAAGGGTCCTGGTTGATTTTTAGGGGTCACTCGATCGAGTACCGTTAGGCGATCCAGAGCAAAATCCGGGTTTAATAGGGAGAAGTTTTGATCTTGTTTGACTTAGATTTGATTGCGTATTGGGACGAGATTATGGCTTGTTTCATTCTTGAGTTTCGACTTTGACCAGGTTTTGACCGGTCGCAAAAGACGGTTTTACCCCCGGTGGCGGTTTTGGCTCAAATTAGCTTTATTTTATTGGAAACGACCCACTGAGTCTGAATTTGAGGTTATTTTTGAGAGATTTGTTCTTCGCTAAGTGCCCACGTCGGATACTATTGATTCCGAGTCCCGTATTCGAGCGTATTGATGCATGTTAGCGTCCGATCATCATCGGGTATTTTGTTGGAGACTGCTATAGACACAGGTAGGCAAAATGCGGGTGTCTACAAATACCCACAAGATAGAAGTAAACAACTAGCAAAGGTGAGTAGTCAAATCATCCTTCCAAAGTAATGAGCAATTCTTTGGAAAAACTTGGGGAAGGGGTTCATTATTGCACAAGAAACCAACCCATCCATTTTTCTCAGAAAATCAGATTTTCAAAGTCAATTTTATTTTTTGTAAAAGATTTTTCTAAGGATTAAACTTTTGAAAACAAAATCTTTTTGATCGTTTTAAGAGCTTCGTACGATATTACATACTGTTGTACTGAATATATACACACTTTGCCTTTACAACTTACAAGTGACTTATGGACTTAACTCATTTATATTCTCTTCAAATGAAGTTCTTGATCTTTATCTTGGTAGCTTTGGCTTGTCTTGAAATCAACATTCTTGGATTAGCACATTTGATAATTATCACACTAATGACGATTAACCTATAAGATTAAACTAAGAGACAAGTTAAATAGCTAGGCATTGTCATCATCAACAAACCCAACAAATTCCCCCTTTGATGATGACAAGCCTAAGCAAAAAACTTAATGTTCCAAGTTCCCCTCAAAAGGTCAGTCTATCAAGATTAGTTATCATATAGCAAAGGATTTATAAGCTTGAAAGAGAGGAAACAATACTTAGACAAAATATTAGATATAAACACTAAGGACTAACAAGGAAGGATCAAGAATTTGGTTAGAAGACATATGTTTTACCTTTTCCCCCTCTTGGCATCATCAATTAACTTGTGGCATAACTTTGGACACAGTATAAAACATATATAACAGTCAAATAGCATTATGATAATAAGTTTAACAAGCATCCAGAGGGCAACAGTTACTAGGACTATTACACTGAATTCATAGAGTTATACTGACCAAGGTATTTTCAAAAGAAAATACTAGAGAGAGTTTTTGAAAAGAAAATTTTAGTAGAAGGAAGTAGAGTCCTCATCAGCATCAACATCTACATCACTACTCTTACCATGAACCAAGGTAGATTTTGAGAATGAAGGTGAAAGAGAATGAGGGTGATAGAAGTGAAGATGAAGGGGGTCGATTTGTAATGGAGAAGGAGAAATGATAAAAAATGACAAAATAAGAACATGGAATAAACATAACAACTCTTTGATAGAGAATTTTTTTTTTTTGGGTAAAAGGTAAGTAATATTATATCATGAGAGCAAATTACATTCAAGCATTACATTCTTGTTTTTGTCAAACTTCTATCGCCAACCAAATTAGAGGCCTAATTTAGCTGTCCAATCTGAGCTAATAGTTGAAGTGATTCTACTAAGTTTATCCCTAAATTTCACTCTGAGTTCCCTCTTCATCTGCTGTACCAGAACCTCTGGTCTTCGAATACTCATCTCATGAGACGTCATATTCCTTTCCTGCCAAACAAAGTATACCAATGCTAAGAGACTTGTCAGGATCATCTGTTTCTGACATAATGATTTAAGCCGCCTTGTTCCGCGCCAATATAGTACTTCAATCTGAGGCAGATTCACGCCCACCCATTGTTCAGTTGAAGGCATTGAATGCTATAGGCACAACGAAAGAAAAAGTGGTCTATATCTTCAGGTCCATCCAACATAAGTAACAACGATCATTGGTAACTATACCTAGCCTTTGGAGCCTCACCACTGCGAGGAGTCAGTGTTGCACAACCATCCACCCTACAAAGAAAGGCTTCTATACTGTATCTGTAGGATATGAATGGCTTGTGGGCAACCAACTTAAAATCAATTGGTACACTAATATAGAGAAAATTAAGGTTTTCCTCCCTTTCTTTCTTTCTTTTTTGATATTTTTGTTTTTTTTCCGATTTGTTTTGGTATTTACATGTTTCATCAAACTAATGGAAAAGTGATAGACATGAAAAGAAAAATAAATAAAATGGGAGATGGAATTAAAAAGATAAAAATAAATGTGAGATGGAATGTGGGAAAAGAAATTGAATAAAGAGATAAAGAAACGATAAAAAAGAAAATGAATAAAGAGATAAAGAAAAGATAAAAAAAGGGGGGATTTAAGGAGTGTCAGACACAGAAGACGAAAATAAGAGATCGGTATCCATATCACCACTCTTACCCTTAACCAAAGCTGAAATCACCCCAATATCACCTTGCATTTCATCCATGCGAGCATCCAACTTATCCAACCTTCCAAGAACTTCAGCACGGAACCCGACAAGTTCTGCTAACAAAGCTGCACCAGCAACAGTCGGATCGACTGTGACCTTCTTATCACGCTTACTCCATTTGGAAGAACTCGCCCTAACCTTAGTTAATTTCTTATTAACCACCTCAACCAACTTCTTACCCATAATTCCCCTTGACATATAATTATACGAGCGGTGGGTACCAACCGTAGTCGGAAGAAGGACCCCCTTGGCTCGAAAAACCATGGATAACCACATGCAATAGGGAAGGTAAACCTTAGGGTGAGCTCGACTCGAGATTTGAGTCTCTTTCATTTTTAGGAATGAGAGTGCAAATAAGCAGTTGGTAATATGTAACACCCCGGCCCAATCCTAGAACCGGAAATGTTAGTCGCGGTAGCTCACCAGGCTCTGTACTGGTCCCACAGACCAACATGAGTCCTTTCCAGCACATTTTGACGTTACTCATACGCATCTCGGAAACCTTCCCAGGAGGTCACCCATCCTTAGACTACTCTCAGCCAAGCACGCTTAACTGCGGAGTTCTTTTGCATGGATGACCAGAAAGGAAAGTTGTGGACATGACATAGGTCCACCCCGACGCGGCCACGTGCAGGTTTGGGTAGGCGAATGAATCTCGTGGTAAGATTGATCTCGGGTCGAAATTTAAATCGAAATAGGAGTCGCCAGCAAATTTTGTGGGAATTCGGACCCGTTCGAACCCACTCTACATTCAGGTAAATCGTGCACAAAGCACAGCTCGCTTTTAATGCTAGAGTTTAGGGGTTCGTCCCTTTGCATTGCGATACCGATGCCGAGTTATCGGGAATCGTGCATCAAATGACTCTCGTGTGCCAACGGTTTCGGACATCCGGAAACCGTGGTTCTGAGTAAGGGGTGAGGGTACGTGTTGGGAAGCCCACAAAGGATACCCAACCCCGCCCACTCTTAGCGGTCTCTACTTAGATATTGTTCGTTTTTCGTGTACGTGCGTTAGTTTGACGGTTGAATGTTATGCAATCAATTATTTTGACTAAACATGTGAATTATGTTCAACTATGTCGTTTAATGCATCTAAACTAACGTCGAAGTTATTTAGCATGCGAGGTTTGTTTAAATACGATAAGTGCAACTAACGAAAATAAAACAAAAGAAATAGATTACAAATACGCAGACGGAATACTACCCGGAAATACAATACGACGAACAAAAAATATAGGACAATTGTGACAATAACGGAACGTAAATAGATTAGACGATATGAGATAATATGACGCATGGTTTTGAAAAGATGAACACGTGATGGACTTAACACGTGACGAGCGAGGTCGTAGAAAAAGATTTGTCGAGGCTCGTTGTATCTAGAAGGCTCACGGTTTTGGGCGTGATAGAGACCACTCGATCGAGCCATGGGGGAGACTCGATCGAGTGCCCTACTTGAAAACCTCCTGCCACATTTTTGGGGTGCCCCCTGTTCGAGCTGCTGCTTGGTTTCAGAAAAGATAGTAATTCAGATTTTTAATGTTTAAATTGATCACTACCCGAGTAGCGTGAAAATATTATATAATTTAAACTCGACTCGGTTTACGACGCTCATAATGTATATTGTAGAATTACGAGATCGTTATCGATTATTTGGAAAAGTGTTGTAAAATTGATTTTTAAATTTGGTTAAGACGAAATTGATTCCCTCTGCGGCACGACATCGTACTAATCCTTTCGGATTATGTGATGTTCGGTTCAGCATCAACAAGTTTAATACTAACCTTAAAAGACGGGATCGAATACATTTAACGACAGACGTCCATGATCGCATTACGCCCTTAAGTGTTTAGGGCGGCGCTCCTCGAAAGGGTGCCACCTCTGTTACGACTTGTAAAGGGATTAAAAGGATCTTAGGTGGAGTTTGTCTTTAAGCATATTCGACTCAAGATTGTTTTATATATATATATATATATATATAGAGGTAGGTTCAAATAAGGTCAACTATTTTTTTAAGTCTATATTAAAGTTACACATGACATACGTTAAAGTTGCATTTGTTCAAAATTGATATGTAACTATAACATTCAGCACTTTTATCACTTCAAGTGATAAAGTGCAACTTTATCACTCATCTCGTGTAACTTTAAGCACTTTTTGTGTAACTTTAACACTGGAACTTAGGAACTTAAAAAAGTTGTTGACCTTATTTGAACCTACCTCTCTCTATATATATATATATATATATATGATGTTAATGATGATGATTATGAGAATGCTTGACGAGACTAATAACGCGATAAAAAAATGTTCTTTTAAAGGTTGATTTGCTTCAAACAACCAAATACTCGGGATGTCGGGATAAGCGACCGACAACATCGGGTGCGTTACCCTCATATTCGTGTTTCCTTATCCCGTCATCCCTCGTATTCGATACATATCGGCAAATATTTTATGGTGATACGAAAATAATAATATTAGCGACAAAAAAAAAGAAGAAAACGAGACAAAGAAAACGGAGAAGAGAGGAGAAAAAAGGGAGAAAGCGGGATTTGATTGACACCCTCCACCTACATGCTTAATTTGGCCTCGGTAATGGACTTGTAGTAACGACGTTTGCACGAGAGTATCGAGGATATAGGAAAAATTATGGTGTTTGTGTTTGTAGGACCAGTTTTCTCGGGTTTCTAGAGGATTTCGGTCTTGAGTTTTCCAGTCTATGCCTAGAGGGGATGTAGTGTATAGGTTGCTTAAGATTGCTGAAATTTTTTATTGTAGAATTGTGTTGAATGAAGGTGCAAAGAGGGTGTATTTATAGAAAAACTCAGCCCCTCGACCTAGGGTTACTCGATCGAGTGCCCCTGCTGGACTCGATCAAGTGGCTCAATGAATGACAACAACGGGCTTTTCAAAGGCCCACTCGACCGAGTGGGCTGACACTCGATCGAGTGGGTCAGCAAGACCAAGATATTTTGAGGTTTTTGACTTGGAGTTGGTTTCTTGAAGCTTGTATAGCTGGTTTGCGCCTTAGAAACAACTTTAACCGGAGTTTGACTCGGTCGCAAAAAGACGATTTTATTTACGGTGTCAGTTTTGACTCAAATTAGTCTCATTTGACTAGAAACGACCCACTGGGCCTGAATTTGAGATCGATTTTGGGAGATTTGTACTCTGATAAAAGCTCACGCCAGATACTATTGATTCAGAGTCCAGATTCGAGTGCATTAAGTCATGTTTACGTCCGATCATCATCGGGTGTTTTGCTGAAAACTGCTATAGACACCCGACACTAGCAGGCAAAATGCGTGTGTCTACAAAAGTGCACTTTGTTGATATGAGTAATACTTCAAATCTCTTTAAGCAAAGCTCATAAATAGGACATCTTCAATCAATGTGGGGTGTTTCAATCACTCCACTTGAAAAACGTAACGTATTCGTTGCGCTTGGCAGCATACCTGCTGACCCAAAATCCACCCCCACCAGGTGCCAAATGCACGGTCGCAGGGTTGCTCTGATACCATTTGTAACACCCCGGCCCAATCCTAGGACTATAAATGTTAATCGCGGTAGCCCGCTAGGCTTTGTACTGGTCCCACAGACCAACACGAGTCATTTCCATCGCATTTTGACGTCACTCATGTGCATCTCGGAAACCTTCTCAGGAGGTCACCTATCCTTAAACTACTCCCAGCCAAGCACGCTTAACTGCAGAGTTCTTTTTCATGGATGACCAGAAAAGAAAGTGCACTTTGTTGATATGAGTAGTACTTCAAATTCCTTTAAGCAAAGCTCATAAATAGGACATCTTCAATCAAAGTGAGGTGTTTCAGGGTAGATCATCGGGTAAAGCGACCCAAGACTCCGAGGGAGTCAGACAATACTCAGAATCAGGGATGGCGAGAAATTTCGCCAATTGATGGACGGTTAGGGTTAGGGTTTGCCATTGACAGTAGCAGTAAGAGAAGTTGGTGGAGTGAATTTGAGTGTAGCATAAAATTGAATCAACTCACACACAAATATGAGTTCCTTGCACTGAATCAAGGAGGTCCACTTTTCAGCCTTCATAGCATCTTTGAGAAAAGAAAAAGCGGGACTCAAATCGTACCAGGCACGCTCAAAAACTCGGGTTATTGTAACTTTGTCAGATCTGAGGATCTCCTAACATTTAGAGAACACATCAAGCAGAAGAACCAAAGCTTCAAGTTGCTTGGTGATGGTAGCCACGGTTCACTTGTCTGTGATAGTGATATTATTAGTTGGGGACAGAAATTTTGGCCCATGCACATTTCGGCCTTTTGGAGGCAACTGATGAACGCAGTTCATATGCATATTTATTCCCATTTTGTCCTCCGCTTTTCCCGATTTTGCATGTCTTAGGAATAATTTTGATAGCTTTTTCCGTAGTTTGTTATGCCGGGTATATGGTTTATGTTTTGACAGGAGACATAGCAAAAGACGGAGTAAAGAGTTACAAATGAAGAAAACAAGACAAAAAGGCAAGAATGCAAGTAACGAAGGCCGAACCGGTCGGTATGATACCGAACCGGTCGGTTTGATCCTGTACCGAGCGGTTTGATTTCGAACCGGTCGGTTTGTTTTCGTACCGCTCAGTTCGTTTGTGTACCGAGCGGTTCGCGACTCGTCCAAGTGACTTTCCTAAATCTTCTGAAGAATCCGTACTCTACCTTAATTAGAATCCTACGGGATTATTTTATTTAAATTATATTCTATTTCCGAATTAGACCCTTTGTAATAAGTATAAACACCCTTCTTAGGGCTAGGTTTAAGGACACTTTTATTCATTCAGAAACTTTAGTTTTAGTTTTATTTTTAGCATCAGAATTGTGCAAGCTTGTAGCGGTACTTTTTAGCTTTTAATTATTATTCAATCTTTCAGTTCTTCATAATCGGCGTTTTTCCCTTTTCCCTTATTTTCATATTAATCTCAATTATGCTTAATTATTTTGTTGTTTCATCCTTCACCATGAGTAGCTAATTTATTTATCTAGGGTTGAAGGGGATCTATGTTAATTGAATTGGGGATGTTAGTTTAATTATTTATTTGATTGACCATTCATATGTTATTGCCTTACTACTTGTCTTGTATTATTGTTTGATTAGTTTGAGACGTTGAACTAGTTGAATGTTTAGGAACCCGAACCTAAGATCGAAAGCCTGGTAAGGGTAGACTTACAAGTAAGTGGGTAGGATAATCTGGTAAGTTGTGAGAGCCCGTTAGAATCTATCCTAAGGTTGACATAAGATCCGAGAGGCCGTGTCTTTACCCTAAACAATTTTGATTGATTGATTGAATGATTAATTAACTTTACCCAATTTAATTGCATAGTGAACCGTAAGACCCTAGATCTCTTTTAATATTTTTAGAACCCTTAATTTACATTACTGCAATAGTTTAGAAAACAAACACAAACAATTCGGAATTTAAATAGTTTAGAATCAATTATAGATAATTTGCAATATTCATCCATCTCTCTGTGGTTCGACCCTTACTTGTTGCTAGCTATTTTTTAGTTGTTACTTAGGTTTATTTTGATATAGGTGATACGACTTTAGCCTTATCTATTTTGGCACCGTTGCCGGGGAGACGGTTTTGTTTTATTGCTTTTTATTTGTCTTAGATTCTAGATTATTTCTCCTCGTCTCAGGGAATCCACAACTTCCTTGAGACAGTTTCTCACTTCTTTATTGTAGTTTCTTGTTTATGCCCAGGTGCTCCCATTCAGAATTATATCCGTTTGATCCTGAACCAGAGAAGACCCTCCGTAAGCGACGAAATCTCTTTAAGGAGATCGCAGAAACATCAGATCTTTCAGTTTTGGAAGATCTACACCAGGAATTTATCGCGGAATATCAGTCCTCAGAAGAGGACACTCCCGCTCCCGATCCTTCATCACCTCTCCTTCTACTACCACCCCCGCTAGTCAAGATGCCTAAACTTGCTAGCCACTCCGAACCGGAACAGACTGCTCTTCCAAAGTTGGTCAAGCGTCCAACTGCCACTAATGGCGTCTTTGAGATTCGTCCCGCTTTCATTACCTTGGTCGAGAAGAATCAGTTTGGAGGCGATGCCAAGGAAGATCCCGCTAAACACATGAGAATTTTTACTGACTATTGCTCTACTATTCCCCTTCCTGCAGGAGTTACTCAGGAGCAAGTCATGGAGATGCTTTTCATGTTCTCTCTACGTGATACAGCCAGAGAATGGATCACCGATCTTGACAAGGTCTCAGCTGGAATCAACGATTGGAATTTTCTTGCCTTGGCTTTCTACAAACATTATTATCCGCCCCAGAAGACGAATATGCTACGAAGCCAGATTACTAATTTTCGTCAAACACCTCATGAGAATATTTATGAGGCATGGGAAAGATTCAAGAAGTTGGTCAAAGAATGCCCTCATCATGGATTTGAAGAATGGTTCCTTTGCAATCAATTCTATAATGGTCTATATGACGATTGTCGTAATACTCTTGATTCAGCCTGCAACGGGAGGTTCCAGTCTAATGTTGATGATGATAAGGCGTGGCAGACTATTGAGGATATGGCATCTCACCATGCACGATGGGGAAATCCACGCTGTAATACCCGAGGTAATGGTAATGATACTGACTTTGCAATCGCTAATCAATTAGCTGTTTTGACTAAGCGATTCGATTCCTATGAAGCATCTAGCTCAGATAAAGGAATGCATCGAGTACATGCTATGACCCAGGAAATGGTTTGTGATGATTGTGGCGTGTCAGGACATCATGCTCACGAATGCGTGGGAACACAGGAACAAGTTAATGATTATCAATCATTCTAACGGAATCAGAACTTGCCTTATATGAATCAACCTGGCTATAACCATGCTCTATTATCTTATGCAAGTCAGAATGTGTTGAATCCTACAACACCTCCACCCCACAATCCACCATATGTGCCTCCTCACGGTCGAATGCAAGGAAATCAACAGAATCCAAGACCTCAAGGGCAAAACATAATTCTGGAATAATCAACAGCAATTTCCACCACTTCCTTCATTCGAGGCTCAAGCTCACCAACACTCCGTTGAAATAGCCGAACTGAGAAACACGATGATGAACATGATGACTCAATTTCAGACAAGTCATAAGATGCTCGAGAAACAAGTTACTCAGATAGCTAATTCTCAAGCTACACGTCAGCCAGGAACCTTGCCACCTCAGGGAAATCCACCTCAAAGTAGCCAACCTCATGGGAATGAACATATCAATGCTATTACCTTAAGGAGTGGAACAACTTACGATGGTCCGAAGATGCCGGAACCAGAAGACGAGGTTGGGAAGGAAACAAGAGATGAAACTGATAAAGAAGCAGGAAACGACGAGCAAACCGGTCGGGATAAGGATGAACCGACCGGTACAGAGTTGAACCGATCGGTTCAAAATCATACCGAACGGGACAAAGGCGAACCGACCGGTTCGAAATCAAACCGATCGGTTCATCCATCGGAGCAGCCTACTTCTACTCCAGCCCAGCACGTGAAGCTCCCATTTCCAGGTCGCCAACGCAACAGCAAGATCGACGGCAAATTCAATAAGTTTATGGACGTTGTGAAGAATCTCCAGGTAACCGTTTCGTTTACTGAGCTAATTACCCAAGTACCTGCATATGCTAAATTTATGAAAGACATACTTACTAGGAAATGTTCCTTTAATGAGGTTGAGACCATAGCTTTTACGGGAGAGTGTAGTGCACTCCTTCAAAATAAATCACCTCCAAAACTTAAGGATCCTGGTAGTTTCTCTATCCTATGCACTATAGGTACCCATATTATCGATAATGCATTATGTGATCTTGGGGCTAGTGTTAGTGTCATGCCCTATTCCATCTGTGAGAAGCTAGATATGGGGGGGGGGGGGGGGTTTGAAGTGTACCAGTATCACACTGCAAATGGCCGATCGATCGGTCCGGAGACCTTTAGGTGTCTTAGAAGACATTCCGGTTAAGGTGGGGAAGTTCTTTTTTCCTGTCGACTTTGTTGTCTTAGACATCGCCGAGGATACACACATCCCTATTATTCTAGGTCGTCCATTCCTTCACACTGCGGGCGTGATTATTGATGTCAAAAACGGTAGTTTGACACTTGAGGTCGGGGAAGATAAAGTCACATTTAATCTAAATAAAACTTTAAAAGCCCCTATAACTGATGAGTCATGCTATTGTCTAGACACCTTTGATTCAGTCGATGACATTATTGAGTCCACTTTACTCAGATCCTTGACAAAGGATTCCTTGGAGTTACTAATGTGTGAATCGAGTTATACAGGTGATGGAGGAATTTGGAAAGTTGAAGTAGATGAGATAGAAGCACTTATATATGCAGGAGATCCGAAGGAAGCTGAGACGGTCAAACCCGTCAACCTTGATTTGTCTTATTCTTGCTCAGTTGAGGTACAGAAATCTGAACTTAAACCGTTACCCACGAATCTCAGGTATGCTTTTCTCGATGAGGGTGAGCTAAACCCGGTTATAGTAAGTAATTCTTTGACTGAATCTCAGTTGACTGATTTATTAACTGTATTGAGGAAACATAAGAAGGCATTGGGGGTATAGTTTAAGTGACTTAAAAGGTATTTCTCCCGACTTTTGCATGCATCGCACTCATCTTGAAGACGGTCATAGACCGTCTATCCAGGGTCAACGTCGACTGAACCCGAATATGCAGGAAGTTGTTAAAACAAAAGTTATGAAACTTCTAGATGCCGGTATTATATATGCTATATCCGACTCTAAGTGGGTCAGTCCGGTTCTGGTGGTGCCTAAGAAAGGAGGCACCACGGTAATAAAAAACGATAGGAATGAACTAATTTCTACTCGAATTGTTACAGGATGGCGCATGTGCATTGATTATAGGAAATTGAATGTCGCCACTAAGAAAGACCATTACCCACTTCCATTTATTGATCAAATGTTAGAAAGATTAGCTCGTCATAAGTATTTTTGTTATCTAGATGGCTACTCCGATTTTTTTCAAATCCCCCTTCATCCCGAGGACCAAGAAAAAACCACCTTTACTTGTCCTTATGGAACCTTCGTATATCGTAGGATGCCTTTTGGATTATGTAACGCCCCAGCCACTTTTCAGAGATGCATGATTAGTATCTTTTCTAATTACATTGAATCAATTATGGAAGTATTTATGGACGATTTCAGTGTGTATGGTTCTGACTTTGATTCTTGTTTGCTGAATTTGTCTAAAGTTTTAGGTCGCTGTGAGGAAGTTGATTTGGTACTTAATTGGGAAAAATGTCACTTTATGGTCAACGAGGGAGTGGTGTTTGGTCATTTAGTTTCTGATAAAGGCATTCAAGTAGACCGGGCTAAAATTCAAGTGATAGAGCAATTGCCTCCTCCTACTAATGTTAAGGGGGTTAGAAGTTTCCTTGGTCATGCGGGATTTTATCGCCGCTTTATCAAGGACTTCTCAAAAATTGCTAAACCACTTACCCAACTCCTTCTTAAAGATGCTCCTTTTTGCTTTACTGAGGCTTGTCGTGAATCTTTTGACAGGATTAAGGAGGCATTAATCTCAGCACCCATTATTCGATCGCCAGATTGGAATCTACCTTTCGAGATTATGTGTGATGCAAGCGACTATGCCGTAGGAGCAGTTTTGGGTCAGAGAAAAGATAAAGTTTTACATGCTATTTACTATGCTAGTAAGACTTTAGATGAAGCTCAGGTCAATTATGCGACGACGGAAAAGGAGTTATTAGCCATCATATATGCCCTCGATAAATTTCGAACTTATCTCATAGGTTCTAAGGTGATTGTTTATACCGACCATGCCGCATTAAAATACCTCTTACCAAAGAAGGAAGCAAAGCCCAGATTAATTCGTTGGATCCTACTACTCCAAGAATTTGATCTAGAGATTTGGGATAAGAAGGGAGCCGAGAATGTTGTAGCTGATCATCTATCACGGCTTAGATTCGATGAAGACGGATCCTACCGATTGATGATTCTTTTCCCGACGATTCCTTACTTGCAATCACCCTTGCCGAGTTAACTACCAACGAGCCATGGTATGCTCATTTTGCTAATTTTTTGGTTGGTGGTTATTTCCCTCCTAATTGTACTTATCAACAAAAGAAGAAATTCTTATCCGATGTGAGGAGGTATTATTGGGATGATCCTACCTATTTCAAGAATGCGCGGATGGAATTTTTCGGAAGTGCGTACCCGATTGGGAAGTTAAAGGTGTCTTGGAAGGATGTCATTCTTCTCCTTATGGTGGTCATCATGGTCCGTCTCGCACCGTTGCTAAGGTATTACAATCCGGATTTTATTGGCCGAGTTTATTCAAAGATGCACAAAAATTTATCCTTGCTTGTGATGCGTGCCAACGATCCGGAAATATTTCTAGACGACATGAGATGCCACAAACCGGTATACTAGAGGTCGAGATTTTTGACGTATGGGGAATCGATTATCAAGGTCCGTTTCCTTCTTTTGGTAACCGGTATATTCTAGTTGCAGTGGATTATGTATCCAAATGGGTCAAGGCGGTAGCTTGTCCTACAAACGATGCTAAGGTAGTTATAAATCTCTTTAAGAAAATAATTTTTCCTAGGTTCGGGGTTCCTCAAGCTATTATTAGTGATGAAGGTTCACACTTCCACGAGAAGAGATTAGACACTTTGCTACGCAAATATGATGTTATGCAACGTACCGGTTTGGCTTATCATCCTCAAACAAGCGGTCAAGTGGAAGTATCTAATCGAGAAATTAAATCAATTCTCGAAAAGGTGGTTTCTAGATCGAGAAAGGATTGGAGTACCAAGCTAGACGATGCATTATGGCCTATCGCACCGCATATAAGACACCCATCGGTACATCTCCCTATCGATTAGTCTATAGTAAGGCATGTCATCTTCCCGTCGAGTTAGAATACAAAGACTTTTGGGCAGTAAAAGAGCTTAATTTTGACCCGACTCTGAGTGGGGAGAAGCGGTTGCTCCAATTGAATGAATTGGACGAATTTCGTCTAAGTGCTTATGAAAGTTCCCGAGTCTATAAGGAGCGCACGAAGAAGTGGCACGAAAAACGTATTCTTCCGAAGCAATTTAAGGAGGGTGACAAAGTTTTGCTACATAATTCTCGTCTTCGCATATTCCCGGGTAAGTTAAGATCTAGATGGTCCGGTCCCTACACCGTTACCAATGTCAGAAAATCTGGAGCAATCGAAGTGCAGAATGAATCGGGAGAAGTCTTTATGGCTAATGGACACCGATTAAAGTTATATCATGAAGATGCAGTTGTAGGTAATATCGACGTGATTTACCTACAATCTCCTTCCTCTTGAGGTAATTTCAGTCGAACGGGACCGTAAAAACCAGCGCTTCTAGGGAGGCAACCCGTGTGTATAACTTCTGTAATTTCCCTTTTATGTTGTGTGTTAGATTTTTTATTTTTTATTTTTATTTTTTGAGTGAAAGTAGGGGAGGGTACTGATATTCGTTGTGAGAAGACTACGCAGGTACGACAGGCGAACCGCTCGGTACAGAGGAAAACCGAGCGGTATGAAGATGAACCGAGCGGTTCAAAAATGAACCGGTCGGTACGCTTTCAAACCGAGCGGTTCGATTTTGAACCGATCGGTTCGCGCAGCGGGCCTCTTTTCCAGATTACTTATACACCTCTACCCCTCCACCCATCCCCCATTCCCTCATTTCACTCTCTCTCACTAAAACCTTTTTCATCCCTCTCTACAACAAAACCCCCATAAAACTCCTCCACCATATTAAATCTCCTTTCCACCTTACCTTTACCCATCACCTCTATCACTCTTCCTCATCTTCAACAATGGTTTTCGGAAGGAAAAGGCGGAACGTCACCCGTAGGTCAGATTCTCCACCGGAATCATCACATGCAACGGAATCATCGGAAGCGCCATCATCACCACCAGAATTCCCACCAGTAACTGGGTATGAACAAATTATTTTTGAGTCAGATAGACAGCGCGAACTCTTCCTGGTCCTTGCTTCTAAATCGGTAACCCCTACTCGATTTCTTAGTCATGCTCTATTACGTCGCTGTGGTATCGATGAGTCTATGGAGCAGTTTTTTGATGGTACTGGTATGGGTGGTCTATTTAATATGAGTTTATCCACTTATAAAGACTTAACCCTAGAATTCTTTAGTAGTTTTCAGTATAATGAATCTACTGCTGCGATGTCATTTAGGATGATGAATCAGACTCATACCATCCCCCTCAGACTGTTTAGGGATACTTTTGGCTTGGATTCTGGTAATATTTTGAGTGCCCCTGATTATTTTAGTCATCAGCAGCTTTGGTATTCTATTACGGGTCAAGCTCTACCAGCTCGATTTAAGCGTGTTCCGTGTCAGGCCATTCAACATCCTATAATTCGGATTTGGCAAAGATTTGTTTCTGGGTCGATTTTTGGTCGTCATGAACATGGAGCTGTGACCAAAACTGAAATTGAATTGATCAGGATGGCTCTTAATGTCCAATCCCAACCTTTATTTGATTTAGATATTTCTTCTCTTATCATGAAGCATTTTGGTTTAATTGTTACTAAAGTAGGACGCTTAAAGTCGATTAATGGTGGAGGATTGGTGACTCATCTTGCCCAGACTTTATTACGAGGAACTTTTGATGAGAATAACCGGGTGCCTATTTCTATGGACATTGTGTATACTGCTAGTGATTTTCCTGCAGATTGGTTTTCCGTGAATGCTGATAATAAATATTTGTGGCACTTTGCTCCGGGTCAATCTCGTCTTCTTCCTGATCCTTCTTTACCAGAGTTATGGCAGAACCCACCGGTCGATGACGATATCCTACCGCCTGCCGCACCTAGTTACTTACTTATCGTTACCCCCAGAGCTACTCCGCAGGGTAACCGAGGTCGCACCACTTTTGAACAAGGTGAAGGTTCGGGTTCTCGTCAGGCTCCTCAGTTTCAGGCACCTCGTCCGCGGCCTCCTTCTCCGCCCTTTCAGAGGCCATTTGTCCCACCTACAGGTACTTTCTATCCGCCTCCGCCGGGTTATACGGAGATGCTCCATTTGATGAGGTCGATGTATGTCGACCAACAACGAGCTTATTATCCACATCTCCGACAGCTTCAGCAGTAGGGTCAGCTACAGCCGACTGATCACTTACCCTCCTGGTTCGATCCTGACGGTTCGTTTCGAGGACCTACCGGTCCACCTCCTTTTGGTCAGTCCAACTTCGGGGTGCAGTATGACTACGATCACGGTGTAAGCTACTATGGACATGATGATGCATATTCCTGCCATGATGCTTCCTTACATGGAGGTAATACTTTTGCTGATGAGACCCGACATGGTGGGCGAGAGTTCGTGGACCTTGTGTCTAGTCCGGAGGCAGCTGATGATGATTATGACATTGATGGGTATGGATCTGATTCTTAGTCCCAGTGAGTTGCTGGTTTGGGGGGGACTTATCTGCAGTACATATTGTGTCGGTACCTTCTCTTACTCTTTTTTGTCCTTCTCCATTCTTTGTTATACTTTTTGTCCTACACTCTTAGATTTTGGCTCACAATGGGGACATTGTGTGATTTGGTTTGGAGGGATGTTTTTGTGTGTTTATTTTTATGTTCAGTTCTTAAAAAAAACGTTTTTTTTTTTTGTTTTTTCATTTTTTGTTCGATTTTGTGTGTTTTAGTGTAGAGTCATGTCGGCGATGAGGACATTGCATTTGTCGCATGCTTTTCCCTAGTTCTTTTGTTCTTTCTTGTAAATGACACCTATTTCTCGTTATTTGAGTTTGAGATTTCTTTAATCTTGTCGCTGATTATATATGTTTGGAATGCCAAATGAGTAAATTGACCTGTTGTCGAGTAAGCTACTAAAATTGTAAGGATTAGAGCCTTAAACTGATGACATCCATGATCAGTTTCATATAGGTTGAGACTAGTACTCCTTATGAGACATGTAATAACATCATATTGCATAAGCATGACATTCCTCTCTTAAATACCTGTATGCATTCGGTTTGTGATCGTGACACATGTGAAAGAGGCAATCCCCTTTTCTTTATTCTAATTCCCATGAACTTCACATAGCCATAATTTGACCTGTTTATTAACTACATGCCATATTTGCCTACCCTAGTCAAGCTAGTTGGTTAATTAGACAGAATTATTTTTGCGGGTAAAATTTGGTACCATTGAGGAAGGGAATTGAAAAAAAATGATGAATGATTGAAAAAAAATCAATGAAAGAAAAGGAAAAAAGAAAGGAGATATTTGAAAAGAAAAGAAAAAAAATGAAGTGAAACAAGAAAAGGAATGTGTTTTTGCTATGAGAAGATAAAAGAATTAATTTCTATATTTTCATAGTTGTTGGTACGAAGTCGGTAATGAAAAGATTGGAAATAAAATGGTGCTTGGTACTACTCGTAATTCCTTTGATTGAAGATTGGTTAAGAATGGAGTGAGTTTAGTTTGGTTACGATTGGACTAGCTTGGCTTTTACCTCCACATATCCAAATCGTTTTTCCCCTTCTTACCCGATTACCTTCACTTTATCCATATGTAAGTCCTCGGCATGTGTTTTGGTCCGATTGAATGTATATGTACGGTTGGTAGAGATTGATATCATGTTAGATTGCATGCATGTTCTTATAAGTTGCAGTTAGGTGAGTGTTTTGTCTTTCCGATTTTACATAAACTCACAATATTGCCCTTATTTGAGTGCTGAGTGTAAACCGTGAGGAATCTCGGCATAGATGGTTGTGCAAGATTAAAAAGTTTGGCATTTGAATATTGATCGGGACTTGATTTTTGAAACTCTTTACTCTTCATCTTTCCGCTATAGAATTTGTTTCTTTAGCTTTGGTGTCATTTGCTTGCATGAGTATTAGATTTGGGATGGTGCGTGTTGACAAAGTTTGCTCTGAGCCATTTTATGTTGTCCAATGTGGGTTTGCTTGAGGACAAGCAAAGATTCGGTTTGGGGGAATTTGATGAACGCAGTTCATATGCATATTTATTCCCATTTTGTCATCCGCTTTTCCCGATTTTGCATGTCTTAGGAATAATTTTGATAGTTTTTTCCGTAGTTTGTTATGTCGGGTATATGATTTATGTTTTGACAGGAGACATAGCAAAAGACGGAGTAAAGAGTTACAAATGAAGAAAACAAGACAAAAAGGCAAGAATGCAAGTAACGAAGGCCGAACCGGTCGGTATGATACCGAACCGGTCGGTTTGATCCAGTACCGAGCGGTTTGATTTCGAACCGGTCGGTTTGTTTTCGTACCGCACGGTTCGTTTGTGTACCGAGCGGTTCGCGACTCGTCCAAGTGACTTTCCTAAATCTTCTGAAGAATCCGTACTTTACCTTAATTAGAATCCTACGGGATTATTTTATTAAATTATATTATATTTCCTAATTAGACCCTTTGTAATAAGTATAAATACCCTTCTTAGGGCTAGGTTTAAGGACACTTTTATTCATTCAGAAACTTTAGTTTTAGTTTTATTTTTAGCATCGGAATTCTGCAAGCTTGTAGCGGTACTTTTTAGCTTTTATTTATTATTCAATCTTTTTAGCTTTTAATTATTATTCAATCTTTTAATTTTTAGCATCTCAATTATGCTTAATTATTTTGTTGTTTCATCCTTCACCATGAGTAGCTAATTTATTTATCTAGGGTTGAAGGGGATCTATGTTAATTGAATTAGGGATGTTAGTTTAATTATTTATTTGATTGACCATTCATATGTTATTGCCTTACTACTTGTCTTGTATTATTGTTTGATTAGTTTGAGACGTTGAACTAGTTGAATGTTTAGGAACCCGAACCTAAGATCGAAAGCCTGGTAAGGGTAGACTTAAAAGTAAATGGGTAGGATAATCTGGTAAGTTGCGAGAGCCCGTCAGAATCTATCCTAAGGTTGACATAAGATCCGAGAGGCCGTGTCTTTACCCTAAACAACTTTGATTGATTGATTGAATGATTAATTAACTTTACCCAATTTAATTGCATAGTGAACCGTAAGACCCTAGATCTCTTTTAATATTTTTAGAACCCTTAATTTAAATTACTGCAATAGTTTAGAAAACAAACACAAACAATTCGGAATTTAAATAGTTTAGAATCAATTATAGATAATTTGCAATATTCATCCATCTCTCTGTGGTTCGACCCTTACTTGCTGCTAGCTATTTGTTAGTTGTTAGTTAGGTTTATTTTGATATAGGTGATACGACTTTAGCCTTATCAGCAACTGATTGGCCCTTGTTTTTAGAACCCGGTTGAGATGCAGTTCCCACCTCTTTTGGAGATGGTTCAACATGAGTTGTGGGTTCATCTAAGACGGAATTTTAGGACCCAGGGGTGACATTAAGATCTATAGAGGCATCCGATTTCTTTTCAAGAGATGCTTCTTGTTCAGTTTCATTCAAATCACCAACCACCTTGTGATACCCATGTTTTATAGTAAGTCAAACTTGAGTTAAGACAGTTAAGTTGGGTCAAACCTAAAATAAACTCGAACAAAGTAGCTGTTGTGTGCCAAATTTGGACCGTTTTTCCTCCCATTTAGACCCGTTTTTCCTCAGTTTTGCGAGAATAGAGTGCGATTATCGCCGTATTTTGAGTAATTCTCGCATTAGTGTCTCTCTTTTGTATTTTACGTGTTTTTGGTAGTTTTCTGTCTATTTTGATAGGATTTTCGACCGAAAACGTGTATGAGCTTCTACGAGCATGAGAGAGATACGGTTCAAAGAGCGAAGCACACAACCAAAAGTTCGAGTAATCCAATTGATCGACGAAGAAAGAGACCGGAAAAGAGGAAAAACTCCACCGGGTGAAACTTCACCCGGTGAGTCATCATCGGGCGAAGTTTTGCCCGACGACATTTTCCACCTCCCCGAAGATTTTCATGGCACTCACGACCGGGCGAATTTTCGCCCACCGGGTGAAATTTCGCCCGATGGAGAAACCGAGCCGGATTTGCAAATTGAGAAGAAAATCTCACCGGGTGAAATTTCACCCGGTGGGATTATTATGTCGAGCCGCAGGGTGAAGTCTCACCCCATAAAGATGCAAAGGGTGATGGTCTAGCTAAATTGAAGAGGAATTGGATTATGGGCCTTAAACTTGTGTGGCCCATTAAGGAACACTATAAATACTTAACCTAGGGTTTTGTGCCTCCTTGAGCCTTGAGTGAGCCTCTTAGGAGTAGGAGTAGTTTAGAGAATTCTCTAGTAATTGTAGTAGTAATTTGCATTAAGCTCTCTAGTAAAAATCTCTACAAACAATTAGTAGATCCACTTAGTATTAGATTAATTAGTAATCAAGCATCCACCTTTGTAGTTGATTGTGTTTTATATTGAAGATTCAAGGGTTTTGCAAGGGTTTATGTGACAAGACTCTTGTTTTATTTCTTGAAGATTCATATTTCTTTTATTGAAGATTGAAGATTTATGCATGGATTGGGGACAAATTCTTGTATATTTCTCCCAAGATTCAATCTTTTATGTTATCTTCATCTTTCTCCTTAATTTTCTCCATAGTTGGTAAATTCTTTCCTCTCCCTTTTCTCCATTAGTTTATGATTTTCTCTCCATTGTTAGCTTCTCTTTAGATTGTGTGTTAGTTAATCGCTCTCTTTAGTATAATTTGTTAGTGTAGTTGTTATACATGTTTTAGTTAAAATTCTCCTTAGTTAGTGTTTTGTTGTTAATCATCATGACTAGTGAGTAGATTTTCTTGTTGGGAAATTAGGGAGGAGGATTTGGATTATTTGATTCAAGGGATGTTGGTGGGTTGTTTACTTGTTGATTATCAATTTTAAGGTTTTTGTGTCTTTGTTGACCTAGACTGCAGCTAGATTGACCTCGACTCTTTTCTATCAATATGGGGAAACTCGGGGTAGAAATTACCTTAATTTGAGACTTACCCTTTCGTCGCGAAAGCGGGTTTAGGTAGGTTGGGTGAAGAAACCGAAAGGTGGCACTCCCTCTTTTCAACGTTGTAACTAAAACTCGATCCCGAGACTCTAAGACCCCATTTTCGTATCCCGACTCTCCCCAACACTTTTCCTATTATTGTCCCTAGCCTTAGTAGTGTAGTTCGCTAGCAATAGTTCAATCCCTCTCTCTGCCCAAAACCCCCATCTCAATCCCAATCACGATTAAACTCTAGACTTGACCAATATCGCTTAACCCATCTCCCTGTGGATCGATCCCGACCTACCACTACTACACTAGTTAGGTTAGTCAGAGTTATAAATATTGTTTGCATGCGTGTCAGCGACAGCGCGCATCAAAATGGCGCCGTTGCCGGGGAGACGGTGATTAGTTAATTGATTAAGTCTTTGTTTTATTGTGATTGGATAACTGTTTTTCTTTCCTCCTACCCTAGTGCCATTAGGTGCTAGGAGGACTCATAGTTTGTTAAGTTTTTGCTAGGTATACTTTTGATTTAGGTTGCTTGATCCCCATCCGGAGAACAAGTCGCTTGGAAATATTGTGACCAAAGCAACAACTCGATAGTGTAATCCTCCACCAATTCCTTCATTTCTCAATACTCCATCCTCAAACAACTTCCAAGGATTCAAGCATGGCTACACTTGGTTCCCATTCTCAATCATCTATTGAAGATATCTCTTCACCCGTCTTCGTTGGAGCCATCCCGGAAAGTTTCGAGCTTAAACCTTCCTTCATCCATTTAATTCAACAACAAACTTTCCGAGGTTTGCCGGATGAAGATGTGATAGAGCATGTTTGCCTTTTCAAGGAAAGTCTTATTGGTGTCAAGCTTGAAGGAGTCACCGAGTGCCAATTAAGTCGGATCCTTTTTCCACGCACCTTGCGTGATTCAGCAAGGAGATGGATTAAGAGTTTCCCCAAAAATACTTTTCGCACATGGGAACATTTGAGCAACTCTTTCGTCGAAAAATACTACCCACCATCCAAGACTAACAAATTCCGAAGAGAAATTCAAACATTCCAACAATAAGAAAATGAGAGCATAAGTAAAGCATGGGACCGATTTCAAACGTTGCAAAGGAAATGCCCGCACCACGGCATCCCTAGTTGGCTTCTACTTCATATATTCTTTCACTCGTTATTGGACAACGCCAAAGAAAATGTCAATGCGGCGGCAAAAGGCGATTTCTTTTTGTTAAATGAAATTGAATCTACAAACTCATTGAAAGGATAGCCAAGAATGATGAATACTCCGAAAATGATCGACATGAAGAGCTAAGTGGTGAGTCAACATCGTCAACTGAGAGGAGAACCGAACTTGAAGCTGGAGTTGAGGAGTTGGTTGGGCAATTTGAAGTGTATGTTGCTAGAGCCAATTCTCCACCCAAGACTAGAACATCTCCACAAAGATCATCTCCACCAAGAAGAGTGATTTCACCTAGACGATCATCCATTTCACCACCTAAATTGTATCGTATTGAAATTCCATGTGATCATTGCGGGAGATATGACCACGATTGCGAATTGTGTATTAGAAAGGAGAGTGCTTATCAAGCCAACACCCAAAGAACCCATGAAAAATCTCAAACGAATAATCCTAATTTGGGGACCGGATTTTATTCCATGCCTACTCAAGGATCACATCCTTTTCCAACAGCCCCCAATCAGAGGGTTTATCCTAATTCACATGGTTTCTGTTATCAACCGAGACCTCCTCACACAAATCAATTCAATCAAGGCTATTACTATCCTCAAGGACCGCGTAGACCAAACTACGTTCCTCCTTTTGGAACTCATCCTCCATTCAATCAAGGTCCTCCTTTTGGAACTCATCCTTCATTCAATCAAGGTCCTCCTTTTGGAACCCATCCTCAATTCAATCAAGGTCCTCCAAGGAACTTTCAAGGTAATTCTCAACCCTTTTATGACATTCAACAAACAATCAATTTTCTATTGAAAGAAAATGTGTCAAACCGAGCTAGACTTGAAGCTTTAGAGGCACGTTCCGCCTCGCAAGCCCAATCTTTTCAAGAGCCGACCGATTCTTTCAATCATGCATCCGTGAATGCCATTAAGGTAATGGGCAAAAAGGAACCGGTGAAACCCTTTGACCCACAAACTACATCTCATCCCTCAATCAATGAATCCGATGAGAAATTAGTCAAGGACGTAACCGAAAGACCAAGAAGAGATCCAACAAAGTACCTTGTAGGAGACACTGCGTACGTTATTGAACAAATTCCCATAGAGGACACAAATCTAGTGTCTAGGATCGAAGTGCCCCCCTTGAATGACAAGCCACCAATCCCATTCGATAACCAAGCCTTAGACAGGATAACCTTCACCGATTTGATAGAGAATTTAGAAACTAGTCCCTCTATGCCAACTCTGACCGAGTATATAAGGGGTATAATTTTGAATTCTACCATAAGGAAGGAAACTCCATTACTACCTAGGGTCACCCCAAAAGTTACCATACCTACTAAGCTTGGTGACCCCGGTAGCTTCTGCATACCTTGTTCGATCGACGATGTTGAGATACATCGAGCATTATGTGATCTTGGGGCGGATATTAGCCTTATGCCATTGATCATTGCTCAGACAATCAATATTCCAAGGATGGTACGTTCCGCTTAACGTTCAGATGGCCGACGGTACTTCGAAAGCGCCGATTGGGTTAGCACAAAATCTTATGGTTAAGGTAGGTCCTTTATGCCTACCTACCGATTTCGTAGTCCTTGACATGTCCATTGAAGAACACAATCCTATCTTACTAGGGCGACCTTTCCTAGCAACCGGCGGAGTGATTATCGATGTAAAAAAAGGGAAATTATCTTTTAATGTTGGTAATAGCACCGTTCAATTTGTATTGCCCGCTTTCTTGCTGAATATCCCTTTCGGAAAGGAATTGTGGGATCATATGGTGGAAATACCAACCGATGACAAACTTCAAGCACGAGATAATTACCAACCTCCTAATCCATTGAACCTTGAGCCGACATTTGGCTATGCCACCGAGGAACCATCCGAAGAAGATGTCCACTATAATGATAGTGATGATGATGGTGTTTTTCTTATACTTGGTCAAGCCTCCGAAGAACAAGAAGCATGGTACTCCGGGTTGCTTTTCAAGCAACCCCGATTAAACTCAAACTATTCAATTCGGTTTGGTGGTGTCCATAATAACCACCTTGTAAATATTTGTATATTCATTTTCCTCTTTTATTCTCTTTGGACAATAGCTTTTGGATTTTTCTTTTGGAGCGTGTTTGGTACCTGCAGGAACCGTGAAGATTTCTTTTGGAATTTTTGGTATGCGCTATGAATTTTGAGAGTTTTTTTCCATGTAGCTAATGCATGGGTCGAGAGGATTAATTTTGTTGAAGAGTTAAGGATGTTTTTGGGCCAAGTCGAAGAGAATCTTTGTAGCAAAGTCCTATTTTGAAGTGATTTATTTTACCGGGTGAAATCACCCGGTGGCGACTTTGCTCGAACTAATGAATTGACGGAAAATCCGTCGGCAAAAATTTCACCCGGTGGAATCTCACCGGAGAAATTTTGCCCTACGGTAAAAAAAAATTTGCGACTTGGAAATTGACGGAAATTTCGCCCGGTGGAATCTGACCGGGCGAAATTTCGCCCGGTGGTGAAATAACGCGGAAATGCCGAATCTTGACTCGAACACCGTCGGGTGAAATTTCACCCGGTGGGTGACCACCGGGCGAAATAACACCCCGCGACCCATATACACAGCCAAACCCCCCTTCTCATCTTCATTATTCATTTTTCCTATCTCTCTCCTCAACCGAACCCCAAAAACCCCAAAAACCTAAAACAAACCCCAAATCTACCACCTTAAATCACCTCTCATCCCTCCATTCCTCCACCAAAATTCAATCAAATTTTATATTCTTCATCCTCATCACATTCCTAACACTTTCTTGGAGTTTGTTTTTAGAAATCGTTCAAGTTCCGACAAACCCCAAACCAAGACCGTCATCACCATATTTGTCAAATTCAAGCATCAAGGATGAGAAGGGTAAAGCAAATGGCAAGGAAACGGATTTCTTCAATGCTTAATCGGAATTCAGGGTCAACATCATCCTCTCGGTCGGGGAGACGGCCGAGGCTCGGGACGAATCTGTCCCGATGCCCGTTCAAACACAAAGATCAATCCCGCGCGATCAACCTGTTCCGCTTGAGGTATGTTACCCGAAAATTCGTCGTAATTTCCGTCATGCTGATTCTGGTTTATATTTCGCTAAAAAATCTTATCATGATAAATGTAAAAAATTTTGGGTCTGTCGTCTCGAGTCGACTCGTTGGGCGGCTCGAGATGTACTTGAGCGCATGGGTATAGATACGCAGGTGCGAGCAATGTGCCAAAGCCTTGGTCTTAGCAAATTTTATGCCTCCGAGGAGGAAACTTTTCAGAAGCTGACGTGCGAGTTTTTCGCAACTTTCGAGCTAAGTGGTGACGATAATCACACTGTCTCTTTTCAGTTGCGAGAAACTTTGTACGTCCTCAACTTGAGGGACTTTGGTGCACTGTACTGCTTGGTTTACCTTCTTCGGTCCTTGGAAGGCCTCGGGCGGGGCAGACTCGGGACGATAAATTCGGCCGAGATCAATTCTGGTTTAAAATAGCCCGCCAGAGGACTTTCAAGGGAGTGAAGATGCGTTCTTTCTCTATTCGGAACCCCATCCTTCGATATTTGGCACGTATCATAGTCAACTCATTTCTGACAAGCTATGATACGCACCATAACTGTAGTGCCACAGCTGTACAGTTGTTGGGGGATGCGGTTTTGAACAGAGGCCCGTCTATCGATATGTCCGAGGCCTTAGCTACTCATTTTGCCCAGGTTGCAATGGGCTGCCGCAAGAAAATTTCTTGTGGCGGTGTTGTAACGATGTTAGCTAAAGCCTTGGACATTGATTTTAGCGATTTGACACCAGTTGGCAGGGCGGGAATTTTTATAGATGAAGTTTATTGTCCTTTCCTTGTGTGGCCCCAGAAAGGGGATTATAACAGTTAGTTCTTGTATAAGATTACTGAAATGAGAGCTATTGCAATGCCTAACCCCGAATGGGTTAGGCTAGATATTGAAGAGAACTTCGGCATGCCGAAGAGGTCCGGGGAGTACATTCGGGATAACACCCGACGTAAGTTTTATATGGTTCAATACCCCGATGGACCTTTTGATTATGGCGACGATGATATTGAGGTCATAGACGTGTCGGAGGAGGAACCGGAGGTTGAAACCTCCCGGATGAGGGGCATAGAACTTTACCGTCATCATCACACGCACCCTCTTCCTCCCATCAGACCGAACACCAGACCTCACAATTTTTCACACCCGACTTTGAACCACACCGACACTCCACGTTCACCCAGTCTACCCCAGGTTTTCAGGAGGACGTCAACATGAGTCCTCCACGACACTCCTCGTTCTTCGGATCGGAGGACTTTTATAACCAGTGGGGGGAAGTTTATGACCGTACAGGTCAGACTTGGGAGAACTCGATCACCTCTCTGAACTTGGCCTAGGACGCCTATAACGTAGTCCGGGATGCGCGCGATATTGCGCATAGTTCTTACACGTACTCTAGGAAAGGCTTTGAGTTTGCCCGGAGTAGTTTTGAGATGGCTAGGGACGCTGCTAGGGACGCCCAAGCAGCAAGCTTGGCAGCGGAGGAGAACCAAAGGTTGTTGCAACAGCAACAGCTTTATTTTGATCGATTTTTCGGTATGCCTCCGCCAGGGTCTTACTACCCACCACCTCATCCCCCAGGTCCAATGTGAGTGGTCGAGTGTCGTCAGTATTAGTGTGGGGGTGTTGGATGTCAGTCGTCAGTCGTCAGTCGTCAATAATCTGTTCTCTGATCTCAGTAATCTTTGTCAGTCTTGCAGCGCCAATTTTTGGCATTTGATAATTATGGTTGTTGGTTGATTTGTGGTAATATTTTGGTTTGTTTGGTAAGTTGTCAGCCCCTCACGTGATCCTACTTGGGTCATTACAAACGTGAGGTTTTATTTGCAGGTGCCTTAGGGAAGAAGCACCTGATTGTTGCTCCCGGTCTTAGGTGATTTGATCGCACCAAGACTAATTTGAAAAATCCAAAATTTCTTTTTTTCTTTTAATTTTCCCGATTCGTGCGGAATCCGGGTGAGGTGAGGTGACGTGATTACACCTACGCCCTTTCTTTTTTTTTTTCCTTTTTTTTTCACTTCTTTTTCTTTCTTTTTCATTTTCACTTCTTTTCTTTTTATTCTCTTCATTTTGAAAAATTAAAAATACAAAAACATTTGAAAAATCTTCAAAAATCCCAAAAAAATTTGAAAAATCAAAAATCCAAAAACATTTGAAAAATCATAAAAATTCAAAAAGATTTTTCGTTCTTTTCTCTTTCTATTCTTTTTTGATTCTTCCTCTACTTGTGCATTGGGGACAATGCACAGTTTTAGTGTGGGGGAGGGATCTACTATCCTTTTTCTTTCTTTTCCTTTAAAAACCAAAAACCCAAAAAAAAAATCATTTTAGTTTTCTTATTTCTTTTATTTTTGTTTTTGTGTCACTTGTATTGCCTTGCATTCTCCTTCTTATAGGTACACCGCCAACCATTTAGCATGGATACGTAAGGTAGCGGAAATGGAATGAAGACCGCGCGGTAATATTTTCTACCTTCGTTTTATCCCTTTCTCTTATGCATTGGAGTTTGGACATTTATGCTATTTGGAGGTTCACTTGGTGAACATTTTGGAATTGGTGGTTGTGGATTGTGTTGACTTGATGGAGTTCGGAGTGCTTGGCTATACTTGTGTTTGTGGTTTTGTTTTGTTTTCTTGTGTTGTTGTCATTTTTGTGTGTCCTTTTTCATTGTGTGTATAGCGTGTATGGGTAAAGCTTTCGAAAACCCGATTTTGAGTTTAGGCCGAGTGTTTATTACTCCCTTGTTAGTAACCCTTTTTTTATTTTTGGACATGTTTCTAGTAGAATGACCTTGAACCAATTTTTGCATTGGATTTTTACCATAAGTCCATCTTTTCTACTAGGAGTCTACACCGGGATTTGCATTTGACCACCTTGACCACCCATGGAGTGATAAGGCCTTGGTTACCGTTCCCCGTTCTCTTAGGTGACCTTACTTGAGAAGCCATTTCTTTAGTCCAAATTTCCATCCTTTTGTGGGTTCGGAGGGGGTGCACACCCGACTAGCCTATTTTTCTACCATTCACCCATTTTCACAAATAAGTTTGCAAGAATATGCTTTAACTTGATCTCAAATGAACTATCTTGTAAAAAAAAAGGAGCTATTCAAAAAGAAAAAGGGAAAAATGAAGAAGGGCATATGAAAAAAAAAAAAAAATCTCTCGATCGAAATAATGGGGAAAGAAAGAAAACCGAAAAGAAAATCAAAATCTCAAAAATTGTTCCCAAACCCAAATAATCCCTTGGTTGACTTATTGCCGTGAAATGCCTACTAGAGGACCGAGTCCCGAGGAAGGAAAATAGCGGTAATTTGGCAATCTTTACCATTTTTGCAAACACTTGTCCATCTTTTTGGTCTAATTGGCTTTCTCGAGTTTGGGACGATCCTCTAGGCTTAGCTTAGGAGACGGCATAACACTTACCTAGAGTGCTTACTAATTCCATGGTTCTCACTTATCCACTCCATTTATCGTCCCGTTGTAGGCATCTCTAGTGGAATTAGACGGACCTTGGTAAATTTTCAATGTTTTTATTGTTTGATTGTCATCCTATTAGGATTTTGTCCATGTCAATTTGTGTTACTAACTTGGTAGTGTTCTCGCTTGTCTTAAGCTCAAATCGGTGCTTTCTCCGCCGTTTCGATGAGGGATTCGGTGATTTATCATCTCTTTGGTTGCGACTATCTTCTTGCGTGTCTTCTTTGGTTTTGTTTGTGTGTGTGTTAGTCGCAACCCCAATTTTGAGCAAGCCCCAACTTGCCTTGCATGGAGGTACTCTACCTCATGGGTATCTCGATGTGAGTTGAAGGGACGGAGCGGGCCCGTTAATTGCCACTTATCGGCTTAGCATAGTCTAGCTTAGTAGTAGTAGTTAATTTCCTTTTGGGTCTTTGCTCGAGGAGGAGCAACGGTTTAGTGTGGGGGAATTGTTGAGTGCCAAATTTGGACCATTTTTCCTCCCATTTAGACCCGTTTTTCCTCCGTTTTGCGAGAATAGAGTGCGATTATCGCCGTATTTTGAGTAATTCTCGCATTAGTGTCTCTCTTTTGCATTTTACGTGTTTTTGGTAGTTTTCTGTCTATTTTGATAGGATTTTCGACCGAAAACGTGTATGAGCTTCTACGAGCATGAGAGAGATACGGTCCAAAGAGCGAAGCACACAACCGAAAGTTTGAGTAATCCAATTGATCGACGAAGAAAGAGACCAGAAAAGAGAAAAAATTCCACCGGGTGAAACTTCACCCGGTGAGTCATCATCGGGCGAAGTTTTGCCCGACGACATTTTCCACCTCCCCGAAGATTTTCATGGCACTCACGACCGGGCGAATTTTCGCCCACCGGGTGAAATTTCGCCCGATGGAGAAACCGAGCCGGATTTGAAAATTGAGAAGAAAATCTCACCGGGTGAAATTTCACCCGGTGGGATTATTATGTCGAGCCGCAGGGTGAAGTTTCACCCCATAAAGATGCAAAGGGTGATGGTCTAGCTAAATTGAAGAGGAATTGGATTATGGGCCTTAAACTTGTGTGACCCATTAAGGAACACTATAAATACTTAACCTAAGGTTTTGTGCCTCCTTGAGCCTTGAGTGAGCCTCTTAGGAGTAGGAGTAGGAGTAGTTTAGAGAATTCTCTAGTAATTGTAGTAGTAATTTGCATTAAGCTCTCTAGTAAAAATCTCTACAAACAATTAGTAGATCCACTTAGTATTAGATTAATTAGTAATCAAGCATCCACCTTTGTAGTTGATTGTGTTTTATATTAAAGATTCAAGGGTTTTGCAAGGGTTTATGTGACAAGACTCTTGTTTTATTTCTTGAAGATTCATATTTCTTTTATTGAAGATTGAAGATTTATGCATGGATTGGTGACAAATTCTTGTATATTTCTCCCAAGATTCAATCTTTTATGTTATCTTCATCTTTCTCCTTAGTTTTCTCCATAGTTGGTAAATTCTTTCCTCTCCCTTTTCTCCATTAGTTTATGATTTTCTCTCCATTGTTAGCTTCTCTTTAGATTGTGTGTTAGTTAATCTCTCTCTTTAGTATAATTTGTTAGTGTAGTTGTTATACATGTTTTAGTTAAAATTCTCCTTAGTTAGTGTTTTGTTGTTAATCATCATGACTAGTGAGTAGATTTTCTTGTTGGGGAATTAGGGAGGAGGATTTGAATTATTTGATTCAAGGGATGTTGGTGGGTTGTTTACTTGTTGATTATCAATTTTAAGGTTTTTGTGTCTTTGTTGACCTAGACTGCAGCTAGATTGACCTCGACTCTTTTCTATCAATATGGGGAAACTCGGGGTAGAAATTACCTTAATTTGAGACTTACCCTTTCGTCGCGAAAGCGGGTTTAGGTAGGTTGGGTGAAGAAACCGAAAGGTGGCACTCCCCCTTTTCAACGTTGTAACTAAAACTCGATCCCGAGACTCTAAGACCCCATTTTCGTATCCCGACTCTCCCCAACACTTTTCCTATTATTGTCCCTAGCCTTAGTAGTGTAGTTCGCTAGCAATAGTTCAACCCCTCTCTCGGCCCAAAACCCCCATCTCAATCCCAATCACGATTAAACTCTAGACTTGACCAATATCGCTTAACCCATCTCCCTGTGGATCGCTCCCGACCTACCACTACTACACTAGTTAGGTTAGTCGGAGTTATAAATATTGTTTGCATGCGTGTCAGCGACAACGCGCATCAGTAGCCTTAACCCGTGGAAAACCCAAAATAGGGTGACTGCAAAAAATATAAACGGAAGATGATCCCATCGACATTTTTCTGAGTAAGTAGAATCGGAAACTATTTACTTGGACCAAGAGGTAGTAGAAGATCACGATACTAATGCAATACAAGCTACCAAGATAAGCTAGAAAGCTCACTACATTTCGCAAAACAAGCAACATTAGATCCTTAGTCACAAAAAGATTTGGGGTTGGCTAACATGAATCATAATCCAAATCATCGACAAAAAAACAATCATTTAAAAGGGCATAATAGTAGTAATAGTAATTAGGAGAATAACAAAATTAATAAAAGCTAAAAATAAAAAAGCTTTAAGATCAAAATAAAGTTAAAAATGTTAATATCAAATTAATAAAAAATAAAATAAAAAAGGGCATGGGTAAAAAAATCTATTAAAAATGTCGAAGTTACAAATTAATCGCACCAAATTTGTTAATACTTATTAACAAAATTCAGTGTGATTAATCCAAAATCGTCACCAAAAAACAATCATATAAAAAGGCATAATTGTAGTAGTAATACAGAGTATTAATTATGAGAATAACAAAATTAATAAAAAAAAGTCTTAAGATTAAAATAAAGTTAAAAACGTTAATAATAAAAAATTAAATGGGTTGCAAGTCCCAAAAAAATATCGTAGTAAGAAGGGAATTACAAACCTCAAAAATTCAAGTATCATCCAACAAAAACAGGTTAATCAATCGATAAATTTCACTATGAACATCAATAAAATCAAGAATTTACCATCAGTATAACAGTAAATTACACTAAAATCTCAAAAGTTCAAGAGATTTACCAAGGAAGACCAACAAATTCAAGAATAAAATCGAGCGCATAAGTAACCGCATGAATCGAAGACATTGAATCTTCAATAATAACACCAGATACCAAATCAAAACTGTTAATAAACCCTAGGTTACGAAGCTCTGACTCAGTGACCGAGTTCGACTCGTGATTGAACACCGAGTCAGACGAGTCAGAGGAGAAGAATCTAGACGACGTCGTGTAGGATGAAGGCGAGGTGAAGAGTTTATTGATTCCTAAGTACCTAAGAGGGGGATGAGGTGAATTAGGTACCTTTTAAAAATTCAACTTAATATTTATTGATTAAATTAAGTTGAGTGGAAGTAGAAAACAAACAAGTAAAGAAATACTAAACTTAACATGTAACGAACAGTCAGACTGTTACGCTTTGTCTTAGCAAAGAGTACGGCTACAGACCAAAGCCACAATATGAGCGATTGTTCTCAGACTTTATTCAATTCGCTTAGCAGAATGAGAAGCTACAGACGAATGTCACAGTATAGGCGACTGTTGCATGTAAAGATATAACACAACTAAAACTAAGGTTGAAGCTTGAGCAACTAAAAGAAAAGCTAAATAACATGTTTTATCAAGGAGATGCAGCGGAAAATAAAGAACACTATAAAAACACGATATTTTTGAATTGTTCGGTCAATACTCTAAAGGCCTACGTCCAATGTTTTTCTTATTGTTTTTCTTTTGAAATCTACTCCGAAATCAAAAGACCATTACAATAATAAAGCGACCCATAACTACTCTAGTTATGACCAACAACCTTCTCCGGTTGCGATTTTGAGTTTACGAGACCAATCCGTCTCTAACTCACCAATGACCTACTCCGGTCACGACCAATAGCCTACTCCGGCTACGACTATTAATAACTTAGAAAAGTTATAAAGATTACAATTCTAAACAAGTTAGACAAGAGTGTATATGATTCTGTATAACAATGTGTTCGACTGTGACTTTGAAATTACTGAAGTCTTTTTCGAAAATACTTTGCAAAATGTTTTGTGATTTAAAACCTTTTGTAGAACAAAATGCAATAACAGATTTAAAGTGATGTGTCTGAAAAGTCTTGAAAAATAAATGAAGCAAAGACGTTTCTTTTATAGTAGATGTGAAAATTGGATAAAAGAAAGATGCATCATTTCAAATCCAAAGGTTTATAGAAATCATTGTTTTTCCAATGGATAAAAGGATTAACCACTAGCTTGAAGTACATAATAAGAAAAGGTGAGTGATCAAATCAACCTTCAAAAGTTATGAACAATCTTTTAGTAAAACTTGGGAAAGAGGTTCATTGTTGCACAAGAAACCAACTCATCCATTTTTCTCAGAAATCAGATTTTTTTCAAAGTCAATTTTAATTTTTTGTAAAAGATTTTTCTAAGGATTAAACTTTTGAAAATAAAATCTTTTTGATCCTTTTAAGAGCTGTCGAACGATGTAACAATCAGCCTGACTGTTACATACTGTTATACCGAATATATACACATTTTGCCTTTACAAGTGACTTATGGACTTAGACTTATTTCTATTCTCTTCAAATGAAGTTCTTGATCTTTATCTTGGGTACCTTTGACTTGTCTTGAAATCAACATTCTTGGATTAGCACCTTTGATAATTATCACACTAATGACGATTAACCTATAAGATTACACTAAGAAACAAGTTAAATAGGCACTGGCCCTGTTTGGTAAACAGCGGATTCATATTGACAGAAGCAGATTTAGAAAACAGATTTGACTAGCAGAATCAATTGACAGTTTTGACTAGCAGATTTAATTAGCATAATTGTTTTAATAGTGTTTGGTAATTAGCTATTACAGATTAGCAGATTGATTAATTGATTTGTAAAATGACAAAAAAGGACATAAGCAAATACTAGTATTTGATTAAACATATGCCAAACCATTTTACAACTAGTTTCTTCTGTTTTTAGGGGTAGTGCTTAATACAAAGAATCGGTCCAAGTAGTTCATGATTGATCGTAATGCAAAGCAATTCAAATCATCAAAGATAGATCAACATCCAATTGAAAAATAATGATCCATAGAATCGTATAAAATATGGAAAATTGAATCAATTGAAAAATAAATCAAACATAAATTAATTAGTGCAAAAAAATCAAGGAAAACGTATCTTATAAGATGAATTATGAAAGTGAAAAGTTGTAAATGAAGAGAATGATGAAGGTAGGGTTTGATTGGCAAAGGGTTAAGGAGGTAAAAAAAATAAAAATGCTAATCTGCTAATTGAATATGCTGCTACTAGCAGCATATTGCAAATTGGCAGATTGGACTCGAATATGCCATTTCAATCTACCATTTACCAAACACCTATATTAGCGGATTTTGTGGTCAAACATGCTAATCCATCCAAATATGCTATTTTTTGGCGGATCCGCCGATACCCAAACACCTCCATTGTCATCATCAACAACCACAACACGAGGCTAGGCTACGAAGCTCCGACTCAGTGACCGAGTTTGACTCGTGATTGAACACCGAGTCAGACCCGTCAGAGGAGAAGAATCTAGACGACGTCGTGTAGGAGGAAGGCGGGGCGAAATCGGAGGTTGGAGAAATAGAAGAAGAAAAGAGAGCGCGGTGGAGAAAGAAAGGTGTTCGACGGCGGAGATGAGCCTCGTCATCGTCGTCGCCATTTTTTCCGGCTGTTATTGATTTGTGACTTCGAAAAAAGAAGTTAAAATCCGCATGTGATGGTTTCTACCAGAATATGGGTCGGGTCGGGTTAAATGATTTATGTAATAAAAAAGGAATATCCGACCTACCGGATTCGAACCAGTGACCTAAGGATATCCGTTGAACAACTATAGTCCTGCGCTCTACCGACTAAGCTAAGGTCGGTTGGTGATAATGTTAACTCAATGTAATTATAATAGATATACTGCCTCTATTCAACTTCAGTTACCTCATTGATGTATTTGTCGAAACTCGTTTTACATCATCAAACTCATTTATTTTTCCTTATGAATGAAACAAGATTCTCACATGACTATATTTTTTCTTATAGATTATCATGACAGTATATTTGTCTTACTTGTAGAATTTAATACTTCCTCCATTTTTTTTATATCTTCTCACCCCCTCAATATATAGGTGGAGGTTTATATTAAGATGGAAAGATATAAAAAAATGGAGGAAATATGTAATATTGGTCAAAAAATTTCTAGTAGTGATCATAATGGAAACATATAATTCTGTATCTGCTGGAAGGCTGGAACTCGTTAAGTTTAAATTTGATGTGAAATTTCAAATCAAAATTTGATTACGATTTAGTAGTGATTATCATCTCACGGTTTTGGAAGAGTCGGTGCTTTCTCGGTGGATACTTGTACCGTGACAAATGACGCATTTCATAATCAATGATACAAACTCTTTATATAACAAAACATATCTAAAATTGTAAATGAAACTCCTTGTCTGACATAAAGGTGGAATGCGAAAGATTGGGCACGAGTATTTGTACTAACATCAACCCTGTTAAGCTCCAAATATTGTCAATACTTACGAGATGCAGAGTGACAAGAAATAAGCGTACTTACACTCTGACGAAAAGAGCGTAGAAAGAAAAGATGAATGACAACGTATGCTATCATCGAAGATAAATCTCCTACACATGGGTGATCAATGATCGAACCTTTGATCATGAGTCCAACAAATTGAGAAATCGAGCATGCATATAAAAGAGAACAAAGACACCCCATTAATCAATTTTTCGGACAAATCAGACCAATGTCCAACATATAAGATCCATTACTTCCTTAGAATGGCAAGAACATACAACGACAATCGACTAGTAGCACCTACATCACAACTAAAACTTAAAAGACGGTCATATGGTAGCCATGAGCGGTTTAACCTCGATAGAGTAAGCCGGAGGATCATCTTCCGAAGAAAACGCTTCGTCGTTGAAACGATGACTGCTATATGAATATGCTACTTCTGCGAAGTCTTGAATACTGTTTAAAGATCTCATTTCTTTCCAAACCGACATGTGTGAGGATCTAATCCCGTCTAACACGATTGCGATTTCTTTCATAGTAGGCCGTCGTTTCCCGTTCATATCCAGGCATTTTCTAGCAAGTTCAGCGATGAGCATAAACTCGTCTTCCTTACCCTCGTTTATGATTCGGGCATCCAACATGTCCAACACTCGACCATCTTCCATCACATCAAGGAACTCGGTGGCCAGATTTATCCATCCTCCATTTCCTGTTGGGCATGTCGGTTTCCTACCTGTTATTAGCTCCACTAGGACCACACCAAAGCTATAAACATCACTTTTCTCGGTGAATTGATTGGACTGAAAGTACTCGGGATCTAAATACCCATATGTTCCTAGAACAACAGTAGTCACGTGAGTTTGATCGATGTTGATGGCTTTCGAGGTCCCAAAATCAGAAACTTTAGCTCGATATTTCTCATCGAGCAGTATATTGGTGGACTTTATGTCTCTGTGGTAAATAGGAGCAGAGGAAGATGAATGCAAATAGGCCACAGCTCCGGCTGATTCCGCAGCAATTTGTAAGCGCATTTTCCAGTTTAGGTGAAATTCTTCGCTTTGATCGTGTATAAGCTCGTAAAGAGTTCCATTCGGGATGAACTCATACACAAGAATTGGTACTTCTGTCTCTAAACAACATCCTAGTAACTTCACTACATTTCGATGGTTGATCTGAGAAAGAATTACCACTTCGTTGATAAATTGTTCGACCTGACTTTCATCGACCTTTTTAGCTGTCTTAATGGCCACAATCTTTCCATCCATTAACATCCCTTTGTGCACCATGCCTTGGCCTCCTTGGCCGAGTATTCTGTTGTCATTGAAATTGTCGGTAGCTTTCTCTAGTTCAATGACAGTAAAAACTTTGGTCGTCTCGATAACACCCTCTTTAGAAGACATTTGCTGCTCCAGTAAGAGGCCGCCGTTTCTCTTGAAGTGTTGGGCTTTTCGCTTGATCGCTCTTTTCCTCTTCATAATTTTATAAAGCCAAAAGAGACCCAGGATCAACAGCAAAGATCCCCAGCCAATGAAGAACGCTGAAAATATCATAGCATACGCATCAAAACAATTAAAAAGCGCACACAGTTTAGTGAATCACTTGGCTTTGGCCTTTAGTATGTCGTCTAGTAGGAGTTGGGACTTGGGCGGTGTGACGATCATCCTAGAAACATCCCCCCAACTACTACGAGAATGACTCTGCCAAAATTTTCCCACTAAAATACTCATTCTTTGATTACGGAAACAGATAATTAGGGAAATCAATCGAGATTAACTCCTTACAATTGTAAAAATCAAATCAAAAGCAACATTTATGATAAGCACAAATGATAATATACAACAGTTGTACCGTACAACGGACCTTAAAACTAGGAATTTGTGGTAAAAAGTTAACACTTTAGGTTATTTAGTGACCACTTTCAGTTAAATAGGGACCACTTTTTAATACGAAAACGTGGTAACTATTTATTTGAAAGTGGTAACCACTTTAGGCTATTTATTTATAGTGACCACCTAAAATGTTCACTTTTTACCATTAATTACAAATTATTACTATTGTTGCACCGGTACAACGGTTGTACACAATAATTATTGATAAACACAAATCGTAAAAAGAAAAAAAAACATACAAAAGAAATCACAAGTTTTTTTTTACCCAATTTAATATAAAAAAATAGGCTCTCAAGGCCAGGTTAGAAACCTACGCAGTTGATAGTCAGTTCTAAATTATAATCGTAGGGTAAACTAAAAGTATTGATTCCGATGTACATACCAAGAAAATGCCTGAACAGTGAAGGCTTCTTGCAGTAAAAGTAGAAAAACTGTCCAGTTGAATTATACGTGAAGCCTCGCTCGCAGTTGGTTTCGCAGTTCTGACATTCTGGCATCACTGTAAAAACAAATAATTAATTTGTTACAACAACAACAACAACGTGTCGGGGATAATATCCTAATGTTAGCAGTTAATATACGTATACAATGAAGATTACGTCGAGAGTTCTACCAATTGTTGGTTCAATACATAGAGAAGCGCACACAGTGTAATGAGATGCTTTGCTCCACACATTGGTGTTGGTGTAGTGGGAGGTAATCGTAGATTCGTAGTTAGAGGGATAACCCGGGTCTTTTGTGTTAACTGTTAATAATATAACCACTCTTCCAACGACTTAATTTCTTATGTCAATGCAAGATTAGGCCGCGAGATTTAAAATGTACTTGCACATGATACTTTGAAAATATTTTTCTTAATGTTTTGGGTCCATTGAAAAAGGGAATGGATACGAGATTAATATTACCTTGGCATCCATTGGGAAGGTAGGGGTTTCCTTCATAAGGAAATCTACACCTACAGTTGACGTCGTTAGGGCACAACGAAGATTTAGCCTTCCACCGTAACGCCGTAGGGAAGATTGCCAAACTAGATAATGATCCAGTGAGATTCTGTATTGAGTTACTGTCAATAAAGGCCACTGATGCATTGCAAGCATTAGAATCCATTAGTTGTGCAAAAGCAACACCTATCTCGTAAAAATCAAGATCATCATTCCATATCGGCTCGCCCTCGAAATCTAAGGGTAGTGGTGGAATTGAAGTGGTGCAGCATCCAACACCATCGCAAGTCGTTCCAGTCTTGTTAAAAGTAGTATCACCAAAACATATCGAAGCACACCCGCCCAAGATTTCCCCATTCCGTCTCTTTATTTCAGCACTACTTCCACATCCCTCCATCATTAAAGAATTGTCCCGTATCGAAAACCGATATGGACTACCTTTCAAGTCATGCCTAATGATTCTCTTGATCTTATCACCAGTAGTAATGTTACAGAGATTTTGACGTGGCCAGCCTACTGTAAGTAAGAGATGCTTCATCACCTCATCTTCTGATTCTGGGGACCGTACTGAGTGTCTTCCTGGCCAGTTGATATCTAGAACCTCAAGATTGAACTGACGTAAGAATGGCTTTCGAGAACCGGACGACATACTGCAAGTAATCTCATATGATTGATCATAAAAACAATCAGCACCGATGCCAAATGGGTATGGAATCTTAACATCACCACACTTATTTACACAATTAGGCTTCGAAAACTCCAACCCAACTGCTAACCTTAGGGCTACCAACAGCTGAACCATAAGCAAGAACCAAGACACCATTTTTTTTTTTATAATTTTCGTATCAGATACAGAGTACAGAACTTTGCCACACACTTGCTTATACTCCGTATATTGTTAACAGAAGGGTATTATCTTAATGACCGTCTGCATCTTCGTTTACTTGTTAGACAGCCATCATTGACCGGGTCAAGTATTCTTTAGTACTCCTAGACTCCTAGTATTGGAGGTAATTGGTGTGGGAGAGCAAGGGACCTCAATGAAAGTGACAGTAATGAAGCTATGAATGAAGCAAGCTACCAATAATATGATTTCGACTTGAAATGATTCTCGGCCACTCCTTCGTTCTACTAAAAATCTACACGGAATATTATTCTTCTTCTGCCTGGGCAAGGGTCTCTATGAAAGTAACAGCAACGAAACGAAGCTGCTAAGCAAGCTAGCTACCAATAATTTGAGTTGACTTACTGCCTTACTACTATCATTGTGCTGATTATTAGTCTTAATGTGGTCAAAATTAAAGGTGGGACTTAACACGGAGAACATATTAGCATGTAGAATCATACGGAATAAGATCTAAGGCAATAAGAGTCACAAATTCAAGCTACTTACCCTGGTAACAAAAGTCGAGCCATTCACACGTTCTGAGATTTAACATTTTTACCCGAGTCCTTTTCAGTTAAAGGGGAACCATGGAGCTCTAAAATATTATAGAAGGCGCTGAACACTAGAACCGTGGTCCTAGGTATCGCACTGTACCAGCATACCTTGACACAACTGAGTGAACGAACTGACAATCTGACATCCATGACCATGTTCGAGCCTAGAATTTCTTCCTTAAGCTAGATTCGACAGAATATGTTCCGTAAAGATAACAGATCAAATTTCCTCGCTCTAAACTACACATAATAGACAACTAAGCCATTGAAGTATCGAGCCAATGCTTGATTCATCGTCATCATCATCATCATCCCCTAATCTCCAGTAATTCTTGGCTAAATTACACAAACCCCAAGAAAAATATTTAAAAACCCAACCTTTAGGATTTGAACCAGCAACCGAAGGATTTACTACTGTCGAAACAACTACAGTCCTTCACTTTATCAACTGAGCTAAGGTCGGTTCCTTCAATCTCTCGAATTAAAATTATATAACGGAATATAGTATTTGTGAATTCATGAAGAGTACAGATTAAGGTTTATGGAGTGTTCTCTTAGGATGGAGTATTTGTAAACCATAAAATTCGACTCTGCGATAATATAATAACAGGAACAAAAATAATACGGATACAATAAATCCCCCTTTCTACTAACCAAATAAAAGTTATCCATGAAATGAGTTACATGCAAATTGAACCTTTGACCTTAGATATGTAGTATTTATTCTCTACCACTACACCACAATATCTCATTGTTTCAATTATCACTAAATTAATCCTAAAGTATAGACTTCAATAATTTAATTAAGGAAAATCCCATTTCCACTAACCAAATAACAAATCTCCAAATTTTCCCGCCTAATCACATACGGGCCTACCATATGGGCTTACTTTTGGATTATTTAATATATATTGGTTTGGCTTATATCTAAATTACCCATGCATGTTAACTGCGATCAATAGCTATATGTTTAAAAGATACTATCATAAAATAATATAATAATATAATTAATAGAGTAGATGCTATCATTTTTGTTATACCATAAAATAGTATAAATCTTTTTCTATATATCATACTAATTAATTGATTGATTAATTGACAGTACCATCTAATTTTATATTTTATATACCATAAAATAGTATAATAATATAATTAATTGAGTAGATGCTACCATTTTTGTTATACCATAAAATAGTATAAATTGTTTTCTATATATCATCATACTAATTAATTGATTGATTAATTGACAGTACCATCTAATTTTATATTTTATATACCATAAAATTCCCTTGCTACTAAGAGATTAACCACCCTATCATTTTTCCGCCTATTCATATTGGACTCATATTTGGGCCTTAACTGCTTTGGTTATGTAATACTGAAATTTTGTTAACAGTATATTTTACAATCTCTGTTATTTGCACCAGTGTATACTAAATATAGACTGTATATATACCAACGAAAATACGTTTTATTTTTGTAATAATCATGACTGATATTTGATTGTAATTAAATATAGTAATCGTCTATTAAGTAAGAAAATAAAAATTCTCAAAACTTTTCGCACCAAAATTTTAAGCTATCAATCTCTACTAACTAAGAGAAAAAAAATCTCAAAACTTTTCTCGCCTAAATTTTAAACTCTCAATTTGGACAAAATCAATAGAACAAATGATGAAGAATCACACTCAATTATCATATAAAAATTCTTACGGGTTAAATATTTAAAAACTAACAACGGGTGTATCGATACAAATAAATTGTAGAAATATAGTCGTTTAAATTTCTAACAACAATTAAGATAATAATTTTTTTGTACTACATATTTCATGATATTAGTCGAGGTTGCAATTTCAAGTTATTTTATTATTATCCAAATACAATGATAGAATCGTGAAAAATTATCAGGTTGCTAAATTAAAATCTACTTTGTATAAATAATTAACTTAAAATATTAAAATTCTATAAATACCGTGCATACATGCACGGGGTATACACTAGTTTTATTATTGAAAGATTGTGAGTATTACAATTGAGGCGACTTTTTTGTGTGGCTTCGACCTCTTCTCAAACCCTAAACACAGATTCCAATTTATAGTTGAAATCTGTCTTACAAAATAAGAAAAGTATATAAACATATTCTTTGGTATCTGGAGATATTTATTTTATATGAAAATATCTTCAAATATCAACAAATATGGAACAAAATATGGAACACCAAAATATAAAATTTCGATGTCTACAGTATTATTCAAAAGTACTAGTTATTTGTTAATTTAATGATGAATCATTCCTGCAATTATAGAAAATGACAACATAGTCTTCAATCAAAAATGACTTCAGTACTGAATTTTCAAGAAATAATTTTGGGAAATGGGGAATCAATACCATGAGAATTGAATGATTGAAGCAAATAAACAGAGGAGAGACATTGAAGAAGGTGATGGAGTGAGGGACCTCGGCTTTACTTGAATATAGTGCGAGAAACTGAGCAAGACATACATGTACGACTTTGATTAATCAAATCTCCATTGTTGCTTCATGCTGGAATTGCCCGCCAAAAATGATGTCTTCATTGTATGTGTAGTGAGCCAAATGAGGAGAGGTGGCACTTACGACCTTAGTTTGAAACAACTCGAGAAACTCAACCCAAAAACTGACCATAGTTTGACAAAATTTTGAAGAAACTTAGAGAACCTGAAATAACAATTCAGCACATCCCTTCTCGATGACTCAATACACCTTCTCGATCTCTCGTTAGCTGAGTATTTACAATAGCAAAATTATGATGTCACACCGAGGACATGATCACAATTTCACACACCCTTGGTTGGTGCCAACATCGAATTCAACCGTGAACTGATCGGTCCGGCATTGTTCTCGATCGAGTTGTAACTGGCGAACGAGGGGAAGTTCAGGTGGGAGACGATGGAGGCCGTGTTCACGGGTTTCTGTGCAAAGGCGATATGTAATCACCTCAAGATCGGGGTGAAGACAGGGTTGCCGTATGTTTGGAGGGAGGAACGAGGGGACGCAGTCGAGAGTTTGAAGAAAGAGTGGGAAGGTGTGAAGTTGATGGAAGACGTTGTTCCGCTCTTCGAGAACATTAAACTGCCTGCAGAAGCAGTGAACGCCGAGGAGTGTATGGTGAATGAGAAACTCGGGGCAGAGAAATTTAGACCGTTATATCTATCTAAATTGTCACCCTATTTTATTGGGGTATGTGATAATTCAATTGATATTTACGGTCAATTGAGGAGCAGGCTATAATACAGGTTAGGTATATCGTGATGTGTTTGGATGCCGAGATGCAAGTACGGGCTTGGGGTGAACGCGATTATGATCTAGTCGTAGCACGGGTTAATGCGCAGACATTCTTGTTTATATAGATTGTATAGCTATCCGCTGTGTAACCAAATTGGTAATAGTTAATGAGTTGTCGTGATTTTACCTATTTTTGTCCCACGTATCTCTTATTTACTTTGGTACCATGGTTGTTAATGGTCTCTCAATAAACTTAAGAAAGACCGTCTCTCAGTAGACATACCCCACCCGTTTTATGTTTATATAACTTATTGGTCGAGTCTAGTATAATTAGTGTTAAATTATGTTATTTCTCGAGAATTTGGTATTGTGCGTAGATGTTTGCATTTTTAGGTACCAACTCGAGAAGACCCGTTACAAAAAAGACGGAACAAAGCGGGTCAAGCAAAAGTCAAAGGCCAACTTGATCGGGTTGTCTTGAAATGATGATAACTCACTCATACGACATCAGAATCAAGTAATCAGGATGCGTTGGAAACCAAGTTCAAGACCTAAAAGTTTATAGAAGGAGCGAGACTCAATTCCGTTATATCATGGGTCAAAATCGAGATACAAGGCAGCAGCTATTGAATGAAGGTAAAGTTGGACCAAAACCCCAAATAAGGACACCCAGCCCACTACTGAAAAAATGAGGAGAGAGAGGGAGGCTGATTTTTGTAGAGTAGGAGGAGGGTTTAGTCAGTGGAGAAGGCATGGCGTAGCAATGACAAGAACAAATTGAAGAATAATTGAAGGTAATAACATATTGTATGTAGGTACTTCTCATTACATCTTTCCGAAACACCCACAAACATTGACATAACGACAAGATTAAAAGAAAAAACGTGATCTACGATGGCTCACCCTACAGTTCCTTCCAGATAACAACAGATGATTACGATGATGAAAAAATCAAAACAATTTTATTAACACCCCCCATCCCCCCCTTAACAAGAATACTAAACAAGAAGCAGCATAATGAAGATAGCGGGATCGAGTTATAGTACGGGGTGATCAGCAAATGGGAATGGGAGCACCATTCCACTCCTTGAGACATTCAAGAAGAGGATCGACATGTTCTCCCCTGTTAATTGCAGTGAACACCTTATCGATCTCCTCCCCTGGCGATGTCACTCCTTCCCCTGTCAACAACTCCGTCTTCAGCACCTCCCTTACAAACTTATACAACGGATACGACCTGCACTCCTTGATCCTGTTCGGGATGGCTTCACTCCCGTTCTCAATCGCGCTTCTCACTGCCTCCACTTCCTTGCTCAAACGCGCCTTAAGCTCCTCCTCGAAGGCCCCGATCTTCTGGAATATGGACGTACTGATGTTCTTCTCGCTCTCACCGTTTGCTAGAGCCTGGTCGACCAGGACCTGTCTGAGTTTCTGGAGTAGTGGGTAAGTAGAGCTGCAAGGGTCGTCTGCGTAGGCAAACACATGCTCTCTTTCAACAACTCGGATGAGTTCCTTCTCACAGAACCGACCTGGGTGGAGCTCCCCATTTTGCCCAGTTATCAGAACCCGCCTGCATACCTGGCTCACAGTGTTCTTCACAGCCGACTGCAGATTCTCCTCGATGTGTCGCAGATCCACAGCCTGGCATATTGCGACCAGGAACGTTGATGACATTAGCTTCAGAATGTCGACGGCTTCGGCTGTTTTCCGAGCAGAGATGAGCCCGAGGGAGTTCACATCTTGGTTATGCTGTTCCGCACTCTGGACATGGTTCGTCACCGGGTTGCCTAGGAATTGGAGCTCAGAGCAGTACGAAGCCATGGCAATCTCAGCTCCCTTGAAGCCGTAGTCAAGACTCGGGTCTCGGCTGGCCGTCAGGTTCGACGGGAGACCGTTGTTGTAGTAGTCATTCACAAGTTCAGAAAACTGAGCGAACATAAGCTTTCCGATGGCAGCGAGTGCCAGCCTGGTATTGTCCATGGACACTCCAATGGGCGTGCCCTGGAAGTTACCGCCGTGCAAAGCCTTGTTGCGGGATACGTCAATGAGGGGGTTGTCGTTGACGGAGTTGATTTCACGCTCGATGGATTTAGTGGCCCAACGGATGACCTCAATCTGCGGGCCTAGCCACTGAGGCGAAGTCCTCAGAGCATACCTGTCCTGTTTGGGCTTCTGGAGCGGGTCCATCTCGTGCAATGCCTCCGCAGCCTTCATGTATGAACTACCGTCCAATATGTGCTCCATGATGGCAGCCGCCTCGATTTGACCAGGGTGGTGCTTCAATTTATGAGTCAAGTGGTCCGTGAACTCGCGCTTCCCGTTCATCACCTCAGCAAATACAGCCGAGATGACCTCAGCAAGGACAGCCAGGATGTTGGACTCATACAGGACCATGGAGGCCATTCCAGAGCCCACCGCAGTCCCGTTGACCATGGCAAGGCCCTCCTTAGGCTGAAGCTCGAAGAAGGGGGAGTCAATCTGAGCGGCCTTGAAGGCCTCCTCGGCATTGAGGAGTGCCCCGTCGGGACCCACGGCCTTGGCATTGGGGCGGCCGGTGAGAAGGCCGGCAATGTAGGATAAGGGAACGAGGTCACCAGAGGCGGTGATGGTCCCGCGTAGAGGGAGGCAAGGGGTGACGTTGTGGTTGAGGAGCTTCGTGATGGCCTCCAACATTTCCCAACGGATACCGGAGTAGCCTTGGAGAAGGGTGTTGATCCGAACCAACATGGCTGCCCTTGATGCTGTGTGTGGCAGTGTGTGGCTTGTTTCTGTTCCATTGCCGAATACCCCCGCGTTCAAAAATCTGTAAACATTGCAATAATAATCTTCATTTAGTTTTGTGCCTCATTCATTTGTTGCTTAACCAGCTGTAACAATAATACAAAGGACTGGGTATCTAAACATAAACCCATAAATCGTATTCTTATCCATACAACCATGAAACAATAGTCAATGTATTAGTTTGCACCTGTTGTTGCATAGATCATATTTTGCCCATATATTTTCTTCAAAATTGTCCTCATTACATATAAAATTAACTGCTATGAGGCGATTCTCTTGAAAATATTTTTTAAAAAAAAACTTGTAGTCCGTATTAAATATTAAAATAAAAGGAAATGATAAATATAAGTCTTAAACTAAAAAATGAAATAAATGAGTATTTTAGTTGTATTGATTTACATGTAATTTAATTATCAATTCATAAGGTAATACTAACCACATTAAGAAAACGTTCAAAAGCAAATTATTGAGCAACCAAATTATTGAGTTTAGTTTGTAATCTAAGATGCAAAGTGGTGAGCGACTATACATGCATAACCAAACACATGATTTATCCACCACTAGTTCCCACGTTTGGGGTGATCCGCATCATCAGTCATCGACTCATCACACATCTTCAACATTGAGAATATAAAAATCGATGTTTTATTAAGTTATCGAGAAACTATTTTTTTGTAATATTATGGACAACCTCTTTATTTATGGTTATAGTTAAAGGGTCAACGAACTTGCAAACTTGGTATGTGTAGAATGAAGAGAGAAGTTCGGTGGGAAATAACTTTATTTATGGTACTTGCAAGCGGTGGGAAATAACAACCCGCATATGATGAACATGACACAAAAAGCCTTCCACCTTCACTCTCCGATTCTGATTATTATTACTTGCTACCGTTAGGCAAATTCTTGTTTATTTTCATTTTAACTCATCCGTCTTTACCTTAAGACAAAATAAAGTATTCTATCAATTGTATATATATATATAAGATAAATTTTTCTCGTGCATTCTTATATCCGCAAGTGATATATATCTGACTCATTTTATATTTCAGACAGACAACACCTCTTAAGAGACACTTACTCGTAGTACTAAGAAGTAGGAGAATTACTATTCTACCCATTTTGGGTCTACCAAACACGCTTATAATTTGGGACTTTGTCAAGGTAATGATGCTAAAATTCAGCAGCAGCACCATTTTCATATACTCCGTAATACTAGTGCTATTGTGGGGTAATAATTGTAATATGCATGACGCCGCTACCATTTTTTTTTGTATAATCCCTCAGAATCTCATTTTTTCATATAATTCTTTGATGTGATATAATAACACAATCTCAATAATTTTATTTTAGAAAAATAAAAATAAAAAACTTTCATCTCATTATGCGCTGGACTTTACATTTGACACATGCACAGGAGGCACTGCCACCCAAGTACTTGTTTTATACTTAGTCCGTATTATATACAAGAGTATAATACTCTCCGATATACAAATATGTATATATAGGCCATGTTCAATTTTTGTTTCTGACCGACTCAAATAAAGATTGACACATATATTATATAAAAACAAACAACTCATTTAACGAGTACTACTCCGTATTATTTACTCATTTGACCTATCACGGATTATGATCAATATACATGTTCGAGGCAAGGCGTCTTAATATCACCCATCGCCTTTGTTTATTTTCTTCTGTGTCTCTTAATCATATTAGAAGTAATATTATTGTCAACCGACACTTTGTTTTCCCTATATTCCTCTGCATAACGAGTATATTAGCACTCCCTACAATAATCCATCCCCAGATTAACTATTAGAGTATGGACTATGGAGTATATTACGAGTACTCCATTATATTAGGAAAATATAATACGGAGTATAAGAATCATAATATCGGAAATATTATAGGGAGTAACAATACTAATTACTGAATTGATCAGTTTGTTTCTCCGAATGTTGATTTCATTTTAAGCTCAATCAGTTTCTAAACTAGTCAAGCAGAGTACACCAAACTTGAATAAGTAAATTCGGATAATTTTGTAAGGTTTGTTTATTGGACACACGTTAATATGCTAATTAAAAAAGGAATCATGGTTATATTATCATAAAAAATGGAAATATTAATCCATAATTATCATACTTAAATAAAATTATTATGATTCTTTCTCTAATTAAGATAAAGTAGGTTTAATGGATACACGTTTGAAAACCCGAATTAATTTTCCTGGTATCAGTTAGAATAACTGCATCAGATCACCTACCACCAGCAAGACTTAACGTAGAAAAACATTAAATAAAATAGTAATTTATTACTGCACCAAATTGATTGATTGATTTACGTTAGTTCAATTCATGGATGGATCACCCTTTGTACATGATCCATACTTACTTAACTAGTCCCCACTCAGATCACTATTTAAAAACATTAAACTGTCAGACTTCAATGCTTATGTTATGTTATGTGCATAACTCCCTAGGCGATCATTTCTTGGTGATGGAAAACTATTACGGAAAACTATTCCCTCCGTCCTACTAAGATGATATTCCTTACCTATAAGGATGAAATGAGGTGATTGTTCTGAGACGGAGGTAGTAATATTTTTGGTGACCCACCCAAAATGAAGCAAACTGATCATTTTTGGACGATCATAATAATTCATAATCATATGCATATATAGATCATAGATCATAGCTAATATATATGTTGTGTTTTTTTATTCTTTGAAAAATGAGTTAGAGTATTTTAATCAAAAGTAGGTATGTACCTGATGAGTTCCTTTTGAAGAGCGCCACCCTTGTTAGTTCTGCGGTGGGAGGTGGCACCGAAACCGGTAGTGACACCATAACTATCAGTCCCTTTGCTCATACTATCCATCACCCAATCACTGCTAGCCTTGACACGGTCCATTGCGTCGTGGGATAGCTGGACCGGCACGGCGGAATTAGCCACGGCAGCCACCTGAGCCACCGTGAGAGTTTCTCCGACGAGCTTCACGGCCGGGTTTCTGTACTCCTCCACCATCTTCTTCACCTCCTCTAGGTGGCTCCCCGACACCGCCTCCGCGGCCTTCCCCCAGTTCAACGGGTCCGGGTTATTGTTGAGGCACAGAGACGAGCCGTTTTGCTCCACCTTCTGGTTCTCCATTGTTATTATATTGTTTCTGAATTAGGAGGGATATGATGGAATTATGGAGGATGAGTTTTGTTTAATTGGGGGGTGGGGGTTGAAAATGAAAGCAAAAGAAAACTGAAAGTTATGGTTTGAGGAGAGAAGAGAAAGGTGGGGGGGGTTTAAATAGATTAGAGTTGGGATGGTTGGGTACTTGGATCATTTGGGACATTGGGTGTGGTAGGTAAGGAGAGTGGTGGGCGAGTGACACAACGTCACAACACAACAATTGCAACGCTTCCAATTTATTTCACACAATTACTCCGTACATGATTACATCTCCCATAGTTCAGTTATTTTTGTTTGTTTGTTTTTTTTAGAATAAGGGGTAAGTTCAGATTGCAAGAGTTTTACGAGTATTATTTAAATCAAGAGGGTTCGATTATCATCTACGATGTAGTCCGATGTTTTCTAGACAAAACATAAATAAATGCTCTATCTCATCCACTCCATGTAAGATATAATTTATGATTCGTTATTGAAATTTGTCCCACAATCGATTATAGATTCGATTTAATTCAACCCTAATACAATCGGTGAACAGAAAAGATGACTAACCTTGGTCCATGTCTTACAGACGCACTCAATACTAATAAGAATAAAGATTGATTCTCCTCCTTGATGACCCTCTGCTTTTTACTTTTTTGTAACTATAAACTGCTTTCTTTTTGGGAAGATGAAGATTACATACACTTGTTATTTGATATGTATATGTATATATACATGTCAAGGGATACATATTTGTTCACAACTCAAACCGTTCATCTCTTCGTGAAAGACATCCTGTGATATTGGGTAAGATCGGAAGGAATAGTAATTCCCGACTTTAATTACTTTAACCGAAACAGATCCATCACGGTGTTGTCTTTTATATTAAAGTCTCGTAATATTTAATATGAACTTAATTTATATTTAAACCTGAAACACTTGGGCCACACGAATATTATTAAATATTCTAACATTCTTCCACTTGGCCTTTGTGTTGACTTAATGGTTAAATAACTATAATGTGCACTTTGATATTAAGTTAATTAACTTTCATGTCCTTAATCGAGTTAGAACTAATCGAATCATGGCAGTCACATGTCATTTATTAAGCGACATGATTTCTTCCATGTATCATGAATCAATTCCAAATCTAAGTACCCTTTAAGTTGAGAATAACTTTTATTTTATTCTCACAATTAGTCACATGTAGTCTAATAACTATAATGTATAAATACACTTTAATGACAACATGTTCGTAAAATACAGAAACAAACAGTTAGTGAATTTTAGATGTCATATTCATAATAGGCATATTATCTTTACAATAGCAAGGCTTTATCTACAACACTCATACGTTCTACATGGCCAAAGAACGCCTTGAGTGGTAATTGTTAATGGATCTGTCACTATCATATCCGTTCTTATATGCTCAATTAACACTCTTTGCTTCTGCACCTCCTCCTTGACCGATAAAATTTTTAATTCCATGCGCTTAGCACCTTGGGAGTACTTATCGTTCTTAGAGAAGAAGATAATTGCGGCATTATCACAATAAATTTTCAACGACTTGGCTATACTATCGATAATCCCAAGTCCTGAAATAAAGTTTCGTAACCACAATGCATGAACAATGGCTTCAAAGCATGCCACAAATTCAGCTTCTATAGTAAAAGTATCAAGGATAGACTGCTTCTTACTCCTCCATGATATTGCCTCATTAGCTAAAAGGAATACGTAGCCAAATGTCGATTTTTGACTATCAACACACATGGCATGATCGGAATCTGAATACCTAATCACCTCAAGATGATCGGATCTCTTGTACGTATGTAAGCATGAACTCCTTGGTGTCTTGTAAGTACCTAATGACTTTCTTCGCTTCTTTCCAGTGGTTCATTCCGGGATCACTTTGATATCTACCCAACATTCCAACAGCAAAGTTGATGTCTGGTCGAGTACATGTCTGAACATAGTTCAAACTCCCTACCACAGATGCATAAGAAATATTCTCCATTTCCTTTCGTCCCAATTCATTACGGGGACATTACATTTCACTGAACTTGTCCATTTCTGTATAGGAACTATCCCTGTAGAACATTCACTTATTCTAGCTATATCTCTCTAGAAGTTTATCAATGTAACCTTTCTGAGACAACCTTAACAATTATTGTGATCTATCACGGAAAATTTCAATCCCGATCACATAGGATGCTTCATCCATATCTTTCATTTCAAAGTTCTTGGATAGATATTTCTTTACATCATGTAACATGCCTAGATCATTCGCAGCAAGCAGAATATCGTCAACATATAAGACTAAAATGACAAATTTACTCCCACTGATCTTAATGTAGATACACCGACCAACGGTAATCTCTACAAACCCATATGACGTAATGGTATCATTAAACTTTAAATACCAGTGTCTAGAAGCTTGTTTTAGTCAATATATCGACTTTCTCAGCCTACACACCTTATCTTCATTACCCGGGGATGTAAACCCCTCGGGTTGGTCCATATACACTTCTTCGTCAAGCTCACCGTTTAGAAAGGCGGTCTTTACATCCATTTGGTGAAGCTCGAGATTATAATGAGCTACCAAAGCCAAGACAATTCTTAAGGAATCTTTCTTTGATACTGGAGAGAAAGTTTCCTTATAGTCAATGTCGTCTTTTTGAGAAACCTTTGACAATTAGTCGGGCTTTATACCTTTCAATGTTACGTTTAGGGTCCATTTTGGTCTTATAGACCCATTTTGAGCCAAAGGCCTTAAAATCAGCAGGTAACACAACCAAGTCTCATACTTTTTTATCATCCATTGATTTTATCTCCTCTTTCATGGCATTAAACCACCTTTTAAAATTATCACATTCCATGGCCTTACGGAATGAGACGGGATCCTCATTAATGCTCAAGTCACATTCAACCTCAATGTTATATGTCACGTAGTCATTTGGGATGGTTGATCTTGTTTCTCTTACAGATCGCCTTAACTGTTCACGTGACATATTATTCTCCCCCTGAATTGTGACTTGATCATCATTGTTATTGTCATTTGTGGGTTTTGCACGTCATTTCGTTGTTGTTCCATTATGTCATTTGACTGTGACGGCACAATTGAAACAACAATTTCAGGTGCAGCTTCAGGAGAAGAAACTTCATCCTAAATTTCTTTAATGTCCACCTTTCGTGGTTTAATGCTCTCACTAGTTTGACCATTCTCAATGAATCTACCGTTTTCGGTCTCTACTATTCTCGTACTGTGGTTAGGACAGTAAAATGTATACCCCTTTGACTTTTCAGGATAGCCAATGAAAAAACCACTGACTGTCCTAGGATCTAACTTCCTTTCATTCGGATTGTACGACCTTACTTCAGCTGCACAACCCCAGACTCGAAGATGTCTTAAGCTCGGTTTCCTTCCCGTCCATAGTTCATAAGGAGTCTTAGGAACTGCTTTACTAGGAACCCAATTCAAAACATAGGTTGCAGTCTTTAATGCATAGATCCATAAAGAATGAGGTAAAGAGCAATTACTTAACATGCTCCTAACCATTTCAATTAGAGTACGATTTCGCCTTTCAGCAACATCGTTCTGCTGAGGTGTACCGGGCATTGTATATTGTGCACAAATGCCTCGACTCTCAAGTTACTTTGCAAATGGACCAGGACATTGTCCATTTTTAGTGAACCTACCATAAAACTCACCACCCCTATCCGACCTCACAATATTTACTTTCTACCTCATCAATGAATATCTTAAGGACATCCACTGATTGAGCCTTTTCATGCAGTAGATAAGTGAAACTATACCGTGATAGGTCATCTATGAAGGTGATAAAGTACTTTTTACACTCCAAGACGGAATGTCAAAAGGTCCACGGATATGATCAGTGTGTATAATCTAAAATAGCTGAGAACTTCTTGTAGCTGCTTTGTTTACTGTATGTTTACTATGTTTACCATTAATAAAGTCTATACACACATCTAAATCACTAAAATCCAATTGAGGTAGAATTTCATTTTTCATCAACCTCGTTAACCGTTCTTTGGATATGTGATCTAGCCTTTAATGCCACAAAAGATCGAGCTGAATGTTCATTCGATGCACTACGTTTAATACCTTGACTCTTAACACAAAACAGGGAATAAAAAAAATTTAACATCAAGATTGAACCTATAAAGTGAGTCAATCAAAGTACCACTACCATAAAAGTAATCATTTCGGTACAAAGAAAACACACCATGTCCAAACTTGAAATTAAAATCTAAATTATGCAATGTACTTAATGATACAAGATTTCGAGCATAATCAGGTACATAAAGACAATCTGTTAGATCTATATGACAACCAGTGTCCAAGATTAATCTGTAAGTCCTAATGCCCTCAATCCGTGCCTTCATTCTGTTTCCCATGGACACGTACTGTTCAGCTCCTCTTATAGGCCAGATCATATATGGTATTCCTGTTTAATAAGAGAAACATGAGTAATAGCACAAGAATCTAACCACCAAGTATTATTAGGTACTTTTATAAGATTTGATTCAAAGCAAACAAAACTGTAATGTTTACCTTTCTTTTCGAACCATGTCTTTCTTTTAGGACAATCCTTCTTGAAATGTCCAACTTTCTTGCAAAAGTTGTAACACCCCGGCCCAATCCTAGGACCGGAAATGTTAACCGCGGTAGCCCGCCAGGCTTTGTACAGGTCCCACAAACCAACACGAGTCCTTTCCAGCGCATTTTGTCCTCACTCATGCGCACCCCAGAAACCTTCCCAGAAGGTCACCCATCCTAAGATTACTCTCAGCCAACCACGCTTAACTGTGGAGTTCTTATCATGGGTAAACCACAAAAGAAAGTACACTTTGTTGATATGAGTAGTACTTTCAATTCCTCTAAGAAAGCTCATAAATAGGACATCTTCAATCAATGTGGGGTGTTTCAAAAGTGACACTTCTTTTTCTTCTAGATAGCACTTCAGGACCTTTAAAGAAAGATTTTCCCTTTTTACCATTTTTACCCTGTTTATCTTTGCTGCTGCTGGCACCGTCATGACCTAGGAGATGAATTGCTTGTTCCTTAATCTTCTTTAATCTCCCCTCCTCCTGTATTAGCATGATCTTTAATTCTTGAAAGTTCTACTTATCTTTAATGGTGTTATGATTCACCTGGAACTGACCAAACTCAAAAGGTAGAGAGTTAATGATGAACTAGTGCAAAACCCATGCACGTGCACGGTTGTTTACTTAAATTTTTGTGATGATAAAAGAAATTTTTGATAGTACGACATAATCAGAGTGTTATATTATTAAGATAATGTTTATTGTGTTGAATCAATCTCATACGATAATAAGTATGATGTTTTTTTCGTCCTCTCCTTATGGAGGACATCTTTGGGGTAACTATTCCTGTGTAACAGCTAGTAGTAAATTCTCGGAACTTTATCCCTCTTTCACACCAAAAATAAAATAAGTATGATGTTTTTCACCGTCATCTAATATGAAACGTTTGATTGCGAAATACTTGTTGAAATATTTAAAAAAAATCTTAGACTTATTTTATGACAAAGGTAATTTAAATGAAAATTAGACATTTACTTTAGAAATTTAGAGCATAATTTTCTTAGATAGAAAATAATTAATTTGTTTTTCGGTATAAATGTTGAGCTATTGAGATGAAGTGATAAAGATTAAATTAGGAGAAAGTAAAAGAAAGAAAATGAGATCATGATTATACGGTTAGACCTGGTAAAATTGACGCGACTCGACGCTCGAACTGAAAATCCAAGTTTGACCCGTGATTCTAATTGACTCGCCTAATCGATGAACTGACGCGAATTGTTTATTATGCTTTAAGTTGTTGGAAATAACAATCCAAAAAATGATCCGAGTCCAAAATAATATGGTCCAACCTGAAATTGATCCAATTCTTACTGATCCAAATATAACTCGAGGCGAATGGTTGACCCAAACATAAAAATAACACTATTTAAAATATTTAATAGAAGATAAAATATACAAGACTTATAGTAGTAATTGCCAAATATAACAAGTTGACATATGGGGAGATTTTTTTTGGAGGGAAAATGGAAAGATTAAATTGTCCCTTGGTTTTTTTTTTAGTGAATAGGAGATTGGACCAAGAATGAATCACTAGTCTTCATCCGCAAGGTCTTTAACTTTACTGCCACGTTAGACATATGTGTCACATGGTCATGAATTGGCTGAAACCAATCAAACTTTTTCGTAGTCAGCTCACTCATTAAGCTGCCTACAATTGACTTGTCAGCTAAATCCGACTGTGAACATTCCTTTACTTTGAGCATGAATTCCCTTGCTTTATCTGCCTTGGGCATAGACGGCTTAATGTTATTGTCATCCTCATAAGGTTTAAGCTCAACTTGTTAGATCGCTCTCAAGCCTGATAACGGCTTTTCTTGGCTTCGGAGCTATCATCTGTAATGGTTGCAGGTTCTTCATCTGTAAGGATGACAATGTCCAATGACATTATACCTAGTGTAAACCGGATCTTTTCAGCCCATTCATCATAATTAAGTCCATTAAACTTGACAACATAGTTAGCAGATGCAAACATATTTGGAGAAGCTACAACATTTATACACGATTAATTACCTATTAGTGCTTTGAAATACTTTCATACAAATTCATATAATATCATATAAACATTTCATGCATACATGCATGTATTTAAATGACCTTTGGGCAACACTTAAAATACAAGTAACTTTCATTGATGTTAATATATATACTTTAACAATTAACTATAAAATATACAAGTCAAATAAGAATGCTATATTTGGATATACACACTATTAGACCCAATTATGAATAATTAATCCTTTTATATTATTAGCTATATTTAATGACCCACCTTTGGGTGATCTCCCAAAATATAGATAACAAACCAATTGATCAATCCAACTATAATGTTATTTTTTTAACATTTCTTTAATCATGATCAATTACATAACTTTTATTTTAAAAAGTCTACATATGATATAACAAGGTCACTTTGGTGACTAACAAGTCATATAAAATATAAACATTTTAACTATAATGGCAAATTTACATCATAGTGTGTTAATATTTCATAACACAAAAATTTACCCATGTCGATCTTAGTCATACACATACTTTAAGATATGAATTAATGATCACATGATAAACAATCGAATTGGATGAACTACGTAACTCAATAATCACGTAACAAAGGACAAAATCAACACTACTTGCATATCCATGAGTTTGGCGTTTCATCACCATATTACAATAACATCATCAATGCACGTCATCCAAACAAAGGTGAAAACCACTTAACATTTGTGCTAAACAAAAAACCAACATGCAACAAATATCGTAATTTCTTTTAATAGCCATTAACGAGAATGCAGGCAATAATGAGAAACCGTATTTATTAAGTAACTTAGATACTAATAAGGGGCCGTTTGATTCGTGAAAGGGTATGGAAATGGAATCAAGAATCAAACCAAAGTGGTATGGGTTTGTAACTTGATTCCTGAAACTTGGTGTTTGGTTCATTTTTTAGATGATTGAGATTCAAATTCGAAATTCTAATTTTTTTAAAAAATTATATTTAATAATTATATTTTAAATATATAAAAATTTATATCACTAACTATATAAAATCTAAAAAATTTAGCTTGAAAGAAAAATTAACTAAATTTCATTAAAAACAACTTTTTTTGGCGATATAAAACACTGAGTTACATTAATAAAATTTTAAAATATTTTTTTTAGTATTTTAAATTAGTGTTTTTCAATAAAATATTTCAGTTATAATATTTCAACAAAAAAAATTGGAACAAATTCTTTCGGAAAATCAAACAAAGTTTGATTCCAAGGGTATGAATCTCATACCCACCTCCTCCCTTGGGTATGAGAAACCCATACCATGAGGGTTTGAGTCATGGGTATCGAAATGAAAAACTTGCCAACCAAACACGAGGTATGAGTTTGGTTCATTCTAAACCCATGCCTCATACCTAAATTGAGTGAACCAAACAGCCCCTAAGAGATAAAGATTGATTCTCCTCCAATCGGTGAACAGAAAAAGGACTAACCTTGTTCCATGTCTTACAGACGCACTCAATACTAATAAGAGATAAAGATTGATTCTCCTCCTTGATCATTTTCTTAATGTTCTCAATTTGATGGAGAAAGAACTCTCTGCCTTTCACTTTTCTGTAACTATAAACTGTTTTCTTTTTGGGAAGATGAACATTACGTACACTGTTATTTGATATGTATATGTATATATACATGTCAAGGGATACGTATTTGTTCACAATTCAAACCGTTCATATCTCTTCGTGAAAGACATCCTGTGATATTGGGTAAGGTCGGAAGGAATAGTAATTCCCGACTTTAATTACTTTAACCGAAACAGATCCATCACGGTGTGGTCTTTTATATTAAAGTCTCGTAATATTTAATATGAACTTAATTTATATTTAAACCCGAAGCACTCCACATGAATATTATTAAATATTCTGACACTCCAAACAACTCATACACTTTTTAAAGTCAAACTTGTTAAATTTTTACCTCAACAATAAAAAATCAAATAAAAATAATTTAGGGTTATTAAATATTCTGACCTCCAAACAACTCGTACACTTTTTAAAGTCAAACTTGTTAAATTTTTACCTCAACAATAAAAAATCAAATAAAAATAATATCAACTATGCGTGTGCTTCTTAAATTAATCCAAACTATACGTAATCTTATTTTAATACGAACTGCGCCTTCATTAACCTCATTTTAGTATGGGTGACCGGCTACCTGTTGAACTTCCCTTATTCAACACTTCCTCTAACTCTTTTTCATCTGATTCAGATTTCGTGTTCATTTCCGGTCATTGATAAAAAAAAAAGTAAAATTTCCAAAAATTCATCTTCCATTTCATTTTCAATTAGTCTTATAGAAACTATGAAAAAAAATATTTGTATTGTAATTTTGGCTTCCACGATGACTGCAACGGACCTAATAAAACTCTAGAAAGTTACAACAAGTCACTGTGACCCGTAATAGCAAGTCATAATTTCATACATAGCAAAGCGAGATTAATGAATACGTAGTTCATATTAAAATGAGATTACGTATAGTTTGTATTATTTTAAGAATCATACACATAGTTGGTATTATTATTCCTATGAAATAACCCAATAATTTTAATATAACACAAACATATTTATATTTATTACTATAAAGTAATTCACAAGAAAATATTGTCAACAAAAAATATAATCCACAAATGGAGAAAAATATTGGTCAAAGTTTTCCCTCATAGACCGCAAAAGTTAAATGGGTAGTTTGAAGTGGATGAGATGTAGTATATTGTTTTAGGACTACAACTTATTAACCTATGTCTGAACGAGGCATCAAGTGGCTATATGGAGTAATATATATCTTGTTAGAAATTATTATAATCTGTAAATAAATGGTTAATTTATCTAGTTTGACTTGGGCTAAATTCCTGGATCCAGGGGCGGATCCAGAAATTGGAAATCTCTTGGCTTAAATTTTACGGCAAAAAAATTATTTCTTTTTAACTTTCGAGATTTAAAATACATTTGATATCAAAGTTAATGATTGTCGATCTAAGGTGAAAATGATCAGATAATAAGTTCGATAATGGGGAAGGACAAATTTTTTGTAGATGCACGATGAAACAATAATTTTTCGAAATTACTTTTTTCCTAACGAGCGTTTACTCAATCCTAACGAATTTTTTCACAACTTTTCAATTCTACCCCTTTATAAATTCTTAGCCATACAAGATTCAATTTACCTATCTAATCAATCGTTTCCATATTCGATTACCAATTATAATTCAATTATACTGAATATACTCCCTCAAATATATGACGTAATATCAATTTACTTATTTACTTAGTTATTTTGCTTATTATATTATTACTGTCAAATTAATTATTTAGATTTAATTGATTAGGGTAAGGGTTACGATTTACATATAAACTAGTGTGTTACCCGTGAAAAATTTCACGGGTTGTCCAGTTTTAGTTTCATATAAAATATTATGAAGCCAATATCGTTTGGAGAGGATACGTTAAGGGACTGAAAGTTAGTTAGTATACTAATAGGTGTACGAAACTAAAAACAACACGTTACACATTGAAATGTGTGTCTAAGAAAAGTATGATACCCGTGAAAATCAATAGTAGTTTTGTAAACCATTGTATATCATTGAAAACCAAAACTACATTAATGCACGATTGAATATTGATTAATGTGTTACATTTTCTATGCAATTAGTATTAATGCAGAGACGTGATTAAATTTAGACATGATCATATACTTTTATATCAATATATTTTACATGATGAACAATCATTTACCAAATTTAGCACATGAGAGACATACTTCTCACATGAGAGACATGAAAAATTTCACGGGTTGTACAGTTTCAGTTTCATATACGGTATAATGAAATCAGTATGGTTTGGAGATAATACACTAAGGGACTAAGGCAATAGTTAGTATACTAATAATTGGACGAAAATAAAGAAAGAACGTTACATGTTTTTATGTGTGGGCAAGAAATGAGGTGTTACACTGATAAAAAAAAGATAAGTAACTAATTGAGTTTATTGAAATTAAAGAAGATCTCGTCGAAAGTTTTCCAATTTGACGAAGTTCCAATACAATGATTTGATATACAAATTTTGTGTGGTGCAACAAAATCATCTAAAAGCATTAATGAAGATAATACGCGTAACAACAAATCACAGTTAAGATACGAACGCATACTCGACTCATATATAACAACAAATCACAATTAACAACAAATCACAGTTAAGATAATACCCGTATGATCGGACACATATTTGAACGTTCGACTCGACTCGTGACCCTATTCACTCGACCCGTTTGATAGGTCTAACTTTTTAGAATATGTGAACCAAATATGGAGTAATTAATTTTAGAATTCAAAATGTTAGAAATGATTTATAATATTTTTTGGTAATTAATTTATATAACATGTAAAATAAAATATTCGTTAAAATATGATAAACATTCGTAATTATATCTGTATCGGTATGAAACGTACGAAATGCAAATGAAATATGAGTATTAACTACTCCAAAGTAAGTTCAATTTTTTTTACGAATTTAGTTTTAAAAAAAAGAAAAGGTGCGATAAACAATTTCTTACCCGTATTATAACAATAACTCGAACCATGATTCACTTAACCGGACCCATCCAACCCTTTTCAAATCAAAGATTTTCCAAAACGGTTGTTTATGTCAACTTGAGATAGCAATTCATTTAATGTCAAAGCTCATCTTTATGAAAATTTACATTAGCGTAAACTGTAGTTGGCGGGATAAATAATATTTTTTTCCTGAATTCTAAAATGATGTTATTTTTGCTTTTTATTTTAATCTTGGTAGTATGATTAATTATCACTCTCAAAATGACCAATTCTCGAGTTGTTACTTCTTAACTATTGAACGTATAAGTAAATAAATACATTATTGATAGTCTATCCTCTTAGTATGATCTTATAAAATTATAATTTATTAAAAATTAATAAAATTACGATTTACATATACATGATCGTAAATAGAAGTAATATATATAAACTTGTGCACCCGTGAAAGACCCATTTATTCACTATTTACTAATTCTTACTATTGTTTCAATCAATCCCATAAAATACAACTTAATTAAGGCTCTTGCCTTCTTTCTGATGCAATTAGTTTTGTAACATAGAATCAATAGTAGTTTTGTAAACCAATGTATATCATTGAAAACCAAAATCACATTAATGCACAATTGAAAATTGATTAATGTGTGTTTCATTTTCTATGCAATTAGTATTAATGCATAGACGTGGTTAAACTTAGACGTGATCGATATACTTTTATATCAATATATTTTACATAATGAATAATTATTTACCAAATTTACTGGAATATACATTAGTGAGATAAGAAATTACTAAATTATTATTTTAATATTTTAAATCAAAAAATAAATTTTATAATTTTAGACGGATTATTATTTAATAATTCTAATATACAGTGTTTTTTTTGTCAATTTAAATTAATATTTATAATATAAATAAAAATATTAGTAATCTTTAATAATATGACAACACCTCATCACCCTATATTCTGACCCGACCGTGACCTTCATACTCAGGTTGTTTGACATTTTTATATGAAATGTTCTTAAGCAAAAAAATATGGAGTAATTAATTTAGATTCGACGCAACGCATCAATTAATTTCAATATTTAAGTCTGTTAATAGTGATTTTGATACATTTGTTCATTATATTAATGAAGGAAAAAATTACGGGAAAATCAATTTATGGGGAGGGGGAGAAAAGTCTATGGAAAGGGGAAACATATTTATGGGAAGAATAATAAATTATGATGAGATATAAATTTTTTAGTCAACTTTTCTTTTATGCAAAACTGAAAGATGAATTTCTCAAAAAATTGAAATAAGTAATGGTGGATTAACGTGTAAGTGTAATTAATTGGACATTTTTTGGTCAATTTTTTTTTTTTTTTTAAAAACATTGGTCAAATTTTCATTTTTTTAGTTAACATTGTTTTCTTTTGAATTTATTACTTCCTTTGTAAATGTAATTAATTGGAGATTGATTTTGATTATATTCCATGATATAATAGGTAAGTTTTAAAAAAATTTAAAAATACATGACATCAAATATATAGATTTGACAATAGTGAGAAGAATTTGAAATATAAATAAATACGTTGTATATAATAACAATTAAGTGTCATATTTAAGCGAAGTTACATAGTAAAAAAAATCAAATTTCAAGTTAACTAATAAGTTGATAACCTAATAACCTGCGAATATAACCGTCTACCCGATACAACTTGTTACTCCATATTATATTGCATATATACTATTAGCGCTGAAGCTGAGAGATAATCTTTTACATCAAGCGTTTAGTACTATACTTCCCGGACACGCAATACGCTTATCTGCAAGAATTTACAATACGTAACCAATGGTCTGTCGCGAGCTCAGCTTTACTTGCCGAATAAGAGCATGTTTAGATGCCCAACATTATCAATACTGCACCGAGCATAAAACCAACAAAAATCCATCATCGAATATACCAACGAAAACCATACCAATGTTAAGATTACTAATGTCTCAATATTTATTTTTCCTAATACTGATATTTATTTCAATTTCGAGTTTGTCTCGAATATTTATTTTAACTTATTAGTACGACTTTGGTCTATTTATATATTTATTTATCTTGCTCGTTTTTAACCCGATTTCATATCTGTGCCGAGTTTTGTACCGTGACAGTGTAACACACTATTTATGAAACCAATTTATGCGAAAAATAGTAACTTATGATGAGATATAAATTTATCCGGTCAACTTTTCTTTTATGCAAAACTGAAAGATGAATTTCTCAATAAATTAGAATAAGTAATAGTGGATTAACGTGTAAGTGTAATTAATTGAACATTTTTTGGTCAAATTTTCATTTTTTTTAATTCAACCTTTTTTTTCTTTTAAATTAATTACTTTCTTTGTAAGTGTAATTAATTGAATATTGATTTTGATTATATTCCATGATATAATAGGTAAGTTTTAAAAAAAAATTAAAAATACATGCATCAACTTATGCCCTGTGCCGACTTTTGTAAAAAATTATGCTAAAAGTTTAAAAAAAAAACTAAGAAAATATATTTTTAACCCGATTTCATACTTGTGCCGACTTTTGTACCGTGACAGTGTAAGACACTATTTACGAAACCCGTCTTTTATTCATTTCGACTCTTTACTTTTTCTCGTTATCGACTCTTTATTTTAACCGAAAGAGAATTGAAAAAAACAATAGTAAAAATAAGGTTTATAATGTTGGCAAATAAACTACCTAATAACTACATTACAAAAAATAAAATGAAATACAAAGAAACACTATTTATGAACAATAATAATAGAGTGTAGCTTAATTATTTACGGAGTAGCTTATTGTTCAAATGTAACTTAATTATACTATATTGACACGCTATGACGGTTGAGATTGACGATTTGACAATTAGAAAACGGGTCAAACTTATTGCTCAAGTTAATAAATACTGGATTACTTACCTCATGAGTCGTTTCTTCGTTCATATGAGATACGTTACAAAAAAATACCAGTGTTAAAACAAAACTTTGTCACTTCCGCATTGCACCATGAAAGCATTTCACACCTACGGAGTACAAAATATTCAAAATGAAAACAAATATGAAACCCAAAACATAATTAGCGAAAAATTCAAAACATAACTAAAATAAATGAAAAGAAATAAAGTTTTTATTTCTTTAAACATAAAAAAAGTTCTTATTAAAAAACATCAAAAAAAAGTGTATACTTTCACTCTCCGTCTTATCTTTACTTTAAACTCAAAATAATCTTCAAAGCTCCTGATCTTCATCATCAACATCGAATTGATCTTCACCATTAAATTTGATCTACAAAAAAAAAACACAAAAAAATACTAAATTGGGAAAATTCGTATATAGTGTGCTAAAAATATGATACGAATAATGAATACGATAAAATACGATAAAAAAAAAGTGCTAAAAATCACGAATAATGAATAAAATTGTGAAAAAAAGGAAAGGAAGAAAAAGACGATACTTACTGATAATCAATTGAATTACGAATTAATCCCAAAAAAATTGGAAGAAAAATAACACTGAATTGGACGAAATAACAAATCGAAAATACAAATTCACTGAATTAGTTTTTTGTTATTGAATCTCAAAAATTGATTTCGATTGAATTTAAAAATAAAACAAATCGGTACATGAAATCAACTAAATCAAAAATCAAAAAAATACCAGGATGATTCGATCTTTCAATTTCCCTTATTTTGGCTTTCTTCTGCCTGAAAATTCACCAATCAATTCGAAAAACAAAATCAGATTTCTGAAATATCAATTGACAATTATATTAATAAATCAAAAAAACGAAATTCATATATATCTAAATATGCAAATTAAAATAGATGCTTTTTTTTCCAGATTTTACGATATGAATTCAGATTGCAATGCCTAAAATCTTATTTATAGTATGAATTGGTGTGATTGAAAAATTGGAAAAAGTGAGATAACGAATTATTAATTAGAGGAATAGTTGGGAAGAGGGAAAATTGGGGTGGGAAACGTAAAATTGGAGAATAAGTGATGAAGAATGACAATTAATAAAATCAATTCAATTGCTGATGCATTTTCGAGAAGGATCAATTAACAAAGCTACTTCGTGAAACGCTGAAGTAAATTATGGAGAATAGTTATGAAGATATCAATTAATGAAGGATTGGGAAGATCAAGGGAAGCAATTATGGAGAGCAATTAACAACAATTATGAAGGCTACTATATGTTTTTTCTACAATTTTCTCACAGGTTAATGGGTTGGCTCATTGGTTTGGTAAAGTGGGATTGCAATCAAAGGACGTGTGTTCGAATCTAGTTGTTTTTTTTATGAGGAGATTTTGAACTAATTTGAGGCATTTAATTTGAATGCATACAACATTGCGTTCACATTAGATGAAAAGTAGAAAGTATAAAAAATGAGGCCTATTTCAAAATGGGAGCCTCACATTGTCTCAAAAAGTGGGAAGTGGTTTCTGTTTTAATATATAGAGGATGGATAAAAAAAATTAAATTAAATTATTGAAAATACAAAACTACAATAATTTATAAAATAAAAGATATATAAAAACATAAATAAAAAAATAAAATAAAAAATAGAAAAATAAAAAAACTAATGGCCGAACAAAAAATTTACAAAATAAAAATAAAAATAATACAAATAAAATGAACGTACGAACGTACACCCCACCCCACCGCACCTACCACCTACACTGACCCGACCCAACCACCCTCACCCACCCAGACCAACCCGGCCACCCTCACCAACCCAGACCGATCTGACCACTTACGCACCACCTGGCCTTCGACCCATATCTACACACAACCACCAATCCCAGCCACGCCGACCACCCTCAACGCGATGGAGTTTGTTATCGTGAACAGTTCTGGTGCTTGTGATTTTGATGGTGGTTGGTCATGGATGGGTTGATGAGAAATTGGGAAGGTTGGAATTGGGGATTTTTTTAGAGAGAGAAAAAAAAAAGTTAACTTTCGAGAATTGGGAGAAATGAGAAGGGTAAATAAGTAAAATGTCGTTAGGATTGAGTAAAACTTCGTTAGGAAAAAGCACGACCCTAATTTTTTATACAAATGTATCGATGAGGCATTGTAAATATTTTTTCTAAGTCGCCATCATAAGAAATTAAGAATTTATAAACAGTTAAAATACAAAACATATCGTATTGCGATATACAAAATCTTAATACGGATTTTTGTTGCTTTTTTAAGCAAAACCTAATACGGAGTATCATTCATTTAAATATTGATACTCATTTTAAATTACGTATGATTAAATCGATCTGGAGAAAGGCTATTTGGAACAATGTTTTAAAAAATTACATTATTTTTATGATTTGGAAGTAATTACACCAACGGTGTACACTATGGTCGGTATCTTCACCACTAAGCAATAACCGTTCAACTAATATTACCAACACTTAATTTATAACTCTCATGTGAGACCGTCTCACGATAATTTATCGTGAGACCTCTCACATGGGCACATAGGGGGTGGTTACAAATTTAGTAACCACCTCTTATATGAGCCGTCTCACAATAAATTATCGTGAGACGGTCTCATACAAGTTTTTGTGTTATATTTATCCTAAAACTTACTTGGGCTATAGCCCATATTGCCTTGCTCTAAATCCGCCCCTGCTTGATTCTATTAACTCACAAATATAAGTCATGACAGAAATAATAAACAAAAGATATGAAGGGAAAAGAAAATGGAGAATAGAAGGGTGTATAACATTTAAATTTTAATATTTAATATGCACTTATTTGCTTTTAATTTAAAAGATATACACATTTTCTCATTGAATATTGAATGATGATGATGTGGCTTTCTCATATCCACTTTAGAATGATGATGTGACTTTTCCATATTCACTTAAGAATGAATATCGTAAAGGGATGTAAAAAGGTTTTGTCTTTTTATTATATATATATATATAGATATAGATTTTAGAATTTATGATTTTGTTAAAATTCGAGGATAAAATTCATTAGATAATACTCCAAGATAATATGAATCAAATTCATTACGGAGTATTATGTTGGATAAATGGAAGGAAAAAAGTGATTAGCAAAAACCCTTGATCCTTTTACCATAAATTGGTCAATATTTGAGTTGATCAAGTCCTAGGAAGTGAAAAAACGTACGCAATTGAAGTTTTCAGCACATACAGTAATTAAATAAAAACTACTCGTAAAAGAGAAGAAAAGGAGGGGTTGGTAAGGAGGAATATGGGACGTTGATTGAGATAGTCGGACGGTGTATAGAAAGCATTGGACCGGCTCAAAATAGGAAATGATGAAGAAAGTGAATGGAAGAAGGGTGGTTAGTTGAGGACTTGACGATAGTGTGCTGTGCTGTGTGGTGGTGCTAACTTTATATTTAGTCAAAGAGAGGTAGTTGATTTTAAGAATGCCATTTCTTACTATTTCTATTTCCAATCAAAGACTCGAATGCTGATTAGCTCTTCAGTCTCCCATCCACTTTAGTTTTAGTAGGTAGGTAAGTATAAGTTTATGTGCAAACATGAGTCAGAAGATGAAAGGGATATATAGATAATGATTAAGGTTTTCATAATTATCATTAGATTAGATTAGATTAGATATTTTTCTTTTTTGTAAATATTTTAATGTGCATGTACTATGTATATCACCGTTTTAGAACTTTTGGAGGTGCAGTTTGAGTATTAAAATATATCATTTTTTCCCAAACTCAAATATGTATAAGCTTTATTTCATAGTCACCATTTCTTTTGTGCCTAGCTATAAGTTTATCATAGGGTAAGATTAAATTGGTTGTCTATATATTACAAGACCTGTCTTCGTAAAAATGCAAACCTAATTTTATATTCTACATTGCACTAAAGTCAAATAGTGCAACTCCACGTAGCGCGTACGTTCATGAAATATTAGCTCAAATTGTCCAATTTATCAGAATAGAATGGTAGATTAGTTCATTTATTTTGCTAGTAAATATTTCATACCACTTGTGATTTACTTATTTTTATACTTATATTTAATAAAGTGGAATTATTTCTAGATTTTTTAAATAAATAAATTGATACGCGGTAAAATTTATGTTACATACGGAGTATTTATTAAAATGATAAATTTATAATATATTAAACCATTTATTGAATTTATAAAAGAAATTTATCAAGTAATTGTTGTGGCCTTGATGGAAGGGATTTGCAGTGTATCCCAACCAACAAGTAAAACCAACTATCCTAAACTCGTAGTCGAGGGTAAGTCAGGTCGATCCTCGGGAACGAGAGTTCTAAACTAGAGGATGCTATAATTCTAGCTAGACTAATTTCTAGCAAAACAAGAGTGATTGATTAGGATTGACTAATCCTAAACTAAAGTCTATAACGCGAATTAAAAAGACAAAACAAGCAACTAATGATAATGGAAAGCAAGGTAAATCAATATAGGAAGGAAACTAGGGCTAGGTTGGGTTCATGGATGCCAAGAAGATCAAGGGGAAACGGGGGTGCTAGCATGGTTTTGTTGCCTGGGTTACGTTCGGGCTCTCGCTACTTAAACGACCTAGGGGTCACCTCACCACGCTCTCGCTCCTAGGAGAGGAACCCAACCTATCACCAAACAAAGACATGAAGCAAGAAAAACAAGGAGTGATCGTCTCAAATCTCACAAGCATTTCATTGAACACGTTGAGTGCAAGGCATTAGGAAACAACAAAAACGACAAGAAGCACCACCCATCTCACCCTAATCATCCCTAATCGCACCCAACCCCCTACTAACCTTAGGGAAAAACTACTCACACATCATTGTAGAACTATCTACATCAACAAGTGAAACCCACAATATAAGAGAAACATTCATAATGAAAGACAATAAGGATTAAGCATAAGCAATGATTAATACTAATTGAGACTAAAGAAAGATTAAGGAAGAAGAAGGATTATACCAAACATAAATGATAAACAAAGATTAAATCTTGTATAAAATCAACCCAAAAAGTATCTTCAATGTTGTCAATAGAGAAGATTTCCTCAGTAGATCTTCAATTACACAAGGTCTAACTAGGATTAAACTAGAATTAAACAAAGATTAAGAAAATATTAGGCTAAGATTAGGAGTATCTATCTAGGGTTTTCTGTTTACAAATGATTACAAGATGGACTATTTATATGGTAGGAAGAAAGGGGAGGAGGCGAGGAATCGAAACCGAGTACTGCAAGGGGGCACGGCAGTGTCACTGACCCTCACGGCCGTGTCACCCACCTAAATGGACGTGTCACCCATCTACAGAGCTGTGTCACCCATTCTCGACACGGTCGTGTCCTTCGTGACATGGTCGTGTTGCACTCCAGTACGCCGACTTCTTTTGCATCTTCTGACATGGCCTGTGACCCATAGAGTCGCCTCTAGGGACGCCTCAACTTGCTCTTTCTTGGCTTCTTATCGATACTTGGTGCTCGGGATTATCTCAAGTGGGCCCAAAAAGGACTCGGGATCGAGTCTAAGGCATCGAGTCACCATCGCTTCTCTTCATTTGCTCTATATGCGCCGGAAATGAGATAGAATCGTTTCATTTTTCCATGATAGGCCTTAGGAACCTAAAGCATACTCCCTCTGGGTCTGAATGATCTTCCTCTTTGTTTAATATATGTGAGGTATATTTTAATCAAAGAGAAAGATCATTCAGACTCGGAGGAGTACTAGAAGAAGCGTAAGTAGCCTCGAAACCGCTTGAAAGAGCGATTCCGTCAAAGAAAGCGGGACAAACACGTGAAATAAACACTACAAAACATGCTTATCAGGCCCACCTTATATTTGTGGGATTTAACGGAAAATGGACGTGTTATAACGAAAGAGAAAGACAAAACAATAAGAACGTAAACTTGAGAGACAGACAAATTTACGTGGTTCACTAACAACCTGTTAGCTACATCCACTCGCAAAAGGGGGAGGAGTTTTAATTTATTAATTTTGGAAGAGACTAGAGATTACAAACCAATATCATGATTATTAGGGTAAGGGTATGAGAGTTTATATAATACTCTCAACTAGGAATGTCAACGATCAGAGTCGGCTCGTAGAGCTCTCGGAATCAGCTCGGTCAAAGCTCGGCTCAAGCTCGGTCAAAACGAGATCGAGCCGAGCTTGTTAAAATCCGAGCCGAGCCTGTAACACCCGCTATTTTTCTAACGCTGTTATCTTTTCCGTTATGACTCTATCATGACTCCGAAGCATTTTGCCTTATGTCTTCTTCCTTTTTCCCAAACTTAATATTATTTTCTAACCAAATTTATTTACTTTTATTAAAAGGTTTAATTCTTTTAAGTTTTTTGTCACAAACCTATTTATTTGGTTTTCGTCGAAAATTATTTATTTTTATCGCAAAGAATTCTTATTCTCTACGAATCATTATTTTAAGAGTAAATTAAAAATTACTCCCTTTTAAAATACTCATTTTTAAAATTACTCCCTTTTGAAATTTGTGTTAAAAATAACTCCCAAAATCTATCAAAAGTTCAAAAATTGCTCCCAATTTTATTTTTAGGACAAAAATGCCCTTGGTTAGAGGGTGAGGTGAAGTAATAGCGAAAAAAAATTAGGGGCATTTTCGTCCAAAAATTATATTTTGAAGCAATTTTTGAACTTTTGATAGATTTTGGGAGTTATTTTTAACAAAAATTTCAAAAGGGAGTAAATTTTAAAATTGATATCTTAAAAGGGAGTAATTTTTAATTTACTCTTATTTTAAGTTTCTATTTAAGCTGTATATTTTCCTAAAAATATCTAAACACATTTATATAATGTTTTCAACTAAGAAAAATATTTTTATTTATGAAAATTCACCCTTTAATAATTTTATTACAAGTTTCGTAAATAGTTATTTTTTAACACGAGGTTTATCCGATTTTTTACGAAAAACCTTTAATTAATTTACGAACATTCTTTTATCGACTTATAAATTAATGTTGGACCTTTTGGACCTCAAATGTGTTGTGACACTTGCTAGTATGACAACACTATGTTCCTTTATGTTAACAAACAACATTTTAATTTTAATTCAAATTGTGAAACTTTTATTTACTATTTTTAACACCCTTACTCACACTCAATCTCAACCTGCTCTCCCCCCGGCCCCTTGACTTCCTTGATAAAAATGTATCTTCATGATTTTAGTGTTTTAATAAAATATTAGGAACGACAAATTTTATTAAGAGAATCATTAATTGCGAAAACGGGCTTTAAAAGATAGTTTTATCGAATTTTATGAAATCAGAAATTTTGACGTTCCGGAAAAATTATAAGTTTCTAGAAAATCCCAACTTTTAAGTTTGATAATAATTTTTGGGTATTTATACCTAAATCGTTTTGTAGTTAATATTTTTATTAATCGTTGTTGTCGAGATTAGGCGATTAACGTAAAAACCCTTTAAAATCCAAGTTTACAGATTCTGGAAATTTCATTTTTCTGAACAGAATGTCTAAATATGTATTTTACCTAATTTAAATAATTTTTATACTATTTATTGAAGCCTTTAAATGTTAGTATCAATTTTTGAGCAAAGTTGCGAACTATCGTTAAAATCTTCCGTCTCATCTAAATAAATTATTTTTTGCTATTTTGAGAATTTTGGAATCTGAAATTTTATAAGTTAAATCACCCCTTATGATGTTCTAAATTTTTTCAAGTGTTTAATAAATAAAAGACGTTAAATGATTTGTTTTGATATTTATCGTAAAAATTCTATTTATGCCTATTTCGTCGAAGTTAATAACAATTAAGGAATTTTAGTTTTATAAATTTTGGAAACACCCTAATTAATAGTAATAAAAATATTGAAGTCATTTTAATAATGTAATAAGCACTCGTGTGATATTTCAATGATTTCATAAACCCATTTATTCTTGTTTTAGAAATTAATATCGTTGAGGCCGAAAATATTAGTTTTATAAATCTATATTGTTTATTAAAAATGTTAAAGTAGTATGAACTAATATTTTCGATATTTTCATATGATGCTATTTCTTGTAAATTTTCTAAAATAGAAAGTTTTCTCTTTTAGAATATAATGATTATTCCTTCTATCTCCATATTATTTTTAATGAATTATTACCTCTGTTTAAATATCGATAATGACTTTGTTTTGGAGTTATGGATCGCAATAAGGACATGTGTGAGGTTTAGAGCAATATATTCTGGGGTTTACATTTTTGCCATCAACTATAAGGCTAGTGTATCAAGAATCGGTACATTAGTTGTTGAACAGGGTGATAGGTATCCCAGGAGTTTTTTTTACATTTTGACCGTAAGCTTAGGCCTCGCAGTAAGTCGCCGTCATAAGTTGAACTGGATGATAGGTAATCCCAGGAGGGGCATGCAATATCTTAAACTGGAGTCACACATTTATAAGTCGTCGTCCTATTATGGTTGAGTTGTCTGGTTAGATACCAAAGTCTGATTTGTTTGGATTAGGTTCTCGAAGCTAGTTTTAGTAATCTCCTAGTGAAAGTTTAGCCTTCGACACTGATTCTATCCATAACGCCATTTTGAATATTATTATTATTATCGATAAATTTTGATTTGCAGGTTGGTAAATATTTTAAGTTTTCTCCGTAAGCTTATTTTTATTATAATGTTTTAATATTTTTCATTTTTACTATTTTTATATAATAGTAATTACAGTTTAAAAATCTTGTAATATTGCTGAGAGAATGTCGTCGTTGCTCCTCACTGATTGTGGCTGTTATGTTTTTAACATGGCAGGTATATATGTTTTCTTTAGGTGGGCTAACGGACAGTTGTGGATTCTGCTTCGTTTTAATTAATAACTGTACCATGGATTGTTATACCTATTTGAGGATTTTTTTTAAATTTTAACCATTTTTATTTAATGGTGCATGTTTGACTTTACCACTTTATTTTATCGAAAAATAGTTACAGTGTGTCATAATCCCACATCTACAGTGTTTCCACCACTGTATTGCGTTATTATTATTAGAGAATTACAGAGCCTGTGCTCAGTAAGGCTTGACTCGAAAGCTCGTTTGAGCTCGTTTTTTTTTGTTTTTTGCATTATAAGTTTAATAATTTTAAATTCTAATATATGTTTATTTGATGTTTATAATTATTATACATAAAATTTTATAATTGAGCTCAACGAGCTTCGAGCTGAACCCGAGCTTGAGTTCAAATTTACGAGCCGAACCCGAGCTCGAGCTCAGATCGGCTCGTACACCCCCACTCTCAACCCTAAACAGAAATTCTAAACAGGTTAGGAAATCCTAGCTAGAATCCCAACAGATAACCCTAGGTCAGATACTCAGATATTAATAATGAAACTCTAATCAATTAGATATTAATCAGGAAACCTTACTAATTAAACAGATATATAGATCAGATATTAATTAACATATACATAGATCAGATATTAATTAGGAAACCCTAATTAAACAGATTCAGGTCACAAGTCAATTCGAGATCCGAAATGACAATTATTGCTGGGCACTTATTTTCTAACAATCTCCACCTTGAATTGAATTGTCCAACACAATTAGATCACACAGATGTACCAGATGCAGTCTAACGAATGTCAGATGTATCAGACGCACTCCAACGAATGTCAGGTGTATCACAAAACTCCTCTCTCAATCAGACAAATGTACCAGACGCACTCCAAGAAATGCTAGATGTACCCGAAAAAACTCCTCTTCCCCTCCTGCCTCATCAGATATTGCCCAACAAAGGGCAATCAGATACTTCGAAAATTTAGCAAGCCCAAACAGTGTTGGAACTTGCTATGCGGAACCGGATCAGACAGACCAACCATTTCATCTTCATAACCATACTTGTTCAGAAGCTTCTCAAAATTGGGTCTGATTGACCACTCACGGGCCAAACTCTGTTGCTTCTGAACTAGTAATGAAGAACCTGATGGTTTAGATTTGAATTCGGATTTGGACTGTAGTGGTTGATCTTCAGACTGTGGTTCACTCTCATCAGTACTGAATTGTTGCTCCACCTGTTTATCAGTACGTACTACCACTACTTCTATCTTCCTCCGTGATTTCAGTGATGATTTCATCAGACAGACTCTCGCTCAGAATAATCATCTCAGAACAGACTCTTCTTCATGAGTGACGCCCACAGTCCCTGTTGTTTTAACAATGCCCACATCTTGATTTCCACAGACTAAAACTATTCCTTCCATTAAAAATCTCAATTTTAACGCTCATCACAAACATTTTTCTCAAAGATCAGAAAAACTTAAAGCTCTGATACCAGTTTATTATAACGGAAAAGAAACACAAGCAAATAAGAATGTAAAAGTGAGTGACACATAGATATACGTGGTTCACTAACGATATGTTAGCTACGTCCACGGGCAGAAGGAGATGATAGTTTAATTAATTTGAGGAGAGGTTAAAAGATTTCAGACTGATATCATCAGACAGACTCTCCTCCAGAACGACAATCTCAGCGGTGACTGACAGGCTAAAGTCGTATGCCTCAAATTACAATTTATAATCACTTATAACCAACTAACTAAAACAATAGTATAATGGAAATAAGGGTCGAACCCACAGAGAATCGGTTTAACTATAACTGCGTACTAATGTAGAACGATAAATAACTAATTAATTAAACAATAAGACATGGGTTTTTTGAATGGTTATCTAACAACTAAATCTAATAAAGATGAAAACTTTGACTAAATCAAATGATAAAAAGGTCTCGGGTCAAGTACAAATCCACAACTTAATCACAATTGATCATCGAAATCCGGTTCAAATTATTATTCTTGACTACTTTATCGTGAATCATAAATTCTAATCCTCCTTATGAATAACTAATTAAAACGTATCCCGTTCTTAATCAGTCCTAACTGTTAAACAACCTAAACAATCCAGTTCTAGATTTAATTCAACAGCAGCATTAATAGATAGAGAATTCGATAAAGAGATAAATAAACACATACAATCCAGTTGCGTTATAGATCTATGATAATTGCTCCTAAGTCTTAATATCAACGAATCCCGTTCAATAATTAAGTCTTAGATGTTACTCAGGTCAAGTTAATCAACAAATCATGTTCAATTAACAAAACTAACAATAGAACGATGAAATAGAAAACTAGTTGATCACTCTAGAAATCAATAACAACATTCATATAATTAAACTGAGCAATTAATCAATAATCAAGAATAAAGATAAGAACTTTCAAACTCAATCAATAACTAAGCGTTTCAATTTCTTGAACCGAGAAGAGAAAATTAGTTACACATAATCCTGAGAAAAGTAGTGTTGAATGTACAACTGAAAGATGAATAAGAATAAAACTCATTCTAATAATCTATACTAATAGTGGTCTAATACTAGCAAATAATTAAGGTAAGTCTATTACTTACCAAACTCTAATAAAATAATAATAATAATAATAATAATAATAATAATAATAATAATAATAATAATAATATGCTAATTAATAAGCTGACACGGAATCTAAAGCGACTTAAATTCCGTCTTCAATTCCCGAGCTGCTTCTTCTGGTTCCTCGTTTTGGGCCCACCTTGTTTTGTTTTCTCTTTTTCATTCACGACCCGAACCGAGAATCCTCACATAAGCTTATAACAATGACATCATAAATATTACACCAACGGACATAAAACTACCGATTAGTCAACCTAATTACACTTAAATTGTCATTATAACCATGACTAAATACGGCCCATCAGTGACTGGGTCGTCTTTTTCCTTTACGAATGACGCCCATTGTCCTTGTTGTTTTAACAACGCTCGCATCTTGATTTGACACAAACTAAAACTATTCCTCTCTTTAGAACTTTCAATTTTAACGTTCATCCCAGACATCTTTCTTATTGATCAGAAAAACCCAAATAACCCCTAACTCAGAAGCGGAAGCGGAACAACGTGAAGCTCTGATACCAGTTTGTTCTAATAGAAGAGAAAGACAAACAAATTAAGAACGTAAAATCGAGAGTCAGATATATTTGCATGGTTCACTAACAATCTTTTAGCTACATCTACAAGAAAAAGATGAGATAATTTTATTAACTTGAGGAGAGAGTACAGATTTCTGATTGATATCATAATTATTGATAGTTTTATTAACTTGAGGAGAGAGTACATATTTCTGACTGATATCATAATTATTAGGGTACGAGAGTTTATATAATACTCTAAACCCTAAATAGAAATCCTAAAAGATTAGAAAATTCTAGAAGACAGAACCTCAATAGGAAACTCTAGATCAGATACTCAGATATTGATTAGGAAACTCTCATCAATCGGATATTAATTAGGACACTTTCCTAATTAAACAGATATACAGATCAGATATTAATTAGGAAACTCTAATTAAACAGAATCAAGTCACAACTACTCACAAGTCAATTTGAGATCCAAAATAACAATTGCTAGACACTTATTTCCTAACATGATGACAAATGAAAGGAAGCCCTTAACTAGAAAAAAAACAAAAGATCAAGCACGAAAACTCATATGAGACGGGATCTCAGGTTCAAGCTCTGCAAGAGTTAGCGATCTTGTGGGAGTTGTATGGCTTGAGGTTATGTCATCTAAGATTCGAGTTTGTTGCCCCAAAGGTGGCTTACATAGCACATTGTACTTCAATCTCCTATTTCAATATGTCATCATGAAGGAGTTATGTCCACTGTCCTAAGGATTTACCCGCTTAAGTTTATGTGTGGACATGACGTAGGTCCACCCCGACGCGGCCACGCGCGGGTTTGGGTAGGCGAATGAATCTCGTGGTGAGATTGTTCTCGGGTTCGAAATTTAAGTCAAAGTTGGAGTCGCCACCGAATTTTATGGGAATTCGGACCCATTCGAGCCCACTCTATGTCGTCGTGGGCTATACACAAAGTACGGCTCATTTCGATTTCAGAGTTTATGGGGCTCGTCCCTTTGCATTACAATACCGATACCGTTTACACCGACTTTCGTGTATAGAATGACTCTCGTGCGCCAACGGTTTCGGACATCCGGAAACCGAGGTTCTGAGTAAAGGGTGAGGGTACGTGTTGGGAAACCCACTAAGAACACCCAACCCCGCCCGCACTTAGCGGCCTCTACTAAGACATCGTTCGTGTTCGTGTACGCGCGCTAGTAAAACGACTAAATGATATGCAAACAGCGTTTTTAGCTAAACATGCGGATTATTAGTTAACTACGTCATTTTAATGCATCAAAGTTAAAGCCGAATTGTTTAGCATGCGAGGTTCATTTATAAAGCGGCAAACACCAAAATAAACAAAGCTCGTAAAAATGTACAAAATACACGGGCGAAAATACAACCCGGCCAATACAAAATAACGAACAAATAAAAATAGAATGGACGGAAAATATAAAAAAGCGATAAATAATAACTTTAAACGGACCCGTATATAATAAATATAAACTAGACCGTAAGTTGTGTAAATGGACGAACTTCAACTAAATACACATTATTTTGTGTATTAATCAAAGGACGGAGATGTGGGACTTAGGCGAGGTGCTAGTCCGATCCCATATCTCGATGCCTTGGCCCGACTTATCACATCGAAAATTTGGCGTCCAAATTAATCATGTGTCGGATATGACTAAAGAGTCGTCGACATAAGACTAATAGTGAAGGCTGTTCGATCAAGGTCGTTAAAGTGAAATGCCAAGCATGAGTTTTGAAAAAGAGGATCACGTGATTGACTTTGCACGCGACGACTAAGTCGCAAAAAAGACGAGGCTCGAATGATGCATTAAAGCTCTCGGTTTTCTGGGCTACAGGACCCACTCGATCGAGTCATGGCATGGACTCGATCGAGTGCGCCTTCAAGGTAGCTACTGCCCAGTTTTTGGGGTGCTACTCGATCGAGTGGTTCATGGCACTCGGTCGAGTGCCCCCTGTACGAGACATGGCTCGCTTTGAAAAAGGTGGCAATTTTGATTTATTTATTTTTAAATCGATGGTTGGCCGAGTTGGATAAAAATATTGCATGATTTAAATCCAACTCGACTTCCGGTGTTATAATCGTGTAATATACGATTATAATACCGTCATCGGAAATTTGTGAAAAATGTCATTATGGGATTAAAAGTTTTGATTAGTGACAAAATTGTGTTCCTCCGCGTCACGACATCGATACTAATACTAATGGATTATGTGATGTCGGTTTTCGTGGATTTTGCGCTAATCTTAGAAATGGAATCAAACACGTTCAACTATGATCAACCACGATCACGTTACGCCCTTGAGTACATTGGGGCGGCGCTCCTCGAAAGGGTGCCACCTCCGTCGTGGCTCGTAAAGGGATTAAACGGACTTTAGAAGGTCGTCATAGTCAAACGGGTTCGGATCCGATTTTATTATTATGCATATATATACGCGGTAAATAAGAACGAAAGTAAATAACGATAAATAAATGTTAGATTGGTTAGTAACGAAAATTAAAGAGTTAGTATACGATAATTAAAATGTAAGTGTTAGTGTACTAGTATAATTATAATATAAAGTACAAAACGTATATATAAAACGAGATGGTAAAGATTGAGACGGGGTTTATGACACCCTCAACATACATGCTTAGAATGGCCTCGACAATGGACTCGTAATAGCGACGGGAACGCGGGAGTATCGAGGATGTAGTTGAGTTATGGTGTGTGCATTTGTATGGTGATATTTTATCGGTTTTTCGAGGGATAAAGACTTGGTTTTTGTGTAGTATGGCTTAGGGTTGCTTGGGGTTGTAGTGTAGAGAGGATGAATAGCGTAGGGTAGAAATGTAGGGTAAATGTATGTGTAAAAAATCTGCCCCAAATGAAGAGCACAACGGGGGGTATTTATAGAGTTTACCCCTCGACCTTGGGTCACTCGATCGAGTGGCCCTAGTGCACTCGATTGAGTGCCCTAGGAAAAGGGTCTGGTGCGATTTTTGTGGCTCCACTCGATCGAGTGAGGTCAATCCACTCGATCGAGTGGATAGGGTTGACGAGCCATTTTAGAAAATGGTTGACCTTTTTTATTTTTTTGAGGATTGTGTTCAGACGCAAGTTTCTAGAAGCGAACTTGGTTGATTTCGAGGATGGGTTCGTCTTTGACTGGGTTTTGACCCAGTCGCCAAAAGACGGTTTTTATTTTTGGTGTCGATTTTGGCCCAAATTAGTCTCATTTTACTCGGGACGACCCACTGGGTCTGAATTTGAGGTTGGTTTTGAGAGATTTGTACTCCGCCAAAAGTCCATGTCGGATATTATTGATTCCGAGCCCATATTCGAGTATACTAAGTCACGTTTGCGTCCGATCATCATCGGGTGTTTTGTCGAAAACTGCTATAGACACTAGCAGGCAAAATGCGGGTGTCTACACTATGTATCCGATATGCCGTGCTAGAAGTCGATGTCGGGTTGACATATAAATGGGTTATATGTCTGGTAGTCTTAAGTGGGCCCATTGGGTCACACACAATGTGTACGGGATATTATTAATATAATGGTATATTAATATATCAGATCAGTATTAATAAGGACTCAGCTGTGCTGTCGAGTTATGGTAATTAGAGTTATAGTAACAATCTAGTTATGGTAATTAGAGTTATTTTGATAATCTAATTATACCAATTAGAGTTATGGAATAACTTCTATGTTAAGTAGGTAACCTAGCTCTCCCTATATAAGGAGGTTCATATGATCTGATGAACCAAAGATATACAATTCAGAGTATTGATTCATATATTAAGTAGGCAAATCCGTCTTTTCAACTTTCCCGCCAAAACCAACTATTCATTTCACAAATTGGACTTAATATTACCTATTCATTTAGAGAATTGGGCTTTTGGGAGAACTAATCCAATTTCTTAGCAGATAAATCACAAGAAATGTAAAACCAATCCATATCATATATAGCAAATATAGTATCCTAATTAATTAGACTACAACATTTAGAAAAGAATAATTTTCAAATGAAAAGTGAGATTACATTAGGATACATATGCGTCTTAACCTAACAATTTCATTTAAGCATTTAAGGTCCAGTTCAATGAATCTGTACGACATATCACATACGTTGTCAAAGTTTTTATTTAAAAATTAGACTCAATGATTTACCAAGATAATTTTAGGAAAAAAATTATATTCCCTAAAAAACTATTAGGCTAAAAAATAAACAAACAAATACAGAATAGTAAATAATAATAATAATAATAATAATAAGCTCAACAATTTTGCCTTGGTTTTACAGGTGTATAATCCTATTTTCCAAATATTTGCATATTGAGGAGGTTTTACATGTTTATTACTCGTAACCATTTATGTTGTTCGAAGTGTGTTGGTTGATGTGAAGGGTTACAACCCTTAAAGCTAAGGACATGTTACGAGTATTAACCGAAAAGACAACATTAGAGGGATAACGATTATACCTTATTGGCAGCGGAAGAGCGTATTAATAAGAATAATAAGAAATATAATAACCCAGAAGTATATATAATTCTTCACGGACAAAATAAAGCAACCCAGATGTGATGCCTCCGTTGGTATCTACACAGGTACGGAACTGCGGTGTATATGCTAATATAAGGGTTTTGTGAGACGGTCTCACAAAATTCTCTCTCTAATAATATATGAATCAATACTCTGAATTGTATGTCTTTGGTTCATCAGATCATATGAACCTCCTTATATTGGGAGAGCTAGGTTACCTACTTAACCTAGAAGTTATTCCATAACTCTAATTGGTATAATTAGATTATCACAATAACTCTAATTATCATAACTAGATTGTTACTATAACTCTAATTACCATAACCCGACAGCACAGCTGAGTCCGTATTACTACTTATCTGATATATTAATATACCATTATATTAATAATATCCCGTACACATTGTGTGTGACCCAATGGGCCCACTTAAGACTACCAGACATATAACCCATTTATATGTCAACCCGACATCGACTTCTAGCACGGCATATCAGATACATAGTGTAGACACCTGCATTTTGCCTGCTAGTGTCTATAGCAGTTCCCGACAAAACACCCGATGATGATCGGACGCAAACGTGACGTAGTATACTCGAATATGGGCTCGGAATCAATAATATCCGACATGGACTTTTAGCGGAGTACAAATCTCTCAAAACCAACCTCAAATTCAGACCCAGTGGGTCGTCCCGAGTAAAATGAGACTAATTTTGGCCAAAACCGACACCAAAAATAAAACCGTCTTTTGGCGACCGGGTCAAAACCCGGTCAAAGACGAACCCATCCTCGAAATCAACCAAGTTCGCTTCTAGAAACTTGCGTCTGAACACAATCCTCAAAAAAATCAAAAAAGTCAACCATTTCCTAAAATGGCTCGTCAACCCTATCCATTTCAATGGTTTCTTTGTCCTTTATTGTAGTAGTGACAAATTATTGACACAAAGCGTAGGCACAATAATAATTGCCTAGTGATAACATATATATTACGGGTTCTCTTGTGATGAGAGTAATGTATTAAGGGGTAATTGAGCTAAAATGAACAAGAAAATGGAGGAGATTGGTGGTTAGTGTTGCTATTTTATGGTGTAAACAGGGAGGAGGGACAATTACCCCCATATGGGAGTAATGCATTACTTAGAGTGGAGGGAAGTAATGTTTTACCCCAAAAGATGTCATATTAGGGTCTGCCTGGTATAGGCGTAATGGGCCTGAAAATTTTAAGGAGGAAAATTATGGGCCTTTTGGGATGGTTTGGTAGGAGGGTAGATATTAAGGCCCAAGAATTATTACCTCCACAAAAAGGTACTCCCTCCGGTTCTTTGGAATTGCAACATTTTATATGATTAGTGAGGTATATTTTAATCAAATGTTGCAATTCCGAAGAACCGGAGGGAGTAATAGATTACCCACCACTCCACTCCAGTAACAGTTTCTGGGGGATTGATTTAGGGTTTAGCTTTCTTGACAGTTTTGCGTTCTCTGTGTTTTCTCTTCACAGGTATGCTTTCATCACCTCTCTCTTCATACTCATCTCTCCTATTCATCTCGTTTTTCACCTACATCTTCATTCTATGGAACACCTCTCTCTTTTATGGAATAATTCGTTTTTTATATTATTTTTTTTCAATTTTTTTTGTATTGTATCAAATTTCGCGTTCTACTGATTGTTGTGTTGTGTTTTTGATGATAATTCACTAATTTCGAATCAATTCATGTGTTTCCAGATTTTCAATGTTTTAATTCCATGTGTTTTGCCTGATTTTCTATATTGGATGCATTGTGATTGATTTTCCAGATTGTTGTGATATTCTAATGCAATGTTTTGGCTACATTGTGAGTATGTATATGGCTAAAATAAATAAGATTTGGGTGTCTACTATTCTGATTCAAAACTGTATCATGTTCGAAATTGTATCATGGCAGCCATACTTTGAGGTTAAGAGTTTATTTACAGAATTTTCAATTTATTTCTACTGATTTGGTTTATTTGTATGTTTTATTTTTATTTTATGGGCAGTTATGGCGCGTAGAATATTATCACAGAAGCAAAAGACAATGTCGGCCTTATTTGCTATATTAGAATGAGAACTATGATTTTTATATGTTTTTGTTCTTACATGATAAGTATAATAGAAGCGATGAAAGTGTCTCACAAGAAAACAACCCACATGGCTAAAAAGGACTATGAGTCAAGGATTAATAAACTTGTCCGAGTTTTTGAATTCTGATCTTAGCTGCATAGATCAACTTAGGATGGATGTATATACATTTGATGTATTGTGTAGGTTGATTCGGGCACATGGTCGTCTCAAAGAGTCAAAAAATATGTTCTTGGAAGAGAGAGTAGCTATATTTTTGAACATATTAGGTCATGATCAAAAACAAAGAATGCTCGTGAGACGTTTGAAAAGGTCTAAGGAAACAATAAGTAGGAACTTCCGTCAGATTTTGAGAGCTATTTTATGTTTGTATAAACATTTGATAGCGACTCCACGACTTATTCAAGAGGATTGCGGAGACTCAAAGTGGAAATGGTTTAAGGTAAATTTACTTTCCTAATGTGGCGAAATTAGGTAGTCTATGTGTCTATAATAATTATTTTCTTCTGTGATGGTAAATAGGATTGTTTAGGAGCTTTAGATGGGACTAGGGGTGTAAACGACCTAAGTTGAGCGCGAGCCTGGGACTGCTCGGCTCGAGCTCGAAAAGAAAAAGGGGAGTCTCGGCTCGAGCTCGAGCTTGTCGAGCTTCAAAAACAAAGGCTCGACCTCGAGCTCGTTAACTCGACTCGTGGCTCGGGAAAAGGCTCGACTTCGGGCTCGAGTTGAGCTCGACTCGCGGGCTCATGTTGAGCTCGACTCGCATGATGGGTTGGGCTGGAGCTTAAGTGCTCAACTTATTTGAGTTTTTGACTAATGAAACGGAAATTAAATCAATACATTATTGATTTATGGATGTCTCAAGCTATTAGCCTATTACGATGAAAAGAGAAATAAAAATACAAATTGTAATGATGAAAGATAAGAATCGATGTCTTGAATATTGCAATTCGCAACATTATAGTAATAAAATAAAATCGTCTTAATAAGAGGCGTATATGATATACCAAACATTTTGAAACTAAATTAACTACGAAAGACAAATTATGAACTTGTGAAGTTGTGAGTATGACTCTTGAATTTGACTTTTGACGGGATTTGAATGGTTTAGGGTTAATTTGGTTTAGTAATATGAGTAAATTATGGTAACAACTAACAATATACGGGCAAAAATTTAAGGTAATATGAGTAAATTATGTTTTCATGTACGATTTACTTTCTTTTTTATGATTAATAGGTATATTTGATTTAGGTAGCGGAAAGGAAAATGTAGCTTTAAAATAATATTGAGCCGCTCGCGAGCTATTCGAGCCGAGCCAGGTCTTGCTCGGCTCGACTCATAAATGATCCGAGCCAAGCTCGAGCCCGAGCCGAGTTCATACGAGTCGAGCTTCGACCGAGCCGATCTCGAGCTGCTCGCGAGCTGTCTCGGCTCATTTACACCCCTAGATGGGACACATATCTTCTTAAAGGTTCCGCTTGATGAGAAACCTAGATATCGTACAAGAAAAGGAGATATAGCTACAAATGTTTTAGCGGCGTGTACTAAGGATATGCATTTTACCTATGTTTTACCTGGGTGGGAAGGTTCGGCTGCAGATAGTCGAGTTCTTAAGGATGCTATTAGTAGGAGACACCCATTTAAAGTTCCTAATGGTGAGGAATATTTCTCAATTCTTTTATTATTAGTGGTTTAATAAACTTACCAGAATTACTAAATTTTGTTTGACTTTAATATTGATAGGATGTTAATACTTAGTTGATGTTGGTTTTACAAATGGTGAAGGATTTCTTTCTCCTTATAGAGAGCAAAGATATCATCTCAAAGAGTGGAAAGATGGTTGTCAACCAACTAACCCTATGAAATTTTATAATATGAAACACTCATCAGCGCGAAATGTCATTGAGAGGTGCTTTGGGTTATTAAAAATGCCTTGGGTCATACTTAGAAACTCTAGTTTTTATTGTGCTGATACTCACATCGACATTATAAACGTTTGTTCTCTTATTCACAATCTTATTCGTCGTGAGATGAGTTTCGATCCAATGGAGCATTTATTAGATACTGAGTATGGAAGGCAATTTATGGAAGACAGTGAAGAGTATATAAATATAGTTGATGCCACTAATTCTTGGACAAAATGGAGGGATAAACTAGCGAAAGAGATGTTCGAGAGTTGGCGACAACGTAGGCCTTTTAGGCATGTAGCCTATGATCCATCGTCGAATTAGTTGAAAGTTTTTCTACCAAGTTACTTAGTATATGGTAGTTCCATTCCTAGTTTTTTCTACTTATGTAATCTAATTTATCTACTGTTTTTGAATGAAAGTTAATGTAAAATGAAGCCACCTTTATGAGTTAATTAATCACATTTTCAGTTGCAATTTTATGTGTTTCTTTTATATACTTAGTGTACTTGTGATGACGGAAACCGAAGTAAATAATGAGAAGAGCGGTCCTAGAAGGTGGGTTGAGGAAGAAGACACGTTATTGGTGGATTTGTTGTTATCCTTGCATTTGGATGGAAAATGGAAAACGGAAGGTGGGTTCAAATCTGGTTACTTGGTACATTTGAAGAAATTAATCTCGGAAAAAATGTCAGACACTGGACTTAAAGCAACAAACATTGAATCAAGGTTGGGTTATCTCAGAAAACGATTTAATGCACTTTTGGAGATCACACAAGAAGGAAGTGGATTTGGATGGGATGATGGTCTGAAGATGGTAACCGGTGATCACAAGTTATTTAGTGAATGGTGTAAGGTACGTAGTATTACTTATTTCTTTTAATTAATTATATGTTTTGGTATATATGTAATATGTATAATTAATTACTACTCAACTTGTTCATTGGTATGTGATATGTTGGTCCAACAGTTTTTGCTCCATTTCTCTTTTTTTTTTTCAAACAAGTTGATACTTTGTTATCTATGTGTGTCATCAAAGGTGATACTTTGGTTTCATGACAATTACAGCATTACTGATTTGCCCTGTTTCTGCAATTCAATTATCAAATTTACTAGTTGATCATACTATTGTTAGAAGATTGTGTATAAGACTGTTATTGATTGCTAGAGCTACTGGATTACCTCATAAATAATTGACAATCCCATGATGAAAACAAAGTTAGCATTAGATGCCTTTTAGTTTTAGCATTTAAAAATATTGATCTCATTTCAAAAAGCTTCAATCAATCCCATAATTTTAATATTGATGCCTGCAAGCAAGGGCTGAGAGAAATATAAAAGGTAGAAACATTTGTGTGAATCTTGACCAAGAGCTGTCTAGCACAACATAGATAAAGATCAGTAGCTGTTTGCAAATTCATAAACAAACCGACTTCACGGTTTCTAGTCGAACCATAGTATTCCACAATCTGTCCAATGGACATGGAATTTTTAGTCACTCTCCCTATTGTTTACTACTATTGCTGTTTGTTTTCCATTCTATCCTACATTTTCACTTTTGTCAAAAGCTGTTATTGTCTTTTCTGTGGACTGTACTTACTGTAAGCATCAGTTTGATGCATTCAAATTCTCTGCAGTAGCTAAGAAACTATGGAAAAGGGTGATTATGACATATGTTTGGGCATGTATGTTTATGTTTTCAATACTGTTTGCAAATGCCATTGTAATCTGCAATGTGTCTGTCCCGATCTCGGTTTTGGAGGATGTGTCGAGTTTGCAGGTGTTGTTGAGGTCTAGAGATATTGATTGTTTGAACAATAGATTCTGTTTATTGTTTCATGTGTGGATGTTAATTTGATGATTCTCTCTTAACCTACAGAGTCACAAAGAAGCAAAAGGGTTGTATCGAAAACCGTTTCCATTATTTGATGTTATGGAAGAAATTTACTCCAAAGATAGAGCAACTGGTTCTAGGGGTACTACACCTCTTGATAGAGACGATCAAGTCCATGCTAGCATTGAGACTAGTGAATTTACTCAACAAGAATGTTCAACTAGATGTTGAAAGTGGAGAGATGTCAACTGAATCGGAAACAAGTAAAAGAAGTAGGGATGTGAATTCGAGGCAACCAAGTAAGAAAAAACTCCGTAAGCATGAGGAAATTCCGAGTATACAAAAGAGTTTCGAAGATCTAATGGGAACCATGATTGAGAATAGCAATGCACAAGTTGCTCAATTAACTGCCATGTTAGACGCGCCAAAAAATTACAAGGTTGGGTTACGTGAAGAATCGGGGAAAGTTAATGATATGTCGAGGGCAAATATTCTTACTTTGTGTTCGATCATGACAGAAGGTGATGTTGCGGTTTTCAATGATTTGACGGACGAGGATGAAAAATATGATTTTTTGGGTTTAATCTTGAATAGGCATTAGATATAATCCGAGTACTGTGCGTGTCGATGATTGATATTTGGAAGAAGATGATAGTTCGATAAAAATATTTTGTGTTTTTAAAATTTTAAATGAAAGTGCCCTCAAATATTATTCTCGAAGTGTATATTTGGTTGTAGTATTTCGGATTTGAAATTTATTGGTCGTTAATGTAAGTACAATCTGTTTTTATATTTTATGGGTGTAGTAATTTTATTCCCTGCAAACCAAACCGGGGAAATATTATCGTGGTAACAATTACATTGGTGTGCCAAACTTCCAGCCCACCCAACCATTACCCAAGTAATCACTCCTCCTATAATTGTTTTGCCCCCCAATTATTTCAGTTGTACCAGGCAAGCCCTTAGTTTCACATTTATCTCTTTTTCTGTTTAGCATCATCACTACTGTTCTCCATTTTCTAGATCATTTTAATTCCATTACTCCTTAATACATTATCCTCATCCCAAGCGAGCTCTAAAGAGTAATATATTAATTACGGGGTATTGTCAGTATTGGACACTACCCTCTTACTAATCTTATGCTTCCTTCATTTCAGTATTTTGTATACCTTTTATTTATATTCTTTTAATTTTCATCATTTATTTATCTTTAATTAAAATATTATTTTTTAAATAATATAAATCTAAATAAATGATTTAGACTAAAAAGTGTATTGAATTCTCTTTATATCTTATCAGGGAGAAGGTGACGAGTTGGTGAAGAGTATAACTAACGTGAAACCACGTAGGTGTTATATGATTAAGTGGAACCAATTTTCCACAAATAGTGTTGGCACAATATCTATGTGGAAGTAGGGAGCTGCGTATATATGCTTGTGGTTGAGAGAACGTGGATAGATATAATTATGAAACCGTCACACACATACACAGAGTGTAATATAGATCCATGCCAACTACGGTGCGAACGGACACTAATTATAACTCTGGTTACACTTCTTTTTAACCCGATTAGACTTATTTCTAACCCAGTTATAGTTAGTTACACTTTTTACTGGGTTACTCAAAAGTACAACTAAACTCAATAAATAGCAATATATTGAAGGATATACAGAAACATGTTATTTTAATAACGATCTTTATCCCAGGGAATCAGGGATGATCTTTATTTATTTTTTACAAATTTGTATTCGATCGGTTCAATTAGATACCGTTTGTAAATGTTGTATGATCTATTATTAATAAAATCAATCCACTTCAAAAAAAAGTGAACTAAGCTATTTTATTTGAATTCGCATAGTCAAAAGTGTAACTGACCCAATTCACACCTCCACCAACCATAGCGAAACCCCCAATAGCCCCAAACGTTCTCTATTGCTTCTCATATTTTGTGTGGACGTTCCTACCGACCCAGTGAAAACTCTGTTCAATTTTCAGCCTGATTTCATGCCCAAGGAAAAAGTATAAGTACTTTTACACGATAAACCAATTTTCAAGTAGGGGTGGTTTAACTATAAAGAATGTATATGGGATGAATTGTGAATTCTCATTAATGTGAATAGCCGTATTTATACACACTAGAACTACAATACAGTTAAAACAGCTAGGAAGACTACAAGTCTACAATAATAACAAGACTAGCTAAACAATATCTTAAGCATATTACAAGATTAAGTTCTATCTAGACTAAAGTCTATCTATAATATGCAAGCTTAAGTCTTATCTTCTATACGCTCTCTCAAGATGAACGTTCTAAGGAAAAGATCGATCTTGTGCAAAATAGGATACAAATTGGGACTCGGAAGAGGCTTAGTAAGAGCGTCAGCTAATTGATCGTCAGACGAAATGTGTTAAACATGAAGTAACCCCTGAGCGACCTGTTTACGAACAAAATGAAACGAAGGGGCCACGTGCTTCATTTTGGAATGAAACACATGATTAAAAGAATAACTAGCAGCATTGAGGTTATCACAATACACCACTGGCGGACTAGAAATAGTAAGACGAAGTTCAGACAAGAGAGAACGAAGCCACATAATTTCATTTGTGACAGTAGCAACGGCACGAAATTCAGCTTCCGTTGAGGAAAGAGCAAGAGCAGTTGTTTCTTGGAGGACCAAGAAACAGGATTACGGCCGAGATAGACAATGTACCCCGTAGTAGAAATATAGTCATGTTTACCTGCTCAATCCGCATCATAGAAGGCATGAAGAGAAAGAGGAGTGACACGGTGTAATTAAATACCAACAGTAAGCGTACCTTTGAGATAACGAAGAAGACGTTTAAGGACGACAATGGGTCTCTTGAGGATCCTGAAAAAATTGAGCTAGTCTATTGACAGCAAAAGAGATATCAGGACAGGTAAGGGAGAGATACTGCAGACTACCAACAATAGCGCGATAGTCAGTAGGGTTGGAAATGGAGTGGCCAATAGATGGTAGGTGACAGGGGTAAGTCGTATCCCTAATCAAAGATACCTTAAGGTCACTAACTAATGTAGATAGTGAAGTCAGGGGTCGAACCACAAGGAGACAGAACTTAGTTATTTATTCCTAAGAATTAGACTCCAGGTTATGGGTCACTGTTGATTGGTTTGGTAAGACAAATACTAAATAGCTAAGACGGAATAACAATAAAGAGAAAGTCTAGGGTCTCAGGTTCACTACGAATATTACTCGGGTCAGGGAGTCAACTAACAGGTCAATAATCGAACTACCTAAGGTGCAGGTCCGGTCGGTACACTACAACCTTTAGATCTAAACTTAACCTGCGGTCGCTAGCATAAAGTCAGTCTTCCCAAACTAATGTGACCTAATTAGTTTTTAACCCGGTCGGCGAAAAGTCCTAAATTGCGATACTAATTAATTGAATTATGCATCAAACAATTAATCAGAATTTAAACGATATTCAGGAATAGTTCATATGATTAGAAACAGGTCAATTGACTATGACCCTAATAATACGCGTAGATCCCCCTAAACCCTAGATAAAATTTAGCTACTCATATTAATTATAATTGAACTGACAAAAGACGAATTGCAAATAAACATAATGAATACGAATCGAATTAAACAAAGAGAAACAATAATGATTCTACGCTAGAAGACAATAAACGAAAACTGAAATTAAAATTCTACGAAAACGAAAGATGAATTAAGACAAGAATTAAACTAGAAAACAGAGATTAAAATTAAAATTAAGAGTATCGATACCAAATAATTCAAGATCTGAAAAGGGAAGAACGGAGTTCAATGTATCTCGCGAAGGAAAACGGAAAGGAACGTAAACTTCAATGCTAAGAAAAAATAAAAGTCTAGTGAATTGTGTAATGGAAAAGTTGTCTGACATATGAGTCAGGAAAACTGATTTAAAGAGAATCAGTTGGGCTGAAAACAGGCCCAAATTGTAAGTCGAAATAAAATTGAAGCGGGGCCCGGGTTGGGTGGACTCTATCGAGTGACGCCCAAAAATATGGACAGAGAGCTTCACGGAGTGTGATGGGAAGGATTTGTCGTGGATCCCACCGATCAAATAATAACCAACTAATCCGAACTAGGTAGATAGGGCAAGTCGGGTCGAGTCCACGGGGACGGTAAGAGGGTTTCGACTAGGTTTCGCCTAAGGACTTGACTAGGTCAACAAGCTAAACTAAGCTAAAACTAAAAAGGGGAAGAAGACTACGACTAAGAGCAAACTAAGTATGACAACTAAAGTTAAAGGATTCAACTAACTAGAGAAACAATGACTAAAAGGATGGAGAATACAATAGAAAAAGGACTAGGATTAGGTTGGGTTCAAGGGTGATGAAATGATCAAGGGGAAGCAAGAATGAAGGGGTAGTCAAGCTATCTAGGCATAGTCCGGGCTCTCGCTACTTAAACCGACCTAGAGGTTCCTCACTCTCGCGCAAGAACCCATCCTAGCGACATACAAGGTCACAAGAAGGAAGGCAAGAAAACATGTATTTGCAACTACAAGTCATTCAAGCATTTCATCAAACATGATCCATGCATACAACTAAGAAGCAACCAAAACTTCCACCAACATCTTAAACAAACCCTTAATCACCCATTAAAACACCAAATCCCCCTACTAATCCTAGCAAGAGGACTACTCACTCATGTTCAAGATAGTAAACCCAACAACCACAATGAAACAAGCATAAGCATAAACATTCATAAACATTCATGATGGAATATTGATGATTACTAAACATAAACATAAATGAAAACTAAATAAAAGAGATTAAAGAGAAGAAGAATTATACCAACACTAGAAGATGGACAAAAGGTTGAATCTTTGCATAAATAAACCCAAAGGAAGATCTCCAATGTTGTCAATAGAGTAGATCAACCCAAAAAGTCTTCAATATTACAAAGATGAAACTAGGATTAAACTAAGATTAAGGAGTAATTAAGGCTAATCTACACTAATCTAAGCTAATCTAACCTAAAGTAGTCTAGGGTTTAGTGGAGTAATGTAGGATAATGAATGGTGCTTAAAACAATACAAGAGGGGGTTATATATATGGTTACAAGAATAAAGGAAGCGGAAAAATAAAACACGGGCTGTACTGAGCCCTTCCCGGCCGGGAAGGAGGTGATCCCGGTCGGGAAGAGGGTGGTCCCGGTCAGGATGATGGTGGTCCCGGCCGGGATGGCCTTCCAGTAACGCTGCTTTGCTTTGCACTTCATCCCGGTCGTGATGGATGTGTTCCCGACCGGGATAGGTCTTGTAGGCTTCAAATATGGTCTCATAGGTCCCTACTTGCTCTTCTTAGGCTTCTTATCAAATCTCGGTGCTCGGGAACGGGTCCCAAGGGGCTCGGGATCGAGTCTAGGCCACCGAGTCATCGTCGCTTCTCTTCGTTGGCTCCAAATGCGTCGGAAACGAGTCGGAATCGTTCCATTTCTCTAAGATAGGCCCTAGGAACCTAAAACAAGCTAGAAGAAGCGTAAGTAGCCTCGAAAACCGCTCCAAAGAGTGATTCTACAAGAGAAACCGGGACCAAACACAAGATATAAGCACTATAAACCATGTTTATCAACTCCCCCACACTTAACCCTTACTCGCCCTCGAGTAAGCACGAACTAACTAATAACTTAAAGAAACTAGACTACTAACAGAGCGGGTATTAGCGGACCCCACGCCCTTTCAACTTACGCGGGAACACTTAGAGGAATAGTGCTCTCTGCAAGGCAAGTGAGGTCTTGCGACAAAACTTCGGATACAACCGAACACGAAAACACATAAACACACAAACAATCAATCAATCAAACAAACAAACGGTTGCATCCAAGAAGAAACAAATACCGCTTCCCTCAATAAAGCGGTGAAAGAAACACCGGTTAAGGACTCAAGGCAAGTGACAACGTTCCCAAGCTAATAACACAAATCGATATGGACAAAACCCTAATAGTATGACAACAAAGCAATAAAAGCGTTGGTAACTTACCTAGTTCCTCCTAACCTTCTAAGAACGTACCACGGGACGATAGGCGGGATGGAAAAAGGATGAACCACGGAGTTAGTCGACACTGTAGGTAAGTGAAGCCCCGCCCCCTTTAGCGATAAGCCAAGAGAGTCGTCCCATGTTCAAAATAGCCTAACTAGTCCAAGTAAAAAGGTGGATATGGTTGCAAAGTGAGGGAAGACTGACCATTACCGCTATCATCCTTCCTAGGGACTCGGTCCTTTGGTAGACTCTTCACGATAACAGTCGGTAAAAGGCTTATTTTTGAGGGGGTAAGATTTTTTGTGAAATGATTTTCTTTGGCATTTTTCTTTTGTATTTTGCTTTTGAGTTGCTATGCCGTTTCTTTTTCTTCTTTTGTATTTTGTTTTTGAATTGTTGTGCCTTTTCTTTTTCTTCTTTCTTTTCTTTGTTTTTCTTTCTTTCTTTTTCTTTCTTTTCTTGGCGTGCCTTTTGGATAAATTTTGTTTTGTAGGCATTCAATCACAACCAAACATGAAACTTCAACAAATTGCAACTTTGTGGACAATGTGTAGAAGGTAGGGAAATGGGTGAGTCGGGATGGGCCCTTCCTTTCAAACCCACAAAAAAGGAGGAAACTTGGACTAATCAAACAATTTCGAACATGGTCACCTAAGAGATGAGACTCGGGAACCAAGGCCTTTTCACTCTGTGGGTGGTCAAAATGGTCAAAATGCAAATCCCGTAGTAAATCCCTAGTAGACTAGGTGGACTCAAGGTAAGAAACCAACGAAACTATTGATTTAAAGTTATTCTACTAGACTAAAGTCCAAGAATCAATTCGTATCACTAGAAAGGGAAAGTAAACACTTGCGCACTAGCCTCAAAACCGGGTTTTCGAAAACCTTTTCTACACAAGACACAAACTAAACAAGACTAAACAAAACAAAACAAAACAAAACAAAGAAAACGCACAAAGAATTTAACAGACACCACCCCGAAACTTCCAAGCAAGCAACCACATCAACCACAACTTTCAAAAAGCTCCACCCGATCATACACCATCACAAACCATCCTCCAAACTTCACAAAAAAGAAAAAAGAGAAAGAGATAGAAGGATAATACCGGATGTCAAGAGCCTTCCGAAACTTATTGAAGATCACGCAACCTACGAGGAATTCAGGGGAGCAAAACACACAACACAACATATATACGACACAAAGACACGAAAGAAAAAGACATAAAAGAAAATCTTTTTGGTTTTTTATGAAGTTTTTCAAATTTTTAGGGATTTTTAAGTTTTTTCGAAAAAAATTATGAAAATAAAACTAAAATAGACTAGGATATCGCTCCCCCACACTTAAATCGAGCAATGTCCTCATGCTCAATCAGTAGTGTGTGGAGACACTAAAAAAAAGAAAATGGGAAAAATAAAGCAAAAAATAAAAAATGAAAGTGAAGAAAGAGTAGAATGTGTCCGGCCGGGGTGTAATCAAGTCACCAAGGGCCGAGACGAGAAAAGATATGGATGGGAGAAGAAATAAAAAGAAGAAAATAAAAGGAAATGGGAGGGGAGGGCTAGGTGTAATCAAGTCACCTAGCCCGGATTCCGCCTAAATCCGACTAAATTCTACTAAAAGAAAATAAAAATAAAGAAAAAGTGAAAAGACTCGTCAATTTGGATTTTTCAAATGACTCTCGATGTAATCACATCATCGAGAATCGGGAGCACTAACCACCAAAGGCCCACCATGACACCAAATACATAAAAGGGAAGGGGAACATACAAAGAAAGACTAGCAATAAAAGACGGAAAAGAAAGTAGAGTCGCCTACCAAACGGTTAGCAACTCAATAATCTCCATCGTCTCAATGATTGTTATCAGCACTTTGCTTGTCTTCATCATTGTTATTCCTCTTCTTCCTAAATATAGTCACATGGTTGAAGTATCGGGCTTGTAATGGTGTAATGAGGTTGGGACTTGATGGGAAACTCGGTGTATAGTGATGAGAAGTTGAGATGAAGGTGTATAATTGAAGTGTAAGGGATGAGATGATAGTGGCAAAGGTAAGTAGGGAGATTGGGTGGGGGTATAAAGTGGTGGGGTGGGGCTTAAATGAAGAAAAGAAGGCGAAAACCACCTAAGGCTCTCCTTCCCGGTCGGAAACAACCCTTTCCGGTCGAGATCATGCCTTCCCGGTCGGGAAGCTCTCCCTTCTCGAGCGGGAAGGCCTCACGGTGAGCCGTCTTTGAGAGCACAACTCGTCCCGGTCGGGAAGACACCCATCTCGAGCGGGATGCTTCTCTAGGTCTTCATTCCCCTTGCTTTCACCAAGTCTTCCACCCAAATAATACCTCGGGATGCAAAATCCCGTCTCCAAAAGCTTGAACAAATCTCATAAACCGACTTCCTCCACCAAGCTTCAAAGCTTCTATCATCCATAACCTTTCAAAACTCTTCATCCTCACTTCGAACCTATCAATCAAGCTCAATAACTTCCATAAAAAATCCCTCCCTCACATCTCTCATCAAAATACCAAACGACAAGAATTTCACAAACACTCACAAATCCTAGAATCAATCAAATCACACAAATACAAACACAAAAGCTCAAAAGAAGAGGAGAGGGGAATATGCAACATGACGGTTCTTGAGTAACTCCGTCAAATCGAGGATGGTGGACTCTTCATTCCTATCCATAGCCCTCAAGGGCTCGGAGGAGCAAGTCAAATGCTCGAGCCACATCATAATGAAGGCTCATTGAGTACCCGAGCCAAGCTATCCTCCAAAGCTTCCAAGTCGGAAGCAAGAAGTAGTCACCTAAAGACCCATTGTCATGTTTCATGTGATCTCTGGGGTCTTTCCAACCTACAAGCTTTAATGACCTCTTCTTCCCTAAGCACCGTCTCCAATCACAAGCAAGCTTCAAATATCTAGCACAAGAGTCAAAAGGGAGTTTAACCCTCTTCTCTTCATCCATCATTCCCAAGTCATCAACAAGTTCCGGCCCAATATCTCCAAATCCTAAAACATCGTTTTTCCCCACATCATCAATAAGAAGAGATTTAAACCTCATACAAGCGGTTTCAACCTTTTCTAAACCAAGATCCAAATTACACACAAGGGGTTCACAATATTTTATTGGATTATCACATATGGGTGTAGACACCCGCATTTTGCCTGCTAGTGTCTATAGCAACTTCCGACAAAACACCCGATGATGATCGGACGCTAACGTGACTTAATACGCTCGAATACGGACTCGGAATCAATAGTACCCGACGTGGGCTTTTAGCGGAGTACAAATCTCTCAAAACCGACCTCAAATCCAGGCCCAGTGGGTCGTTTCTAATAAAATGAGACTAATTTGGGTCAAAACCGTCCCCAGAAATAAAACCCGTCTTTTAGCGACCGAGTCAAAACCCGGTCAAAGTCGAATCCCGAGACGAACCAGCCTCACATTATGTCCAAATACACAAAATGAATCAGGTCACAACAACCAAATCCTTTCAAAAATGGTCAACAATCATTCTCTATTTACACTCCCTCCATTCACACACACTCGATCGAGTGGTTCACACTCACTCGGTCGAGTAAGGCCATGACCCTAAACCGGGGTATTTCCCTATAAATACCCCATCACCCCAACACATTACACAACTCTTTTCAACATTTTACCACCTTCAAAACAACTTTTTCAACCCTTCAATCACCCTACAACTTTCACCCATCACATTTACAATTCTACACAACACATCCCTTTGAACTTAGCTTCAAAGTTACATACACACATACACATTCAAATTCCCGAGATCAAAACTCGTCAAAGACACACACCATAACTCCTCCTACATATCTCGACACTCCCGCGCACACGCCGCCATTACGAGTCCGTTTCCGAGATCGATTAAGCATGTAGGTTGAGGGTGTCATCAAACCCCGTTTCTTTTTCTCCTTTCTCTTTTTCCATTATATATGTACATACTATATATTATTATTATTATTATTATTATTATTAGTCGATATTAACGACACTAACATTTTTATTTCTTTATTACTAACACACTAACTTTTAATTTCGTGTACACTAACTCTCTAATCTAACATATTTTTATTTATTGTATCTAACACCTAACATTTTAATTATCGCTCATTTACATTTTGTTATATAAATAATACCGTGTATACTTACCAACAAAACTCGAGGGTGACCGATCACACTTACATTGCTGTCACCAACACAACAGTGAGTGCAGTCATCCTAAGGGAGGAAGCAGGCTCACAGCAGCCCATCTACTTTGTGAGTCACGCCCTAGAGGCAGCCGAAAGAAACTATCCTTTGATAGAAAAAGCCGCCTATGCAGTCATCATTGCAGCCAGAAAACTCAGACCCTACTTTGACGCACACCCCGTTGTGGTCCTCAGCGACCAGCCACTGGAAAAGATATTGGAAAAGTTTGAGAAATCAGGAAGGCTGCTAAAATGGGCAATTGAGTTAAGCGGACTGGGGATATCATACCAACCAAGGACAGCCATCAAGGCACAAGCCTTGGATGACTTCCTGGCTGAATGTTCCCATTCAGGGGAAGAAGAACCCCTCGCCGAAGAATGGATCGTACACACCAACGGATCCTCAACAGCCAATGGTGCAGGGGCAGGCGTTGTACTGACCAGCCCTGAGGGAGTGGATTTTGAGCATGCGCTCTGATTCATCTTCCTTGCATCAAACAACGAGGCGGAATATGAGGCCGTACTCGCAGGGATAAATCTGGCTAAGGCCGCAGGGGCAGAACGGATTATACTAGCAACTGACTCCCAGCTCATTGCTAATCAAATTAATGGAGAATGTGAGGCTAGAGATCGGACCATGGCCACCTACCTTGAAAAAGTAAAACAGGAATTATCAAGCCTGAAGTCCTATGAAATCAGGCAAATACCCCGATCACAGAATAGTCGGGCTGACGCTCTGTCAAAGCTGGCCAACTCCAGCCTACAAGACATAAGGAGGTCAGTCTGGGTTGATGTTGTGCATGAGAGGTCCACCACTGCCTGCCAGACAGTCAGCACCGTTGAGGAGGGACAGGAAAACTGGATGAATCCCTCATTCAGTTCAAAAAGTACGGCATCCTACCACCTGATCCAGTACAGAAAAAGAAAATACAGGCCAAAGCAGCATGGTTCATGATAATTAATGAAGAACTATACAAGAAATCCTTCACCTTCCCCCTGCTCAGATGCCTGGGGGCAGAGCAGGCCGCTGAAGTTTTGGATGACATCCACTCAGGGATCTGCGGGCATCACATTGGAGGAAGATCATTGGCCCACAAAGCCCTAAGGGCAGGCTACTACTGGCCTACCATGCTAGCAGATGCAAGGAGTCTGACTCGGAAATGCAGAAAATGCCATCTCTTCGCTCCATCAATTCATGCCCCAGCCCAAGAACTCAGGCCAATTCTATCTCCTATTCCTTTTGCCCAATGGGGAATGGACATACTGGGTCCCTTTGCTACGGCCACAGGGGGACGAAAGTTTCTGATCGTGGGGATTGACTACTTCACAAAATGGGTTGAAGCCGAGGCAGTCCCAAACATCACCGAGCCAGCAGTCAGGAAGGTCATCTGGAGAAACATCATAACCAGATTCGGCCTACCAAAAGTGTTGGTGTTTGATCATGGGAGGCAGTTTGATAATGACCCCCTAAGAGCTTGGCTGGAAGGGCATGGAATAAACGTCGCCTATTCCGCCGTCTGCCATCCGCAGACCAATGGGCAGGCCGAGGCCTAAATCCTAAATGGGCTCAAAAAGATGGTGGATGATCTCAAAGGAAGATTGGCAGACTAGCTACCAAGTATACTCTGGTCAATAAGGACCACCAGAAAAGAATCAACAGGTCAGACGCCATTTGGCCTGGTGTATGGAGCAAGGGCTTTACTACCCATCGAAGTACGAATTCCTACCCTGCGGGCTCAGCAATACAGCAAAGCTGACAATGACGCAACAATGGCCGAAGCCCTAGACCTGGTCCATGAAATCAGGGAGGAGGTCAGCATCAACATAGCCGCCTATCAGCAAAGGATGAGAAAGGCATACAACAAGAGGATGCATGAGAGAAGGTTCTAGATAGGTGACCTAGTACTAAGGAAGACACAGGCTGTAGGAAAGTCTAGGGAGCACGGCAAACTAAGCGCCAACTGGGAAGGCCCATACCAGGTGACCCAGATTTTGGGAACAGGCATATACAAAATTGCCAACCCAGCAGGCCAAGAGCTGAACGCACACTGGAATGCCGACACCCTAAAAACATACTATGTGTAACTAAGTCTTAAGGAAATCACGTCTTTAGGAAAAAGTACTGGTGGAGAACGATCAAAAAAGAATGTCGACGGCTCCGACCAATCTTATGTTCTAACAAAAATTCTATAACACCCAAGAATTCATACTCGTTGTCCGTTTAAGCTTGCGCTCTCACACACAAACGAGCAGGGGGCAATAGGGGGAGGCCCCCCTGTTGCCAGAACCAAGGAAAATGGACCCCCCAACAAAAATTCTAAAAACCACTACCTACCTCTGGGCAGGAAAGGTGCAGGCTGCGAACAGCTAACAAGGACTGGGGGCAATTCCCCCAACCTTGTATAAAAAACGCAAAAGCACTCCCTGCCTACTTGTGGGCAAGCAGGGGGCAGGCCCCCTGGACTCCAAACAGAGGCCAGGGACAGGCCAGGCTACGCACAGCTGACAAGGACTGGGGGCAATTCCCCCAACCTTGTATAAAAAGCGCAAAAAGCCCCCCCCCCCACCTACCTCTGGGCAGGCGGGGGGCAAGCCCCCTGGACTCCAAACAGAGACCGGGAACAGGCCAGGCTACGCACAGCTAACAAGGACTGGGGGCAATTCCCCCAACCTTGTATAAAAAACGCAAAAGCACTCCCTGCCTACCTCTAGGCAGGCAAGGGGCAGGCCCCCTGGACTCCAAGCAGAGGCCAGGGACAGGACAGGCTACGCACAGCTGACAAGGACTGGGGGCAATTCCCCCAGCCTTGTACAAAAAACGCAAAAGCCCTCCCTGCCTACCTCCGGGCAGGCAGGGTGCAGGCCCCCTGGACTCCAAGCAGAGGCCAAGGACAGGCCAGGCTACGCACGGCTAACAAGGACTGGGGGCAAACCCCCCAACCTTGTATAAAAAACACAGAAACCCTCCCTGCCTACCTCCGGACAGGCAGGGGGAAGACTCCTTGACTCCAGGCGGGGGCCAGGGACAGGCCAAGAAACACAGCTAACAAGAGTTAGGAACAATCCCCCCCCAAATCCTGGATCAAGCCATGCTATAAAGAGAGGAGAAAAAGCAGACCAGAAAAAAGCATTTCATAACAAACCTATGAAAAGTAAAAAGTTTTTACAAAAAGACGAAGATAAGAGATCCGAAAAAGCTAAATATTACAAACAGCTGGCCATAGCAAAGAGGCTCAGCGCAGAAAATAGAGCTATTTCAAAGAAAGGATAAACACTATGGAGCATCCTGGCTTGGGCCGGCAGCTGCCTCAGGTGGTCTGGTCGCCCGAGCCTCATTCTTAGCAGAGTAGAGACTCCGGAAAGCCTCTTAATCAAACGCAGGAAACATTTCCCCAATCACCTCCATCACCAACTCCAGGGAAGAGTTGGCACCACTCACGAAGCTTGCATCCACCGCAGCCTCGGTCTCCTCCGCAAGGGCTTCTTTTTCTTTCTTCCACTCTCCCTTCGCCTGCTCAAAGGCTGAGTCAGCTCTGGACAGTTGCTCCTCCAGATGAACTACTTTTCTTTTTAGGTGCCCCATCTCAGCCAGAGAAAGGGTAGCTTGCTCCATCGCTAAACGGCTCTCCTTCAGCTCAGCTTCAAGCTTGGCTGTTTCCCTCACAGCTCTCTCTCCCTGAAGCTTCCACTGGCCAGCCTGACTCTTTGCCTCCTCCAGCTCACTCTCTTGCCTCGCCAGCTTGTCCTTCAAATTATTTATCAAAGTTATGTCCCTTTCCACCATGGCCAGGCGGTTAGGAGGGGGAGCCCCTGGTGTGACGGTCAATTCTTCATCGCTCAGACGGCTGAGAGCCGCCAGCTCGGCAGATGCCAGCAAAACCTTGGAGGTACGCTGAATATATTGGAGCACCTGGTGAGAGGTTGAAGTCACGGACTTGGTAAGGCGATCAGCCAAGACGACGCCAGAGTCGGAAAGCAGGCCCAATACGTCTACACTATCACCAGCAGTATAATGAAACTCAGTGTTTTCATCTGGAAAAGGAATGCTCAGAAGTTCACGAGCAGGGCGCTTTGCTTCAAGGGTAGCAACATCCGCCTCCAAATCCACCACATCAGCTCCTGAGGGCTCCCTACCCCTCTTCCTTCTCAGCTCCGAAGGGGCACTCTCCCCAGTCCCCTCTGAATTCACAGGGTGCGATCCCTGGGAATTTCGAGGCCCGGCTGGAGAGACGCCCTGCTTCTGACCAGGGGAAGGGGTGGCCCCTGAGGTGACCTCAGCCTCCCCTTCATGGATACTGGGGGAAGGGGTCGCCGGCTTTGCTGACGGCAGTCGGGGAGGGAGAGGCAGCCTCCGACCAGCAGCGAAATCCTTTACAAGCTTCATTAAACTTTTCCTCCCTTTCTTGAAATTCGGAGGAAGGACAGGGCGCTTCGAAAGAACGACAAACTCCTCACTCAAACCCAACCTCCTAACTTGCTTCCTTGTCCACTGACGAGAAGCGGAAGCTGTAGAAAAAAAGGGCAGTCAGCTAAAAAGTAAAAAGAAATAAAGTCTCTGAAAAATCACGCCAGTAAAAACCCCCTAGAACTACCTTCAAGGCTAGGAATCAGGCCCAAGGGGAGCAAATACTCGTCTGTAGCTATAAGCTCCGCATGAGGGAGCCAGAAAGCAGGGTCAAAGACGCCGGATTTATCCGCAACAATTTCAAACTTCTTGACTAAAATCTCTTCCTTTGGACTCAGCTTAACCTCCAGGGCCTTCCCTCCGACGCCTGGATGGTACTCTTCGCGAGTCTCCATACGAGTGTGAACATGATTCCTAAAATGCCTAGGAATCCGCCATCAAGAAGTACTATGCACATACAGGAAATTATTCTTCCAATCCTTTAAGCTACTCAAAGCTGGCCAGACCAGAGCATATTTCTTCTGTCTCTGGAGAGACCAATAACCAGGGGAACCGTCTCCCCCCGACGAAGATACCATTTGAAGACCCACCATGAAACGAAGGGCATCAATGTAAGACCCCTCACCATGGAAAAGACAGGTCCAAGTATAAGCTATCAGGGACCTAATAGCTGAGGCAGTCAGCTGAGCTATAGCAACATTCATCCTCCTGAAGGTCTCCTCCAGGAAGGGATGAAGAGGGAATCGCAGGCCGAATTCTAAAGCCTTGTGATAAACAGCCACACAACCCTCAGGGGGGCAGCATACCGTGTCCTTTTCCCCTGGGACTATGACTGTGTACCCTTCCCCAAAATGATAGAACTTTTCAATTTCCTCGGCGGCGTTGCTTTCTAAAATCAAGTCCCTATTCTTGGCCTCGGGGTAGGTCTTTAAGGGAACCAAGTATTTCTTCTTATCCAAATAGTAAGTTTTTCCCCTCTCCCTACGGATGAGGGGGCCGACAATCCTGGAAGGGTCTACTTCTAGGGCCTCATTGTCAGAGTCAACAACGTCAAAGGGAGCGGGTTCGGGTGATTCAACACCCTCCCCCCTGTCAAGATCATCCTCTTCCCTGGGCCCAACCCCAGAAGAGGAGGCTAAATCACGTCTACCCCCGTCTCCACCTTCAGTCCTATCGAGCAAAGAACCAAAAGAAAAAGCGCGGACTCGAGACATACTGGGTATGAAGAAAAGTACCGATGAAAGGGAAAGAAGACGAAGATTCAAAGAAAGATTCTAACCTAGAAAGTCGGTCGTCGCCGAAAAATGTGACAGTAGACGCTTCTTGATCTCACAAAGTTCTCGGCAACAAAGACGGTTTGAGAATATGAGAGAAGTTACGAATTTCAAAAAGAGTAAAAGAAAGAAATGGAAGAGGAGAGGGGGCTTATATAAAGCTCAGGAAGCCAAAAAGGCCACCTCTCTGACAAAGCGTCCCCAACAATCTACCCCACGTGTCACGCGTCGAACATAAGCCGCTCACCCCTTCCCAAGAAGGGCCTCGAAAAGGCAAAAAGTGTCAAAGGAACAGTCAGCTGGCAACGTCATCCCCGCAAAAAAAAAAAAAAAACAAACAACATATAAGAAGTAACAAAGTCACTCGGATTTCTTTCATTAGCCTTAATGGAAAATGGACGGGTTACATGTCATGCCTGGCAAAGTAAGAAAAGTACATAAGGAGCCTAAATTTCCGGCTCGACACACCTATGCCCTGCTAAGCAGGCCTAATCATCACCTAAGTCTGGAGAATAGTCTCCAGGGCTACTTTGACCCCCGAAGTCTGATCCCCAATCCCAGTCTGGGGAGTTCTTGAAAGGGTCATCAGGGAGTCCATCCTCATCCCTTTCACTCAAACAGCCCAGACCCTCACTGTCTTCGGAGTCCCGGCTGCTGTCATCCCAGTCCCTGCCATAGGAAACAGCCTGGGATTTGTCGCAAGTACGACAGTCCGTTCTCTTCACCGGAGAGGAAGGGCCTGACCCCAGAGAGGAGTCTACGTCAGAACAGTCGGGGTCGAACTGCTCAGGATGTAACCATGGGAAGCATTCATGGCAGCCCCGGTCAAAACATCCTCCTCCTCGAAGGCAGCGCTGGAACCTGGAGGCAACAGGAGGCAGGGATCTTCTAGGACGCTTGCCCGCCCTAACAGTAGCCTTCTGAACGTTCCGACGGGGACGTGGCCGTGGACGACGATTGCGTCGAAGAGCCCGGAATGCCGCCCGAGTGTACCTTAATCTCCAGAACCCTTTGAAAAGAAAAGTGACAGTACGAACTCTATGGCGAGTCATGGATTTTTTTATCCAAACCATAATTTAACAAAGAAAGTGGAGAAATTGAGGATGAGTTAACAGAAATGACAAGGAAAGCTGGAATTTATACAAGCGAAGCGCAGCATTAAATGGCATCCCAACCACCCTGGAAGGGAAAGCCACCAATCACGAAGTCTTCACATTTCCCGAAAATCCATCGAGCAAAAAGGGTAATCATTGCAAGAAACCCCTCAACTCTTTGCATACCTGACACAAGTGAGCTTCATTCCTCGAGAAGGTACAAAGCCTTAAATGCAGCAGTGAAGGTGGAAATAAGTCAACCTCCCTCCATCTAAGCAAAAGTCACCAGCCGGAGGGAAGCCTTGCTCTCCCCCGGCTTGCGAAGGCCAATTGATTGGGGTCGGCAGCCTGATACTGACAGCCTGCTAGGCAGGCTCCCAGAGGATTGTCTAGAAAGCCCAGGAACCGACCCGGCAAATAGTCAGAACAAAAGTACTGAAGTAGGAGACCTACTGAGGACTCCAGATGACCGCCCGACCAGCAGGGTGACGAAGCCTGCTTAGGCCTAGCCCTCACAACCCCTACCCGCCTGCCCTCTGGGGGAATCTCTGCAGGCAGGGCAGGGATCACCAAGGACCTCCCCGTCATTTTGCCTAAAGGTAAACGAGAATGGGTGGATGAGAAGAAGCCACTTGTCACCTCCTTATCCACCCATCCTCCTTCTACTTCCCTCTCTTGTGGGAAGGTATAAATACTCTCTCATTTCCCACAAGAAAGGGGTTAGATTTTCTCTCTCTAGAACTCTTACTCTGAAATCACCGCCTAGTTCCTCACGAGCTAGGTTCCTTAAGGCATTCACGGACTGACTTAGGCATCGGAGAGGGTTTCCTCGGACAATCTCCGAGGCCCTGCGCGTTCTGTGTGCAGGGAGCCAGCCCATTCCGCCAGGAAGTTCCGACTAAAGGAGTAGGAGGAGGGAGAGCCAGTCAAGATTGGTCGATTGACATCCAAAGCAACATCAAACGATACGAACCCGAATTCCACGTCGGGTTTATTGATTCCAATACCGGAACAAAATTAAACAGATGATAATTTAGTCAAGTTAAATTTAGTCGTAAATAAATATATAACACAAATAAAATATCACGTAACATTTTTATTTATATAAGTAATTTAGTCATACAAATAAGCCTAAATATTTAAATAATAAATTTATTAAATTACTAACATAATATACTTATATATAAGAAATGTTGTTAGAAGAAAAATTTGGTTACCTTAATAGCTATTACGGAATATTTATTAACGTTATTAATAATTAATGTCGACGGTGTCAAAATATCGTCTACGTAAGAAAAGACGTCTTTTTCTTCCTTTATAGAACTTTTTCGGGTCGAAATGATTTGACCCAAATACGGTTCTAGAAATGTTATTCCGCCAAATATTGAGCAGCTCCTCATTCCCGATGCTCCAATTATAGAAAAGGACGAAGGAGTAAATATAATATATAGTACGGAGTGTATAGTATTATATAGTATGGAGTATATAAGTATAGTAAGTAGAAGTAGTACACATAGTAGGTAATATATAGTACTCCGTAGTAGTAAGTAGTAATACGTAGAAGTAGTATATAAGTAATACGGAGTAATATGTACTTAGTAATATACAATATATAAGTGAAAAAAGGGAGGGAGTAGTATGTGAGTGTGTGAGGGAGTACCTAGTAGTAAGGTACGAGTATGTATTTATAGTAGTAATGTTAGTAGTTTAGTGTAGGTTTAGCTTTAGGAGTAGAGTATAGGTTAGATGAGTAATGTAGTGGGGGTGGGGGTTCGTGTAAAGTATAGGGGTGAGTAGGATGAACGAAGTGGCACGTAGAGGGTTTAAATAGGGACATATTTCCCGAGTTTCGATCCGTTTCTCGAACAAATGTCTTTCTTTCTTTCTTAAAAATTTGAAATAAAGATTACGAAATTAAAATAATGGAAACCGCAAAATTTATTTTTAAAAAGAAATTTGTAAGACGGTAAGTAAAATAAATGGTAAATAGTATTACGAGACAAAAGTTATAAGTAATCATTATTTTAAGAATTCGATAAATTATTAAATTTTTACGAGACGAGAAAATGTTAAAACGACGGGTCAATATTAAAAATATTTTCGAGTTTTAAATTTTATTTAACGAAAGATAATTTTTTTAAATAATTCGATAAATAAATTTTCCTCTTTTTAAAATAAAGAATAATTTTAATTTAACAAAAATAAAATATTTTATTTACGAAGATAATTTTTCAAGCGTTAAACTCGATTTAAATAAATGTTTAAAATTTTAATTTTATTTGAAAAATACGGGGTGTTACAATCTACTCCCCTTAAAATAATTTCGTCCTCGAAATTTCAGGCATAACTTAAGCAATTCACAAGGTTTAAGACACTACATGAATAAAATGAAGTGTTAGGGTTCCTCTCGCAAAAATGCCTCGGCTCACAAGTGGCTTGCTCGTATATCTGACCTCTCTACGAAAGTTTTACAAAGGTGGTATCTCCCAAATTAATATGGTAGGTATTATTGATCAACTGTAGATTCTAAATTCCCATACAGTGACACTTTTCAATCTCGGGTCATTCTCGAGATTTGGTTTAGGTTTGTTTATCTCCTAGACATCGTGGTGTTTATATTACTTAAAATTGAAAGATGTTGTTTTATGGGTAATATAAGTTTCTCGTAGCATAAAAATCCATTTAAGAAGGTTATCCTAATTCCACATAACTTGTAGAGCGTTCATAAACTATGATATTATTGGTTTAGTATGTAGGACACTTCTCTCATATGTTCAAATACATAGATTATACAAAAGTCTGAAATTCTCAGGATGACATTAGCATTTCTCGTCAACCAGGTTGATCTGCCAAGGTTGATCCTCAAGTAATTTTTGTCGGTTATGACAGGGTTAATCCTAAATTCTCATATTGGCTTTCTAAATTCCTCAAATTTCCAAAATTGTTTCTCTGTTGCTTTATTCTTCAAACAACGGGTTAATCTTAACTTCGTATCAAAATTTCTTGGTTCACAAGTGTTCTTTACAATTATGACACTTAGGGTTTGCAATACTATCAACCATTATTCAATAAAATTGTCTCCCAAAAGTATATACGGTATTTCCTAGGGATTCTCCAAAATATTATTTACAAATCATTCAATCAATCAATTGGATTCTACAGATCCGACAAAGTATGTTCAACATATAATTCCTCAAAATAACATTCGATGTATATAATGCTAAACCTCAAAATAATTTTGATCTATGATCGTTCTTTTAGCATTCTCAAATACTTAGTTCCCCAAAAATGTATTGATCTATATCACTCGACTTCAAGAGTATACTCTCCCTTCTCACAATATGGTGGTTAAGACTTAGGTTAGAATAATCTGGTCTAAGTCTCGCGATAGGTTACTACTCTGTAAGGTTAACACATAAGACACATCCAAAAACGTGACTCTAAGTCCCCAATTATGTAAGTTTTCTGTGGTCGGAATTTTTTTTGTAAGCAAAACAAATACTAGGTTAGTAACGTTCTTAGCATAACGATATCGGTGGTCATCTCCCTGATATAGTCCATGATCATGCTTCTGTATTGAAGTTTCTTGGTGACATCCTTTGCAAATAACTCAAACAGGTTCATCTTGTTGCGGTTTGTTCTTCTGTATGATTTTGTAGAGTTGTTTCTTTGCTTCGTGCATATTTGGTGCGTCATCTACGTTCTCGTGTTAGTACTATACCATAGTGTCAGTGGTTCTAAACAAAATTTCTATCATAATCTATGTAAGTAAGACTGGTTAATGTTTACTCGACCGGAGATACATGGCAAAAAGTTCAAGACTAAGTATGAAGGTAAGGTTGGTTAAAACAAGAATCCAGGAAACAAAGTGAAAGTCATAAGAATTAGAAAGGGTGTGAATGATTATGAAAATTTTATTAAAAGAATGACATAGCACTCTATCTTAGATCTTTTCTTTCGATGATACGAGGAGATGAAGTTGGTATTTGTCAAAAAGAAATTTTAAAAATCAAGCTGGGTTTTGGAGAGTATATGTGAAAGTGAAAATCAACTGTGTGAGATTCAAATTTCTCAGATATCTGGATAAAATTGTGATAGATTGATTTAAAGAATATATAACAGATCAATAGGTTGATTGAAAGTAAAACATAATTCAAGACAAATTGGTCAGGGTTGAAGGTTGAATTGAGTCTTAAAAAAAATTATAATATGAAGTAGGGCTAAAAAAATGTCACCATGAATTTAGGAAATCAATAGGATAGGAACAAAGGATTATCATGATGATCAATTCAAGAAATGTCTTAACTTGGTGAATGAACGAGAATGATATCAAATCACAAAAAGTGGAAATATGAAATAGCTTGGTTTAAGTAAATGGGTCATAATTTAAAGGTTTAAGGTTAAAGCTGAAGGTAAAATTCAGATTAACTGGTTTTGAAAATGAAGTAATTAATAATAGAATACACAAAACTTGAAGATGTGGTCGGAGGTATTTAACGAAAAATCAATGTAGGGTTCAATCTTTGAAATATAGCTTAGGATAACACATGATCTCCAATCTACGAGGTAGGTAATTAAAGTTTTAGTTAGGTCTAAGTCAACATCTAGTTAGGATTCGAGTAATAATATACTACACGCGTCAGCACATACTTGATCTTCGTGTGTGCTCCATTCTGACAACTTAACTTGACTTGATTCTTCAACGTGATTCATTTCGACTTGGCTCCTATAGTTTATTCAGATGATGTCTTCATTATTGGTGCGTCACAGTGCTGATGTCCAAGTCTCGAGCAGTTGATGGCTCTGAGTATCAACGTCTTCCATCTTGGTTATCGTATTGATCAAAAATAAATTTAAAACTAGCCAATAGGCTAAGGTTAGACAGTCAATTTACAAACAATTAAGCAGATAGCATATCAACAATTATACGGGTAGATATCGTATTTCCCCTTAACGACAATTCTACCCCGATAAATTATTTAATAGGATCCTAATAGTTTCTAAGTGAATATCTCAATTTAGTGATCTAATATTGTATTAGTATTTTAATAAGTCTACCCAGGCGCGCTCCTCCTTAGGTAAATGAAGCTCAATCCTCACTTACGGTCACAAGGTCGCTCTGATACCAACCGTAACAACCCGGATTTTCGATGACTTAAATTAATAGATAATGCGGAAAGTTATCTAAGTCATTTAATTAAAATTATATCAGAGTGTAAATAAATCCGGATCGCTACGGATCCTTACAACAAACGACTATTAATTACATAGTCTTCATTCACTTAGTACAGAATATAAATTGTATTTTATACAAACATATTATTAAATCTCTCTCGCTCGATTCCCCGACGTCTTAGACCTGCAAAAACAAAAAATACAGTGGACGTTGAGCGGGACAGCAACCAAGCGGTTCATCTAACATCACCTCGAACACATAAGATAATCATGTGAATAACAAATAATATGCTTACAAAAATATTAAAGGATATCACGTGACATATAGTTTCCTTTAATTCAATTAATCAACATGTGAGGTGATGAAAACGATAAAGTTTAAAAGATGGGACATTGGCAGCCATTTGATTTTTAAATCATTTTTCACGTAAACAGAGAATAAATACACGAGTCGTGGCTCCTAGTATCACCGCTACATCCTATTGTCTTGCATGTAATCCCCTAGAAAATCTAACGCAATAAGTGGCGGAAACACTGTAGATTTGGGATTAAAACACACTGAGGTTCTATATTTTAATAAAAGAACGGTCAGTCAATACAGAGGCCGCTTTTTACAAAAGGGCTAAAATAAATATTCTCCAAAAAGGGTTACAAAAATCCATAAGTTACATGAATAGAGAAAGAGTAGGATCCACGCTACTCGCTAGCTCACACACTTGTCATGTTATAAACATAACAGCCACGTCAGTGGGGAGTAACTCAGACGTTCTCCCAGCCATATTATATCATATGGAAAAATAATACTCCCTCCGTTCCAATGAATTGTTTGCCTTTCGTTTTGGCACCAAGGGCAAGGGATCCAATGAGAGAGTGACATGTGGAGAAAATGATCAAATTGCATATAAAAAACATCTCTAAAATAGAAAGGCAAACAATTCATTGAGACGCCCTAATATGAAATAGGCAAACAATTCATTGGGACGGAGGGAGTAGTATTACTATATCAAAATAATTAAAATGAGAAAACATTAAAACGATATAATAAAAATAAGTTTTCATCGAAACTTAAAGCATTTGCAAACCTGCAAGTCAATATCATTCGATAATAATAATATTAAAAAATGGCGTTATGAAAATCAATCAGTGCAACGGAATAGACTTTCACTAGGATAATACTCAAACTAGCTTCGAGAACTTAGTCAAAACAAATTAGACATCGGTCTCCAACTAGGCGACTCAACGATAACAGGACTGCGTGCAGCGAGGTCCTGGCTTAAGTAATGTACACTTCTCCTGGACACCAACCGTAATCTAGTTCAACCCGACGGTGACTTACACGATGCGATATCTAAGTTTAAGGTCAAAATATACACGCTCCTGAACACAAACCATGCTCAGTTCAACGACCAATGCGTCTTAACATAGACACACCAGCTTTATAGTTGATGGCAAAACGTATACCCTAGACTGTATTACTCTACCCATACACTTGTCCTCATTCCATAACTCCAAAACAGCCATTATCGATATTCAAAAGGAAATATAAATGATATAAATGATATGATTAAAAGGAATAACTATTTTATATTAAAAGGGAAACTTTCTATAAATAGAAACTTACTAATTTTAGAAAATTACTTAAAATGGAAATATTGTTATAGAAAATACGTAAGTTATTAAAGTAGGTGAAATGTATAAAAATAGCATTTCTAACGAAATTAACATTTTATTATTATCGTCGTTATCGTAACTTTATTATATTTCTAAATTCGTTACTCAAAATATAAATAAAATATGATAAGTCATTATATAGAATTTTATAAATAATTTAGGAAATCGAGTTAAAACAATAAATCTTAGAAAAGAGATATTTTAAGAAAAACGATATCAAAATTAATTGAGTCAACGAGTTTTATAAATGAAATGAATTTATAAAGGTTTCAAATTATTTTTAAGAAATAGCTTTGATTTAAAAATTATACAAATTTTTAATAAATATAGTCAATCGGAAACAAATAGAAATTATTAGTGAAAATAGTCTCGACTAAAATGTATTTAAAACTAAACCGACTATTTTCTCATTTATTAGTATAAATCATAAAATGAAAATTAATTTATTAAACAAGTATACAAATCTCGATTGTAATATGAAAATACGATTTTGAGTTTAAAAATTAGAAATTAACGAAATATGAGGAAAATATGAAATTGATATTATTTAGTTACTAGTGTCACGATAACCAACAAAATATTACAACGATCGTAAATAGTTAAATCACAAACGATTTATAAAACGATATCGAAAATTTGTAAAATATTTATAAGGTATACAATTTAAAATTAATATTATTAGCAATAATAAATATCTAAATTAGAAAAACTGAAGTTAAAATATTTACTACATACTACTACTCAAACATACGATATAAAATCAAGTAACGTCCTAAAGTTACCTCGAGTCGAAAACGTCAAGGTACTAGCCGCTTCAAGTCGTCTGTTCGAGCTCTTAATCTTCAATAGCACGCCTTAACCTTCGTGTCGTGAATCGCTAGCCTTCCAAACACGCTCCACTAAGAAAATTCGAGACATAAAGAAACAGAAATAAAGAATCGAAATAAGAAATGATCGAAATGAATAGAGATTGTGGACATGACATAGGTCCACCCCGACGCGGCCACGCATGGGTTTGGGGAGGCGAATGAATCTCCATATTAGATGGGTCGTATTGAAATTTAAATCGAAGTGGAGTCGCCACCGAACTTTGTGGGAGTTCGGGCCCGTTCTAACCCACTCTATGTCGTAATGGGCCATGTACAAAATATGGCCCATTTCCGATGTCAGAGTTTATTGGGTTCGTCCCTTTGCATTTGATACCGATACCGACATTATCGGATATCGTGTATTGAATGACTCTCGTTTGCCAATGGATTCGGACATCCGGAAACCATGGTTCTGAGTAAGGGATGAGGGTACGTGTTGGGAAGTTCACAAAGAACACCCAACCCGGCCCGCACATAGCGGCCTCTACTAAGATATCGTTTGATGTTTTAATACGCGCGTTAGTTGAACGATGAAATGATATGCAAACATTATTTTTCCTAAGCATGTGAATAATTGAATGGGTTGCTAAGTCGATTTAATGCATCTAAAATTTAACGTCAAATTTGTATTTTAGCATGCGAGGTTCGTTTTAGTCTAATAAAACAAATAATGAAAAGAAATTGCTACAAACATGAACAAACAAGTTAGTAACGGGTTATAAATCGAATAAGAAATATAAATACGATAACATGCATGATTTTGAAAATTTTATTTGCGTGATGACCGAGGTTAAAAATATTTATCGAAACCTATAATATGCCAAGGAAAACCGTCGTTTTAATAAAGCAAAGATGTTAAAATAAGACGGAATTGAGTTTTGATGCCGCGGATTTCAGGAGGTCACGCGAGTCGCTCGGGAAGAGCGTGACTCGCGCGAGAAGGCGGCTCGCCCGGGATGCACGCGACTCGCGTCCCGGTCTGTTTTTGAAATTGTTTTTTAGAAAAAATTATCGCTTTATTAAATCGCGTACGAATATTGCGTGATTTATACTCGATTTAATTTAGCGACATTCGTTATATTCGATATTCGATTATGAAATCTATATCGAATATTCGGAATAGTTTATTTTTAGAAAATAAAATGTCTTTTAGAAAATCGTTTTGAACACAAATCGAACAAAAAAGATGTTGATTCTCTCCGCGTCAAAACCGTCATATTATATTTAAAATCAAAGGACAATTTTTTAGCATCAACGAGATTGATTTACTTCTTTTTTGATACGATATTCGACTAGAGAATCGATATCGTATTTTAAGAACGTTGTTTTGTATAAAAATAGTATCGATATTATTGAAAATAGAAGATGTGACGATGACCCATAATAAACACGGACCAACGACCCAAAAGAAAAAAGATGAGAGGAAGGGAGAGAGAAAGGAGAAGATGGGATTTTGATTTACACCCTCAACCTACATGCTTTGTATACTCGGAACGGGGCTCGTCAGAATGTGGCTTAGGCACGGGAGCGTCGAGTTAATGTCGGTGAGTTATGGTGGTTTTTGGACGTGTAGGGTGGCGGGTGAGGTGGCCGGTTTCTTCGGGTCTCGGGTTACACTATCGGTTGTTCGATGCTATTTTTGCTATAGAATGTCGGTGTATTATGAATTGTAGATGTCGGGAATTCAATGTATGAGGGTTGAATGTCGTATGGTGTTGATGCGAGGGTCCTATTTATAGGAGAGAAACTAGAAGAGGTATTCTTGCTTGAACAACAAGAAATACCGGTTTGGATAGGAAACGTAAGAAGTTGGGAGGAATGAGAATTCCGTTTGCTTGGTGAAGAAGGCATGAAAGCCGGCTGAAACAAGGCTGCTCGACCGAGTATTTGATGCTCGGTCGAGTGTTTGATCGGGCGTTCGAATAGGATTCCTATTGGAGATCGAATTCTACCCTTAACGGAATTGTTTAATATTTTGTGTAGCTGATTTTTGTAGTGTTTGAGCTCAAAACGGACTCGTGGGATGACACGGCTGGTACGTATGTCTCGAGAAAATATCTTTGATCGGGTTTGACTCGGTCGCTAAAAGGCGGTTTTGCCCCTGGTGTCGGATTCGACCCAAACTAGTCTTATTTGACTCGAAATGACCCATTGGGCCTGATTTTGAGGTTGATTTTGTGAGATTTGTACTCCGTAAAAAGCCCAAGCCAAATATCCATGATTTCGAGCCCATTTTCGAGTACGTTAAAGCATGTTTGCGTCCGATCATCATCGGGTGTTTGTCAGAAACTGGTATAGATACCTGGCGGTCAAAATGTGGGTGTCTACAGAGATGTCACGGAATGACAAGGAAAAGTAGCTGGAAGAAGATCGATGAAACAGTACAAAACTGAGGGAAGATGAATGAAGCAGCAGCAGAACAACGAAACACGGAGAGAAGACAGCTGAGATAAAGAGGAAGGAGAAGAACGAAAAAGAAGAAGAAACAGCAGTAAAGATGTGACGGCATCAACAACAGTACACAAAAAGAAACGAAAAGAAGGCAAGGAAGAAACCGAGCCGAACGAACGCATATAAGCAACAAACAACGATGAATCGGTAGCAATACATATCACCAGACACAACTCGACATCGAAACCGAGTGAAAAGAAGGTACAAGAAGAGTGACAACAGCAATACAAACAACGAAATATGAAAAACAGCAGCAGCGACAGAAGAAGGAGAATCGAGGAAAAGAAAAGGAACAAGGACCAAAATGACCCGAACGAGTAACAGCACCACGTACGACAACATAGCAGCACAGTAGCAGCATATACGACACAACAACCAAAACGCAGCAACAAGAATGGTAAGAGTAGCAGCAAACAACATCCATCAACAGTACTCAGTGAAACGATGCAACAAACGGAATGAGAAAAGAAGAAGGGAGAAGAAGGAGAAGAAGAAGAAGAAGAATGAAAAACTACACACGAACAGTAGCAAAAGAAACGTGAGCAGCAAAGTCAGGACGGAGAAGAAGAAAAGAAAGAAAAGCGGGCACAACAGATCAACAAAATAGAAGAAGAAGGACAAAAAAAATGATAAGAGAAGGAAGGTAAAGCAGCGAGTAATAGTACATTAGCAAAAATGTCGACAAATGAGGAAGAAAAACAGGGACAAAGAACAACAAAACGCAGCATCACAAGGCAGGAGAGGAGAACGAAATTACCTTTCATCAACTAAAGCAACATAACAGAAACAGTCCGCCGACTGATCGACGACGGCAACCGAAATAAAACAGAGGACAGCTAGGAGGATTAGCGAGGGAAAACAGGAGCAGGGGTAGACAAATAGAGTGGTGAAGATTGAAGGTGGTGGTGACTGAATGCGATGAAAATGAATTGATGAAGGGGAATGAATGAGAGGGAGCCAAGAGGATGAATGATGGAGTTGTGGTATGCGTGAATGGGAAAAAGAATAGAAGGGGATCTGAAAAGAGGAGTAAGAGGAAGCATCTAGTGGTGGAATGTGAAAACGGGCAATCAACATTAAACAAAAGGGAAATCAAAAGGTGGTCAAGGGAAAAGAATCAGCCAAAAAAAGTACGGATTAATTAAATGAATCGGATTAGAAATACGGATTAAATAAATTCAGTATCGATAAGTTGGCTGACCCACGAATTGAAATAAATGACTTAATAAAATTAATAGATAATCGGACCGTCAAATAAATTGAGTAAAATAAAGTATTCGAGACGAAAACAAAGCTTAGTGAAATAAATAATTAGACGATAAAATAGCACTTTCCGATAAATAACAAATTTTCGATGAAGTGAATTAAATTGATTTCTCGAGGAAATGTAATAAATGCTTTGACAAAACTTAATATAAATTAGCTTCGAGCTGAAAATAGAAACTCGAGCTTAAATAAAAATAAATAAAAAGAATTTAGAATTTAAGTTATCGAAATAGACTTTCGATAAGAATTAAATTAAATGTATAAAATAAATCGAAATAAAAAAAATACATGTCAAATATAAGGAGTTTCCGAAACAAATAGAATTTTAGGAGTTTGATACGATTAAACGATAAATTTGTTTTATAATAATTTTAAGAATTACGAGTTAAATCGTAAAAATAAAAATAAAAATATAACTTTAATTTAATTTATTTTTTAAAATCAGGGGTGTTACATTGCATCTCACCAGTAGAAGTAACCGTGTTACCGATTTGTAGACTGAACCGATCTTATGAGGTTTACATCTCACCCACAAGGCTCAATTGGGCCCGAACTTCTATTATATTATACGTTTATTCAAACGGGGCTCTGGGCTGAAATGAAAGCTGATGATTACATTCTCTGCATCACCAAGAGGGAACCCGCAATTTTCAGAATCATGTTCTGCCCCCGCTACCTAGGTGGTAATACTGATCAAGTACTTGTCTATATGTGCGCCACATACCCTACGCAAACTCTTGAACCGCAGCTCTCACTGTCGTAGGACGACTACCTTAAACACTAGGTCGACTCTTGGACCGCAGCCTCCGAGTCTGCGTTTCATTACAAGTGCAATCGAAACACCACGCATGGTAGGATCCAACACAAGCTATTCGTCCCAGACTCGCATCGTAAACTTTATATAAAAGTCGCCCGTGAACAAGTAGTACATTATTTGGTGACCTTCAATAAATTGTCGGACTCATTTGAAACAGTCAAATCCACAAATACTTACATTCAGTGTGACAACGTTATACTTTAATCTTCAAGTGTCACCCGAAACATCATATCCCAAATATCGTATAATATTTTTAAAATAGTAAATTCTTTTAAATGAAGTTTTATATAAAAATAAAATTTAAGGTATAATAATAAAATATTATTTTAAAATTTATAGTTTCTGAAGAATATATAAGTTTCTGAAAAATATAAATTAAGTTGTACTTAGTCGATTTACAAAAATTGACGTAAAATCAATTTTTAAATATTTATCAATGACGTGTAAAAATTTCGGAATAAAATAAATTCATTTATTATAGAAAATGAAATTTATAAATTTGTACCTATATAAAATAATAAGTGAAATTTTATTAAAATAAGATTTTGTACGTTACTAATTTACTCCATTTCTATACTATATAAACAAATGTAAAAGTATTAAAGAAAATTAAATATGGCCAAAATTACAATTATACAAAATATAAAGTACATAGAATAAACATACATAGCAAATATGAGTAAATCGATAAAATACAATGAAAATGATATAAGTAAATTTTATTAATTTAAGTTCTTTTATTCATTTTCTCAATTTCTCATATAAACAGAAATGTAAAGGTGATAAGTAAATAAATTAAACAGATGATAATTTAGTCAAGTTAAATTTAGTCGTAAATAAATATATAACACAAATAAAATATCACGTAATATTTTTATATATATAAGTAATTTAGTCATACAAATAAGCCTAAATATTTAAATAAGAAATTTATTAAATTACTAACATAATATACTTATATATAAGAAATGTTGTTAGAAGAAAAGTTTGGTTACCTTAATAGCTATTACGGAATATTTATTAACGTTATTAAGAATTAATGTCGACGGTGTCAAAATATCATCTACGTAAGAAAAGACGTCTTTTTCCTCCTTTAAAGAACTTTTTCGGGTCGAAATGATTTGACCCAAATACGGTTCTAAAAATGTTATTCCGCCAAATATTGAGCTGGTCCTCATTCCCGATGCTCCAATTATAGAAAAGGATGAAGGAGTAAATATAATATATAGTACGGAGTGTATAGTATTATATAGTACGGAGTATATAAGTATAGTAAGTAGAAGTAGTACACGTAGTAGGTAATATATAGTACTCCGTAGTAGTAAGTAGTAGTACGTAGAAGTAGTATGTAAGTAATACGGAGTAATATGTACTTAGTAATATACAGTATATAAGTGAAAAAAGGGAGGGAGTAGTATGTGAGTGTGTGAGGGAGTACCTAGTAGTAAGGTACGAGTATGTATTTATAGTAGTTATTTTAGTAGGTTAGTGTAGGTTTAGCTTTAGGAGTAGAGTATAGGTTAGATGAGTAATGTAGTGGGGGTGGGGGTTAGTGTAAAGTATAGGGGTGAGTAGGATGAACGAAGTGGCACGTAGGGGGTTTAAATAGGGACATATTTCCCGAGTTTCGATCCGTTTCTCGAACAAATGTCTTTCTTTCTTTCTTAAAAATTTGAAATAAAGATTACGAAATTAAAATAATGGAAACCGTAAAATTTATTTTTAAAAAGAAATTTGTAAGACGGTAAGTAAAATAAATGGTAAATAGTATTATGAGACAAAAGTTATAAGTAATCATTATTTTAAGAATTCGATAAATTATTAAATTTTTACGAGACGAGAAAATGTTAAAACGACTGGTCAATATTAAAAATATTTTCGAGTTTTAAATTTTATTTAACGAAAGATAATTTTTTTTAATAATTCGATAAATAAATTTTCCTCTTTTTAAATAAAGAATAATTTTAATTTTATGAAAATAAAATATTTTATTTACGAAGATAATTTTTCAAGCGTTAAACTTGGTTTAAAATAAATGTTTAAAATTTTAACTTTATTTGAAAAATACGGGGTGTTACAGCTTGATAGCAGTTAGGAGACGTCATGGCATAGCTTTGATTCATAGAGAAAGAAGAGGAATTTATGGTGGCCTCCATATGTGGGGAGTTAGATCAATCCTCAAGTTTTGCTCGGAAATCGTGGCTCGTACCCGGTTGAGAACCTCTCAATCTACCAACCGTCTGTTGATGAAGGTTTAGAAAAAACCTTTCCGGCTCTGAGTTGTAAAGAAGATAATGGTCACCACCTCTAGGCACAAACTGTAGACTAGGAGCAAACGTGAGAAGTCTAGTGCTTTTTGAACACTAGACATGAAGGAAATAAATTTCACATACACAAGAAGCAAAGGAAAACAAAGAAAAACACAAAAACAAAGACAAAGTCAAGTAAATAGGCAAACAAAGTCTAAACAAACACCGTCCCCGGCAACGGCGCCAAATTGATGGGAAGGATTTGTCGTGGATCCTACCGATCAAATAATAACCAACTAATCCTAACTAGGTAGATAGGGAAAGTCGAGTCGAGTCCACGGGGACGGTAAGAGGGTTTCGACTAGGTTTTGCCTAAGGACTTGACTAGGTCAACAACTAAACTAAGCTAAAACTAAAAAAGGGGAGAAGACTATGACTAATAGCAAACTAAGTATGACAACTAAAGCTAAAAGATTCAACTAACTAGAGAAACAATGACTAAAAGGATGGAGAATACAATAGAAAAAGGACTAGGATTAGGTTGGGTTCAAGGGTGATGAAATGATCAAGGGGAAGCAAGAATGAAGAGGTAGTCAAGCTATCTAGGCATAGTCCGGGCTCTCGCTACTTAAACCGACCTAGAGGTTCCTCGCTCTCGCGCAAGAACCCATCCTAGCGACATACAAGGTCACAAGAAGGAAGGCAAGAAAACATGTATTTGCAACTACAAGTCATTCAAGCATTTCATCAAACATGATCCATGCATACAACTAAGAAGCAACCAAAACTTCCACCAACATCTTAAACAAACCCTTAATCACTCATTAAAACACCAAATCCCCCTACTAATCCTAGCAAGAGGACTACTCACTCATGTTCAAGATAGTAAACCCAACAACCATAATGAAACAAGCATAAGCATAAACATTCATGATGGAATATTGATGATTACTAAACATGAACATAAATGAAAACTAAATAAAAGAGATTAGAGAGAAGAAGAATTATACCAACACTAGAAGATGAACAAAAGGTTGAATCTTTGCATAAATAAACCCAAAGGAAGATCTCCAATGTTGTCAATAGAGTAGATCAACCCAAAAAGTCTTCAATATTACAAAGATGAAACTAGGATTAAACTAAGATTAAGGAGTAATTAAGGCTAATCTACACTAATCTAAGCTAATCTAACCTAAAGTAGTCTAGGGTTTAGTGGAGTAATATAGGATAATGAATGGTGCTTAAAACAATACAAGAGAGGGGTATATATATGGGTACAAGAATAAGGGAAGCGGAAAAATAAAACACGGGCTGTACTGGGCCCTTTCCGGCCGGGAAGGAGGTAATCCCGGTCGGGAAGAGGGTGGTCCCGGTCGGGATGATGGTGGTCCTGGCCGGGATTGCCTTCCACTAGCGCTGCTTTGCTTTGCACTTCATCCCGGTCGTGATGGATGTGTTTCCGACCGGGATGGGTCTTTTAGGCTTCAAATATAGTCTCATAGGTCCCTACTTGCTCTTCCTCGGCTTCTTATCGATTCTCGGTGCTCGGGAACGGGTCCCAAGGGGCTCAGGATCGAGTCTAGGCCACCGAGTCATCGTCGCTTCTCTTTGTTGGCTCCAAACGCGTCGGAATCGTTCCATTTCTCCAAGATAGGCCTTAGGAACCTAAAACAAGCTAGAAGAAGCGTAAGTAGCCTCGAAAACCGCTCCAAAGAGCGATTCCACAAGAGAAACCGGGACCAAACACAAGAAATAAGCACTACAAACCACGCTTATCAGAGTGGCACTCGATCGAGTGCAGTAGGGGCACTCGATCGAGTAGCGTTGTAAGTCACAACATTGCGCGCTCTACTTCAAACGGCTTCCTTTTCTTCGTTACTTGTTCAAATTGGACGTACAATATACCGTTGGAAAGCTAAGAGAAAGAGCATTTCTACGCCACTGAAATCACCCTGATTAGAGTTGTATAACAAAAGTTATGGACGTTTGAAGTTGACCCTTCTGTAGGCGGTCATTCTTTCATCTCGTTTGATGTCTTTTCCTTCTTTGATCTTTGTTTCTTCGTGTATTCCGCATCTTTTTCCTTTGATTCCGTGCTTAGATGTGAATTCTTCAATTATCAATTCCGTAATGCTCCGATTAGCTCCAAATGCATCCAAATCTACAAAATACACACAAATACGGAAGTATCGACATTCAAAGTATATATTGCATCATTATTAACGAGTTAAGCACAAAACCCGAGATAAAACTAACAATTAGGGGATGAAAATATGTATATAAATAACACTCATCAGTAGGAGAGGTGGGTATGCTACAAGCGGAGTAGTAGCCGGTTTGCAATCAAGCATATTGTGACGGGAAAGAATGTCATGTACATATTTGGTTTGGGTAAGATAGAGGTCGGTCGGGTTGGGTGCAACTTCAATACCCAAGAAATGTCCGACGCATAAAATATGTTTACGTCGGATTGTGTCGGATAACCTGACGCTATGTAACTACGTCGGATTAACCGACGCAATCCGCCCTCATATAACATGCGCCAACAAATTTTTGTTGGCGCCACCATGTCAATTGCTTGTGGCGGATTAGCCGACGCAAACCCGACCCAAAATCTATTGTTTGCGTCGGCTAATCCGACGATAATTGGTCGAGTCAACGTGTCAAATAATGTGCTTGGTCAACAAGGCAAGGTCGATTGCATCGGAATAGCTGACGCAAAATTGAAAATTGCATCGGCAATTGCGTCGGCTATTCCGACGCATTGTTCTCTGAATAAAAAAAAAGATCGAGCAACTCAGATCTGGAACACAAAGGAAGCAGCAGCAAAGCAGCGACGAAAGCGAAGCAGTGACGGCGAAAGAACCATTCCCGGTGAACCCCTCCGTACTCCGGCGAACACCACCCCTCATGCAAACCCCACTCCGGCGAACACTGACCCCGACTCACCGAAACCACCCAAACTCGACCCCCAATCCCGTTTGCCTCCCTTTTCCGGCGACATCCTCCCCTTCCGGCGAACCCATACACTCCGGCGAGCCCCATCCTTTCCGGCGAACCAAACCCTGAAGAATTCCACCCAAACCCGACCCCCAAATCTCAAGTATGATTATGTTAATTTTGTTAATTGTGTTAATTAGGTTAATCATTAGTTAATTAGATTAATTGTTAGATTTACATATGTTAATTATGTTAATCATTAGCATGTTAATCGTTTAATAGTTTTTGAGATTGTATATTAATTATGTTAGTACGTTAATTAGGTTAATTAGTATGTTAAGTAGGTTAATTAGATTAATTAGTATGTTAATATGGTTAGATTTCGTTTTATTGTTAGACGGTAATTGTTAATTACGTTCATTGTTAATTTTGTTAACTATTAATTATGTTAGTTATTGTTAATTATGTTAGTGTTTTATTAGTAATAGTAGTGGTATTGTATTAGTGATTGTTGTATTAGGTTAGAAATTGTGTTATAGATTAGTAGTAGTGGTAGATTATTGAGTAATATTAGTAGTAGTAGTAGTAGTAGTACGTAGTTGTATCATTAAGTAGTTGATAAGTCGATATTTATGCGTATTTTTACCCCTTTAATATTATATTTTCAGTGTCGTCTTTGTATTATTTGAGCTAAACGTATAACTTTAGTAACTTGTGATTTATTATCGGCCTTATATTATTCTTGGTGCTAAATTGGGTATTTAATATATATTTTAATTATTTAAAATGTATACATGTAAAAGACTACTAAAATCGTATGTATGCTTGCAGGTCTGTCTTAAGACGACAATATCTCACTCATACGATGTCGGAATAATGCGAATCAAAATGCATTGGAAAGCTAAGTTGAGATGAACAACTTTGTTGCGGAGAAAAAAATCAAATTCCATCATCTAATGGGTCGAAATCAAGCTTGAAATCATCAGCCCATTATGAAAAAAATAAGAAAAAAGAATCCGGTGTAAAAAAAGGAAAGAAGAAGACGTGGAATTATAAGAGCAAGATCAATTAATTAAGGAAAGAATAAATCCACCAAGACCAAATTAACACTATAAAAGAAGCATTAGGGCTTTAATGTAGGGAGAGAGAAGGAGGAGCCACAAAACACACACATAGGAGTAGGGCAAAAGGCCTTGGCCTTTACGGCCAAGGTAGGTTAGGATGCAATCAAATTTTAATGCGGGACGCGATCAATTCAACTTCTAAATTATCTAACAGTTGTATCTATCTATCTTATTTAGTTTATTTATCGTTTAATTAGTTATTTAGTTTAATCTTTCAGTTATTCGAACATGTAATGTATCGATTATTGTCAATGAGTTATGAGATTACGTTATTATTTTAACATTTAATTAGTACTTTGATATTCGTATGAAATTCACAATTTGACTGTTGTTTTCATGTTTATTAATTTAGCTTGATCACCTAGATTATTTACATGAGTCGATTGTTAAATTAATAGTGTTTTAAATTAGGTTGCAGTTTACTGGTCTAATTAACTACTAGAATTTTGTATGATAATTGAGTTATATTTAATTGTAACTTTCTGGTTCTATATAATTCAATTGATGGGTGTTCTCAACGCGATTAAATTTATTGACTTGATACGTGCTTACATGGTTGAGTCGATCTAATTTAGTTAGGATTAAACTTGCGTGTTAACGGAGTTTAACGAGTAAGAAAGATAAAACTGTTAATTTACTTACTTACAAGGGATTAAATAGTTACCGATCTATTTGAGTCTAATTAATTAAATCGATTATTAACCCGACTATATCATATATTGCATGTCTCGAACATTGTTAAGATTAATTACTTATTTATTGTTATGTTTTTGTTTTATTATTATTATTTTCAAACGTAACAAAACCCCCCTTTTATATATATTTATACTATTAAATAATAAATCGTCTTAGACAATAACGTCAGTCTCTGTGGGATCGACCTCTACTTACCCTATCTACCGTAGAGTTATTAGTGTTTATAAATTTAATTTTGAGTGCGGAAACGACATGCATCAGTAGTAGATTAGTATGTAGTAATAATATTAGTGTTAGTAGTATTACATTAGTAGTGCTAGTAGTAATAGTAGTAGTAGATAAGTTGTAGTAGTAGTAGGAGAAGATTAGTAGTACTAGTAGATTAGTAGTAGTATTAGTAATAGTAGATTATTAGTAGTAGTACATTAGTAGTATTAGTAATAGTACTAGTAGATTAGTAGTATTAGTAGTGGTAGTGAAGTACTAATACTACTTCACTACTACTAATACTACCACTAATCTACTACTACTATTACTAATACCACTAATGTACTACTACTACTAATCTACAAGTACTACTACTAATACTATTAATCTTTTCCTACTACTACTACTACAATTAATCTACTATTACTAATACTACTGATCTTCTCCTGCTACTACTCCAACTAATCTATTACTATTAATACTACTAATGTAATACTACTACTAATACAATAACACCACTCATCTAATACAACTAAATGAATTGATATATGATTGTCGTTGTTTTTTGTTTTCGTTATGTATTGTGCATAAAGATTATTGGATATCTACTCAGACCTACCTAGTACCCGTTCAGGAGTTACTCATTAGGAGTAATTCTTGAGCAGTCCCCGTTTCGGGACTGTTCTTGTACTTTTCATGTCGCTTAGGTGGTAAACATGAAATTGTGTGGTGTTGGTAAGAGGAAAATTTGGTGACAATTCCCTCTATGTTCTTCGCACTAGTACAATTAATGCCATTGGAACCTATTAAAAGGAACCGGTTGTAAAAACAAGGGGTGCCTTAGACTACAAAAAAAAATCTCTTATACCAATGAAACCGGTTGTTCATTAAAAAGAGGTGCCAAAGGTAATGGGTAAAATATTTGGCTCCTATTAAAATGTTTTTGCACCTGTCGTAGGTTGAACCGGTTCCAAAGACTCCATCAATGGAACATGTTTCTATTTGAAAGCGGTTTCAAAGGTTACAAAGAAAAAAATACATGCGGAGCCTCTCAAAAGTTGCATGCTATCCCAAGTCACTACTCATTACTCCCTCTCTCTCTCTCCTCAATTCACCGTCCCAGCATCAACTCGCCTCATCATCAATCAACACCATCCCAACCGTCTGTTTCCTCCATTAAATTCATCTTAAACATAATTCATCCACCATGGCTGCCCCATTTTCGAGCTCTTTGTTCAATTCGGCCAATGTCAGTTTCAGTCGAAGAACAAGAAGGAGAAGATACTGAATTCATAGGATTATCTATTTGCTTGGTTCGACTTTTCTCTTCCTTAATTTAACGTTTTTTTCCTTTTTTTCATTTTATTAGCTATTGTAAATTCCAGCGTTTTCCCCCAATTTTCATAAACCCTAACTTCATCTTCTAGGTCATGCTTGTATGTTTGGGATGAAACAATTTTTTACTTTTTGTACCTAATCCCCCTTCCTGACTTCCTCTTTTGGATGATTTTCTCCATCTCCCTTTCTATCAAATGACCTATTTGCACCTAAAATTCAATGTTTAAAAGCTTATTGAAACAAAAATGGTCCGACCAGGAAATCAGAACTTTGTCCCTGGTCAAGAAGCTAACCGCGGGTTTAGTTGCGGGTGGAATCGGCGCGGCGGTGGGTAACCAGCCGACGTGGCCATGGTCCGGATGCAAGCCGACAACAGACTCCCAGCAGCCCAACGCCGGAACTACAAATCCGTAGCGGACGCAATCCGAACCGTGATCCGAACCGAAGGCGTAACCTCGTTATGGCGCAGATCGTCCCTGACAGTCAACAGGGCGATGCTGGTGACAGCATCGTAGCTAGCCTCGTATGATCAGAAAAAGGAGATGGTGCTGGAGAAGGAGTTGATGAAGGACGGGCTGGGGACCCACGTGACAGCGAGTTTCTCAGCCGGGTTCGTGGCGGCTGTGGCGTCGAGCCCGGTTGATGTGATTAAGACACGGGCGATGAATATGAAGGTGGGTGCGTATGATGGTGCGCTTGATTGTTTTTTGAAGACGGTTTGGGTTCGGGTTTGACGATGACGAACAATTATTATCTTTGACTATTTTAATTTTTGAAAAAAATTTAAAAAAATAATTTGATTTGGGGGGTTTGCTTGAACCTAGGAATGACGCAACAGGCAATATTCATTTTCATCGTATTATTCGTACGTAATGCAAATTGGGGGTCTGCTGTGTTTGGCCGGCGTTCCTGTTTTTTCGCAGTTTATACGGAGTTACTACTAGTATATTAGTAGCTTATTGAAACAAGCAATTCCAGAGTTTTTATTAGATTATTGAATGATTTGATGTTTTATGTATTTTTGAGTTCTGATTTATGCTTTTTTGTTGCAGCTACTCATGTTGATACCTTCGAGATTGTTGCTCTCAAACTTGTAAGAACAATTTGTGTTTTATTTTTGGGTAGAATTTGGTACTTAGGTTACTTTAGTGAAGTTAGTTGGATGTCTCCTGTATGTTTATCTTCTCCTTTGCTCTGCACCTTCATTTTAATCTATTTCTTCATTTACTGAGTAAACTATACACCCATTAATGACCACAATAACCGTAATGTAATAAAAATCCCTGACAGTATGTATGTTTGATACTAATAAATGGGGATTCTCGTATGCTGAATTACTTAGTATTGTACAAGTATACCATGTGTGAATAGGATATTTCAGTCAGTATACTGCATTTCTATGAATCAGACGGTATATTTCAGTCAGGGATGCTCACACTAAATTCTGCAAGACATATCTCAGCATTCCTGTGTTTTCGAAATCAAAGAATTTGATTTGAGACTAAAGTTTTATCCTAGTTTCTATCCGTGTTTGATTGCTGGGATAAATTTTTAATGTGAGAGTGGGATAATTAGCTTTAAAACTGGAATCTTTAATTTGTTTGAAGAAAGAGTTAGTTTATTTTGTTTCATGGGTTTGCTGGTTATAGTTTCACGGAGTTAGAAAGGGTGCGATTAGTGGTAATAAATTCCGGTATTTTGTTGAATGGGAAATTCAAACCTAATTGGATGTCTTATTCTTTAATTTGGATGACAAGCAGCAACTCTGTCTCCCTCTCTCTACTCGATTTGCAGCTCCAACTCCCTTCTCTGGTCAGTTTTCTCTTCCCTATTCCGCTACTCTGCTCTACTAGACAAGTACTCCTATCCATTTCTGACTTTTGACCACTCTCTTTGTTTTACTATACTTCGTCTAAGCAGTATCAACCTCACATCCTAGACGCCATACCCACAGGTAAGCCTACTCCGTTTCTTACAATTGTGTCTATACTTTAATATCTTTGTACTATGGGAGAGAGCAAAAGTGAGGAGTAATTGGGGGGAGTAGCAAACAAATATATTAAAGAACTCGCTTGCGGCCAAAATTTCAATCCTATCTGCTTATTACTATAGGATTAATGTACGTACGTTTGTCTACTAACAAATTAAATCCCAAAAAAGTAGTGAAACTAACATGCGATTCGCTCGGACAATTCTTAACAGTAGTGTCTTAATTGCAAACATTGATATGACTATTTGCTATGATGAGACAGGTATTTGAGCTCTGATTATAACTTTCCCACTTAATTCGTCGCGCCTCTTACGAAATATTTCATCAAACTAATTGCAATTGTTTCATTTTTTGCAAACGTTTCATTTTTTGCTAACAGCTGTGAGGTATGAGCTGCCCGTATGTCCAGAGTTAACCAACAAAGTTGACATGCGATGACTGAGGAAGTAATACAGTAGAGACTGAGACTGAGAGTGAGAGTTGAGGTAAAGTGGTAAAACTGGAAAAGTGTGCATAAGCGTTTCTTTTCTTGTTAATACACAACCTGATAAAGCCGTATTTGCTTATTGATTGATTGATTTTAGGATGTTGCGTTAGAGCCATATTTTTTAAATGGAGACTAGTGGAGTGGTAACATAACCTGATACGAATGGAGAGCCTGATTCATTGTAAGTTCAATATGTTTATCAATCATCTTTGATCGGAGATATGAGATAAATGGTTATTGCTTTGCATATTTTGATCTTATCAAATTTGAGTCATTAACATAAACAAAACTGAGTATTTGTCTCAATTATCTTCCATTATTTTTCTACAGCTGTACAGACTATTAACATGTAGGAGTGGAGAACATATTTATTCCAAGGAAGGAACCATGAATATAAAGAAGAGTGCAGTCGTGTATGATGTGTGAATGACCGATTAATCGATGCGAAGAAGATTCAATTATGTACGATAACGATATACATTATTACATTGTAATTTCCAGTTTAAGATCAATAAAAATATTATGTTTTAAAATTGTGTACATCTTTTAAATAATTAATTTATCGGGTATGTAAATATTTTGTTGACGTGCGTTGATTATCTTTTATATATGTGGACATGACATAGGTCCACCCCGACGCGGCGAAGCGCGGGTTTTGGGGAGGCGATAGAATTTCCATATGAGATGGATCGAATAGAATTTTAAATCGAAGTAGGAGTCGCCACCGAATTTTATGGTTATTCGGAACCGTTCGAACCCACTCTATGTCGTAGTGGGCCATACTTAAAGCCTGGCCCATTTCCGATGTCAGAGTTTATCGGGTTCGTCCCTTAGCATATCGATACCGATGCCGACTGGGCGGTTAATCGTATATTGAATGACTCTCGTTGCCAATGGTTTCGGACATCCGGAAACCACGGTTCTGAGTAAGGGGTGAGGGTACGTGTTGGGAAGTTCAGCGAGAACACCCAACCCCGCCCGCACTTAGCGGCCTTTACTAAGATATCGTTCGGTTTTGTGTACACGCGTTAGTTCGACGATGAAATGATATGCAGAGATTATTTTCCTTAGACATGTGAGGAAAAATAAATGGGTTGCTAAGTCGTTTAATGCATGTTAAACTAATAACGTCAAAGTTATTTTAGCATGTGAAGTTCGTTTTAGTCTAATAAAACGATAAAAAGGAATATATGAGAAAAAGTTGCTACAAACACGAGGAAACGAGTTAGTAACGATTGAAGTAATAATATATGAAATCGAAATCGAGAAGATAAAAATAATCAAAATCTGGAAAATATTACTAGAAACGTTGTTTTGTATAAAAAACGATGTTCGAGAATAAATAAAATAAAAAAAAAGAAAGAAAGGGTCTCGGCCGAGAACCGCGCGACCCGTCCGTGACTAATACGGGTCGTGTGGCAGCCTGAAATCGTCAACGTTTTTTGGAAAATTTTGATTAAATCGCGTACGAATATCGCATAATTCGTACTCGACTTAATATTCTCGATATTCGTCATATTCGATAGTTGATTATCGAATATTTAGAATAGTTTCGGAAAAGATGGAAATTTAGAAATCGTTTCGTAAAATAATAAAAATAAAACAAACGAAAACCGCAAAAAAAGGTCCGGACCGTGAGCTGTCCGGCCTTCGGACTTTGTTCGAAAATTATTATTTTTGATGAATCGTATACAAGTTATGAACTAACTTGTATTCGATCCATGTTTTCGATATTCGTCGTATTCGATATTCGATTATAAAATCGATATCGAATAGTCGGAACGATTTTAGAAAAGGTTTTAAAAAAAAAAAAAGTTTGTTTTTGAACGAAAAATAGGAAAAAGGAATTTTGAACGAAAAGTTGTAAAAAGATGATTTTGAACGAACAAAAAATAAAATGAAGTTGTCGAAACCTTAATATAATTCTTTTCGATACGATATTCGATTATATAGAATCGATATCATATTTTAAGAATATTCGATATAGGAAAATAGTTTTAGTAGTATCGATATTAGAAAATAAAAAAAAGGACCGACAAGACCCAAAAAAACGAGAGAAAGGGAAGAGAAAAGGGAAGAGACGGGTTTGATTTTGCACCCTCAACCTACATGCTTTGTGTTCTCGGTATAAGGCTCGTCGGACGGTGGCTTAGGCACAGGAGCGTCGAGATGATGTGGGTGAGTTAAGGTGTCGGTTTGGAGCGTGTGTGGGGCGTGGGATTCGGCCGGTTCGGACGGGATTGGCTTTGTCGGATTTTGGAGTTACTTCGGGATTACGTCGGGATTTTAGATGTTGCTTTTTTTCTGGCTGGCTTTTCGGTATTTTTTAGTCTGATTTTTTGTGTATTGAACCGTGTATCAACTGTCGAAGGGAGGGTCCTATTTATAGGAATTTCCCGACCTTGGTTTGGGAGAGTTTGAATACCGCTTAGGATAGGAAATGTAGGAATTCTAGGGAAATAAGAATTCTACTTTCTTGGCCAAGAAGAAAGGGATTTCGGCTGTTTGGAGGGTGCTTTGGCCGAGTGTTTTGCACTCGGTCCAGTGTTTGAGTCGGTTTATGAATAGGACTCCTGTTCGAGCTAGAATTACCGCTTGAGTAAGAAGCTGAGGAGTACGAGGATTCCGCTTTCTTGTGAGAGAAGAAAGAGAGGGAGACCGGCTGGTTGTGCATATTTGGCCGAGTGTTTGCACTCGGTTGGGTGTCTGAATCGGTTCTCGGCTAGGATTCCTACTCGGGATCGAATTCTACCTTAAACGGAATTGTTTATTATTTTTGTATAGCTGATTTTTGTAGTATCCGAATTCGAACCGGATTGGTAGGGTGACACGGCAGACTTTATGCCTCGAAAAAAAATCGTTGACCGGGTTTTGACTCGGTCGCTAAAAGACGGTTTTACCCCTGGTGACGGTTTCGACCCAAATTAGTGTTATTTGACTCGAAATGACCCACTGGGCCTGAATTCGAGGTTGGTTTTGTGAGATTTGTACTCCTTAAAATGTCTAAACCAAATGTCCATGATTACAAGCCCATATCCGAGTCTGTCAAAGCACGTTTACGTCCTATCATCATCGGGTGTTTGGCGGGACCTACTATAGACACCTGGCGGTCAAAATGTGGGTGTCTACAGAGCCCCCACTCTGACTGAGGCTTGGACAAGGCAAAAGTCAGAGTAGCTACCAGGTCAATCAAGGATTAAAACCTAGCAGCCTTCCGATCGGGTCGTTTAGGGTCCATTAGACCTGCGTGAAGGACTCGCCAGCCATAAAATAGAAATTATACCTGAATTAATGTTGATAGTCTCGCGGGAGCTTGCCTAGGAAGCTATGGGTATACCTGTTTGCAGATATATCCTGTCTTAGAATTGCGCAGGAGCTTTCCCATTAGGGAACTTAGAATTCTCGGGGAGTCTTGAGTGTACCTGTATGCTGACATAATTTGTATGTAACATTTAGGCGAAACACTGACTCGTGCTGGGGAAGAGGATTTTTCGAAAATTTTGAAAGTGAAAAAAGGCTGCAATTTTTTTTTGAAAAGTTTGGAAATAAGGATGCTTAGGATGACTTTGATTCCTAATCGGATTCTGACACGGATATTTGGAATTTCCTGGTTAGGCCTGTATGCTTAGATGAAGTGGGAGATATACCGACAGACTCGACTCTGGACGTGACCGGACGAGTCGGCAGACACGACTGGACTCCCTAAGGGTTGGACCGTGACTCGGTAGGGGATGGGCCACCTAAGATGACAAGACACTTAAGTTGCGCTATTCCGTAGCCTAGGCGAGTGGCAACACAGTCGAACATCGAAATGGAAACGATCTGCTATAGGGGAATTGCAGTAGTCTGTAATGAGACTGTTTTAGCAGTAACAATGCTGTAGTCTAGTGCTCCTTTTGAATTTTTGATTTTTGGGACATTTCCAAAGTGGGTATTGCTCCGAGTCCTGACAGATTCTCGTCTTTGACTAAGCCGAGTACTAGGACACACTATAAAAAGGAGGCTAGATTTTTTTGAATTTATCTGGATTTTGTGAGTGGATGGAGAACTTCTGCCTAGGAGAAGCCCCCAGGATGACAAAGCTAGCTGCTGAGAACATGATGGTGTCATGACCGGAATGATGGCGCTTTTTGAATGTGTGTCAATGTGGGTGTGAATGGTTGTGCCTTTGTCGAAAGGCTGCCTACGTATTCACGTGTAGTGAAATCAAACCAAGCCGTAGTTCAGTGGATTGAAAGATATATAATGGTGCCTAGTTTACTAGGGCTTTGTGTGTAACTAGCCACAGCGATGGTGTAGGCTAGGTGCATTCCCAGTGATGTCTTGATCAAAGGGCTAGAATAGTTAGGATGTTGATCCTGTGACTGTGAGCGTTCTCCGGGGTAGCCCCCAGAGGTGGTGTGAACTTATTTGGGCATGTTCTATGCCGACTGCAAGTTGAGTTCCCGTGTTTGGAGCTGGTAACTGGTTTAAATGAGGAGAATTGGGATGGGATTTTAACGAGTTCTGTTCTCGGGGATTTTAATGAGTTCTGCTCTCGGGGATTTGATGAGTTTTGCTCTCGGGGATTTTAATGAGTTTTGCTCTCGGGGATTTTAATGAGTTTTGCTCTCGGGGATTTGATGAGTTTTGCTCTCGGAGATTTTAACGAGTTTTGCTCTCGGGGGGTTTGACGAGTTTTGCTCTCGGGGGGTTTGACGAGTTTTGCTCTCGGGTTTGCATATGGTGATTGTGAATTCTGTTATGTAAAGGGGAAGCCGAGTAGAATGGCTCGAGCTTCGATGGGCAAGTTTGATAATGCGGGATCTGGTTTCCATGTCTGGCCCTAAAGGTTAGGGTGTATCCTATGGAGCTTGAATCCTCAAAATTCTGGGCTGTCTCTAGCCTAGGTCTCGGGAAGGTCTTGAGGGTTGTAATGTGGGAAGGCTAAATGTGGTGTTAGCTGACCAGCTTGATTGTCTCTCCCTTATTGGATGGTATGAGTATTGATAGTTTTGAATTGATCGTTTTCACTACGGTCATGGTTTTTTGAATTCTTTGGGTTGACCTCTTAGCCCCGGTCATGGGATTCTTCATTTGAGTTGACCGTGTCTGGTCGAGAGATGTTGATAATTCTTTTTTGATCATGGCCGGCTTTTTTGTTTTGGCCTTTTGCTTTTTTCTCTTGGACTTTTGACTTTTTTGTCCAGTTTTTTTTTGTCGGTCAGACTAACACCTAAGGTAGGGTTTGGTTAGTCTTATTGGAAGGGTGTTTATTGTGGGAAGTGGGCTTGCCTCCCGTCTTGAACCCAAACTAGAAGGCTACCCAGATTTGTCATAGGATTCGATATGCTCCTGCTACGGGTAGTTATGTGGCTTTCTATACCAGACATGGAATAGGTAAAAGGAAAACACGGGCTCGGTTTCCTGCAGTCATTATAGATGTGCCTATAATAGTCACGTGCGTGTGCTCACAGTGTATGATGGTGTTCATCATGTTCTCGGAAACACATAAGGAAAGTATGTATGAGAAATAGAAAAGCTGATTTTATTGAAATGTGAAAAGAGGACAGAATACCGCTGACTCTGACTCTGACTTTGACTTTGAAATGAGGATGTAGGGTATCCTAGACTCGAACTCAGACTTAGACTCGAATCAAATCCGGACTCGGATGCTCGGTTGGTTGTTTTTTTTGGTAAGGTCTTTGATTGGAGCGAAAGACGGGTGCCACGACTCGCCTAAACTCGGCTTTGCGCAAGTGCAAGAGAGGGAGTCAAACTAGACACGGCCCGGGGTGACGGGTCGACAGAGACTCTTGGGTCGGGATACTCGAACGTTGATCTAGACGAGGTAACGACCCTGGCTTGGACTCGACCATGAGACTCGGACGGTGTATGAGGGCGAGTCCGAAAATGGGGCAACTGTGTTTGACCGCGTCGCGTGCTCGGACCAACCGTGGTGACCTAACCCTAGGTGACTCGAGTATTCGTAGCATAGGTACGACACGAAGAAGGCATCATAAGGAGCCGGTGCAGGATGAACGTAGGGTACCCCTTAAGGTGACCGTGGTTGACTGCTCGGGTGGAGGACAGCCCCCGAGTGGGACTAAAGACTTTGATAGGACTCAAATGGTGTGACATCTAAGTGACTCGAAAGTGGGGTACGTGAGACACGTGTAAGACAAGACCCTTAGAGCAACCGTGATTGATCGCTCCGCTGAAGGGTAGCCCCCCGAGTGAGGAAAAGACTAGACTAGAAAAAGACCGGAGACTGACTTCTAGATGGATGACCCGTAGACGGTGGGCCTTCCTTGGGATTCGGCAAAGTGGGCCTAGTCCCGTTCGAAGGAAGGTCTACGTGAGAATTCCCCAGACTTTGGACTCTAGTGTGTAAACGGGCTTCCCTTTGTAGGAGTCTGTCCTACGAAGGTGGGCCGTGCCTTGACAAATAAGGCGGACTAGGATGGGGTGGAAACCCGTGATGTAAGATCACCGGAGTTTCGACGCTATAAACTCTTACAACCTATGACAAGACCCGACACTGCTAAATACGGGAAGTCCTAAGAAGAAGAGGGTTTTGAAAAGAGAATTTGAATTTGAAAACCGAGCAAAGTCGGATTGGAAGACCCGATTTTTTTTGAAAACCGAGAAAAGGGGTATCGGGCCGAGATTTCGGGCTTTTTTTTTTTGAAAAGGTTTGGACAGCATACCGGCTAAAAATAGGCTATTTTGAGTCAAAATCATAAGTCCTAAATTCGGCAGCTTTCCGGGTTTTGAAAAAGATGGGTTTGAAAAGATGTAAGTTTTTGAAAAATGACGGTTTTTGAAAAGACCAAAGAAGATCAAGTAGCATGTAGTCATAGAATCAGTATAACGACGCCATGTATGCTCTTAGTCTAAGTCTCGGTCGGTCTGATAGGGTCTATACCAACAACGATCGCTTTCTCGTACTGAGGACGGACTCCCTAAGCCGAGTTGGTCTTAGGACATGCCGCAAAGTCTAAACGAGTTCCGCCATCGAAGTCTTTAGTGCATCCAAGTAGAAATGCACCGTGGTATAGTGGGACGTCGGTCACAAGTAACCGGCCCGGGATAGAACGGGGTTATGCATGAACCATTGAACTAATACGTGTACATTACTAATCGAACGATTTCTTTTCGAGTCTCACCCTGAGGATGCCGATGGTAAGTGACACATCAGTTAATCCCCAGCGGAGTCGCCAAATTGTGGACATGACATAGGTCCACCCCGACGCGGCGAAGCGCGGGTTTTGGGGAGGCGATAGAATTTCCATATGAGATGGATCGAATAGAATTTTAAATCGAAGTAGGAGTCGCCACCGAATTTTATGGTTATTCGGAACCGTTCGAACCCACTCTATGTCGTAGTGGGCCATACTTAAAGCCTGGCCCATTTCCGATGTCAGAGTTTATCGGGTTCGTCCCTTAGCATATCGATACCGATGCCGACTGGGCGGTTAATCGTATATTGAATGACTCTCGTTGCCAATGGTTTCGGACATCCGGAAACCACGGTTCTGAGTAAGGGGTGAGGGTACGTGTTGGGAAGTTCAGCGAGAACACCCAACCCCGCCCGCACTTAGCGGCCTTTACTAAGATATCGTTCGGTTTTGTGTACACGCGTTAGTTCGACGATGAAATGATATGCAGAGATTATTTTCCTTAGACATGTGAGGAAAAATAAATGGGTTGCTAAGTCGTTTAATGCATGTTAAACTAATAACGTCAAAGTTATTTTAGCATGTGAAGTTCGTTTTAGTCTAATAAAACGATAAAAAGGAATATATGAGAAAAAGTTGCTACAAACACGAGGAAACGAGTTAGTAACGATTGAAGTAATAATATATGAAATCGAAATCGAGAAGATAAAAATAATCAAAATCTGGAAAATATTACTAGAAACGTTGTTTTGTATAAAAAAACGATGTTCGAGAATAAATAAAATAAAAAAAAAGAAAGAAAGGGTCTCGGCCGAGAACCGCGCGACCCGTCCGTGACTAATACGGGTCGTGTGGCAGCCTGAAATCGTCAACGTTTTTTGGAAAATTTTGATTAAATCGCGTACGAATATCGCATAATTCGTACTCGACTTAATATTCTCGATATTCGTCATATTCGATAGTTGATTATCGAATATTTAGAATAGTTTCGGAAAAGATGGAAATTTAGAAATCGTTTCGTAAAATAATAAAAATAAAACAAACGAAAACCGCAAAAAAAGGTCCGGACCGTGAGCTGTCCGGCCTTCGGACTTTGTTCGAAAATTATTATTTTTGATGAATCGTATACAAGTTATGAACTAACTTGTATTCGATCCATGTTTTCGATATTCGTCGTATTCGATATTCGATTATAAAATCGATATCGAATAGTCGGAACGATTTTAGAAAAGGTTTTAAAAAAAAAAAAGTTTGTTTTTGAACGAAAAATAGGAAAAAGGAATTTTGAACGAAAAGTTGTAAAAAGATGATTTTGAACGAACAAAAAATAAAATGAAGTTGTCGAAACCTTAATATAATTCTTTTCGATACGATATTCGATTATATAGAATCGATATCATATTTTAAGAATATTCGATATAGGAAAATAGTTTTAGTAGTATCGATATTAGAAAATAAAAAAAAGGACCGACAAGACCCAAAAAAACGAGAGAAAGGGAAGAGAAAAGGGAAGAGACGGGTTTGATTTTGCACCCTCAACCTACATGCTTTGTGTTCTCGGTATAAGGCTCGTCGGACGGTGGCTTAGGCACAGGAGCGTCGAGATGATGTGGGTGAGTTAAGGTGTCGGTTTGGAGCGTGTGTGGGGCGTGGGATTCGGCCGGTTCGGACGGGATTGGCTTTGTCGGATTTTGGAGTTACTTCGGGATTACGTCGGGATTTTAGATGTTGCTTTTTTTCTGGCTGGCTTTTCGGTATTTTTTAGTCTGATTTTTTGTGTATTGAACCGTGTATCAACTGTCGAAGGGAGGGTCCTATTTATAGGAATTTCCCGACCTTGGTTTGGGAGAGTTTGAATACCGCTTAGGATAGGAAATGTAGGAATTCTAGGGAAATAAGAATTCTACTTTCTTGGCCAAGAAGAAAGGGATTTCGGCTGTTTGGAGGGTGCTTTGGCCGAGTGTTTTGCACTCGGTCCAGTGTTTGAGTCGGTTTATGAATAGGACTCCTGTTCGAGCTAGAATTACCGCTTGAGTAAGAAGCTGAGGAGTACGAGGATTCCGCTTTCTTGTGAGAGAAGAAAGAGAGGGAGACCGGCTGGTTGTGCATATTTGGCCGAGTGTTTGCACTCGGTTGGGTGTCTGAATCGGTTCTCGGCTAGGATTCCTACTCGGGATCGAATTCTACCTTAAACGGAATTGTTTATTATTTTTGTATAGCTGATTTTTGTAGTATCCGAATTCGAACCGGATTGGTAGGGTGACACGGCAGACTTTATGCCTCGAAAAAAAATCGTTGACCGGGTTTTGACTCGGTCGCTAAAAGACGGTTTTACCCCTGGTGACGGTTTCGACCCAAATTAGTGTTATTTGACTCGAAATGACCCACTGGGCCTGAATTCGAGGTTGGTTTTGTGAGATTTGTACTCCTTAAAATGTCTAAACCAAATGTCCATGATTACAAGCCCATATCCGAGTCTGTCAAAGCACGTTTACGTCCTATCATCATCGGGTGTTTGGCGGGACCTACTATAGACACCTGGCGGTCAAAATGTGGGTGTCTACAGAGCCCCCACTCTGACTGAGGCTTGGACAAGGCAAAAGTCAGAGTAGCTACCAGGTCAATCAAGGATTAAAACCTAGCAGCCTTCCGATCGGGTCGTTTAGGGTCCATTAGACCTGCGTGAAGGACTCGCCAGCCATAAAATAGAAATTATACCTGAATTAATGTTGATAGTCTCGCGGGAGCTTGCCTAGGAAGCTATGGGTATACCTGTTTGCAGATATATCCTGTCTTAGAATTGCGCAGGAGCTTTCCCATTAGGGAACTTAGAATTCTCGGGGAGTCTTGAGTGTACCTGTATGCTGACATAATTTGTATGTAACATTTAGGCGAAACACTGACTCGTGCTGGGGAAGAGGATTTTTCGAAAATTTTGAAAGTGAAAAAAGGCTGCAATTTTTTTTTGAAAAGTTTGGAAATAAGGATGCTTAGGATGACTTTGATTCCTAATCGGATTCTGACACGGATATTTGGAATTTCCTGGTTAGGCCTGTATGCTTAGATGAAGTGGGAGATATACCGACAGACTCGACTCTGGACGTGACCGGACGAGTCGGCAGACACGACTGGACTCCCTAAGGGTTGGACCGTGACTCGGTAGGGGATGGGCCACCTAAGATGACAAGACACTTAAGTTGCGCTATTCCGTAGCCTAGGCGAGTGGCAACACAGTCGAACATCGAAATGGAAACGATCTGCTATAGGGGAATTGCAGTAGTCTGTAATGAGACTGTTTTAGCAGTAACAATGCTGTAGTCTAGTGCTCCTTTTGAATTTTTGATTTTTGGGACATTTCCAAAGTGGGTATTGCTCCGAGTCCTGACAGATTCTCGTCTTTGACTAAGCCGAGTACTAGGACACACTATAAAAAGGAGGCTAGATTTTTTTGAATTTATCTGGATTTTGTGAGTGGATGGAGAACTTCTGCCTAGGAGAAGCCCCCAGGATGACAAAGCTAGCTGCTGAGAACATGATGGTGTCATGACCGGAATGATGGCGCTTTTTGAATGTGTGTCAATGTGGGTGTGAATGGTTGTGCCTTTGTCGAAAGGCTGCCTACGTATTCACGTGTAGTGAAATCAAACCAAGCCGTAGTTCAGTGGATTGAAAGATATATAATGGTGCCTAGTTTACTAGGGCTTTGTGTGTAACTAGCCACAGCGATGGTGTAGGCTAGGTGCATTCCCAGTGATGTCTTGATCAAAGGGCTAGAATAGTTAGGATGTTGATCCTGTGACTGTGAGCGTTCTCCGGGGTAGCCCCCAGAGGTGGTGTGAACTTATTTGGGCATGTTCTATGCCGACTGCAAGTTGAGTTCCCGTGTTTGGAGCTGGTAACTGGTTTAAATGAGGAGAATTGGGATGGGATTTTAACGAGTTCTGTTCTCGGGGATTTTAATGAGTTCTGCTCTCGGGGATTTGATGAGTTTTGCTCTCGGGGATTTTAATGAGTTTTGCTCTCGGGGATTTTAATGAGTTTTGCTCTCGGGGATTTGATGAGTTTTGCTCTCGGAGATTTTAACGAGTTTTGCTCTCGGGGGGTTTGACGAGTTTTGCTCTCGGGGGGTTTGACGAGTTTTGCTCTCGGGTTTGCATATGGTGATTGTGAATTCTGTTATGTAAAGGGGAAGCCGAGTAGAATGGCTCGAGCTTCGATGGGCAAGTTTGATAATACGGGATCTGGTTTCCATGTCTGGCCCTAAAGGTTAGGGTGTATCCTATGGAGCTTGAATCCTCAAAATTCTGGGCTGTCTCTAGCCTAGGTCTCGGGAAGGTCTTGAGGGTTGTAATGTGGGAAGGCTAAATGTGGTGTTAGCTGACCAGCTTGATTGTCTCTCCCTTATTGGATGGTATGAGTATTGATAGTTTTGAATTGATCGTTTTCACTACGGTCATGGTTTTTTGAATTCTTTGGGTTGACCTCTTAGCCCCGGTCATGGGATTCTTCATTTGAGTTGACCGTGTCTGGTCGAGAGATGTTGATAATTCTTTTTTGATCATGGCCGGCTTTTTTGTTTTGGCCTTTTGCTTTTTTCTCTTGGACTTTTGACTTTTTTGTCCAGTTTTTTTTTGTCGGTCAGACTAACACCTAAGGTAGGGTTTGGTTAGTCTTATTGGAAGGGTGTTTATTGTGGGAAGTGGGCTTGCCTCCCGTCTTGAACCCAAACTAGAAGGCTACCCAGATTTGTCATAGGATTCGATATGCTCCTGCTACGGGTAGTTATGTGGCTTTCTATACCAGACATGGAATAGGTAAAAGGAAAACACGGGCTCGGTTTCCTGCAGTCATTATAGATGTGCCTATAATAGTCACGTGCGTGTGCTCACAGTGTATGATGGTGTTCATCATGTTCTCGGAAACACATAAGGAAAGTATGTATGAGAAATAGAAAAGCTGATTTTATTGAAATGTGAAAAGAGGACAGAATACCGCTGACTCTGACTCTGACTTTGACTTTGAAATGAGGATGTAGGGTATCCTAGACTCGAACTCAGACTTAGACTCGAATCAAATCCGGACTCGGATGCTCGGTTGGTTGTTTTTTTTGGTAAGGTCTTTGATTGGAGCGAAAGACGGGTGCCACGACTCGCCTAAACTCGGCTTTGCGCAAGTGCAAGAGAGGGAGTCAAACTAGACACGGCCCGGGGTGACGGGTCGACAGAGACTCTTGGGTCGGGATACTCGAACGTTGATCTAGACGAGGTAACGACCCTGGCTTGGACTCGACCATGAGACTCGGACGGTGTATGAGGGCGAGTCCGAAAATGGGGCAACTGTGTTTGACCGCGTCGCGTGCTCGGACCAACCGTGGTGACCTAACCCTAGGTGACTCGAGTATTCGTAGCATAGGTACGACACGAAGAAGGCATCATAAGGAGCCGGTGCAGGATGAACGTAGGGTACCCCTTAAGGTGACCGTGGTTGACTGCTCGGGTGGAGGACAGCCCCCGAGTGGGACTAAAGACTTTGATAGGACTCAAATGGTGTGACATCTAAGTGACTCGAAAGTGGGGTACGTGAGACACGTGTAAGACAAGACCCTTAGAGCAACCGTGATTGATCGCTCCGCTGAAGGGTAGCCCCCCGAGTGAGGAAAAGACTAGACTTGAAAAAGACCGGAGACTGACTTCTAGATGGATGACCCGTAGACGGTGGGCCTTCCTTGGGATTCGGCAAAGTGGGCCTAGTCCCGTTCGAAGGAAGGTCTACGTGAGAATTCCCCAGACTTTGGACTCTAGTGTGTAAACGGGCTTCCCTTTGTAGGAGTCTGTCCTACGAAGGTGGGCCGTGCCTTGACAAATAAGGCGGACTAGGATGGGGTGGAAACCCGTGATGTAAGATCACCGGAGTTTCGACGCTATAAACTCTTACAACCTATGACAAGACCCGACACTGCTAAATACGGGAAGTCCTAAGAAGAAGAGGGTTTTGAAAAGAGAATTTGAATTTGAAAACCGAGCAAAGTCGGATTGGAAGACCCGATTTTTTTTGAAAACCGAGAAAAGGGGTATCGGGCCGAGATTTCGGGCTTTTTTTTTTTGAAAAGGTTTGGACAGCATACCGGCTAAAAATAGGCTATTTTGAGTCAAAATCATAAGTCCTAAATTCGGCAGCTTTCCGGGTTTTGAAAAAGATGGGTTTGAAAAGATGTAAGTTTTTGAAAAATGACGGTTTTTGAAAAGACCAAAGAAGATCAAGTAGCATGTAGTCATAGAATCAGTATAACGACGCCATGTATGCTCTTAGTCTAAGTCTCGGTCGGTCTGATAGGGTCTATACCAACAACGATCGCTTTCTCGTACTGAGGACGGACTCCCTAAGCCGAGTTGGTCTTAGGACATGCCGCAAAGTCTAAACGAGTTCCGCCATCGAAGTCTTTAGTGCATCCAAGTAGAAATGCACCGTGGTATAGTGGGACGTCGGTCACAAGTAACCGGCCCGGGATAGAACGGGGTTATGCATGAACCATTGAACTAATACGTGTACATTACTAATCGAACGATTTCTTTTCGAGTCTCACCCTGAGGATGCCGATGGTAAGTGACACATCAGTTAATCCCCAGCGGAGTCGCCAAATTGTGGACATGACATAGGTCCACCCCGACGCGGCGAAGCGCGGGTTTTGGGGAGGCGATAGAATTTCCATATGAGATGGATCGAATAGAATTTTAAATCGAAGTAGGAGTCGCCACCGAATTTTATGGTTATTCGGAACCGTTCGAACCCACTCTATGTCGTAGTGGGCCATACTTAAAGCCTGGCCCATTTCCGATGTCAGAGTTTATCGGGTTCGTCCCTTAGCATATCGATACCGATGCCGACTGGGCGGTTAATCGTATATTGAATGACTCTCGTTGCCAATGGTTTCGGACATCCGGAAACCACGGTTCTGAGTAAGGGGTGAGGGTACGTGTTGGGAAGTTCAGCGAGAACACCCAACCCCGCCCGCACTTAGCGGCCTTTACTAAGATATCGTTCGGTTTTGTGTACACGCGTTAGTTCGACGATGAAATGATATGCAGAGATTATTTTCCTTAGACATGTGAGGAAAAATAAATGGGTTGCTAAGTCGTTTAATGCATGTTAAACTAATAACGTCAAAGTTATTTTAGCATGTGAAGTTCGTTTTAGTCTAATAAAACGATAAAAAGGAATATATGAGAAAAAGTTGCTACAAACACGAGGAAACGAGTTAGTAACGATTGAAGTAATAATATATGAAATCGAAATCGAGAAGATAAAAATAATCAAAATCTGGAAAATATTACTAGAAACGTTGTTTTGTATAAAAAACGATGTTCGAGAATAAATAAAATAAAAAAAAAGAAAGAAAGGGTCTCGGCCGAGAACCGCGCGACCCGTCCGTGACTAATACGGGTCGTGTGGCAGCCTGAAATCGTCAACGTTTTTTGGAAAATTTTGATTAAATCGCGTACGAATATCGCATAATTCGTACTCGACTTAATATTCTCGATATTCGTCATATTCGATAGTTGATTATCGAATATTTAGAATAGTTTCGGAAAAGATGGAAATTTAGAAATCGTTTCGTAAAATAATAAAAATAAAACAAACGAAAACCGCAAAAAAAGGTCCGGACCGTGAGCTGTCCGGCCTTCGGACTTTGTTCGAAAATTATTATTTTTGATGAATCGTATACAAGTTATGAACTAACTTGTATTCGATCCATGTTTTCGATATTCGTCGTATTCGATATTCGATTATAAAATCGATATCGAATAGTCGGAACGATTTTAGAAAAGGTTTTTAAAAAAAAAAAGTTTGTTTTTGAACGAAAAATAGGAAAAAGGAATTTTGAACGAAAAGTTGTAAAAAGATGATTTTGAACGAACAAAAAATAAAATGAAGTTGTCGAAACCTTAATATAATTCTTTTCGATACGATATTCGATTATATAGAATCGATATCATATTTTAAGAATATTCGATATAGGAAAATAGTTTTAGTAGTATCGATATTAGAAAATAAAAAAAAAAGGACCGACAAGACCCAAAAAAACGAGAGAAAGGGAAGAGAAAAGGGAAGAGACGGGTTTGATTTTGCACCCTCAACCTACATGCTTTGTGTTCTCGGTATAAGGCTCGTCGGACGGTGGCTTAGGCACAGGAGCGTCGAGATGATGTGGGTGAGTTAAGGTGTCGGTTTGGAGCGTGTGTGGGGCGTGGGATTCGGCCGGTTCGGACGGGATTGGCTTTGTCGGATTTTGGAGTTACTTCGGGATTACGTCGGGATTTTAGATGTTGCTTTTTTTCTGGCTGGCTTTTCGGTATTTTTTAGTCTGATTTTTTGTGTATTGAACCGTGTATCAACTGTCGAAGGGAGGGTCCTATTTATAGGAATTTCCCGACCTTGGTTTGGGAGAGTTTGAATACCGCTTAGGATAGGAAATGTAGGAATTCTAGGGAAATAAGAATTCTACTTTCTTGGCCAAGAAGAAAGGGATTTCGGCTGTTTGGAGGGTGCTTTGGCCGAGTGTTTTGCACTCGGTCCAGTGTTTGAGTCGGTTTATGAATAGGACTCCTGTTCGAGCTAGAATTACCGCTTGAGTAAGAAGCTGAGGAGTACGAGGATTCCGCTTTCTTGTGAGAGAAGAAAGAGAGGGAGACCGGCTGGTTGTGCATATTTGGCCGAGTGTTTGCACTCGGTTGGGTGTCTGAATCGGTTCTCGGCTAGGATTCCTACTCGGGATCGAATTCTACCTTAAACGGAATTGTTTATTATTTTTGTATAGCTGATTTTTGTAGTATCCGAATTCGAACCGGATTGGTAGGGTGACACGGCAGACTTTATGCCTCGAAAAAAAATCGTTGACCGGGTTTTGACTCGGTCGCTAAAAGACGGTTTTACCCCTGGTGACGGTTTCGACCCAAATTAGTGTTATTTGACTCGAAATGACCCACTGGGCCTGAATTCGAGGTTGGTTTTGTGAGATTTGTACTCCTTAAAATGTCTAAACCAAATGTCCATGATTACAAGCCCATATCCGAGTCTGTCAAAGCACGTTTACGTCCTATCATCATCGGGTGTTTGGCGGGACCTACTATAGACACCTGGCGGTCAAAATGTGGGTGTCTACAGAGCCCCCACTCTGACTGAGGCTTGGACAAGGCAAAAGTCAGAGTAGCTACCAGGTCAATCAAGGATTAAAACCTAGCAGCCTTCCGATCGGGTCGTTTAGGGTCCATTAGACCTGCGTGAAGGACTCGCCAGCCATAAAATAGAAATTATACCTGAATTAATGTTGATAGTCTCGCGGGAGCTTGCCTAGGAAGCTATGGGTATACCTGTTTGCAGATATATCCTGTCTTAGAATTGCGCAGGAGCTTTCCCATTAGGGAACTTAGAATTCTCGGGGAGTCTTGAGTGTACCTGTATGCTGACATAATTTGTATGTAACATTTAGGCGAAACACTGACTCGTGCTGGGGAAGAGGATTTTTCGAAAATTTTGAAAGTGAAAAAAGGCTGCAATTTTTTTTTGAAAAGTTTGGAAATAAGGATGCTTAGGATGACTTTGATTCCTAATCGGATTCTGACACGGATATTTGGAATTTCCTGGTTAGGCCTGTATGCTTAGATGAAGTGGGAGATATACCGACAGACTCGACTCTGGACGTGACCGGACGAGTCGGCAGACACGACTGGACTCCCTAAGGGTTGGACCGTGACTCGGTAGGGGATGGGCCACCTAAGATGACAAGACACTTAAGTTGCGCTATTCCGTAGCCTAGGCGAGTGGCAACACAGTCGAACATCGAAATGGAAACGATCTGCTATAGGGGAATTGCAGTAGTCTGTAATGAGACTGTTTTAGCAGTAACAATGCTGTAGTCTAGTGCTCCTTTTGAATTTTTGATTTTTGGGACATTTCCAAAGTGGGTATTGCTCCGAGTCCTGACAGATTCTCGTCTTTGACTAAGCCGAGTACTAGGACACACTATAAAAAGGAGGCTAGATTTTTTTGAATTTATCTGGATTTTGTGAGTGGATGGAGAACTTCTGCCTAGGAGAAGCCCCCAGGATGACAAAGCTAGCTGCTGAGAACATGATGGTGTCATGACCGGAATGATGGCGCTTTTTGAATGTGTGTCAATGTGGGTGTGAATGGTTGTGCCTTTGTCGAAAGGCTGCCTACGTATTCACGTGTAGTGAAATCAAACCAAGCCGTAGTTCAGTGGATTGAAAGATATATAATGGTGCCTAGTTTACTAGGGCTTTGTGTGTAACTAGCCACAGCGATGGTGTAGGCTAGGTGCATTCCCAGTGATGTCTTGATCAAAGGGCTAGAATAGTTAGGATGTTGATCCTGTGACTGTGAGCGTTCTCCGGGGTAGCCCCCAGAGGTGGTGTGAACTTATTTGGGCATGTTCTATGCCGACTGCAAGTTGAGTTCTCGTGTTTGGAGCTGGTAACTGGTTTAAATGAGGAGAATTGGGATGGGATTTTAACGAGTTCTGTTCTCGGGGATTTTAATGAGTTCTGCTCTCGGGGATTTGATGAGTTTTGCTCTCGGGGATTTTAATGAGTTTTGCTCTCGGGGATTTTAATGAGTTTTGCTCTCGGGGATTTGATGAGTTTTGCTCTCGGAGATTTTAACGAGTTTTGCTCTCGGGGGGTTTGACGAGTTTTGCTCTCGGGGGGTTTGACGAGTTTTGCTCTCGGGTTTGCATATGGTGATTGTGAATTCTGTTATGTAAAGGGGAAGCCGAGTAGAATGGCTCGAGCTTCGATGGGCAAGTTTGATAATGCGGGATCTGGTTTCCATGTCTGGCCCTAAAGGTTAGGGTGTATCCTATGGAGCTTGAATCCTCAAAATTCTGGGCTGTCTCTAGCCTAGGTCTCGGGAAGGTCTTGAGGGTTGTAATGTGGGAAGGCTAAATGTGGTGTTAGCTGACCAGCTTGATTGTCTCTCCCTTATTGGATGGTATGAGTATTGATAGTTTTGAATTGATCGTTTTCACTACGGTCATGGTTTTTTGAATTCTTTGGGTTGACCTCTTAGCCCCGGTCATGGGATTCTTCATTTGAGTTGACCGTGTCTGGTCGAGAGATGTTGATAATTCTTTTTTGATCATGGCCGGCTTTTTTGTTTTGGCCTTTTGCTTTTTTCTCTTGGACTTTTGACTTTTTTGTCCAGTTTTTTTTTGTCGGTCAGACTAACACCTAAGGTAGGGTTTGGTTAGTCTTATTGGAAGGGTGTTTATTGTGGGAAGTGGGCTTGCCTCCCGTCTTGAACCCAAACTAGAAGGCTACCCAGATTTGTCATAGGATTCGATATGCTCCTGCTACGGGTAGTTATGTGGCTTTCTATACCAGACATGGAATAGGTAAAAGGAAAACACGGGCTCGGTTTCCTGCAGTCATTATAGATGTGCCTATAATAGTCACGTGCGTGTGCTCACAGTGTATGATGGTGTTCATCATGTTCTCGGAAACACATAAGGAAAGTATGTATGAGAAATAGAAAAGCTGATTTTATTGAAATGTGAAAAGAGGACAGAATACCGCTGACTCTGACTCTGACTTTGACTTTGAAATGAGGATGTAGGGTATCCTAGACTCGAACTCAGACTTAGACTCGAATCAAATCCGGACTCGGATGCTCGGTTGGTTGTTTTTTTTGGTAAGGTCTTTGATTGGAGCGAAAGACGGGTGCCACGACTCGCCTAAACTCGGCTTTGCGCAAGTGCAAGAGAGGGAGTCAAACTAGACACGGCCCGGGGTGACGGGTCGACAGAGACTCTTGGGTCGGGATACTCGAACGTTGATCTAGACGAGGTAACGACCCTGGCTTGGACTCGACCATGAGACTCGGACGGTGTATGAGGGCGAGTCCGAAAATGGGGCAACTGTGTTTGACCGCGTCGCGTGCTCGGACCAACCGTGGTGACCTAACCCTAGGTGACTCGAGTATTCGTAGCATAGGTACGACACGAAGAAGGCATCATAAGGAGCCGGTGCAGGATGAACGTAGGGTACCCCTTAAGGTGACCGTGGTTGACTGCTCGGGTGGAGGACAGCCCCCGAGTGGGACTAAAGACTTTGATAGGACTCAAATGGTGTGACATCTAAGTGACTCGAAAGTGGGGTACGTGAGACACGTGTAAGACAAGACCCTTAGAGCAACCGTGATTGATCGCTCCGCTGAAGGGTAGCCCCCCGAGTGAGGAAAAGACTAGACTAGAAAAAGACCGGAGACTGACTTCTAGATGGATGACCCGTAGACGGTGGGCCTTCCTTGGGATTCGGCAAAGTGGGCCTAGTCCCGTTCGAAGGAAGGTCTACGTGAGAATTCCCCAGACTTTGGACTCTAGTGTGTAAACGGGCTTCCCTTTGTAGGAGTCTGTCCTACGAAGGTGGGCCGTGCCTTGACAAATAAGGCGGACTAGGATGGGGTGGAAACCCGTGATGTAAGATCACCGGAGTTTCGACGCTATAAACTCTTACAACCTATGACAAGACCCGACACTGCTAAATACGGGAAGTCCTAAGAAGAAGAGGGTTTTGAAAAGAGAATTTGAATTTGAAAACCGAGCAAAGTCGGATTGGAAGACCCGATTTTTTTTGAAAACCGAGAAAAGGGGTATCGGGCCGAGATTTCGGGCTTTTTTTTTTTGAAAAGGTTTGGACAGCATACCGGCTAAAAATAGGCTATTTTGAGTCAAAATCATAAGTCCTAAATTCGGCAGCTTTCCGGGTTTTGAAAAAGATGGGTTTGAAAAGATGTAAGTTTTTGAAAAATGACGGTTTTTGAAAAGACCAAAGAAGATCAAGTAGCATGTAGTCATAGAATCAGTATAACGACGCCATGTATGCTCTTAGTCTAAGTCTCGGTCGGTCTGATAGGGTCTATACCAACAACGATCGCTTTCTCGTACTGAGGACGGACTCCCTAAGCCGAGTTGGTCTTAGGACATGCCGCAAAGTCTAAACGAGTTCCGCCATCGAAGTCTTTAGTGCATCCAAGTAGAAATGCACCGTGGTATAGTGGGACGTCGGTCACAAGTAACCGGCCCGGGATAGAACGGGGTTATGCATGAACCATTGAACTAAAACGTGTACATTACTAATCGAACGATTTCTTTTCGAATCTCACCCTGAGGATGCCGATGGTAAGTGACACATCAGTTAATCCCCAGCGGAGTCGCCAAATTGTGGACATGACATAGGTCCACCCCGACGCGGCGAAGCGCGGGTTTTGGGGAGGCGATAGAATTTCCATATGAGATGGATCGAATAGAATTTTAAATCGAAGTAGGAGTCGCCACCGAATTTTATGGTTATTCGGAACCGTTCGAACCCACTCTATGTCGTAGTGGGCCATACTTAAAGCCTGGCCCATTTCCGATGTCAGAGTTTATCGGGTTCGTCCCTTAGCATATCGATACCGATGCCGACTGGGCGGTTAATCGTATATTGAATGACTCTCGTTGCCAATGGTTTCGGACATCCGGAAACCACGGTTCTGAGTAAGGGGTGAGGGTACGTGTTGGGAAGTTCAGCGAGAACACCCAACCCCGCCCGCACTTAGCGGCCTTTACTAAGATATCGTTCGGTTTTGTGTACACGCGTTAGTTCGACGATGAAATGATATGCAGAGATTATTTTCCTTAGACATGTGAGGAAAAATAAATGGGTTGCTAAGTCGTTTAATGCATGTTAAACTAATAACGTCAAAGTTATTTTAGCATGTGAAGTTCGTTTTAGTCTAATAAAACGATAAAAAGGAATATATGAGAAAAAGTTGCTACAAACACGAGGAAACGAGTTAGTAACGATTGAAGTAATAATATATGAAATCGAAATCGAGAAGATAAAAATAATCAAAATCTGGAAAATATTACTAGAAACGTTGTTTTGTATAAAAAACGATGTTCGAGAATAAATAAAATAAAAAAAAAGAAAGAAAGGGTCTCGGCCGAGAACCGCGCGACCCGTCCGTGACTAATACGGGTCGTGTGGCAGCCTGAAATCGTCAACGTTTTTTGGAAAATTTTGATTAAATCGCGTACGAATATCGCATAATTCGTACTCGACTTAATATTCTCGATATTCGTCATATTCGATAGTTGATTATCGAATATTTAGAATAGTTTCGGAAAAGATGGAAATTTAGAAATCGTTTCGTAAAATAATAAAAATAAAACAAACGAAAACCGCAAAAAAAGGTCCGGACCGTGAGCTGTCCGGCCTTCGGACTTTGTTCGAAAATTATTATTTTTGATGAATCGTATACAAGTTATGAACTAACTTGTATTCGATCCATGTTTTCGATATTCGTCGTATTCGATATTCGATTATAAAATCGATATCGAATAGTCGGAACGATTTTAGAAAAGGTTTTAAAAAAAAAAAAAGTTTGTTTTTGAACGAAAAATAGGAAAAAGGAATTTTGAACGAAAAGTTGTAAAAAGATGATTTTGAACGAACAAAAAATAAAATGAAGTTGTCGAAACCTTAATATAATTCTTTTCGATACGATATTCGATTATATAGAATCGATATCATATTTTAAGAATATTCGATATAGGAAAATAGTTTTAGTAGTATCGATATTAGAAAATAAAAAAAAGGACCGACAAGACCCAAAAAAACGAGAGAAAGGGAAGAGAAAAGGGAAGAGACGGGTTTGATTTTGCACCCTCAACCTACATGCTTTGTGTTCTCGGTATAAGGCTCGTCGGACGGTGGCTTAGGCACAGGAGCGTCGAGATGATGTGGGTGAGTTAAGGTGTCGGTTTGGAGCGTGTGTGGGGCGTGGGATTCGGCCGGTTCGGACGGGATTGGCTTTGTCGGATTTTGGAGTTACTTCGGGATTACGTCGGGATTTTAGATGTTGCTTTTTTTCTGGCTGGCTTTTCGGTATTTTTTAGTCTGATTTTTTGTGTATTGAACCGTGTATCAACTGTCGAAGGGAGGGTCCTATTTATAGGAATTTCCCGACCTTGGTTTGGGAGAGTTTGAATACCGCTTAGGATAGGAAATGTAGGAATTCTAGGGAAATAAGAATTCTACTTTCTTGGCCAAGAAGAAAGGGATTTCGGCTGTTTGGAGGGTGCTTTGGCCGAGTGTTTTGCACTCGGTCCAGTGTTTGAGTCGGTTTATGAATAGGACTCCTGTTCGAGCTAGAATTACCGCTTGAGTAAGAAGCTGAGGAGTACGAGGATTCCGCTTTCTTGTGAGAGAAGAAAGAGAGGGAGACCGGCTGGTTGTGCATATTTGGCCGAGTGTTTGCACTCGGTTGGGTGTCTGAATCGGTTCTCGGCTAGGATTCCTACTCGGGATCGAATTCTACCTTAAACGGAATTGTTTATTATTTTTGTATAGCTGATTTTTGTAGTATCCGAATTCGAACCGGATTGGTAGGGTGACACGGCAGACTTTATGCCTCGAAAAAAAATCGTTGACCGGGTTTTGACTCGGTCGCTAAAAGACGGTTTTACCCCTGGTGACGGTTTCGACCCAAATTAGTGTTATTTGACTCGAAATGACCCACTGGGCCTGAATTCGAGGTTGGTTTTGTGAGATTTGTACTCCTTAAAATGTCTAAACCAAATGTCCATGATTACAAGCCCATATCCGAGTCTGTCAAAGCACGTTTACGTCCTATCATCATCGGGTGTTTGGCGGGACCTACTATAGACACCTGGCGGTCAAAATGTGGGTGTCTACAATATACTATTATCGTGGATTTGAATATGCAATTTTTTTAAAAAAAAATTAACCTCCTTTGGAACCGGTTGTCAATTAGAATAGGTTCCAATGATATGCCCTTTGGAACCGGTTCTAGGCTAGAATAGGTTCTAATGGTACACTTTTGGAACCGGTTGTGAATTAGAAAAGGTTTCAATGGTAAACCTTTGGAACCGGCTATGAATTACAACAGGTTCCAATAGGACACCTTCGGAACCGGTTGTAAATTACAACAGGTTCCAATGGTACACCTTTGGAACCGGCTGTAAGTACAATAGGTTCCAATAGTACACCCTTTGGAACCGGTTCCACCAACAACCGGTTCCAAAGGTCATCTTTGGAACCTTCTTACAACCGGTTCTAAAGCTCCGGACCAAAGGAATCTGCGGCAGTAGAACCCACGAAAAAAGGTTCCAAAGGGTAGTTTACAACCGGTTCCAAAGGGTTGTTTTCTACTAGTGTCGATTGCATATGCAGAGTGTTCATATATTCCACATTGTACTTTTGGAGAACTGAAGCGAATTGCTGCCAAAATTTTCTCTTATCAACATAACACAATTTCGTGTTTATCAGTGACATGGAACGTACAAGAACGAGTTTATTAGGTTGGAGTGATAAGGTCCCCGGTGATGAATCGTTCCAAAATTTATGGTTGATGAAGATGATGGGGATGAGGTGAATAGCGACTGGGACGATGACGATGACGATAAGGAAGAGGGGTTCATTGAAGCGCACACCAAGTCAGACAGTGATAGTGACGATAATTAGCAAGTCTATAGTTCTTTGTATTTTATTCAATACAAGTTGTAATTTATTTATTTGTAATTGGAGACTATTTTGTTAATCAATGAAATTCCTAGATTACCCTAAACTAATTGACTCTATATTTTAACTTTGCGCAAACATGTTTCTCGTAGACGTGATTATGGCAGGTGGCAGTGGAATGGTTCCGTTGACGGGTAGCAGTAGCCAGAATAATGACACTCCCGTGGACGAAGACGTGTCTGTTGTCGAAGGTGTGGACGTTGTACAAGAAATCGGGGCAACGGTGTACATGGCGACGCCTTCGAAGCCCTACCTTTCACGGCGGAAAGTGGATAGCGCTACTTGGTGAGTTTCAGTTGTTATAATCAGTTGTTTTATATATTTTTACTCATTTGTCTGCTTAATTAACATCCAAAATTACATGTATAGGTGGGATGACAAGAAGTACTCTGGTTATTTGCGTGATTCCGTAATCATGCCCTACGCGTCTACCCCTGGCGCCTACCGTAGCTGGACGGAGGTGCCCCAGAAAGCTCGGGACAACATGTATACGCAATTTGCGATAATTGCCTCGCCTGTCATTCTGAATTGTTCATTGCACGACTTATACATTAAATTATAACTAACAAATTATATTTTTGATAAACAGAAGAGAGTGCGTATAGACTTGGGGTACCACCTTAGATTCGACTACGAGAGTCGGATAAAGAAGAGAATAACTGGCATATTTCAGAGAGCAGTTCCGAGGGTTCAGAAGGCAGACTGGATTCCGGAAGAGAAGTGGGCGAAACTGAAACGGGAAGCAGGTGACCCAAACTTCAAGAAGAAGTCGGAGGTGAAGAAGTCGAACCGCAGAGGTGGGCAAGTCTACGGGGTGGCCAAACCCACCAGCTGCCTTGGTAGTCGAAGCACAGCAACAACTTTCAAGCTAATGGGAAGTGCTTATAACACAAGTAATCAATTTAAGTATAATTCAATATATTATTGGTAAATAAATGCTGAAAGTTCTAACATTGTTTTATGAAGGGCCCAACCGAAACCCCGGTACAGCTTTTGGAGAAGACGAAGAAGGGGAGGGATGGGAAGTGGATTGACCCCCGAGGACCGGAGATCGTTGTGAGTAGTAATAAAGTTTTTCAAGAAAATACTAGTCCCAAAAATTATGATGTGATAGTGTATATTGTTCTGAAAGTTCTAATAACGTTGTTTCCTGTTGCTGTTTCAGGAGAACTTTGAGAAAGCGGTGGAGAAGGCACGAGCTTCTGATCAGTCACCGAACACCTTGAAGATCTTCCACGATGTCACGGGGGGCTACAACCAGAAGAAACGGTTCTGGGGGATAGGCAACGCGGCGAAAGATCTCTTTCGCCCATGCTTGAGTCGTGGTAAGGAGTCATCTGCGGACATGTACTTCCCCACCGGTGTCTCCAAGGAACGTACTGTTAACGATTGCATGGAGGAGAAATTCAAGAGACAAGAAGAGTGCCTGCTGACATTAGAAGAGACAGCAAGAGCCCAACAGAAGAGGTTGGAGGAGCAGGACAGGTTTATGAAGATGATGAGGGAAAGGTGGACCATGGAGAATGAAACCTGCAGCGGTGGACCACGTACTAGTAGGCGCGATGACAACAACGACGATGGTCATCCCTTTAGGTCGGAGCAGCTTCAGCCGCTTGTGTAGGTAGTTCGTCTCTTCTATGTTACTTGTTTAGATTATGGTTGTGTATATATTTCTAAGTCACCAACTCCTAAATAGAATTGTGAACCTATCACATGTTTTCTTTGTAATATATTTTTATTTTCTATAATAGTACACTGGTTTAGATTTGTTGAGTTTTGTGGAGTTTTATGAAGTTATGTGAAGAAGATATGTAGGTGAGCTTTGATTGAAGTTTTGGGTGAATTTTGTGGCGGATGTGCTGCTGTTGTGGTTTGTTATAGAAGTCGGATGTAATTGCAGGTTGGTTTATTTCTGCTCATATGGGGGGCTAAAAACAAACAAATATCGTCATTTTGTAACCGACATTGAGTTGGATTAGCCGACGCAACATCAAATTTCCGTTGACTCTGTGTTGGCTAATCCGACGCAGATGCGCCCAGTCAATGAGCACTGCGTCGGATTAGCCAACGCAGCGTTGACGAAAATTTGACGTTGCGTCGGCTAATCCGACGCAGTACTCTTTGACTGCGCGCGTTGACCAACTAATTATCGCGTCAGATTAGCCGATGCAAAGTCAACGCAAAACGCTTGCGTCGGACTAACCCACGCAAAAAAAATTGCGTCAAATTATAATGGTGGTCCTTTGCGTCGGCTAATCCGACGCAATCAATAAATTGCGTCGGATTTCGTACAATTGCGTCGGATATGTCCGCCGCAATTCTGACTTGATTTTTGTAGTGTATTCACCCCCGTTATCGGAATAAATTTGAATAATTTGACGATTAAAATATTTTACAACGAGGGCACGAAATCGATTAAAAACCGAGAAGGTTTCAGAATTTTTATTTAGTGGATACAACCAAATATAACGAGTGAAATGATCGACAAAAATAACAAAATATTTAAAACCATCAAGTGATAGGACAGGAGAAATCCACACATCAAAAAATAATAATTCAAGTGGAGCGGTGGAGTGAAGAGTGGAAAAAGAAAAATGTAGTTTATGACTTTTATTTGTAGAGCAAGCATTACAATGCGTAAAAGACTCGAAAATAGATAGATTAGCTAGGCGACTAATAGTAGTAATAGTAGAGGAGGATGGGTGACCAAGATGGTGATGCCACTCATGTGAGACGGTAGGGGAGTGTGTGAGATAGAGATGAGGCGTTTTTAAGTTGGCCTTGAAGAAGCACTCGCCCTGTCGACTGGTCCTGCAAACAACAAGATGTGGCGGAAAAATTAGCAATAGCATTATTTTCGAGACAAAATTGTGAGATAGATATTATATTGCAAGATATAGAAGGAGCATGTAAGACACGAGAAAATTTAATAATTCAAGGAGTATAGATTGTGAAAGAACCAATATTATTTATGGAAAAGGGAGTGTTATCACCAAGAAGGTGATTGTCGTTCCAGTCATAGGGGGCATGAAGTGCAAGATTGGCAAGGTCATGGGCGATGTGGTGAGATGCGCCACTATCTAGGATCCAATTTGGATCGGGTTAACTTGTGGTGGAGATGGTGTTAACACGAGGATTGGGACGGCGAGTTTGATTAGTTGGTGGGGGGGGTCGGGTGGGTATGATGATGTGAGGGTAAAGGGACTTGAAGATAGTGCAAGATTCGACGTAGTGAGCAGGGACATGACACCACTGACACTTCCCTTTAAAGGGAGGAGCAGTGGAGCCGGATGAAGGGTTGGTGATGCGAGCCAGATTGTCGTATATCTAACGTGATCAAACAAAATTTATATAAATCCAACTAACTACTATGCAGTAATGGTAAGTCGGAATCGATCCACATGGATGGTTAAAGCAATCGGTCAAGTCTAAGTTTAACTGCTTTAGGGTCTGAGAAGGGTGTTAGAGGTGATAAAACTAAACTAAGATAGTTGATTTAAAAATAACTAAAAAGAGAGACAATGAGAGGAAAAGCGTTAGGGGGAGTGGGAAGTCAGAACAAGGTACATGAATCCAAGAGTCACGGAAATTGTCACAAGGTCGATACATGAAAGCCACCTTTCGGTTTCCTTACCCAATCTAGTTAAATCCCACTTTTGCGATGAGAAAGCTATGGTCTCAAGACGAGATTACCCAAACCCCGAGTTTCCCCACATTGGTAAGGGTGAGTTAATGCTAACTAAGTTGATCAGGCAAAGTCAACAAAAACACAACAATCTTATACAAGATAAATCACCACAAATGCATCAATTTTAATAAACCCTCGGTCCATGAAGCCCAAATTCCTCCTCCCCTAACCCCTTTAACTAAAACCTACTCAATATTCGTGGGAAAATTAATAAGAGAAATAAACAAGAAAAACAAGCTAGAATAATTCATGCTAGAAATGAGAAGAAAATTAAATCCAACACAATAATCCCTCTTATACTAAGAGGATAGGAAATGCTACAAATACGCTTACATGTAACTCCCTAATGCAATTTTTTCTCTCCAAATCACTATTAGTTCAATAAGAAAACAAAAAGTTACTCTATATGAGTAATGTTTTCTATCTTAATTCAAGTCAAACTAAATATTTGTATAAATTAGATGAAAAAAATCTCCAATAATTAATTTTTATTTATGGAGTATGAAAAAAAATAGACATTTATTATACGGATTTATTTTGTACTCCGTAACAAAACAAAAATGTCAACCTATCGAATTCAAGCGTCGACGTAAAAAATTATAAAACATTTGATGAGTGGAAAAACTATATAAAACAAAATTTATTTTTATTTTATATATATAAATAAAATTTATTTTTTTATTATATAAATAAAAAAAATAAATATGAGGATGTATTTTTATTTTAATTTTAATATATAAATAAAATATATTTTTTTTATCTAATAATATTTGGAGTATTATGTCATCTTCTAATTTGTTAACAAAATTTATAACTGATTTTAATATATATGAGGATGTATTTTGTTTCATGATAAAGAAAAGCAAAAATTGTAGTAAAATACTTCCTCCATCCCAAAGAGATGTTCCCATTTGATATGGGCACATCTCTTAAAGATTAATATAGTTTATTGCAAGTAGGTCCAATATGTAGAGAAAATATTAATGTATAAACAAATGCAATTTGGGTCAATTCTACTAACGTGGTTTTTTAGGTACGGAGTAGATAGGTAGTGTTGATAAGGGTAGTAGTTTAAAATAAACTAACCAAATAAGAAAATAAAGCAAATGTGAAGATGTTAGTGGGATTTTCCATTTAGGAAAGTGGGAAGAAGATAGTGGGATGGATGGAGTATTATTATTAGCTTTGTAAAAAACAAAGTGTTCAGTAAAATATATAAGTACGGAGTATTAAATCAGGGCCGTCTCAAAATGAATGGAGGTCCGGTGCAAAAAAAAAATTTGAGGCATCTTATTTCATAAAATTAATGCAATATTTCATAATATTACAATTTTTTATTAAAAAAAGTAGGGAGCATAATACTATTACAAAGTCCAACGATTTCCTTAACTATGACGCTGAAGTTTCTTGTAAGCGCTTCTTCCTGCTAACTTTTGCCGAAGCAAACTCGTCAATCAGATTTTTAAAGTCTACCTTCTCCAACAAATCAGCCTCGATGGCTATCAATGCTAATCCATTAAGTCGCTCTTGTAACATCGTAGAACGCAAGTAAGATTTCAATATCTTAAGCTTGGAAAAACTTCTCTCCGCCGAAGCAATTGTGACAGGAATAGTCAACAAAATTCTATACACAACAAATGCATTAGGGAAATAACTTTTGTGTTTCAAAAACCTCAATATATCCATGGCATTCATTTGTTCATTAGGCAATATGGGAAAATAGGATTATACATCTGGTTGTACAGTAGCATTGTACAACCAAGACAAGGTTTTTGAGCTTTTGTGTGTATTTTATTGAGCTTATAAAAGTTTCTGAGCTGAGTTGTAAGTTTTTGAGCTTAGACATTTATGTGATTTAAATCGACAACTTTACACTAAAGCTCGGAAAGTTTACAGCAAAACTCAAAATCTTTTTGATAAAGCTCAAAATCTTAAAGTCAGTTGTATATAAAGTTATGTACAACTGGTTGTATAATCCTCTAATTGGGCAATATGTCTTTTAACAACATTAACTCCATATACAAGTCATTTCCATCAATATCACATCGTTCACCATTCGTTAGTGACATTTGAAGTTTAATACAAGAAGATTTTAAACTAGGATTATCTAATAAGTGCAAATTATTAGAAGTGAACAAAAAACCAAATACATTTTGAAAATCTTGATATTGTTCAAATCTCCTCTTAAGTGAAACAATAGCTTGATCAACTATGAATAAAAAATAATTCACTCTAAAAGATCCCTCACTAGTTTGCGAAACTACCTCAGATGTATTTTGATCCTCATCAAAATGTCTCTTTCTTCGAATTTCACGCCTCTTCGGAAACACTGGATCAACATCTAATTCACAAGCAATTTCTTTTGCTAAATTTATGGCATTAGAAAATCCAGTGTCTCTATAGTCTTCAAAAAATAAAATCAATTTTTCAATATCTTCAATTGCTAAATCAATAACCATAGTTTTTGATTGCAATTGTTTACTAATGAAATTTATTCTATATAATACATCATACCAAATGACTAGTGCAACCAAAAACTCAAAATCACCAAGCTCATTTGTAGCCAAAGATTTGGCTTCACTTCTTATTTTAGAGTCATTATCAACTTCTCCTACTTGAAGTAACGCTTCACGTACTTCTGCAATTTGAAATCGAATAGCTTTAACACTATCAACACGACTCTCCCAACGCGTAGGAGATAAAGGTTTTGGTGTAAGTCCTTTTACATTATCTTTCAGTATGTCCCATCTCTTTGAAGAGTTGGCAAAAATAGTATATATTCTTTGTATGACTCCAAAAAAATCTTTAGCTTTACCGCACGAGTTGGCCATATCACATAATGTCAAATTAAGACTATGAGAAGCACAAGCAGTAAAAAATGCTCTAGGATTTATGTCTAACAATCTTTTTTGAACTCCTTGATGTTTACCCTTCATGTTAGACCCATTATCATAACTTTGACCCCTTACATCATCAACATCAAGTTCAAGGGACTTCAACTCATTTAGTAAAACATCAAAAAGTCCTTGACCGGTTGTGTCTTTTACATGGATAAATCCTAAAAATGATTCTTCAACACAAATAAAATTTGTAGACACATCAACATATCTCAAAATCAACGACATTTGTTCTTGGTGACTTGAATCAGGAGTACAATCAAGTATCACAGAGAAATATTTAGCTTTTTTCACATTTTTTATTATTTCATATTTAATTGCGGAAGCAATGAGAAGAATTAATTCATTTTGAATGGTAGGACCAAGATAATGAACATGAATATCATCATTAGTGATACGACGTACATGCTCTTGAATAATAGGGTCAAACTCCGCTAACATTTCAATTAATCCCAAAAATTGCCATTGTTATCCTGATACAATCTTGCATTATCACCACGAAATGCCAAGTTGTGCTTCGCTAGAAACTTTACAGCACTTAGGATTCGTTGTAATACTTTTATCCAATGATCTCTCTCTCGTTCTTGTGTTTGTTGTACATTTTTATCAATTGTTTGGTTCTTTTCTAGTCGTTCACGTAAATCATGCCAAGTAGTCATATTTGTGATATGCTCGATACCCATTTCATGCTCCTTAAGTCTAGCACTGACATGAGCCCAATCTTCGAAACCCTCATTAGCTAATCGACCTATGGCCACACCTTTTCTAAAAACTTTACAGCAGAAACAAAATATTTTATCAAGCTCTTTTGAATACACTAGCCAATCCCTATCACACTTTTCTCCATTTGGTAAAACTTTAGTGTAAAGTGTTGAACTAAATCTTCTAGACAGTTTACCTTTAGGACCTTTTTCAACAGATAAATTTCTCTTAGGACCTTTCCGAGCTAAAATAGTGATCATTTTAGAATTAAGTCCTTCCCAATTTCGCGGATCAAATATATCTAACTTGCTCTCCATATGATTCTCATTTTCGTTTTCATCTTGATTAATATTATCGTCTGAACTATCACAGTTATTTTCAACGGTATAATCATTAGCATTATCACAATTAAAATCACCAACACCAATATCATTATTATTATGATTAATACCATCCGAATTCATCACATTTTCATCCTCAACAATTACATTATCATTCAGAGTAGTATTTTCAGTGGTAGTATTAGAATTTCTTGTCAAAAATTTATCAAGAGCTCCAGTTTGAGATCGAATTAATTCTTTTTTCTTACGCTTTTCAGCCCCGGAATCAAACTTTCGAAACATAATAAAGAAAATAAATTTGAGAAAGAAACAACCGTATAGAAAATGACTGAAACAGGCCGAAATAATGTCGAAAAATGACAAATGAAAGTTTGAAACACGAACTGTCGGAACTCGGAAATTCCCAAATCACACTCACCTGCAACAAAATTTAAAACACAGTACAACAACAAAAAAATTAGAATTTGAAATTAAAACACAAATAAAAAAGCGAAGTATATGGAAACAAAATTGCAAAATACATATTCAGATTTCAGAAACATAAAACTATACGGGTCACAATTTACAAATTAAACAAGTCAAAGGCAATTTCACTATAAGCCTATAAACATGAGAACTTACTTTGTTTTTGAATCTGATTTGTTCAAGTAATCCCAAATTTGCAAATATGGTGATTTTTGGTTGCTTTTGTGAGAGTGGAAGGAATATGGAATAATTGAAGATTAGAGACATAGTACTGTATAATTTTTTTTTCCAAGTTTTATAATAATAAATTGATAATTACATATGGAAAAGATCAAATTATTTAAAGAAAATTTCAGAAATCGTGGAGTTTTTTTGTTTTGGAAAGGGTAGTAAATAAAGGAGATCAAAAATTGGAAGAAAGAGAGTAAGAATCATTCATTCATTCTCCACTAACGTCACTTTTGAATTTTTTTTTTTAATATGTCCAAGTTCATTGTTTAACACTTTGGGCCCCAAAAATATGAGGCCCCGTTCCTTTGCCTACCCAGCACAGCCCAATCAACGGCCCTGTATTACATAAGATTACTCGATTATTTTCGGCAGTTTTAAATATTTTCTCAAATCAAAGTCTAACTATTAAAAATGTGAAAAGTTAATAGGTTACCAATTAGATATTTATATGTAATCACTAAGTATAAAATTCTAAATATACCGTGCATTACTGCGCGGGATTTGTACTAGTGGAGATTTCAATAACATAAATATAAGAAGAACAATCGAAAAACAATAAATTAAGGAGAAACTAGAAAAGAAACTAATTAAGGAAGAGAGAGAATAAATGAATGTACCAACAATGGAGGAAAATCAAACGAAGAAGATGAAGATAGACATAAATATTAAACTTTGATGAAGAAATACAAGAACTTTGTTACCCAATCCTTGCAATGCCTTCAATCCTCTAATTGAATCTAAATCTAGACTAATGTAGTTACTAGATTCAAATAATAAAGAGTAATCTAAGCTAATGGAGTTTTTTAGATCTAATGAAGCTCTCTAATGCGGACTAAAAATGAAGATTCTACTAGAGTGTGTTATGGTAGAAATCTAGGGTTAGCTATATATACAAAGCCTTAATGGGTCATTAAGACAAAGCCCAAAACTGATTTTTGCTTGCTTGGTGAAACTTCACTCTTCGGGTCTTCATAGGGTGAAACTTTGCTCTGCGAGTTTCTGGAATTCTTGTGACTTTTCTATTGGGTGAAACTTCATCCGATGGTTTCGACCGGTCAGTTCTTCTTCCATGATGCAAAATTCGGGGCGCCATTCCCGTCGGGTGAAACTTTACCCGATGGGTAAAAGTTTCGCCCAGTCAACCCTTCTTCTTGAAGACCTTCAGAGATGCAGGAATGTCATCGGGTGAAACTTCACCCGACGAAATCTCATCGGGTGAAACTTTACCCGATGGATTCTCTCTCTTCTTTCCTTGGATTTCACTCTTTATGGTTCAGTTTTTCTAGCTTGGTGACAAATTCTCGGACGGTATTCCACTCTCCTTTGTGCTCATATAAGCTCAGATATGCTCTCGAAAGAATTCCTATCAAAACAAATAGAAAAACTACCCAAAAACACATAAAATGCACAAAAGGGACGCTAAAGCGAGAAAGATTTGGATAAGGCGATAATCGCACATAAATCTCACGAAAATGATAGAAAAACGAGCCTAGATGGGTGGAAAATCGAGCCAAATTTGACGCACATCAATTGGCGGGTGTAGGTACGATGCCGGTGGGGTTGGGCGTGTGGGGGGGATTAGCGAGGCAAAGTTAAAATTTTGCTAGACTTGTCGTGAGCCTCCAAATTAAATTTTTCATCCACTTCTAACACAAACTAGTAGTTAGTGAAAGTAAGGGCCGAACCCACAAGGAAGGTGATTATATCGTTTTAAATGTGTGTAAATCTATATAAATTAGTAAGTAAATGGGGAATTTTAAAGTGTTGATTCTAAATCTAATAATCTAATTAAATAAACTTACGAAATGAAATAAACTAATATAAATAAACGATGCAACAATTATGAGAAAAATACTTGGAGCAAGTAATAACCATCATCAAGTTTACAAATTGATCATTGACTCTTCTATTTCACTTTAACATAGAATACTTTGCTATGAAGTTTAGTCGACTTCTAATTCCACTTATTAATATTTATAAGATATGAGAAGCATACTCAAATAACCCTTATGATAAATTCGATTTAAATCAAGTGCCTAAATCGCATCAATATGTAGATTAGAACGATGAAATTTATTAGCAAAGATGAAAGAATGATTACTCAAGCAGTATCACTTTGTTTCATATAAGTTTAATCCTTATAACTCAACAACGATGAAAAACATACAAATTGGTGAATTATATTTGCTACTCGGATATAGTTAAACAAACAAAATATTCATTTAACTATTCTAGCAATTATTTATCTATAACAACAACTAGGTGATCAAGCTAGAAGATGAATTAACAAACCAAAAATTATTATAAATTAAACTTGATATTCTAATAATAATGTAAAATAGAAACGAGTCTTACAATTCTTTAAACTTGAAAGGCTTCAATAACTTGTTCCAAGATTAAGAAGTTAGCCCTCCATACAAAAGAAATACTTTCAAAATAAACTAGAAGTGTATGTGTTTTTGAGAATTATAAGTGATAATGTGTCTTTGATGATGAAAATGATGTTGATCCTCTCCCCTTTATATAGTCATCCATGGAGCATCCTCACCAAAAGTTCATAAAGCCTCATAGCAATGACCATCATAAAGGAGAAAAGTAATGTTCATGAGTAAAGAAGAGAGAAAAAAGAATCTAATAATGCAAAATAGAATCCTAGAAGGAATCTTATGCACAAAACTGAGCCTCCACCTGTAGCAGAAATGCCTCCACCTGTGGCAAACTGTCAAATCCTCCACCCGTGGCAAAAAGTAGCAAAAAGTGACCCCGTCTGTGGCAAACTTAATCCTTCACTTTCTCCTTGGTTTTGAGCTTCCACTTATAATTAAGGCTTCATGTGTCATCACTTCCAATATTTTGTTATCTATTAACCTAAAACACATTCATTTGATATCCTAATCTCTTTTCACTCCTTAATCCATATTTTACACATTTTTTTACATTCCCATCGATTAGGACTTATGCATAATTACCGTTCAAAATACACACAAGCCCACAAAATTGTCATCTAAATAACCTTTATTAGTACCTACTAAACTAGAGTAATCAAAAGGTTAGCGGGTGTAGGTAGGATGTCGGTGGGGTTGGGCGTGTGAGGGGATTGACGCAAGGATGAAGGGCGGTGGTAGGTGATGTGGGCGGAGGCCGGTCCATGAGTAGTGAGGGGTGAGGGGTTATGTTGGCGAGAAAGGTCAAATTGGATGAGTCTTTCATGGAGGGCATCAAAGGATATGGTAGTATCACGGTGTTTGACTGCCTCAATTAATGTGTGATAAACCTCATAATCGAGCCCATTGAGCACCCTTGCAACGATATCTTCCTCATCCATCGGTTTGTCTAAATTGACAAGTTCATCAACACACGAGCGCACAGCCTGCATATAATCAGTAGCAGATAAGTTATTTTTGGAAATATTATTAAGACGATCCTTAATATGGAGGATATGTCCTCGAGAAGAATTGACATAAGTGGACTGGAGATGTGTCCAAATTTCAGCGCACGTCTTGCATGGATTCAAGAAGGGCGTTGAAGAGTTTATGGATCCCAAGTACCTAAGAGGGGGAGGGGGTGAATTAGATACCTTTTAAAATTTTAACTCAAACATTATTAATTAAAGAGAGTTAAACTAAGTGGACAACTAAATGAATTAGGAAGTGAAGACTAGTAAATGCAACAGTCAGTCTGACCGTGACATATTTGCCTTGGCAATGGTTTAAGCCACAGAGCAAATGTCACAGTATGGTAGACTGTGGTCTGACTGCCTCTATTTCTCTTACCCAAGCGTAATGTTACAGAGAAATATTACAGTATATCGACTGTTACATTTACTTTGAAAAACACTACTGAAGTTAATATTAATCCACGAACAAATTAAAGCGAAGCTAAACGACATGTGTTCTACGTTGTATACAGCGGAAATAAAGCGAGAAGATTGAACACATTACGTTTTTGAATTGGTTCGGCCAACACTCTAAAGGCCTACGTCCAATGCTTTTCTTATTAATAATTGTTAAGTAATCTACTCCGAAAACTTAAACACTTACAATAAGAACCCCATAACCTACTCCGCTTACGACTCTCGAGTTTGGAAGACTACTCCGTCTCCTAACTCTCCAATGACCTACTCCGGTCACGACCAATAGCCTACTCCGGCTACGACTTTGAGTTTACGAGACTACTCCGTCTCTAACTCACCAATGACCTACTCCGGTCACTACTCTTAATAACTTAGAAAAGTTACAAGATTACAATCTAACCAAGTTAGACAAGAGTATTCAAGACTCAATGTAGCAGTTCGTTCGACTGTGACTTTTTGAAGACTTTGAAAATATTTTGCAAAGAGTTTTAAGATTAAAACTTTTGATGAACAATTTGCAATGTGAGATTTTTGTATGCTGAAAGTCTTGGAGAATAAGTGTGGTGGAGCATCTCCTTTTATAGAGGAGCAAAAATCAAGATTGGAGCTTCTTTAGAGAAGTCAACACTTTTAGGAAGGAGCAAAAGAGTTGGTCTTATCAAGGAGACATAAGAAGGGCAATCTTGAAGAAGTGAAACAAGGAAAGCAAGTAAAGAGTTTTCCAAATAAAAGAGAAGGATGAAGCTCAAGGTTGAAGCCAAGCAAAATAGGACAAACACTACTTTTGAGGCAACCACTTTAGGAGAGAGAGAAAACTCTCTTTTGGGTTTTAGTAAAAAGCTTCACAACCATTTTGGGGATTATTTGGGAAAACGTTTTTGATCAAGCAAAAAGCACTTGCTTGCTCACCACTACACTTAAAAGTCAGTTTTGAAAAGATTTAAAATGATAAAAGCTTTGAGGTTTGAAATCTTTTCCTTTGAAGAGGGTCAAACAGAAGTAACAGTCAACCGAACTGTTGCAAACAGTTGGGTTGGCTAGTTACTAGAACTAACTACAATGTGCCAAAAATTCTTATCTTTACAAAGTGACACTCATTGACATTCTTGATTCTTTGGGTAGCTTGTCTTGATCTTTAATCAATCATTCTCAACATTCATCAACTAATTCTCAATTAAGCACAACCTGAAAAGTTTGAACTAAGAAAACATAAATTAAATAGGCTAGTCATCATCAACAACCCAACAAATTCCCCCTTTGATGATGACAAGCCTAATAAAAAATAAGTATTTTTGAAGTTCCCCCTCAACAAGTTAGTCGATCACAATCATCACACAAATTAGAATTCACATAAGAAAGGGAGATTAAGCTTTGAAAAAGGAGAACAATACCTAAACCATTTAGAAGACATAATCACTTAGATACTATAGCAAGGAAGGATTAAAATGAACGACTAACTACGCATGCTTTACCTTTTCCCCCTCTTGGCATCATCAAAGAATCAAGGAAACACACCTTAGTCAAAGTAATATCATAGAAACATAAGCATATGACATATAATAGCAAAGTCAAAATAGGTTCAGGGACAACAGTCACTAGGACTGTTGCAAATAGTGTCAAAGATACAAACTAAAGAGTTCTTTAAAGAAATGAAGGGGAAGGGGTAGTGAAAACAGTAGGTTAAATACTTGAAGGAAGTGGGGGGTGAAAGGAGTCAATCATCATCATAAACAAAGTCGTCATCATCCGCCTCTCCCATATTGACACGGAGAGATTTAAGAACATGGAGATCGGCTAGCATTTTGGTAACCAATTCCCTTAGTGGTGACATTTTCAATGAAAAACAGATGGTACTTTTGCAATAATTAAGTACATGGATCTGCTTGGAGTTATTTTTTTTTTGAGGTTGATTTTGGGGATAATAAAGATTGATAAGAGAAGAAGATGGTAGGAAAGTGAAAATGAAGTATGGATAGATATTTAGTGGAGATAAGGAATAATAGAGAGAGAGAGAGACAAAGTTAAAAAGAGGAGTAAAGAAAAAGAGGAAGATAAGACGCAGACATTTGTTAGCAGTTTTTTTTTTTAATTTTGAAAAAGGACAAGACTAATTATATATATTTATTTATTTATTTTTATATTTTTTTTTGGAATAAAAAAAGACAATCAAGACTAAGTTTTTTTTTTTGACTTGAGAAGAGAGGAAGGAAATAGAGAAAAATGGAATTAAGATAGCGAAGTCAGACATTCTCGACGAAGTATTATTATTATTTATTATTTTTTTATTATTGGAATTTTTTTAAGAGAAATAAGACAATGAAGACTAAGTACCTTTTTTTTTATTTTATTTTTCATTTTTTTTTACTGCTAACAAGTGTCAGAAAAGTGATGGAGAAAGGGTTACTAATTGGAGAAACAAGAATGGAGGGAAGTATTAAGGGAGATTCTAACCATTTTTTGTTTATTATTATTATTATTATTTTTTTTTTTGTAATCCAAAACAGTCCAAAAATTCAACCAAATTCAAAAAGAGAGAGGATGAGAAATGTGATGATGATGATGATGACTTGAGGAAGGAGGGACATAAATGAGAAGGAGAGAGGAGATGTTGGAAGATGAGATAACATGTGAAAGGGTGAGCAGGTATTGGGAAGAGGAGAGTGTTTAAAGAATGGTAGGATAGCTTTTTAGAGATAGTAGGTAGGTAGAGGTAGGTATTTATTTAGGGGTTAATATATGGCAGTGGATAAAGATGAGAAGTAGGGGATAGACTTTTTAGTAATAGGGGTAGGTATTTTAGTAGGAGTTTGAAAAATGGGGGGATGGATTTATTTAGTGGGTAAAAGATATGGAAAAACGAAAAAACTCAATGGGTAGTAGTCAATTAACATTAACACACATTCTAATCATACACATATTAATCACATACTTAGAAAAAATACGATACAACTAGAATAAGGGAAAATGATTCTTCTAACCAATCATGCGAGGAAGCAAGTAAGCATACGGAATTAAGTCGAACAATTAATCAAACCAAGTTCAAGTCGAAACTTCTCGAATTGGTCTCTTGCTAAAAGTTTAGTAAATATGTCGGCTATTTGGTCTTCAGTATTACAAAAAAAAATTAGTTTAACATGACCCTTTTCTATGTGATATCTAAGAGAGTGATGACGGATATCAATATGTTTAGTTTTAGAATGTTGAATCGGATTTTTGGAATGTTAATCGCACAAGTGTTATCACATATAATGGGAATGGAGTCGAAAAACATATCGTAATCCACAAGTTGTTGACGTACCCATAAGACTTGAGAACAACAATGAGCGGCACTAAAGTACTCACTTTCGGCCGTTGAGAGGGCAACCGTGTTTCGCTTCTTAGAACCCCATGAAATGAGACAAGGGCCCAAGACGATGGCAACACCGGATGTACTCTTCCTATCGACCTTGCAACCCGCATACTCCGCATTGGAATATCTCGGACAACCAACAGCCCATCTGACTGTGACTTTAAAAAATTTCTTATCCATTGAACTTCTTATTCCTTCGATTTGACTGAGTTCTTCTTGCATTGCAATCGGCAGCCAGCAACAGTCAAGGCGACTGTTACATTTGGTAGTTCGATTTGTGAAGCAGAGGCGTTGCATGCATAGAATCTTGTCTTAGTTCTGGATTTTAAGTCACTGGTCAGATTTGAGAGAGAACGTGAGCTTTGATGCTTCCACTTCCTTGGAATGAAATTTGCATCTTCCCCCTCAGCTGTAACAGTCTCTTCGACTGTAACTTCTTGGCTGGAAGTTGACGCTTCCACACCAATCTCTAAGGACACTTCTGGTCCTTTGTCTTTAGAAGTTGCTTGAGTGTTGGCAGGAGCATTATCAAGAGGGTTATGAGTTCCCCCTGAACTTGTACATTCCTCCGTAAGTAACAGTCTGGTGGACTGTGACTCAGCAACTTCCTCATTTTCGCTTCCTCTAAGTGTGCTTTCATTTTGAGCAAGTCATATTTCAAATTTCTCATCTTCTTCATTATTTTGTACCTGCTCAAAAGGACTAGATTCATCAAAGATGACATGCACACTTTCTTCCATCATCATAGTTCATTTGTTATAGACTTTATAAGCTTTACTATGATTGGAATACCCTATGAACATGGCCTCGGTCCTAAAGTTTCTAGGCAACTTACTAGCTACATAACAACATTTTTCTAGTCATGCTTTCAAGAGTCCTTTTCATGTGTTCTATGACACCATTTTGTTGAGGGGTTCTAGGGGTCGAGAAGTTGTGATCCATTCCATTGTCAACACAATGAGCACCAAAAGATAAGTTCTCTAATTCGGTTCCATGATCGGTTCTTATTGACACTAATTTAAGGTCGAATTTATTTTGAACCCTTTTTAACCAAATAAGAAATTCATCAAGTGCTACATCTTTGGAGCTCAAGAATAATGTCCAAACAAATTTTGAATAATCATCAACAATCACGCACACATAACGACTACCACCTCTACTTCGAACTCTCATGGAACCACATAGATCAATATGTAACAGTTGCAGTGACCGTGACATTCTAACAATAATTTTGGATCTAAAGGAGCTTCTAACATGTTTTTCATTTAGCACATTAATCACACTTTGTCAAAGTCAAATTACATGTTAGGAAAATCATCTACAAGATCTAATCTTCTAAGTGTATATAGAGTTTTAGCACTAACATGTCCAAATCTATTATGCCACAACCAAGGATATTTTTTTTTGACACTAATGCATGACATGTTTGACCACTCAAGGTGTTTAAGTCGGTTAAGTACATATCTTTTACACGTCTTCTTTTAAGCAAAACCTCATGAGTAGTGGCATCTACTATACGACACAAATTAGTACTAAACTCTATCAAATAATCATGATCACACAATTGAGAGATACTAAGAAGATTGTTGTTTCAAACCTTTGACAAGCCGCACATTGTCGACACAAACTAATGAAGACTTACCAACCTTTCCAAGTCAATTACTTCACCTTTCTTTTTGTCTCCAAAAGTTACCATGTCACCATCATATGCTTCAAGTGAGAGGAATTGGCTTTTGTCTCCCGTCATGTGACGAGAACATCCACCGTCTAGATACCAATTGCGGCGGCCTCTCACCAAGCCCTACAAAAAGATTAAGGGTTAAGTTTAGGAACCCAAACTTGTTCGAGTCCCTTTGTCACAGTCTGCTCGATCGTTGCTTTTCTAATTCAAACTTGTTCATTTCTTTTGATGTTGTGGTTTTTGAGTTTACAATGGTTATGCACATGACCAGTTTTACCACAGTGATAACAAGTGATGTATTTGGGAAGTTTCACATATTTTCTTTTCCTAAAGTTTCTTTTAGTAGGATCTGGATCATATATGTTACAGTCCGGACGACTGTTACATTTAAACCCTTTCCCACCCTTTTTACGATACAAGTCATCTTGTTGAGCAAGAAAATTAAGCACGGTTTGACTTTCTTCCCAAGTTCTATAGACACGTCTAGCCTTAACTAACTCATCTATGGTTGTTTGAATGGTCGATGTAAGGGACTCATTTTCTTTTGATACTTTCTTAAATTTTTCTTCAAGAGTGTTGCATTTGACTTTGTACTCACGAATAATCATATCTCTTTGCTCAATTAGACCCTCTAAGTTGTGAGCACATGCTTCAAGATGTAAAATCTTGGAATTTGAAGAATTAAACTCACAAATTTTTTCTTTAGCAACCTTTTCTTGAAGTTTTCTTAAATCCCCTTTGACCAAGTTAAGATTGACCTTAAGACACTCATTTTCTGTGGACAACTTAATCAACTTAAAGTTAAAAGACTCATTGCACTCAGGTGGTTTAGACGCTTCTTTTTGGAGATCATGGAGTTCACTTATCAGACTCTTATTAGTCTTTTTCAGATTTTTTATCTCATCTTTCACTTCAGAAGTCACAGTCTCACTGTCTGTTACTTTAAGCAAATCTTTAAGATGAACATTCTCAATAGCAATTTCCTCAATTTCTTCTTGCATAGCTAAAGACCTTTTATTTTGAGAACGACACCTATCAAAAAGACTATCAAGAAGTTTACATACCTTGTCTTTTGAGTAAATTCGGACTTTAGCTTTAAGATTTTTTACCTCTTCATCGGAGTCAGAATCGGAGTCATCAGGATTGGCCATGAGACACCTAAGAAGTTCGATTTTGGAGTTTTTGGTGAGACACACTTTTGCTTCAAACTCTTCTTCTATGAGTTCATCTTCCTCCGAATCGGACATACCCCATATTGCGGACATGACTTTGTGTTTATACTCCTTTTTAGCTTGGTCGTATTTTTCTTTAGGCCTAATATCATCCCTCTTAGGACATTCATTGATTTGGTGACTTTTTTTACCACATTTAAAGCATCCTATGGTTGAGTTAAGTCGGTTTTTTGGAGAGTGTTTCTTGTTGAATTTTTTGTTAAACTTACGATTTCCTTGACCATTTATCACATCGGCTAAGTTCCTTGAGAACGTGGCAAATCCATCCTCTTCGTCATCTTCCTCATCACTTGAGGTGGACCTAAGAGCAAGACTCTTCCCTTTTATGTTTTCACTAGACCACTTCACAAGGTTTAATAGTGATCCCATTAGTTCATGTAGAGTCAAGATGGATAAGTCTTTTGCTTCTTCGATAGCGGTAACCTTAGGTTGCCATTTATCAGTAAAACTACGAAGAAATTTTTGAATAGTGTCCTCGGACTCGAATTCTCTTCCTAGACTTTTAAGCTCGTTAAGAATACAAGAAAAACGACTCGACAAGTTATTTATGGATTCGTCCTTTGACATATGAAACATCTCATATTGTTGCATGAGAAGGTTAATACGGTGCTTTTTGACTTGAGACGTACCCTCATAAGCAAGCTCGAGGGAGTCCCGAATCTCCTTAGCCGTAGGACATCCACTTATACGACTCACTTCCTCATCACCTACACACCTTTGGAGGATAGACATAGCCTTGGAGTTTTTCTCAACAATTTTAAAGTCATTTTCATTATAGTCGGACTCTTCTTTGATTGTGACTTTTCCGGTCGTGGTATCGACAATATTAATCTCTATAGGTCCATCTTTAATAATTTTCCAACATTGATAGTCAATACTCTTGATGTAGTGTTCCATCTTAAGTTTCCACCATCCAAAATTCTCACCGGTAAAGACCGGGATCTTGGAGTGGTTAGTGAAATCCATATCGAGGATCAAACTCTAGGGTGGTTAGCCTTTAAAAGAGTACGAGGCTCTGATACCAATTGAAGAGTTTATGGATCCTAAGTACCTAAGAGGGGGAGGGGGTGAATTAGGTACCTTTTAAAATTTTAACTCAAACTTTATTAATTAAAGAGAGTTAAACTAAGTGGACAACTAAATGAATAAGAAAGTGAAGACTAGTAAATGCAACAGTCAGTCTGACCGTGACATATTTGCCTTGGCAATGGTTTAAGCCACAGAGCAAATGTCACAGTATGGTAGACTGTGGTCTGACTGCCTCTATTTCTCTTACCAAAGGGTAATGTTACAGAGAAATATTACAGTATATCGACTGTTACATTTACTTTGAAAAACACTACTGAAGTTAATATTAATCCACGAACAAATTAAAGCGAAGCTAAACGACATGTGTTCTACGTTGTATGAAATAAAGCGAGAAGATTGAACACATTATGTTTTTGAATTGGTTCGGCCAACACTCTAATAGCCTACGTCCAATGCTTTTCTTATTAATAATTGTTAAGTAATCTACTCCGAAAACTTAAACACTTACAATAAGAACTCCATAACCTACTCCGGTTACGACTCTCGAGTTTGGAAGACTACTCCGTCTCCTAACTCTCCAATGACCTACTCCGGTCACGACCAATAGCCTACTCCGGCTACGACTTTGAGTTTACAAGACTACTCCGTCTCTAACTCACCAATGACCTACTCCGGTCACGACTCTTAATAACTTAGAAAAGTTACAAGATTACAATCTAACCAAGTTAGACAAGAGTATTCAAGACTCAATGTAGCAGTTCGTTCGACTGTGACTTTTTGAAGACTTTGAAAATATTTTGCAAAGAGTTTTAAGATTAAAACTTTTGATGAACAATTTGCAATGTGAGATTTTTGTATGCTGAAAGTCTTGGAGAATAAGTGTGGTGGAGCATCTCCTTTTATAGAGGAGCAAAAATCAAGATTGGAGCTTCTTTAGAGAAGTCAACACTTTTAGGAAGGAGCAAAAGAGTTGGTCTTATCAAGGATACATAAGAAGAGCAATCTTGAAGAAGTGAAACAAGGAAAGCAAGTAAAGAGTTTTCCAAATAAAAGAGAAGGATGAAGCTCAAGGTTGAAGCCAAGCAAAATAGGACAAACACTACTTTTGAGGCAACCACTTTTGGAGAGAGAGAAAACTCTCCTTTGGGTTTTAGTAAAAAAGCTTCACAACCATTTTGGGGATTATTTGGGAAAACGTTTTTGATCAAACAAAAAGCACTTGCTTGCTCACCACTACACTTAAAAGTCATTTTTGAAAAGATTTAAAATGATAAAAGCTTTGAGGTTTGAAATCTTTTCCTTTGAAGAGGGTCGAACAGAAGTAACAGTCAACCGAACTGTTGCAAACAGTTGGGTTGGCTAGTTACTAGAACTAACTACAATGTGCCAAAAACTCTTATCTTTACAAAGTGACACTCATTGACATTCTTGATTCTTTGGGTAGCTTGTCTTGATCTTTAATCAATCATTCTCAACATTCATCAACTAATTCTCGATTAAGCACAACCTGAAAAGTTTGAACTAAGAAAACATAAATTAAATAGGCTAGTCATCATCAACAACTCAACAGGCGTGATGCTAGAGGAAATAGATCCTCGAAGGGCGGCACTGAGTAGCCTATCTTGACGGAGCAAGGTGGCATATGCAGGGTTTGGATCACTTTATTGGTGTCATCTTCAATAGTTTTGGAGGGACGTAGATAAGTTCCATCCAAATAATTAAAGAGGTCAAAGCCGAATAAAAGATCGGACACTTGACGAGCCCATGAAATTAATTGAAGATGTCCTATTTATGAGCTTTGCTTAAACGGATTTGAAGTACTACTCATATCAATAAAATGCACTTTCTTTTCTGGTTTACCCATGATAATAAGTCTGCAGTTAAGCGTGCTTGGCTGGGAGTAGTCTTTGGATGGGTGACCTCCTTGGAAGGTTCCAGGATGCACATGAGTGATAACAAAATGCGCTGGAAAGAACTCGTGTTGGTCTGTGGGACTAGTACAGAGCCTGACAAACTACCGCGACTAACATTTCCGGTCCTAGTTTGGGCCGAGGTGTTACAGCCCAACTACGGTATGTAGAGGGTGTGAGTTCAATGACGCTGGATAAGTTAACGACAATGAAGGGGGTGTCGGATAATTGGGATTCGTGAAGATGATTGTTGTTCCGGTCATGGTGATAATTTTGGGAAGGGGACAGCGTGATGATGGTCCGTAGAGTGGAGGGGGGGAACGTGTAGGCTAGTTCTGTATGTGATCGGTATGCTTGATACCATGTAAAGAATGTATATGGGATAAATTGTCAATTCTCATTAATGTGAATAGTCGTATTTATACACATTAGAACTACGATACAGTTAGAACTCTAACAGCTAGGAAGACTACAAGTCTACAATAACAAGACTAGCTAAAGAATATCTTCAGCATATTACAAGATTAAGTTCTATCTAGACTAAAGTCTATCTATAATATACAAGCTTAACTCTTATCTTCAATATTAACATATAACAGAACCCCCAAACGTTTTCCGTTGCTCCCCATATTTTGTATGGACGTTTCTACCGACCCAGTGAAAATCAGTACAATTTTCAACCATTTTTATTTCGGACTCTGAATCCTTATAAAACGTGTACTAAACACAATAAAACGAGCTGCTTGGGAGCTCATATTAGGTCACATCTCAAATCAACCTTATTTTCATATCACATGATTAACGCGTCTTCAGGATGTACCCTGGTCGTTTTCACGCCCAAGCGACATGTATAAGTCGCTTTTACACGATAAATCGATTTTCATTTATGGGTTTTTTAAGAACCCATTATTGATTTGGTGCTATTTTGAAAAGTTTTTTCACTTTTGGTGTTGGCTTGAAACTATGTACACCAAATGGTTCCACGTCATCACTTTTATATTGTTTTAATTTGCATGAGTATACCGTTGTCCCCCACGATGGTATATTACTGTAAAAAGACTGAGTTTGTGAACGAGATTTTGCACCTACACTTTATTATTTATTTTTTAAAATTGAGTTTCATACCGTTGTCCTTGACAACGGCATATTCCTTTGTTTCTCTGTTTCACATCGACTTTGCGCGGAATTACGATGGTCTTCGTTGTAAGTTCGTTTGGCCTAAAATTATAGGGGACGAGTTACTATAATTATATGGATTAGAGTACGAGTTATATAATTTAAAATTTAAGAGTTTCCATTTCTATTTTTACTGCTCTGTTTTGGCTCGATTTATCGGCGTTTTGACGTTGGATTACGTGACATTCAATGTGAGTTGTTAAGGCACGCACGGGAGAATAATGAATTGAGTGACAATCATTGAAATAAGGGAAATCATTGATGCAATAATATATAGTAGAAAACGTAACAATTTGCTATAAGAAAGCAAAATACCCCTTCCACATCCCGCATTCCGCCTAGCTAGGTACGATAAACAATACGTACCTATTAGTAGAATGATGAGCAGAGAATCCATGAAAAGAGTAGTACTAGACAGGTGTAGGAGTAGTAATACAAAAGGGACTAACATCGTCACGAGTAACATACTTCCTGAGTCCTTGTTTCGCATTGACTTTGCATGGAATTTCGATATCACTGCACGCCTTCGTTGTAAGTCCGTTTGGTCTAAAATTATAGGGACGATATTAGTCTCTTTTGTTCGCCATTGATGTCAAAAAAGAAATTATACACGTTTTCTATGCCATCGCATGTATTTGAGAATCGTATTCGTGGGCCGTTCTGGGTCGTAAGTAATGGAACAAGTCCATGCTTAATAATAATATAACTCGTACTCTAATCTATATAATTATAGTAACTCGTCCCTATAATTTAAGACCAAACGAACTTACAACGAAGACGTGGGATGATATCGTAATTCCGCACAATGTCGATGCAAAACAGAGGAGTATGTCGCTGTCCTTGACAGTGGTATGAAACTCATTTTCAAAATAAAAATAAAGTCTAGGTGCAAAATCTTGTTCCCAAACTCAATCTGTTTACAGTAATATACCGCTGTGGGGGACATCGGTATACTCAGGCAAATTAAATATATATATACACACATAGAGGCAGGATCTGGTACATTTGTCATATTTGCTACAATTTACCTTTTAATTGTGACCATTAGATCTCCATGATCAAGGGTTGAGATTAAAACTCTCTAAATCCCAAAGCATTTTTTTCTCAGATTTTTATAGTTATTTCAATGTACAAACAAGATTATTTTAATGAAGAAGAATAGTTATTTTATAGTTAACTCAATTATTTACTGAGAATAATGTTATCAGGTTATTTCAATTTAGATACGTAATGATTTCAATGTAGAAAGATATTTATTGTATTAAATAACTTGTGTTATTCCAATGTAGAAACTCAGTTATTAGAACTCGTGGTATTGTCTTGAGATGAAATTCAAATATAATTAACTTTATAATAATGTTATTCGATTTTACGTAGTTATTCCAAAGAAGAAACTCAATTATTGTAATGAATATCTCATGTTATTATATTGGGCCGACACTAAAATATAATCAGTTTTAAAATAATGTTATCTCATTTTACGTAGTTATTAGTCCAATGTATACTCAGTTATTGTAATGAATGACTCGTGTTATTAGGATGAAACATCTCGCATGTCATTGAGGGTGCACCCAGCGAAAGACACTTCACTGAAAGGCAAAAACAAAGAGAGTATTAGTTACAGTAGAAAAAAAATAAAAAAATTGAACTACATTAATCACATATGTGCTATAGAATAATTATAAAAAACACTATAAAATAACCCTGGTTATAAAACATAGTAACTAATATAATGAAATAACTTCAAGAATAATATAGAATAACCGCAATAATAGTATAGAATAATTAGAATAACATAATAAAATAATTGGGTATTTCATAGTAATAATAATGTACAAAACCAGAAATTCATGCTATGAAATAATATGTAGTTATTTCAATGTTTATATTCAAGTATTGCAATAACAAGTTCAGTAAACCCTAAAAACTCAACAAATTAACATGAAGACCATCAAACCCTAATATTGAAACGCAGTAAATTCTAAGTTCAAAAAATTTGAAAAAAAATGCAGAAAATTGACGAAATTAGGAATCAGAACGAAACTCTGCACTACGAAATCAGAATGAAAATTAAAACGAAAATACCTAATTGATGGAGTAAAGGGTTTCTTTTGCCGGAAATCAACGCACAAATTGATGGAGTAAAGTGTTTGGAACGAATTTGCCAGAATTGTCGAGGTTTCTTTTGATGGAGTAAAGGGTTTCTTTTGTTCTGGTTAACGTGATGTTGTGAATTAGGTTGGGGATTAGGTTTTCATCCTATTGGTGGAGTAAAGAGTTTGGGAAAGGGTTAACGTGATGTTCTCATTTAATCTTGGCCTTTGATTTAATTGTATTTGATGGTCAGAATCAGTAGGTAATTGTAGGAAAATTTAGGAAATGTAAAAGATCCTACTTCTACACACACACACACACACATATATATATATATATAGATTCGAGATCGGGAGAGAACTCATACCATGGTGAGAACCCTTTATTTCAGCCAAATTTCTTTACGTGAAAGCTTAAGTTGGCAGGCTACTTGTTTCGTGAAAGCTCTCTCTTGTTTCCCTCTATTCATTCCTTCGCCCCCTTCTTGTTTACTCTGTTTTTTTTTTCATCAATTCACCAAAAATTGAAGAACATTTTCAACAAAATTCACCAAAAATCAAGAAAGCGCAGATTCATTTCTAAATTCAAATCAATTAAACGAGGCTTGTTATCTAATCTGAATAAATTAGGGTTAGAGTTTTGATTACTGTTCTTCCCCAATTTGTAGAATTAGGTTTGTTATCTAATCGCATTAGTTGTAGAAATCGAATCAGTAGAATTAAACGAGGTTTGTTCTTCCCCCAATTTGTTGTGATTACTGTTCTTCCCCAATTTGTTTTTAAGTTTTATGGGAATGATTGTGAGTGCATAATTCGGGAGCTGGGATACCTTACATAGTTACGTATGACTAGTTATGTGATGACTCAAAAACATGTTTTATTCACGCATCTTTTAAGTTTAGAGCTCACCTACATTCAAGCGTGCGAAAAATTGGTGGAATATGCAACATTGGTAAGTAAAAGGGTTTGTCTGATTCGATTAGTTTATTGTTCTTAACTGTTCGATTAATTCTACTGATTCGATTTCAGCTTTTTTTTTGTTGTTTGATTGCCTGGTAGAATATGGAACATTAGTGTGAATTATCAAAGAGTACACTAAAATTGAAAAAGGGTACGCTGAAATAGAAAAAGGGTACGCTGAAATAGAAAAAGGGTACGCTGAAATAGAAAAAGAGTACGCTGAAATAGAAAAAGAGTACGCTGAAATAGAAAAAGGTACGCTGAAATAGAAAAAGGGTACGCTAAAATAGAAAAAGGGTACGCTAAAATTGAAAAAGGGTACGCTAAAATTGAAATTGAAAATGGGTACGCTAAAATTGAAATTGAAAAAGGGTACGCTAAAATTGAAATTGAAAATGGGTACGCTAAAATTGAAATTGAAAATGGGTACGCTAAAATTGAAATTGAAAAAGGTACGCTAAAATTGAAAAAAGATACGCTAAAATTGAAAAAGCTAATTCTTCACGATTCGTCACATTCCTCGCAAAATCCTCCTCCAATTGCTTCTGCTTCTAATCACACACATCACAATCAAACAAACAAAAAATCATCAGAAAAATTCAAAAAATCACACAGAATTAAGAAAACGCAATCAATCGCATTAGTTGTTTAAAACAATTCGACTAGTCAATTCGAATTATCAACATAAAACTAACCGATCGTTCAGGTTAATCGATCGTTCATTTGGGGGAAATCGTTCAATTTGGGGGAAATCGGGTTGAGGAAATTGGGGGAAATCGGGTTGAGGAAATTCGTTCAGTTATGCGTGGAGAATGAGAGTTGGATAATGTTAGGGTTCAGGTTAATCGATCGTTCAATTTGGGGAAATTGGGGGAAATCGGGGGAAATCGTTCAATCGGGGTTGAGGAAATTGGGGGAAATCGGGAAATCGGGGTTGAGGAAATTGGGGGAAATCGGGGGTATTGCCTGGTTAATCGTGGGAATAAAATTAATCGGGGAAAGTTAATCTCATCCATCCATTCACATAATAATAATCTGATGGCTGAGAAGAGTTCTCACAGTTCTCATTGAGTGGGTGGTTCTCACATGAACCTAAATCTCTCTCTCTCTATATATATATATAGTCAAGATCGGGTGATAACCCATGCTATAATGAGAACTGTGAGAACTCCTCACAATTCATAATTTTATAAATAAATAAAATTATATACCCCATCTTCAACTTAAAGTCCAGCCAATTTGATGAATAAGATAAGGAAGTTGTTAGCGATAGAGCCCACTTATTCTGAAACAAAAGTTGTGTTAAACAATTCAAGATATATATTATTATTAGGCCCAAACCAATCCAATCCAATTCAAACCATCTACTCTAAAGTCTAAACTAAAGGTTGCTGCTGTTTCTAACATTTGACTATGAATACAAGTTTTTGCGTTATAAGATTTTTAGCTTTTAATTAATTACGGAGTATATTACGGAGCATTCACCTTAGTAGTTTCTTCCAAGCGTATAATAATTGAACGCATTCTTCAATATAGAGTTTGATTCTCTTTATTATTGTTTTCTAATCTTACGATTTAAGACCTTCATTTTGGATTTACAAGGGAAAACAAACTATCGAGTGGCCAATGCGACTTAGAGTATCTTATGATCCAAATGCTTACCGGGTTCTCTTTGATGAGGTGGGGGCATTTATCGACCGATTTTAAGAGTTGTAGCGCATTAATGTTGAAAAATGGAACGCTAAAATAGAAAAATGGTACGCTAAAATTGAAATTGAACAAGGGTACGCTAAAATTGAAAAAAGGTACGCTAAAATTGAAAAAGGGTACGCTAAAATTTAAATTGAAAAAAAGTACGCTAAAATTGAAATTGAAAAAGGGTACGCTAAAATTGAAACAGGGTACGCTAAAACAGAAAAAGAGTACGCTAAAAGTGAAAAATGGATCACTAAAATTGAAATTGAAAAAAAAGTATGCTAAAAGTGAAAAAGGGTACGCTAAATTTGAAAAGGGTACGCTAAAATTGAAATTAAAAAAAGGTACGCTGAAATTGAAAAATGGGTACGCTAAAATTGAAAAAGGGTACGATAAATTTAAGAAAAGGTACGCTAAAATTGAAAAGGAATACACCATAATTAAAAGAGGGTACGACAATGGTATGCTAAAATTGAAAAATGGTACGCTAAAATTGAAAAAGAAAATTAAATCGAGTAGGGCTTGAAGAAGAAGTGTTGTATTCCATATAAAATTTGTACAAAAGGAAATTAAAGAACAATATTTTAGATGAACTCCTAAGTCAATGAGGAAATTTGGAAAAAAAACGATAGCTGAGAATATTGCAATTATATTTGCCGACGATAATACTGTTACTATTGTAATGAAATAATGAATTTAATCAAATAAGTTAACTCATAAAATAATTAATTTTAAAAAAAAAAAGTTACTTAGGTTACTGGGGTCCCAATTGTGATGAATTGATGGATTGATGAATAGTCAATTGAAAAATTGATGGATTGAAAATTGGATTCGATGGTCGATTGAAGAATTATGGATTAAAGGATTACGGGTCGAAGAATTTTGTAGAAGGAGAAAGAGTTACGACCTTACGGGTTGAAGGCTCAAGCAATTGTGATTAATTGATGGGATTGAAAAATTTTGAAGGATTCAACGAATGAGATTGAACACTATGATCTAATGGCTCATATTAAAGTTCTCATGGTTCTCATTGAAGGAGTGGTTCTCACATAAACCTAAATATATATAGAGTTAAGATCGGGTGAGAACTCATACTATGGTGAGAACTACGAGAACCTTTTACAACCCAATTAATTTAAATTCCCTGCAATTTCACCATCAAACTAATTAGGATTCGTAAGCACCCACCGAACCCTTCGAAAACGCCTATGATCACTTATTTGGATACTTCCCTCAAGTGACCCACTTGAACAAGTTTCGATACTCCTCCATCCCAAATTTAGCGTCCCATGATCAATTATTACTCCACACAATAATCCCATCAATAATAAAAGTTACACATTTATCGTTCAAGTAAACCCCTTTTAACAAGTTTCAGTATTCTTCCATCCCAAATTCATCGTTCCCATTTCACTTTAATTAATGGGTCAATTGGTTGCAACTTGCAACATTAACCATTGTTCCCTACCTCAGCAAATGAAGGAATTAAAATTTCCGATTTTTTTATTACTGGATTACCTTGTCGCATTAGTAGATTACCTCGTAATTAAGGTGTATACATTAGCATATCAGAGAACAATCCATTATCATACCCATTAAATTAAATTAAATTGGGAATGAAAGCAATCAATATGTAGCATACCTTGTTAAAAGCAAAAAAAATCAAGGTATACCGGATTTGTTAGGGCTGAGAAATGGGGGTTGATTGATGGTGCGATTTTGCATTATCGGAACGCGCAAAGGATTTTATCCGAAGGCGCTGCTACACGTGCTCCTTCGTTTATCTCGTCGAGGTATACCGGATTTGTTTTACTGAATTGTACACTGATAGAAAAAGGTACACTAAAATAGAAAAAAGGGTCGCTAAAAGTGAAGAAGGGTACAATAAAATTGAAATTGAAAAAAAGTACGCTAAAAGTGAAAAAGGGTACGCTAAAATTTGAAAAAGGTACGCTAAAATTGAAGAAGGGTACACTAAAATTGAAATTGAAAAAGAGTACGCCGAAATTTAAAAAGGGTACGCCAAAATTGAAAAAGGGTACGATAAATTTAAGAAAAGATACGGTACGCTAAAATTGAAAAAGTTAAAAAGGGTACGCCAAAATTGAAAAATGGTACAATAAATTTAAGAAAGGATACGGTAAGCTAAAATTGAAAAATGGTACGCTAAAATTGAAAAAGAAAATTAAATCAAGTAGGACTTGAAAAAGAAGTGTTGTATTCCATATAAAATCCGTACAAAAGAAAATTAAAGGAAAATGTTTTAGATGAACTCCTAAGTAATGAGGAAATTTGGAAGAAAAAAAACGATAGCTAGGATTATTGCAATTATATTTGCCGACGATAATACTATTACTATTGTAATGAAATAATGAATTTAATCGAATAAGTTAACTCATAAAATAATTAATTTAATAAAAATAATTTAAAGTTACTTAGCTTACTGAGGTTCAATACCCAATTGTGATAAATTCATGGGTTGAAAAAAAGTCTATTGAAAAATTGATGGATTGAAAATCGGATTCAATGGTCGATTGAAAAATTATGGATTAAAGGATTACGGGTCGAAGAGTTTTGTAGAAGGAGAAGGAGTTACGACCTTACGGGTTGAAGGCTCAAGCAATTGTGATTAATTGATGGGATTGAAGAATTTTGAAGGATCCAACGAATGAGATTGAACACTATGATCTAATGGCTCATATTATAGTTCTCATGGTTCTCATTGAAGGAGTGGTTCTCACATGAACCTAAATATATATATATATGTTCCGGTTATCGGAATCAATTAACCCGACGTGGAATTCGGGTTTGAATTGTTCTGTGTTGTTCTGAGCGTTTCACCGATTAATCTTGACGCTCTCCTTCTTCCTACTCCTTCAGTTGGACCTCCCCGGCGGATCAGGCAGGCTCCCTGCACTGAGAACGCACAGGGCCTCGGAGGTTGTCCGAGGGAACCCTCTCCGATGCCTAAGTCAGTCCGTGAATGCCTTAAGAAAACCCAGGTCGTGAGGATCTGGGTGGCAATTTTAGAGTAAGAGTTCTAGAGAGAGAAAATCCAACCCTTTTCTTGTGGGAAAGGGAAGAGTATTTATACCTTCCCACAAGAAAGAGAGGTAGGGGAGAATGGGTGGATAAGGAGATGACAAGTGGCGTCCTCTCATCCACCCATTCCTAATTACCTTAGGCGAAATGACGAGAGGGCCCCTGGGGATCCCGGCTCTGTCAGCGGGGATGCCCCCAGGGCAGGCGGATTTAGAGCTGTGGGTGCCAGGCTCTAGCAGGCTGCGTTGCCCTGCTGGCCCGACGGTCGGCTGTTTTCCTTAGCCTTTCTTGTTTTTATGTTCTTTTACTTTGACTGCTTGCTGAGTCGGTCTTTGGGCTTTATGGGCGATCCTCTGGGGGCCTGCCTAGCAGACTGTTAGTGTCAGGCTGCCGACCCCAATCAATTGGCCCTCGCCAGCTGGGAGGAAAGCAAGGCTTCCCTTCTGCTGGCGACTCTTGCTTGGAGGGAGGTTGACTTATTTTTATTTTTTGCTACCGCATTTAATGCTTTGTGCCTTCCCAAGGAATGAAGCACAGTTTGTGTCAGGTATACAAAGGGTTGAGAGTTTCTTTGTAATGATTACACTTCTCTTCTTGATGGATTTTTGGGAACCGTGTAGAGTTCGTGATTGGTGGTTTTCCCTTCCAGGGTGGTTGGGATGTTATTAATGCTGCGCCTTCACTTGTATAAATCCCAGTTTTCTTCGTCATTTTGCTTGACCCATCCTCAATCTCTCCACTTTCTTCGTTTAATCATGGTTTGGATCAAAAAATCCGTGACTCGTCGTGGAGTTCGCTCTGTCACTTTTCTTTTCAAAGGATTTTGGAGACTCCGGTACGCTCGAGCTGCTCACCGAGCCATTCGTCGCAGCTGTCGTTCACGGCCTTATTCTCATCGGAGTGGTAGGAAAGCTTCCATCAGGTCGAGCAAGCGTCTTAAGAGATCTTCGCCCCCTGCTGTCCCTAGATTTAGGCGCTGTCCTCAGGGAGGGGGTTGTTTTGATCGGGGGTGCCACGAATGCTTTCCGTGGTTGCACCCTGAACAATTTAACCCTGACTTTTCTGACGCAGATTCCTCCCTGGGGTCGGGCCCCTCTTCTCCTGTGAGGAGAACAGGTTGTCGTACCTGTGACGAGTCCCGGGCTGTTCCCTTTGGCAGGGATTGGGATGACAGTAGTCGAGACTCCGATGACAGTGAGGGTCTTGGTTGCTTGAGCGACAAGGATGGGGATGGACTCCCTGATGATCCTTTCAAGGACTCCCCAGACTGGGGTTGGGGATCGGATTTTGGAAGCCAAGGTAGCCCTGGAGACCACTCTCCAGATTTAGATGACGACTAGGCCTGCTTAGCAGGGTGCGGGTGCGTCAGGCCGGAAGTTTAGGCCTTGTGTATTTTCTTTTTCTTGCTCGGTACGATATGTAATTTGCCCTTTTTCCTTTTAAGGCTAATGAACAGGAATCTAAGCAACTTTGGCTTTTTTTTTTTTTTTTTTTAATGTGGGGATGACGTCGTCAGTCGATTTTCCCTCTGACTATTTAGTTTTTCGAGGCCCTTCTTGGGAAGGAGTGAACAGCTTGTGTTCATTATGCGACACGTGGGAGGTTGTTGGGGGCGTCTTGTCAGTGAGGTCGCCTCTTGGGCTTCTTGGGCTTTATATAAGCCCTTCTCCTCCTCCATTCTTTCTTTTTACCTTTTCTGAGATTCTTAACTCCTCTCACACTCCCAAATCGCCTTTGTTGCTGAAAATTCCGCGAGGAACAAGAAGTACCCTCTATCACTTTTTCCGGCGACTATCGGCGTTCTAGGTTAGAAGCTCTTCCTTCAACCTTTCCCCCTCTTTTCCCTTTCATAGGTATTTCCCTTCATAGCCAGTATGTCGCGAGTTCGCCCCCTTTCTTTTAATTCTTTGCTTGGGGGAACTGGGGATGGCGACGGTGGCAGGCGCGACCTAGCCTCTTCCTCCGGGGTCGGCCCCCGGGGAGAGGATGATCATTACAGGGAAGAGGGTGCTGAATCACCCGAACCTGCTCCCTTCGATGTAGTCGATTTTGATGATGAGGCCCTGGAGGTGGATCCTTCCAGGATTTCCGGCCCCCTCATCCGTAGGGAGAGGGGGAGGACTTATTACTTGGATAAGAAGAAGTATTTGATCCCCTTAAAGACTTACCCTGAGGCCAAGAACAGGGACTTGATTCTGGAAAGCAACGCTGCTAGGGCAATCGAACAGTTTTATAACTTTGGGGAAGGGTACACAGTCGTAGTTCCGGGGGAAAAGGACACGGTGTGCTGTCCTCCGGAGGGTTGCGTGGCCGTCTACCACAAGGCCTTAGAATTTGGCCTGCGATTCCCTCTTCATCCTTTCCTGGAGGAAACCTTCAGGAGGGTGAATGTCGCCATTGCTCAGCTGACAGCTACAGCTATTAGGTCTCTGGTAGCTTACACTTGGACCTGCCTTTTTCACGGCGAGGGGCCTTACATTGACGCCCTTCGCTTCATGGTCGGTCTTCAAATGGTGTCCTCGTCAGGGGGGGATGGCTCCCCTGGCTATTGGTCTCTGTAGAGACAAAAGAAATACGCCCTAGTCTGGCCGGCTTTGAGCAGCCTGAAGGACTGGAAAAATAATTTTTTGTACGTCCATAGCGCGTCAGGGTGGAAGATTCCTAGGCATTTTAGGAACCATGTCCACACCCGTATGGAAACACGCGAGGAGTACCACCCAGGTGTCGGGGGGAAGGCCCTGGAGGTTAAGTTGAGTCCGAAGGAGGAGGATTTGATTAAAAAGTTTGAAATCGTCGCGGACAAACATGGCGTCTTTGGCCCTGCTTTCTGGCTCCCTCACGCGGAGCTTATAGCGACAGACGAGTACTTGCTCCCCTTCGGCCTGATTCTTGGCCTTGAAGGTAGTTCTAGGGGGTTTTTACTGTCACGGTTTTTCAGAGATTTTATTTCTCTTTGCTTTTTAGCTGACTGCCTTTCCCTTTCTGCAGATTCCATCTCTTGGCGCTGGACAAGGAAGCAGGTTAGGAGATTGGGCTTGAGTGAGGAACTTGTTGTTCTCTCGAAGCGTCCTTCCCTCCCTGCGAATTTCAGGAAAGGGAGCAAAGGCCTAATGAAACTTGTAAAGGACTTTGCTGCTGGTCGAAGACTGCCTCTCCCTCCCCGGCTGCCGTCGTCGAAGCCGACGACCCCTACTCCCAGCACCCATGAGGGGGAGGCTGAGGTTACTTCAGGGGCGACCCCCTCCCCTCGTCAGAAGCAGGGTGCTTCTCCAGCTGGTCCCTGAACTTCTCAGGGAGCGCACCCTGTGAATTCTAAGGGAACCGGGGAGAGTGTTCCTTTGGAGCTGAGGAGAAAGAGGGATAGGGAACCCTCTGGGGCTGATGTGGTGGATTTGGAGGCGGATGTTGTCACCCCTAAGGCGAAGCGTCCTGCTCGCGAGCTTCCGAGTACTCCTTTTCCGGAGGAAAATGCGGAGTTCCACTACACTGCTGGTGATAGTGTAGACGTATCAGGTCTGCTTTCCGATTCTGGTGCCGTTTTGGCTGACCGCCTCACAAAGTCTGTGACCTCAACTTCTCACCAGGTGCTTCAGTATATCCAGCGTACCTCTAAGGTTTTGCTGGCGTCCGCCGAGCTGGCGGCCCTCGGCCGCCTGAGTGATGAAGAATTGACGGTCACACCAGGGGCTCCTCCTCCTGACCGCCTGGCTATGGTAGAGAGGGATATTACCTTGATAAACAATTTGAAGGATAAACTGGCGAGGCAGGAGGATGAGCTAGAGGAGGCAAAGAACCAGGCTGGTCAGTGGAGACTTCAGGGGGAGAGGGCTGTGAAGGAAATAGCCAAGCTGGAGGCTGATCTGAAGGAGAGTCGTTTGTCAATGGAGCGGGCTACTCTCTCTGGCTGAGATGGGGCATTTGAAGGGGAGAGTAGCTGACTTGGAAGAGCAATTGTCCAGAGCTGACTCGACCTTTGAACAGGCCAAGGGAGAGTGGAAGAAGGAGAAGGAGGCCCTTGCAGAGGAGACCGAGGCTGCGGTGGATGCCAGCTTCGCGAGTGGCGCCAACTCTTCCCTGGAGTTGGTGATGGAGGTAATTGGGGAAATGTTCCCCACTTTTGATGAAGAAACCTTTCGGAGTCTCTATGCTGCTAAGAATGAGGCTCGGGCGGCCAGACCACCTAAGGCAGATGCCGGCCCTTGCCAGGACGCTCCATGATGCTCTTTCTTGTAATAGTCTTACTTTCTGCGCTGAGCCTTTGTCATGGCCAGCTGTCTGTAATATTTGCTCTTTTGGATTCTCGCCTTAGCTTATTTTGTAAAGACTTCCTACCCTTCATGGGTTTTGTTATGGAATACTTTTTCTGGTTTTACTTTTCTTCTTTTCTTTTAAGGTATGCTTGATCCAGGACTCGGGGGGTTTTTCCCTAACTTTCGTTAGTTGTGGGTTTCTTGGCCTGCTGTTGGCCTCTGCTCGTGGCCCGGGGGCTTGCCCCCTGCCTGCTCAGAGGTAGGCAGGGAGGGCTCTCCGCGTTTTATACAAGGTTGGGGGAATTGCCCCCAGTCCTTGTCGGTTGTGCGTAGCCTAGCCTGTCCCTGGTTTCTGCTTGGAATCCAGGGGGCTTGCCCCCTGCCTGCCCAGAGGTAGGCAGGGAGGGCTTTCTGCGTTTTTTATAAAAGGTTGGGAGTTGCCCCCAGCCCTTGTTAGTTTGTGCGTAGCCTAGCCTATCCCTGGTTTCTGCTTGGAATCCGGGGGGCTTGCCCCCTGCCTGCTCAGAGGTAGGCAGGGAGGGCTTTCTGCGTTTTTTATACAAGGTTGGGAGAATTGCCCCCAGTCCTTGTCGGTTGTGCGTAGCCTAGCCTGTCCCTGGTTTCTGCTTGGAATCCAGGGGGCTTGCCCCCTGCCTGCCCAGAGGTAGGCAGGGAGGGCTTTCTGCGTTTTTTATACAAGGTTGGGGGAGTTGCCCCCAGTCCTTGTTAGTTTGTGCGTAGCCCAGCCTGTCCCTGGTTTCTGCTTGGAATCCAGGGGGCTTGCCCCCTGCCTGCCCAGAGGTAGGCAGGGAGGGCTTTCTGCGTTTTTTATACAAGGTTGGGGGAGTTGCCCCCAATCCTTGTTAGTTTGTGCGTAGCCCAGCCTGTCCCTGGTTTCTGCTTGGAATCCAGGGGGCTTGCCCCCTGCCTGCCCAGAGGTAGGCAGGGAGGGCTTTCTGCGTTTTTTATACAAGGTTGGGGGAGTTGCCCCCAGTCCTTGTTAGTTTGTGCGTAGCCCAGCCTGTTCCTGGTTTCTGCTTGGAATCCAGAGGGTTTGCCCCCTGCCTGCCTCTCAGGGAGGGCTTTCTGCGTTTTTTATACAAGATTGGGGGAATTGCCCCCAGTCCTTGTTAGTTTTGCGTTTTTTGTTGGGGGGGGGGGCATTTTTCTTGGTTCTGGCAACAGGGGGGCCTCCCTCTATTGCCCCCTGCTCGTTTGTGTGTGTGAGTGCAAGCTTGTACAGACAACGAGTATAAATCCTTGAGTATTATAGAAAAATACTCCCTCCGTCCCTAAAAGATTGTCCCATTTCCCTATTATATGTGAGGAGTATTTTAATGAAACGTGACAATCTTAGTGGGACGGAGGTAGTATAAGATTGGTCGGAGCCGTCGACATTTTTTCTTTTTTGATCGTTCTCCGCTAGTACCTTTTCCTACAGATGCGATTTTTAAGGCTTAGTCACACATAGTACTTTTTTAGGGTGTCGACATTCCAGTGTGCGTTCAGCTCTTGGCCAGTCAGGTTGGCGATTTTGTACGTTCTTGTTCCCAAGATTTGGGTTACTTGATATGGGCCTTCCCAGTTGGCGCTTAGTTTGCCATGCTCCTTAGATTTTCCCACAGCCTGTGTTTTCCTTAAAACCAGGTCGCCTACCTGGAATCTTCTTTCATGCACCTTCTTGTTGTATGCCTTCCACATCCTTTGCTGGTAGGCTGTTATGTTGATGCCGGCTTCTTCCCTGATTTCTTGGACCAGATCAAGAGCTTCGGCCATTGCTTCGTGATTGTCAGCCTGGTTGTATTGCTGAGATCGCAGGGTAGGAATTCGCACTTCGATGGGTAGCAAAGCCTCGGCTCCATATATCAAACCAAATGGTGTCTGGGCTGTTGACTCTTTTCGGGTGGTCCTTATTGACCAGAGGATACTTGGCAGCTCGTCTGCCCATCTTCCTTTGAGGTCATCTACCATTTTTCTGAGTCCATTCAAGATCTGTTTGTTTGCGGCCTCAGCCTGTCCGTTGGTCTGGGGGTGACAGACGGCAGAATAAGCGACGGCTATCCCATGCCCCTCCAGCCAGGCTCTTAGGGGATCATTATCAAATTGCCTCCCATGATCAAATACTAATGTTTTTGGGATGCCAAATCTTGTTATAATGTTCCTCCAAATGACTTTCCTGACCGCCGGCTCGGTGATGTTTGGGACTGCTTCAGTCTCAACCCATTTTGTGAAGTAGTCTATCCCTACGATCAGAAATTTTCGCCCTCCTGTAGCTGTGGTAAAAGGACCCAGTATGTCCATCCCCCACTGGGCGAAAGGAATGGGAGATAGAATCGGTCTGAGCTCTTGGGCCAGGACATGGATTGATGGAGCGAAGAGTTGGCATTTTCTACACCTCTGGGTTAGGCTTCTGGCATCTGCTAGCATGGTAGGCCAGTAATAGCCTGCCCTCAGGGCCTTGTGGGCCAACGATCTTCCCCCGACGTGATGTCCACAGATTCCTGAGTGGATGTCCTCTAGGACTTCGGCAGCCTGTCCTGCCCCTAGGCATCTGAGCAGGGGGTAAGTGAAAGATTTCTTATGGAGTTCCCCGTCAATGATTATGAACCAGGCTGCTTTGGCCTGTATTCTCCTTTTTTGTACCGGATCTGGTGGCAGGATGCCATGCTTTTTGAACTGGGTGAGGGGGGTCATCCAATTTTCTGGTCCTTCCTCGATGGTGCTGATTGCCTGATAGGCGGTGGTGGACTTTTCATGCAGAACATCAACCCACACCGACCTCCTTATGTCTTTTAGGCTGGAGCTGGCTAGTTTCGACAGAGCGTCGGCTCGATTATTCTGTGATCGAGGTATTTGCTGGATTTCGTAGGACTTCAGGCTTGACAACTCTTGCTTCACTTTTTCAAGGTATGTGGCCATGGTCTGATCTCTGGCCTCATATTCTCCGTTAATTTGATTAGCAATGAGCTGAGAGTCAGTTGCTAGTATAACTCGCTCTGCCCCTGCGACTTTAGCCAGTTTTATCCCTGTGAGTACAGCCTCGTATTCTACCTCGTTGTTTGATGCAGGGAAGGTGAATCTGAGCGCATGCTCAAAATCCACTCCCTCTGGGCTGGTTAGTACGACGCCTGCACCTGCACCATTGGCTGTTGAGGATCCATCAGTGTGCACGATCCACTCTTCGGCGGGGGGCTCCTTTTCCCCTGAATGGGAGCTTTCGGCCAGGAAATAAGCCATGGCTTGTGCCTTGATGGCTGTCCTTGGCTGGTATGATATCCCCAGCCCACTTAACTCGATTGCCCATTTCAGCAGTCTTCCTGACTTCTCAAACTTTTCCAACACTTTTTCCAGTGGTTGGTCAGTGAGGACCACGACGGGATGTGCGTCAAAGTAGGGTCTGAGTTTTCTGGCTGCGATGATGACTACATAGGCGGCCTTTTCTATCAAAGGGTAATTTCTTTCGGCTGTCCCCAGGGCGTGACTCACAAAGTAGATGGGTTGTTGTGAGTTTGCTTCCTCCCTTAGGATGACTGCACTTACCGTCGTGTTGGTGACAGCAATGTATAGATACAGTTTTTCTCCGGCTACTGGTCTTGCCAGGGTAGGGAGTTTCTTCAGGTGTTCCTTCAATTGTTCGAAGGCTTCCTTTTGTTCGTCTTCCCACTTGAATTGCTTATTACCCTTCAATACTTTGAAGAATGGGGTGGATTTGTCTGCCGACCTGGCGATAAATCGGGCCAGGGCGGCCATCCTGCCTGTAAGCCGCTGAATGTCCCTGATGGTTTTAGGCTCCGGGAGGTCTAGGACCGCCTGAACCTTTTCGGGGTTGGCGTCTATCCCCCTGGAGCTAACTAAGAAACCCAGGAATTTTCCGAATTGGACCCCGAATGTGCATTTTTTCGGATTCAGCTTCATCTTGTATGACCGCAGGGAGGAGAATGTCTCCTGAAAGTCTGTTAGATGCTCTTTGTCCCCTTTGCTCTTGACGATCGCATCGTCGACATAGGCTTCCAAATTTCTCCCTTTTTGATTTTCAAAGACTTTGTCCACCAACCGCTGGTAGGTGGCGCCTGCATTTTTCAGTCCGAAGGGCATCATCTTATACATGTAAGTGCCGTGGCTGGTTATGAAGGCGCACCTTACCCTGTCTGGCTGCCAGAGGTACACTTGATGGTACCCTGAGAATGCATCCAGAAAGCTTAGTGTGGTGTATCCACTAGTGGCGTCCACCAATTGATCTATCTTGGGCAAAGGGTAGCAGTCCTTCGGGCAGGCTTTGTTGAGATTTGTAAAGTCTACGCACATTCTCCATGCGCCTGACGATTTTTTCACCATTACAACGTTTGCCAACCATTCAGGGTAGTCACAGACCTCGATGAAATCTGCCTTCAGGAGTTTGTCTATTTCTTCCTTTATCGCCGCGTCTTTTTCTACAGACATGTTTCTCTTCTTCTGCTTTACAGGGCGAGCTTCTGGATTAATGTTCAGCTTGTGAACAATAAAAGCCGGGTCGACCCCTGACATCTCATCTGCAGAGTAAGCAAATACGTCCCTATTTTCTCTCAGGACTGCAATTAACTCCCTTTGGTAGGACTCCTCCAGGTCGGCCCCTATGAGGACCTGCCTTCCTGGTTCTAAGTCCACTAGCATGCTCTCCCCCTCAGGCTCTAGGTGGACTGATTCTTGCTGAGCAGTCGGGATTTTACCTTCCCTGCTGGGAGAGCTTTCGGCTTTTCGCTTTCCTTTTCTTTCTGTCTCATGGGCTTGCAGGGCCACGGAGTAACAGTGTCTGGCCGACTCCTGATCCCCGTGGACCTTCCCTTTCATGCCAAAGTCTGTCACATAGGCTATGGTGAGGCCCTGATTGACACTGCAGCTTCTATTTCATCTAGGGTGGCTTGACCTATCAGGGCGTTGTACGCAGACTTGGCATCCACCACAACAAATGACGCCCTGACATTTCTGGCCGAGGCCCCCTCCCCAAACGTTACCGGCAGGTCGATAACTCCCATGGGTAGCATGCTTGCCCCATTGAACCCATACAAAGATCCAGGTGCCGGCTTCAGATGTCTTTTTTCTAGATTCATTTTCTCAAAAGCGTCTTTGTATAAGAGGTTTGTGTAGGCGCCAGTGTCCACCATACATCTCTTGACAATGTGATTGCTAATTTCGAGGGTTAAGACCAGAGGATCACTATGCGGGTACACGACTCTCCCTGCATCCTCAGGGGTGATGCTTAGCATAGTGCCTCTTGGACTTCCTGCCCTCTCGGCGTAGCAAATTTGGTTCAGTAATTCGCGGATCTGCCTTTTCCGGCTACATCTGCTGGTCCGCCCTTCTGCATCTCCTGATACTACATGGATGACCATGCGATTTTGGGCTGAGCCTTCAGGTTTGTCCGCCGCCTCTTTTTGGGGTTTGTTCCTTGCTGCATAGTTACTCAGCCAGCCGTTTCTTATAAGCTTCGCTATTTCGTCTTTTAAGTGTCGGCATTCCTCCGTGGTATGGCCTATGCAATCGTGGAACGTACAGAATTTTTTGGGATCTCCCTTTGGGCTGCGTGGCTTATTTGGACGAGTCCATTTTGCTGTTTCCTTTTCTAACTCGAAGATTTCTGCTCTCGACCTATTGAGGGCCGTGTAGCTGTCAAATCTTGGCTGGTAGGCTGTGCGTTCTTTCTTGGGGGTGTCTCCCTCTTCCCTCTGTTTGCCTGGCTCGTTTCTGCTACGTCCACCCTGCAGTCCCCCCTGCGGCTTTGTTTGGCCTGCAGGGGTGTCCGGCAGGTTGTGAAACTCTTCCTGCAGAATAAACCCTTCAACTATTTTCCTGGCCTTGGCCAAGGTTTCTGGCTGGGCCCTGATCATCTGATTCTTCATTTCCCCTGGGAGCAGGGAGATTGTCAGGGCGTAAGCAGCGGTGGAATCATCGATCTCCCTGACTTGCTGATAGGATAAGTCAAACCTCTTTAGGTACTCCCTTATACTTTCACCCTTTTTCTGCTTTAGGGTCATAAGATCGAAGCGAGTGAGACGTCTCCTTTTGTTCCCTGCATATTGTTCGAGGAAAGCCTCGGCCAACTCTATGAAGAAACTGATCGATCCCTGGCGAAGGTCCCTGAACCACCCTTGTGCAAGCCCTACCAGGGTGGTTGGGAAGATTTTGCACCAGATTGCGTCATCCACGTCGTACATGCCCATGTGGCTCTCGAATGCCGCCAGATGGTCCTCTGGATCTGTTGTCCCGTCAAACTTAATGGTGGGCATTTTAATTTTCGGGATGGGGTATTCTTGTACATCAGAATGAAGAGGGGTTTTGTGGGCCTGCCTACCATTCGTGACCTGCTTTCCCCAGACTGGTTACCGTGGATATCCCATTGTCTATGGATCGGTTTCCTCGTACTGGGGGAGCGGTGCTTCGGTGGCGGCCTGCTTGCTGCTTCGTCCTCTGTCTCAGGGGAGATTTGTCTGGGTCTCTTTCTCTGAGAGTGGCAAAGGTTGTCGTCCTGGTGGTATCTGGATTCAAGCGGTTGCCCCCGGTTAAGCCTAGACTGCAGGCTTTGGGACAAACCTGGGGCTGGCTGTCCCTTGGCCGCCGGTGTTAACCTGGAGAAGACCCCGCCCTGCTTTTCTCCCAGGCGCTTAGATACGGGTTCCTTGTGCCTCATCCGCTCCTGCAATCCCTGGGATAAACCTCTCTGCTCTCCAGACGCGGATTCTGTTGTGTGAATGAAGAACGCCTGCTGTTGGGCAGGTGGCTCTTGGTTGCCAGTTGTGATACGCCTCTGCACCTGCGCGTATACTTGAGCCGTCCTTCTTGCTTTCCTCTGAGCGTTTCTGGCGGCGGTTCGCTTCGTGCCCCTAGCTCCATCCCTGCTCATTGAGGGTGGCTGCCTGGGGGTCGTTGCGACCCTGCCTACCAGGTCTTCAGGAGTGAACTCTTGGTTTAGCATTGCAGAGAAGAAGGCAGCTGTCTGTACCATCTGAGCTGGGGTCAGGTTCAGAGTGTGGCCTGGGTGTGCCCCCAACTCCGGCGCTACAGCAGCGTTTGGCATGCCTAGGAGACTGGTTCCTCCCATCCCCAGGATTGTGGCGGGAGGAGCCCTCTCTGGCTGTGGCATGCCGTACAGGGGGGCCACCGGTGGGACCGTCGGACCCGCCCCTATACTGGCGTCAACGATTTCCGGCATGATTACTTTGATTGGTTTAGCTTTTGTAATTGGGAATGGTTGATTTTTTGTGGGTAATTCGTGGATACACCCAGATCTTCCCCACAGACGGCGCCAAATTGTTCCGGTTATCGGAATCAATTAACCCGACGTGGAATTCGGGTTTGAATTGTTCTGTGTTGTTCTGAGCGTTTCACCGATTAATCTTGACGCTCTCCTTCTTCCTACTCCTTCAGTCGGACCTCCCCGGCGGATCAGGCAGGCTCCATGCACAGAGAACGCACAGGGCCTCGGAGGTTGTCCGAGGGAACCCTCTCCGATGCCTAAGTCAGTCCGTGAATGCCTTAAGAAAACCCAGGTCGTGAGGATCTGGGTGGCAATTTTAGAGTAAGAGTTCTAGAGAGAGAAAATCCAACCCTTTTCTTGTGGGAAAGGGAAGAGTATTTATACCTTCCCACAAGAAAGAGAGGTAGGGGGAGAATGGGTGGATAAGGAGATGACAAGTGGCGTCCTCTCATCCACCCATTCCCAATTACCTTAGGCGAAATGACGAGAGGGCCCCTGGGGATCCCGGCTCTGTCAGCGGGGATGCCCCCAGGGCAGGCGGATTTTGAGCTGTGGGTGCCAGGCTCTAGCAGGCTGCGTTGCCCTGCTGGCCCGGCGGTCGGCTGTTTTTCTTAGCCTTTCTTGTTTTTATGTTCTTTTACTTTGACTGCTTATTGAGTCGGTCTTTGGGCTTTATGGGCGATCCTCTGGGGGCCTGCCTAGCAGGCTGTTAGTGTCAGGCTGCCGACCCCAATCAATATATATATAAACTATGGCATGGAACCATTTGGTGTAAATAGTTTCAAGCAAGCACCAAAAGCGAAAAAACTTTTCAAAATAGCACCAAATCGATAATGAGTTCATTTTTTAACGCACATTGAAACTCTCAAACGTTCTTCATTGTTCCGCATATTTTGTTTGGCCGTTCTAAACGACCCAATGAAAACTCAGTACATTTTTAAGCCTTTTTTTTTAACCCTGAAACTTTGAAAAACGTGTATTATACACTACAAATTGAGTAGGTCAAGGGGTTTTATCGGGTCACGTTTTAAAACAATCTAATTTTCATACCACTTGATTAGGGTGTCTTCAGGATATACCGTGTCCGATTTGTCGCCAAACGACAAGTATAAGTCGCTTTTACACGATAAAACATATTTTCAGGTAGGGGTTGATAAATACATACCAGAATTCTCAAACGTTTTTCGTTGCTCCTCATGTTTTATGTGCATGTTTTGTCATGTAGACTTGACAAAACTGACCCGACCTGAATCAGTCAACCCGAACCCGACCCGACACCTGAACTGAAAACCTGAATTTGACACGTAACCCAAATTCTGCCGACTAATTAACCCGAAACTGGTCGGATGTTATTATTGAAAACGAGTTGATTTCTCTAAAAAAAGTTGAAAATAACAAATTCGAAAATGACCGAACCCAAATGCTTCGGTTTGACCCGAAGTAAACCCGAAATTGGCTCGACCCAAACCTGACCCGGTTGACCGGTTTGACAGGTTTAGGTGTATGAGGGCAATAACAATGTAATGGTTGCAGTTCCATATACGTAACATATTTCTATTGCCACTAAAGCTTATCTATCCTATATGAATTTTTTATTTCTCGTTAATGTTAAAAGTTTGTACATTTATTGTGAGTCTATTTTTTCTCTTCTTTACATGTATGAAACCGGTTCCTTACTTTAGAAACTGATTTCTTATAAGGTGCTCCTTTTTTAGTTCAATAGTTAAGAAACTCCTTATACGATATGAATTTTATTATATGTCATCATTGCTATTGTCATGATCTGAGCACTCATACACATCCAATGTAATTCTATCAACCTACCTCCAAACTACTCGTAAGTAGACCTGGCAAACGAGTTGTTCCGGTTAGGAAACATTTGACCCAAAGCGGATTCGGGTCCTGTGTTTGATGTTGTTATTTTGATGATGATCACTTGGCTTCCTGGGTCTCTCCTTCCTTTACTCCGGTGATCGGACCTTCTCGGCGGAGGTGACCTGCTCCCTGCACAATGAACGCACAGGGGCTCGGAGGTGTCCGAGGGAACCCTCTCCGATGCCTAAGTCAGTCCGTGAAATGCCTTGACGAACCTTACTCGTGAGAAGTAAGGTGGCGATTTTAGAGTAAGATTCTAGAGAGAGAAAGTTCAACCCATTTCATGTGGAAAATGGCAAAATATTTATACCTTTTCCAAAGAGAGGGAAAGAGGAGGAATGAGTGGACGGGGATCGGAGGTGACACATGGGTTCACCTCGTCCACTCATTCCCCTTTACCTTAGGCCTGGACGGAAGGGTTCTGACTTCCCCCATAGCCCTGCCAGGGCCAGAATGCCCTGAGGGCTGTCAGGAAGGGGGGCTCAATTGGCTCAACCGGCATGCGGCATGACCCTGACGGGCAGGGAAGGACGGAGCCTGTTTGGAGCTTGGAGCAGCTGAGGTCCCCTTCTGGAGGCTTCTTCAGCCAGGTTTTGTTCAGATGCCCTGCCAAGCAGGCCGTTCCTCATCTTCGGGTCGGGCTTCCCCGGGGCCCGAATGGCGGGCGACCCGTGGCAGGCTACTGACCCCCATCACGAGTCAACTGGGTCACGATCGGATCATTTTGGGTTTGCTATTTTCAATTTTTTTAGGATATTGACTTGTTTTCTATAATAATAGTCGAGTCAATTTTGGTTAGCTCGGGTTTGGGTTAACTTATTCGGGTCGGATCAATTTTGTCAGGTGTACTCGTAATTGGTACTCCCTTCGTCTCACTAAAAGAGTCACCCCTATTTTTTTAGTGAAAATTAAGGTGAGTAAAATATACGGTGAAAAATGAAAGATGAAAAAAATATGTGGAGTCACGACTCAGTAGAACCACACAAATCAAACAAATAAAGTAAAAGGTAATTATTTAGAGAGACAATCAAAAAATGGTGACTCTTCTACCCAGCGGGAGTAACATGTTTCAAAGAGTTTGAAAGGTTTTGGGGAGGCGTAAAAGTTAGGAGAAGCTGAATTATACGGTGTTTGGTGTGCTATAGTAAATGTAATGTTGTTGTGTTGTTGAGACTTGGGAATACAAAAAGCTTATCATAAATGTGTAGAAATCCGTAGTTGGGGAAGTATTGGACTATTGGGTAACTCCCTGACAAGACTCTATTCGGTATCTGAGCCGACTAACCAATGAAACACAAATAAATAGAAAATGGAGTAGCAACGAGGGAGACGTAGAAACCCTAGCTGCTGCTACGGTGCGTCTTATTAATAGGAGTTGGTATAAAAAGAAAAGGATACTGAGTATCATCATTTGGCTAACCTAACAACAATAATACGGAGTATAATCTTTACTGACAAGGCAGTCTTCAAGGGAGTCTTGCAGAGTAATTAACGAAGGGAATCCGCAGATCGAGGAAGGAAGGAAGCTAAAAATGGTACTGTATGAACTATGCCTCTTTAATTTGGTCCTGCCTTCATCACCCCACAAACATACATACATGCAAATACTTGCTCAAAACGTACTCAGATCATCCTCTAGTACTCGCATTTTCATTCATAAATCAACTCATATATATTGCTGCTTCATTATTGTTTATATACTACTCGTATCAAATCTCTGCATTATATTCCATCCCATGACTACCTTTAATCAACTAACTTTACATCTTTCTTCTCCTCTTTCTGGAGTACATATATAACTACGAGTAATCAACATGCATGCATTATGCATATATGTCTAATAAGAAATGAGATTAATTGTATTGTTAGTTTGTTGCCCTCCCTCCCTCATCACATTATGCATTATTATGAAGAAAGCAAGGATGAATGATACTCCGTATACTATCTCTGTCCCAAAAATATCGTCCCATGTGAGGATTATTTTAATGAAACGAGATAATCTTAGTGGGACAGAGAAAGTATTATTTCTTGATGGATAAATGCATGCATGACATGTAAAAGGGTACGGTCCGTCCGTATCCAGATGTGTTACTGTATGTATATACTCCGTATTGTTACGTATGCAGTAGTGTATGCATTGATGAATAATGCTATAATTCCTTTTTTATTTAGAAAATGAGAGATGGGTTTCAAAAAATCACGCATGGGCCACATGGTTCGGGTGATTCAATCAACTGGTCAATCGAGACCGGAAGGATTAATAAGATAATGATAAAGCACGGAGGGATTGTGGATGGAATTGGATTTCAAATAGGTGAAACTCAGCTCTGGTTTACTGGAACTGGAGGTGTTAAATCTGAGGTACGTACCCGGCCTGTACAAACACAATAGTGTACTGTATATACGCACTACCGTTTACACTACGTGCTGTAGTATGATCATGATTTTGTTTCTACTTTGTAGTTTGAGGCATACACATCCCTTCATATTTCCGGTCAAGCCTTCACACCCACATCTTTACTTCTTTTTGAAGATACTCTAAGTTGTACGGAGTAGTTAAATCACACCTTTAATGTTTTTTTTTTTTAAAATCACACCTTAATGTTTTTGCAAGATACCATTAATGTTTTTGGACTTTTGGTTGCACCATTACTGTTAAAGCTGCCATAAGAAGGTTTTTGAAATTTATGTTTTTGGCCGGTCGGTTGCACCATAAATTACACTTTGATCCAACTTATACTCTTTTCGTATCAATTTTTCCTTGAGGTTGTTAAGAACTTTTTGTCAAAATAATGTCGAAAAATAAACTAATTAACATTTTTGGTCGGTTTTAAAATTAATTAACAAAATGGAATTGAAATAGGTTCGGAAGTAGGTTCGGTTTGGTACGAAGCAAACTCGTGGTGGGTCTTCAAAAATATAAAATGGCAAAAAAAATAACGTAAACCCGCTGTTGGGAGTGGTGGGTTTGGGTCCATTAAAACGCCATTCACAATGGCGGGTGGAAGCGTCCTAGCTATTGTAAAGCTCCGTTAATAAGTAATTTTAACCATGTCAATGCAAAACTTGTATTAGGTTAAATGGTAGCAGTAGGTACATTGGTGTGTATTTTAACCATATCAGTATTTGATGGAGGTGCTTTGAACCACTTGTGAATTGAATTGGGTTTTGTTGCGTAGGTGACTCTAGGGCGGGAGGAATATATCACTCACATAAGTGGGACTAAAGGACGGTGGGGTAACAAACACCATGTGACGTCACTTAAAATACACACCAATGTACGTCCTGGTGGCTACGGCCCATTTGGAGCAGCTGGCGGCTCTGAGAAATCTTCTTTCACAACCCCTCTTATTCAAGGTCATGCTATCATTGGATTTTGTGGCCGTATTGGAAACTTTCTTGAATCAATTGGGGCTTCTACTCGCCCGGTAACATTCTTATTTTAGGATTCGGTTGGAATGTGGGTAATTATTCCGGGAATAATAGAGCAAAAATGAACTAAAAATGAATGAGCTTGTTGCTTTGTTGTAACATTTTATAGTGTAAAATGGATATGAGGAATAATTACTCCCATTGGGGGTAATGCATTACTTGGGGGGAGGGGGAGTAATAATTCTCCAAATAAGCTAGATTTTCTTAATTGTGTCCATTTTCGCTTAGTATCATCCCTACTTTCCGTCATTTTCTAGTTTATTTTTGCTCTATTATCCCGGAATAATTACCCCCATTCCAAGCGAGCTCTTAATCTTATTTATTTCATCTACTTATTCATATCACTATGGAAGATGATACACTTATACGACGTGTATGAGATTTCTCATACACGATCAACCATATTCTGCCACGCGTTTATTTTAGTTAGTAATTTTATATGATTACTTAATTCTTAACCTTAATCTAGTTAAGTCAAATTAGAAAATTTTTCAATTTTGTTTTTGTTTTACACATTACGTTTTTTATATTATATATATATATTAAAAAAATATTATTTTTTTCAAAAATAATACTCCCTCCTATTCCAAGTATTACTCCCCAATTTTTTTTGGGGGAAACAATAAATGGTGGAGTTAAAAGGTTGGGTATAAAGTGAAAAGGTGTTGAGTTTAGTTGTAAAGCAAAAGAATAAATAATTGAAGGAAGAATAAAGAATAATTATAATTATATCCAAAAAAGAAAAGTGAGAAGAAAACCAAATTAAGCTAAAAAAAAAGTGAGGAGAATACTTGGAATAGAAGGGAGTATAATTTTCGAAAATTTAAAGGTAAATTATGATAATTACTTTTCACTTTTCATTTTTGTTAATTTTTTTGATAGCTTTGACTTTCTTATTTGGTATCACTTTTCTCTCTTACCTAAGTGGCCCACCTATTTACTCCCTCTTTCCTTTTGAATATTTTATTATTTTTCTTAAAAAATGTACCATTTTTTAGATAGAACCTTTCAATGAAATGGAGGGAGTAATAAATTAATAATATCTAATTTTTTATATTAATAAATTAACTTTAAAATGAAAAAATGTACAATGCTTTAAATTTTTTACATAATAATAATATATACTCCTTAATATTTTAAAAATAAAATAGTATTATTTCATGATAATAATACCAACTATAAGGGGACTTCTTAGATTAATCTCAACTATACGTAATCTCTTTTTAATATGAACTATGCCTTCATTAATTTCTCATTGATATAGTGGCCGGTTACCTGGAAAACTAGTTGAACCTTCCTATTCAGTTTCGGCTATTGGTTAAGTTTTTTTAATCTTCTCAAAATTCATCTTCTATTTTTATTTCCGATTATTATTATAGAAGTCATGAAAAAATGATTTAATTTTCTTATTGTTTTGACTTTCATGAACGAGGACGGAACACTCAAGGACCCTAAAAATTACAACCGGTCACTATTATCGGTAATAGCAGGTCATAATTTTTGTCCTTAGCGAAATAAGATGAATGAAGGCATAGTTCATATTAAAACAAGATTATGTATAGTTAAGATTATTCTAATTTAAGAAGCCCCCTTATAGTTGGTATTATTATTGTCATGAAATAACCCTAAAAATTATGTGTATATATATATATATATATTAGAAAAACAAATAAACTTTTCGACAATTTTACAGTAAATTAAAGAATATTATTCGATTATCAAATCAATATCTTTGAGAATATTCGGTAATGTTTTCGTTATTCCTGTAGAAAATATTTAGAAAATATACAAAGTACGGAAATATATAGTAAATATTTCAATAAATAAAAATCATTAGAAAGTACTCCGTATAATCTTTCTAACAATAGAAATTGCATCCGATGAGTCGGTCTTCTTTAAATGAGTCCGTCCCGCAAATCACAACCACATGATCAAATCAGATTAATGGTTGAGATTCAATCTCAGTGTCATCTTCATTGTATATAATTTTCTTCTTCATCTCAAATTTTCTCTCTCTACGCTCACTTCCTCTCCTGCTCTGTTTCTTCAAATTATCTTTCTCTCTACGCTCTCTCTAACCAATTTTTGCACTACATGCACACTTACATTTGTTTGATTTTAGAAAGGACTTAAACTGAAGTCCTTGAAATTTGGCCATATGGACCATTAGAAAACATGCTGACTCTTCATTAGATGGAGACTTGGATTGCCAGTCAAAACTTTTGGGCAACCATTTCATACTCATGTATGTCTTTTGCCCTTCTATCTTCAATTTTTGCCAGGTAACCACTCATGCAATCAACCTGGAAAAAAAAACTAACCTATGTATCATATTTTTATTCTTGTAACGCTGTAACGTCGGTCACCAGTACCGGCCCGGGAAAATATGGGTTATGCATGAACCGCAAAACTAAAACGCGTATTGTATTTGTCAAACGATTTCTATTCGAGTCTCACCCTGAGGATGCCGATGGTAAGTCACACATCAGTTAATCCCCAGCGGAGTCGCTAAATTGTGGACATGACATAGGTCCACCCCGACGCGGCCACGCGCGGGTTTGGGTAAGCGAATGAATCTCCATATGAGAATAGATCGAATTGAAATTTAGGTCTATGTGGAGTCGCCACCGAATTTTGTGGTTATTCGGAACCATTCGAGCCCACTCTATGTCGTAGTGGTCCGTATACAAAATACGGTCCATTTCTGATGTTAGAGTTTATTGGGCCCGTCCCTTTGCATTCGATACCAATACCGACATTATCGGATATTGTGTATTGAATGACTCTCGTGCGCCAACGGTTTCGGGCATCCGGAAACTGAGGTTCTGAGTAAGGGGTGAGGATACGTGTTGGGAAACCCACAAAGGACACCCAACCCCGCCCGCACATTAGCGGCCTCTACTAAGAATTCGAATGACTTTCCAATACGCGCGTTAGTTGAACGGGAAAATGATATGCAAAGATTATTTTCCCTAAACATGTGAATGGAATTGAAAAGGGTTTCTATGTCAATTTAATGCAATTAATTCTAACGTCGAAGTTGAATTTTAGCATGTGGGTTCATTTTAGTAAAATAAAATAAACGACAAAATTTGACAAAAGAAACAAGCGAACTGTTAGTAACGATATAGCGAATAATAACGGTTTGTGCAAATATTGAATTGAATTGAATGATGTAAACGAGACGATGCATGGTTTGAAAAGATAGTAATACACGTGATTAATTAGGCACGTGTTGACCCAAGTCGTAAAATACTATCGAATTTAGAAAGAAGAAGAATGTTTGACTCACGGTTTTGGTCGTGATGAGGCCACTCGATCGAGTGGTCGATAGACTCGATTGAGTGAACCTCTAAAAAAGGTTTCTGTTTTGCGTTTCAGACCATAGTCGGCCGAGTTATTGGCCAACTTGGTCGAGTACATGGCCACTCGATCGAGTCACTGTGAGACTCGACCGAGTGGGGGTCGTAGTAAGCATTCTGATCCGATTTTGGGGTGCGACTCGACCGAGTGGGCTAGGCACTCGGTCGAGTGCCCCCTGTACGAATTATAATTCGTTCGCAATTTTGTATTGATTTAGAAATTGCTTTTGATTTTTGATAATTCGACGGTTTTACCGAATTGAGCATAAATATTGTATGACTTATGCTCGATTCGGGTTTTTTTTGTAAATCATCAATTTGATTGAACCGAATATAAATATTATAGAATTTATACCCGATTCTAAATTTAAATGCTCGTTATATCCCATATTCGATTATTGAATCGATACGGGATACTAGATCGAAGAATAAAGAAAATTGATTTGAGTCGTTTAAGTCAATCAAAACGATATGAATTTCTCTCCGCGTTTGTAGCGTCATAGTTACAACGTGACATCTACGTTAGCATCAACGAGAAATCGAATTAATTGAATTAAATTGACTAGATGGTTAGATTCGACATCCAACTATGAAATTGGTATCGGATATAACGAATCGACACTTTGGTTAAATTAGAGGACTTGATTCCCTCGGCTTCTCCGACATCGAAATAAATCCCTAAGGATTGTGATGTCGGATCCTACGTCAACGGGTTTCGACCCTTATTAAAAATACGTGTCTTGAAAAAGGTTTTAAAATTGATGATTGCAAGATTAATGATGATGCCGACAAAAATAATAACGAATTATTGTTTAAGTTAACTTATCTCAATAATCAAGTAGTCGGGGTGTTGGAATAAGCGACCGTCAACGCTGTGTGCAGTACACTTGTATATTCGTGTTTTCTTATTCCGACATCCCTCATACTCGACACAAATCGATAAGTATTTTAATGTTTTGTACTAGTTATTATCGATATTATGACACAATGAACGAAATAAAAAAAAAAGAAAAAAAAGACGAAGAAAAAAAGAAGACGGACGACGAAGAGAGAAGGAGAAGAGAACGGGGTTTTGACACCCTCAACCTACATGTTCCTGTCTCGGATCGAACTCGTAACTGTGGCTTTAACACAAGAGTCTTCGAGGTGGATGAAGGTTAAGTTATGGTGGCTCGGGTTGTTGATTCCTAAAACTAAGTTTAGGGTTGCTAGTGTCGTGCTAGGGTAGAATTAGGGTTTGCAAGAGACGTTGTATATGTATGTGTAGGGTTCGAAAAAAGGTCCCTTGAAGGGTGTGCAAGGGGTTGCTTATATAGGCAAAGCTAGGGCACTCGGTTAGGGTTACTCGACCGAGTAGGTGGCTAACTCGGTCGAGTGGCCCGTTACGCCTGCAGCCGGGCTCGAAACAGGCCCACTCGATCGAGTGGCTCAACTGGGTCGCGCGGGTCCGTTGACTTTGGACCGTGACTTGGGTTTGATGGGTTGTTTTGTGTATCTCGGAAATGACTTTGACCGGGGTTGACCCAATCGCAAAAAAGTCGGTTTTAATTCCGGTGTCGGTTTTGGCCCAAATTAGTCCTGTTTGACTCGGAATGATCCACTAGGCCTGGATTCAAGGTTGGTTTTGTGAGATTTGTAATCTGTAAGTGTGTTAGCCAGCAATTAATGGATTTGAGCCCGTATCCGAGCGCATAGAAGCACGTTAGCGTCCAATCATCATCGGGTGTTTTTTTGGGAAACTACCATAAACACCTGGGAGTCAAAATGCGGGTGTCTACAAAAATCGATAATTGAAACCAAAAACCCTAATTTCAATAATTAGGGATAAACAAAAAATAAAAATCGTAACTAATGATATATAACAATAAACAAAAAAATCGATTATTCTGAACTTTGAAACAAAAAACCCTAATTTCAATAATTAATGATAACTAATGATTGATATCTGTTCTTCAATCAAAATATTTCAATAATTAATGATAAACAAAAAACAATAATCATAATTAGTGATATATAACAATAAACAAAAAAAATTATTATTTTGAACTTTTAAACAAGAAACCTCAATTTCAATAATTAATGATAATTAATGATTGATACCTGTTTTTCAATCAAAATTGTATCCATGATCTATTAAATTTGATAAATTTAATCAATGTATAGTTAAATTTGGAGGTTTTTTCAATAATAATTGAAAAAAATGGTTTTTAGGGTTAGGGTAGAAAGGGTGGGAGAAGAATGAAATTAGTTTTTTTTTTTGATAAGGGCATGCAATGTAAAAATATGGGTAAAAAGTACTGCGTCGAGTAAAATGTGTACTGCGAATAGTAACTCCGTTAATTTTCATTCCATTCTTTTCTATATATGGAGTATCAAATATTTTCGTATAATCTTATACGAAGTATATATATACATATATATAATATTTAAATTATATATATTTTTTTGGAACTTAATTTTTTTTTGTTAAACTTGTAATATATAATATATTAAAAATCCGTATAACCTTATTTTAAATTCAATTAATGAAAATATAACTTTTAAATTTCGTTTTTATTTTTATTTTTTAGTACAGTTAAAAAATAAAAATAAAAAGATTATTTTAAAAAAATGGATATACACTAATCCCCTCCAAACAACTATGATTTTCCTACTTTTATTCAAATGAGAGGGATTAAAATAATAAGTGAGAAAATTATAGTGATTTGGAGGGAGTAATATTTATGAAATTACGTGAAAGTAGAAAAAAAGTACATTAATGATAATTATATTAATAAGTTTGCCTTCATATAAAATTGTTTTAATCGAAATTAATTAATTAATTGAAAGTTGAACAAAACAAAAAAATTATATACATTTGCTTTGAATAAAGATAATTATAAAAAAAAATTAAAACTTTCTACAATTAACTTAACTATGGTTTGGTAACAAATTAACTAAATGTGTAAAATTATTAACCTAACCCTAAACTAATCACCCAAGGTTAAAAATAAATTGACACATAGCTGTGTATGAAATTCTCATAAATGTCGTGTAAGTGTAGCCTTTTCGTATTACTACGGCTTATTCCTGAGATCAATTTCACTTCATTAATAATACTCTACTATGTCTGATATAAAAATTACTATCGATATCAGAATTAATGAAATATTCTATCTGACTTTTACTTATTGTTTCCCATTTTGATCAGTTAAGTACTCTCCTAAAGTATTATGAGTACCTTTTTTGTGAAGACCTATTCAAAAAGTATTATATGGTCAAATAAAATCTTTAAGACTGTATTTAACTTTAATCATTGCTAAATTCGGATCCTTAAGAGTATAAAATTTGGTTTAATATTAGAAGTATATTTTCATGCATTCATGTAATCATTAATGCTAAGTATTGATTGAGTTTTGTAACACTGAAATCATCCTTTAAAAGTTAACGATTATGTTTTGTGAATTTGGTGTTTGCAGATCAGCTGCGGTAAAGAGCTGTTGGTGTGTCCCTACTGCTCTGCTGGAACAGATAATGACGAAGAGTTTAACCGTTGATGATCTTTAATTCCTCCAAAGGAATTCCTCCGGGACATTTTGATGAATATTGTCTTTTGTATCATCAACTCGATCTTATTTTGTGCGCACCTTAATGTTTTTATCATTAACTCAATCTCATCTTGTTACATTGAAGAATTTGGGTTCATGTTTAAGATATTTATTCATCGGTTCGACAATAAGGTCTATTGACTAAAAGTAATCATTGGCGGTGATAGAAACTGGGTACAGGGATACCTGCAACTGAACGGGAAGAAGGATGAGTATTGTTACCGAAAACACACTCGTGATGGCAAAATAAAGCAAAAAAGTCGTTTATACTTTGTCTCTATAAGCTTTCTTCATCAAATTCTACATTCATTACTTGTTTTTTTTATAAAAATAACAATAAATAGGCCTGAGAAATTCCGCTCCAATACTTGAGCTACTTAATTGAACACCATGGCAGAAAGAAACTTGACATATATGAATCTTGACCACAATATTGGTGTAAGTACAACATCAAAACAGGTTATCTTCGCGCTATTATATATACGTATACAGAAATAGGAAACATGGGGCAATGCAGTGGAGGATACTCAACAGTGTGGATGCCAATCACTTGTTTTCACCTGCTATTTTATGGTCCGTACCTGTCCGGTTGTCCCTAAAAATGGATCAGTTTTTATTTGGGAGATGTTGGGTAACAGTTTGCCTGTGGGTCGGGGTCCTTCGAATGAGACCCACTGTCATCTTTGTGTTAACCCACATGTTTAGAGAGAGTGAAATTTTGTCACATCTATGGCAAGGATGTTCTCTTAGTATCAACAGCTCCTAATTCCTATGGGTGTAACCTACCTCCTCGGACTTGGATTTACAACGACTCTGACTCCTTCGTCAACAAAGCTACACTACGTATGAACCCATGTCATTCCTACGCTTCAGAAACTTGAATTGGAAAGAACATTAATTCGGTAACACCACCTCTAATTATCATTCAATGATACAAAACGTATTCGATTGATGAGGCTTATATGAGTTACAAAGATAAAGAAAAACGTCAGCGTGTATGTGACTCCAACATCGAATAGCTCGAGCACTGAAGGTCAAAGAACTGATGAATATCAGAAAAGGAAACAAGTCCTCGATGATCTCAACTGATACAGACTGTCATATATATGATGGATATTTTCACAGACGACTAGGCCTAGCCTCTTGGAAGGACATGAACACTACCACACCACAAGATTGGGCTTCAATATTACTCAATCTGCTGAAGCACTCAACTTTTCATCTGTTTGCATTGTCACGCAGAAATTAAGGCCATTCCATGCTAAAGCCTATGCACTTCACTGTTAAACGCCTTAGAATGGGCACAACAACACCGCCTTCTTCATGTGATTTTATTTGCGGACTGCCTTCAACTCAACAACTTCATCATATGGCGCCACCTCGCCACATGATCTACCAACTGATCCAGGATATCAAAGAGACGACATTGCTTTTCCACTGCGTTTCTATTACTTACATTCCTCACTCTTTTAGTAATAAATTAGCTACAGTGCGATTAGTATGTAATAAATATTTCCGATTGCCAAAAAAATTCATTTTTTTTTTGATATTTTCCACCTATTTATTAATTTTACGGATCTTATGCCAATTAGTATAATTATTCATGAGAATTAACCCTATCATCCCTCCTATCCCAATAATATGTTTAGTATTGATTAAAAATATTCCTTGTGAAAACAGAAAAAGTAGATAAATAATTAAAACGGAGAATTAAAATAAGAACTTGGGAAGTAAATACTCCGTAAATAAAAAAACTGAAGTTGTACCCAATTGTCTTGTACCGCATGCAAAACTTGGCGTACGAGTAGGTCTATTGAGTGACGATTTCTCAATGAGAGACTAATTACAAATGGATATAAATATAACAATGGTCCCAAAAGTAACAAAAATAGATAGATTTAACATAAAAGAGTACGAATAGAAATGGTTACAATCTACCGTAAGAGATATGCTTTTGTTATAAAGATAAGTTATATAATAAACACCCAAATATAAAGATATGTTTTGAGAAACATCTAATAATAAAGGAGATACAAATAACACATAAAATGCTACTGAAAAAATGATCTCTTAATAATTTATTGAGAGACTGTCTTTCCATAGTTTCTGTGTTTACAAAACTAACTTACACAAAACCAAAACATACACCGAAATTCAAACACTTCAATTCGGCCAAAATTCTGTGGATATGATTAGAGAGTCAAATTAATTCATCTAACCCCCTGCCTACGCGGCTACGCCCATATCATCATATGATATAGTTTACAAACACCTAAATGAACTCAACTGAGTTCCTATAACACATTCCCGGAAGGAAGGCCCAGACGCATATCAAATTCCCGCACCAAACCTCAAAATTCCCGCAACCTGGCCAACACAACACTTTGATATAACCTTATCAGAATGCACATTAATTGTTAACTACTTCAACTTACAAGTAAATGAGGAAATCGACATCAGATGTTTGGAAAATGTAATAAGTCTTGCAACTTCACAGGATGTAGACCAGCGATTAAAAAAAAAAAAAAAAAGAGGGATAACAATGGTACCTATAATTCCATCTTGATTCCAAATGGCACTACTCATTTCACATTAAAAGCGCCTTGGTTTAGTTTCTGCAACAGTTACTCGAATATTCCTCCCATTGAAATCCTAAACAAATAAATAAGGCCATATAATAGGTGCAAAGGAATGAAACATAGTCGCTAGAAAGTTAAAGAGGAATGAAAAAGAAACATTCAATGATGCATAAAGATATCATCCCTCCTTTAATCCTAGTTTTTGTGTTAAGTTAAGATGTGTAATGAACAGTATCAGACTCGTATACCATTAAAAATATCTTCGTTAAATTTAACCCCAAACTAGAAGCAGGCTCATGCAGTCATATCTGTTGTAAGACAGCTTTTATCTGGGTCTCAACATTAGCTCAAACTACAAGACTGAATTTATCTAGATCTCAAACGCAACCTCAAACTACAATGGGTATGGGGTGTGCCCAAGGGCAAAGGAGGAGGGGAGATGGGTCTTAAGTCAGGTCTTAAAATTCCAAAACTCATGACGAGTCCAATGAATAATGAATGTGAGAAACTTTTGGCTCCCACATACAAGTATGGTTTTAAGGAGTTTTGATGCGTCAATCAGATAGATGTAGAGTAGAGGGTTTGAATTCAATTATAAAAACGGCAAATATTTGATTGATGTTAAGACTTGTATCTAAGTCTAATGGATAAAGATAGTCGAAGGTTCTTACCACACCATCCAAGGACTCAATTGCACTGTTGACCTCATCAGCAGAACCATAAGTTACAAACCCAAACCCTCTTGAACGACCAGTCTCTCTGTCATATATAACCTTGGCTTCCACCACTTCTCCTGACTCACTGAAGAGAGTCTTCAGGGATGAATCGTCAACTTGCCATGAAAGATTACTGACGTGAATTCTGTTAGCATTGTCAAAACTTCTTCCACCTCCTCTGCCACCCCTTGCCTCAAAGTCCCCTTCCCTTTTAGGTGGTGGAGGCCCTGCATTCACTCTCAATGGTCTTCCATCAAGTTCCTGTCCATCAAAAGTGTTTGCAATCTCAAAAATGTAACTTCTATGAGAAGAAAGGGGCACAGTTAAACCAAAAGACAAAGTGTCTAGTGGGGATGTATCTCATAACCATCATGGCCATCAAGGACAGGAATAAAACATTCTGTTCTGATTCATGAAAGCATTCAGTTCTCACGACAGCATGATATTAAAGAAAAATATCAACGAAAAGGGTGTAGAAGTACTAATAAGCCCATTTCACAAAAGTGAATAAAAAAAGATATGGAAAATGGGCCAATTTGCCATTAAAATGGGTAAACGAGGTCATTCACAACTAATATGTCTAACCCACAGGAGATGTAGGGGGTATCTGTTACAGAGTATTAGGAGGCGAAAGGAAAGATTGAAACTACCAAAAGAAAAAGCGAGAGATATATTCCCCCAAATGATTTAGTACGAAACACCAATGGTAAACGAGGTCATTCACAACTAATCAGAAGATGCCAATGACGGATAAGTCTAACAAACATACGGAGTACTTCATAACAAGAATCATAAACTGCCACAAAAATGTATATAATGGAAATAGTTGAATAAATTACATAGCCATTGAATCGCTGAGCAGCAGCCTCCACTTCCTGCGAAGAAGACATGGTCACAAACCCAAAGCCTCTGCTTCTCCCAGTAGCTTTGTCATAGATGACCTGCTCCAACCATTGACATAACATGGAACATCAGCACACTAAATACAGTACCAAATTTCAAAAGCTTAGACTTTGTTTGGATAGAGGAATTCGGAGGGAAGCGGATTTGGTTAGTTAATTAGAGAGGAAGGAAAAGGAAAATAGATCACTCCATATCCATCCTACAAGCCAAATTAGTTTCCCTCTGACTAAGGAAATATTTGGAGTGAACTCTTCTTATCCCAGGGAAATACATATACTCCTATTATTTATTTATTTATTTATTCAAAAACCCTATCTAAACCCTGCACAAATTGAAATTAGTTATCAGGAAAAGGCGAACAGAAAATCAGCAAATAAGTAAAATAATCAGAACCAACATGAAATTACAGAAAAAGATAAAAGCCCAGATTGGTATTCTTTCTTGTCGACATTTGGGAAACCACAAACTAGAAGTTCTCTTGCTCTCGTTGCCCACATTCCACCAAAATACCAAAATTCACCTCAAACAAAGGAATTCGATGAATAAAATAGATTACCTCAACCATTTCAACAGTTCCGGCATTTCCAAACAATTCAGCGAGCTCGGCGCTGTCGACATTGAAGGGAAGATTACCCACAAAGAGCTTAAGGTCAGGGGAGAAGTTCTCTTGCTCTCTCTGCCCGTATTCAGACGAAACGGCGACCCTTCGAACAAACCCGGAAGTGAGCGGCTCCAAACGTTTGGAAGATGGGAATGAAAGGGTGTTGAGTGAAGCGGGTTTTGAAGGGGAAGTGAAGAAGAGGGGAGTGACGGAGGTGTTGAGTTTGGCGAAAATTAGAGTTTTGGGTGTTAACGAAGATAGGAAGATAGAAGTGGATGAAGCCATTGTTGAAGAAATGAGATAAGGCGATACTAAGAGAGAGGGAGAATTGAGAAGAAGGGAGGAGACGATAAGGTATTGCAATTGGCAAGGGTGTTTCTGTGTGAGGGTGAAACTTGAGGAGTGTGGGATATTGATATTTATGGGCAGCTAAGTTCAACCATGTGTGTAGTTGTGTACCTCTTCTTGCTCATGGCCTATGGGGAGGTTGGTATATGGATTTTTGATTGAGGCCCATCCTTGGGATGATATTTTGTTTGAGCCCCTCTTGCAAGTAGACTGGACTGGACTGGATTGGATCGGATCGGATCGGATCGGATCGGATCGGATAAATCTGATGATCGGAGAATGTCATGTATAAGAGGAACCAGATTAGATCAAACCAATTATAAAGGACTCGGACCGAAAATCTTTAGGTTTGGTTTTCAGGGTTTTAATATTTTTTGTCTTATTTTCTCTAACTGGTCACCAAGCTTTTGGGAATACGGAGACCAGAGTGATATATGTCCGATTTGGTTTGCAAAATCGGACCATTTTTTTTACACCTATAGCCATTAACCAACCTTCTCTCTTTATGACCGAAGTGATATATGTCAGTGACCTGGACCTAGGGATGGCAATTTCACCCGCATCCACCCCGCACCCGATCCACCCGAGAAAAAAAATAGGTGAAAACCCGATTAAATGGATGAATAGCGAGTGATGGATGAGACGGGTGATTAGGGATGACAATGGGTTCAAGACCCGGTCCAGACCTGACGAGTCGAACCCAAATGGGTCGGGTCTGGGTCTCATTTTTTCAGCCCCGACGGGTCAGGGTCAAGTATGGGTCTTGTTTTTAAAAATCGGGTCTGGATCTGGGTCTGAAATACTGGACCCGGACCCGACCCGTGGACCCAACACTTTAATTAAAAAAAAACCTAAAATTTACCTAACATACGCAGCAAACAATTAAACATCCCTTTAGTTCAAACTTTCAACTCCCTCACTTCACTCCTTGGTCCTTACTCCCTTATACATATACCATAGACATATAAGAGCGTTTAATTTATTAGTACAACATTGTTGTGTGTCAAATTTGGACCGTTTTTCCTCCCATTTAAGCCCGTTTTTCCTCCGTTTTGCGAGATTAGAGTGCGATTATCGCCGTATTTTTAGTATTTCTTGCATTAGCGTCGCTCTTACATTTTACGTATTTTTGGTAGTTTTCTGTCTATTTTGATAGTATTTTCGACCAAAAGCGTGTCCGAGCTTCTATGAGCATGAAAGAGAGAGATACCGTCCGAAGAGCAAAGCACACAACGGAAAGTTCAAGTAATCCAATCGATCGGCAAAGAAAGAGACTAGAAAAAGAGGCAGAAGACCACCGGATGAAGTTTCACCCGATGAGTCACCACCGGGCGAAGTTTAGCCCGACGACATTTTCCACCTCCCCGAAGATTTTCGAGAATACTCACCACCGGGTGAAGTTTCACCCGACGGTAAAAGAGTGCCAAAATTGCATTTCTGGAGAAAGTTCACCGGGTGAAATTTCACCCGGCGTTATTGACTCACGGATGACAATTAATCGCAGGGTGAAGTTTTGTCATATGAAGATGCATAGGGTGAATGTCTAATTAAATGAAGAAGGATTGAATTATATGCCTTAAGTTGTGTGACCCATTAAGGGTTTAGTATATATAGTGACCCTAGTTTCTTACATTTATAACCTAGTTAGACCCTAGATTGGTGCCTCCATTAGATTAGTTTGGTTCACCATTGTACTAAGCTTCCATTAGAAAACTCCATAGATTTAGAAAGTTTCCTTTGTTTTTAGATTATTTCATCTTCCATTTCTACAATCAAGCTTCCATTTTTGTTGAAGATTTGAGTTTTATTTTGAAGATTGAAGAGTTTTGCAAGAATTGGGTGACAAAGTTCTTGTATTTTCTCCTCCAAGATTCAAGCTTTATTTTAATCTTCATCTTCTTCCTTTCATTTTGTTCATAGTTGGTAGTTTCGTTCCTTCTCCCTCTCTCCATTAATTAATTAGTTTCCTTTTTAATCTTTTATTAATCCATTGTTTGTTTGTCTTGTCATTTTTATGTTTGTGTTGTTTTAAATCTCATTGTTAGTAATTCCTTGTTTTTCTCTATCCTTTGTTTGTTTCTCCATAGTTTGTTTGTTTGTTTTCCCTTTATTTTGCCTTGTTGTTTATTTTCTTGTTTAGTTATCATTTTAGTAGTAATTTCCTTTCTTTTGTGTTAGATTAATTTTCATTCCTTTTATTCATCATGTTTTGTCTTTCTTCTAGTCTCCATATTATTTGTTTTATTATGTTTTGTATGGATAGTGAGTAGATTTTAGTTAGGGGGCTAGGGGAGGAGGAATTCTAGATTCGGGTTTCATTTTGTGAGAACTATTGCATTTGAGGGTGATTTGTCTTGCTTGGAATTATTGTGTCTTGTTGACTTAGCCTGATCAACTAGGTTAGCCTAACTCACCTGAATCAATACGGGGAAACTCAGGGTTTAGGTAATTCCGTCTTGAGACTTTAGTTTATTTGTCGCGAAAGCAAGTTTAGGATAGGTCGGTAGGGAAACCGAAAGGTGGCTCCTCCCCTTATTCATCTTGTGATAATTCTTGTGATGCCTGTACCCTTTTCTAAATTCCGACTCCCCGACTCTCCCTAACGCCTTTATCATTATTGTTCCTCGTTTTAGTTGTTCACTTCGCTTGCCTTAGTTTAACTATTTCGTCCCAAAAACCCCCTTTTTAGATCCCAATCACAATTAACCCTAGACTTGACCCATCACGTTTCTCTACCTCCCTATGGTTCGACCCCGACTTGCCACTACTACATAGTAGTTAGTTGGGACTAAATATTTTTTGATCGTGCGGGTCGCGACACCCGCCGCGTCAAACATATATCGTAGACAATTTTGTACGTGCTAAAAGACACCAGCGAAGTCCGTAAAGCTGCTGAAATTTGAAAGAAATGAGGAATATAAGACAAAATAAAATAAAGTAGTGAGCCCCGCGGGTAGACCCGGACCCGAACCGGATCCGGCCGGGGGTCTGGATCTGGGTCTGAAAGTTTTGGACCCGGGCGGGTTTGGGTCCAGGATAATTTTGACGGGTCCGGGTCTGGATCCTAGTGGACCCGGCCCAGACCCGCCCCATTTGTCATCCCTACGGGTGATGGATTGTGATGGGGGTCGGTTGCTGGCCATGGGCTGTCCGTCGTGCGGATCCAGGAGCGACCCGACCCAAATCGTGAAGAGGCCTACCAAGCAGGCCAGTCAGCAGGGTCATTCCTAATGATCCCAGAGAGCCTCCCTGGAGAGCCGTACTAAGCTCCAAGCGAGAAGTCGGGCCCCCTGCTCGTCAGGGTCAGGTCACAACCACTATAGCCATGGAGGATAAAAGTCTGTCCCTGCCAATCAGGCATCAAGGTACCTTCCCCCTTACAAGCTCGGGGAAGAAAGTTATAGCCCTCCAACCCATGCCTAAGGTAAGAGGAAATAAGTGGACAAGAGGCATCCACGTGTCAATCACTCATTTCCTTCACTTTCTCTCTCTTTACTCTCTCTTGTGGGAAACTATAAATACTCATCTATTTCCCACAAGAGAGGGTAATTAATTTTCTCTCTCTAGAATCTCACTCTAGAAAACGCCACCCTACTCCTCACGAGTAAGGTTTGTCAAGCGTATTCACTGAGTGACTTAGGCATCGGAGAGGGTTCCCTCGGACACCTCCGAGACCCTGTGCGCTCCTTGTGTGCAGGTGACGGACCCCTTTCTGCCGGGAAGGTCCGACTACTAAGGTGAGAGGAAGGAGAAACTTGGAGGACAAAGCAACTCCATCAGGGAACCCCAAATCCAAAGATTAAAATCCGTTTTGGGTCAATTGTCCCCATACCGGAACAATTTGGCGCCGTCTGTGGGGATTCTAAATTAAGATTCCTCAAAGAACAAAAAGTCATTGGAAGAATGCCTGAGGTTGTCGAAACCGAGTCAGGGGTGGATCCGGCAGGACAGCCGACAATCCCCCTGTATGGCATGCCCTTGCCGGCAAAGGAGGTGACGCCCGCCGCCACACTCCGAGGGGTGGGACGGGCTACCCTCAACGAAGTGCCAAACAAGGAAGTCACAAACGCAACCGGGTAAGGGGAGCAACAGGGGATCAACCTTAGCCTCACCTCTGCTCAGGTCGCGCATGCTGTTGTCTTTTTCTTTGCCATGCTAGATCAGCAGGTCACACCTCACACCTGAGGACCTGGTAGGCTGGATCGCGATGACCCCCAGACACCTACACTTTGAGAGTGTCGAAGGGGCTGGGGGCACGAAGCGGACCGCCGCCAGGAACGTTCAGAGGAAGGTAAAGAAGACAGCCCGAGGATACGTGCAGGCTAAGAGGCGCATCGTAACCGACGCCCAGGAACAGCCAACTCAACAGCAAGATGGGTCTGTGCACACCATAGAGTCCACTGCATCTGCTGAGAAAAGAGGTTTATCTCAGGAAATGCAGGAACGTTTGTAGCCAAAGGAACCTGTCTCGAAGCGTCTGGGAGCAAAGCAGGGTAGGGTCTTTACCCGACTAACACCCGCTACGGAGCCACAAAAAGCTCCAGGGCTGTCAAAAAGTATGCTAGACAAAATCAATCAGGATAAACCCCTGGAGTCAGGACACCATCAGGCTAAAGGCCCGGAACAGCAGCCACCCAGGGAAAAGAGACATAGACACCGCTCCCCCGAAAAGGAGGACGAGGTAGCAAGTAGGCATGCACCTAGACACTGTTCCCCTAACGCTGGTAGATTGACCCCTGATAGATGGGATGACTATGATTACCACTCTATAGGAAGCAGATCTAAGGTGCTAGGTAGGCCTACCAGGACCCCGCTTCATCCCGACGTTCATAGCTGCCCCATCCCAAAAATTAAGATTCCCACGGCAAAGTTCGACGAAACTACTGATCCTAAAGACCACCTGGCAGCCTATGAGAACCACATGGGGATGTACGACGCTGATGACGCCACCTGGTGTAAAATCTTCCCTACCACTCTGGTAGGGCTGGCTCAGGGGTGGTTTCGCGACCTACCGCGGGGATCAATCTATTATTTCGAAGAACTGGCCGAATCTTTCCTGGATCAGTACGCAGGAAACAAGAGGCGCAGGCTGATCCGCTTTGATTTAATGACCCTAAAACAGAAAAAAGGCGAAGCCATCAGGGAATACCTGAAAAGGTTTGACCTAGCCTTCCAGCAGGTTAGGGAGATTGATGACCCCACAGCATCCTATGCGCTGACTAATTCATTACTCCCAGGAGAAATGAAGAACCAAATTATCAGAGCTCAACCAGAATCCCTGGCTAAAGCTTGTAAGATAGTCGAAGGCTTCATACTGCAGGAAGAATACCACAGCCTGCCGGATACCCCCATCGGACCTTCCAGACCACAGGGGGGACCGCAGGGTGGGCGCAGCAGGGGCGAGGCGGCAGGAAGGCAAAGAGCTGAGTAGGGAGATGCCTCCAAAAAGGGAACATGTGGCTTACCAGCCAAGGTTTGACAGTTACACAGCCCTTAACAAATCAAGAGCTGAGATATTTGAGCTGGAGAAAGAAACAGGAAAATGAAATCGCCCGAGCAAGCCACGCAGCCCAAAGGATGACCCAAAAAAGTTTTGCACGTTTCATGACTGCATAGGACACACGACTGAGGAGTGCCGTCACCTGAAGGACGAGATAGAGAAGCTCATCAGGAACAGCTGGCTGAGTAACTATGCTGCCAGGATTAAGAATCAGAAAACTGCTACAGAAAAGCCGGAAGGCTCAGTACAAGACCGCATGATAATCCATGTAGTGTCAAGGAATGCTTAAGGCCAGACAAGCCGGAGGGGCCAGAAAAGGCAGATCTGGGAGCTCCACAATCAGATCTGCTACGCTGAAAGAGCAGGGAGCCCGGCTGGCCTAACACTGAGCATAACCCCCCAGGACGCAGGCCGGGTAATCTACCCTCACAGTGACCCCTTAGTCCTGTCACTTATTATCAGCAACCACATAGTAAGAAGATGCATGATCGATACTGACGCCTACACAAATCTGTTGTACAAAGACGCTTTTGACAAAATGAACCTGGAAAAAAGACACCTCAAACCTGCCCCTGGATCCTTGTATGGATTCAGCGATGCAGGGTCCTCACAATGGGAGTCATTGAGCTGCCAGTAACATTTGGAGAGGGGGCATCGGCTAGGAACATCCGAGCCTCATTCGTGGTTGTAGACGCCAAATCAGCATACAACGCTCTGATAGGCAGGGCCACCTTGGATGAAGTTGAAGCCGCAATATCCATCAGGGCATTGACTGTGGCCTATGTCACAGACTTCGGGATGGAAGGAAAAATACACGGGGACTAAGAGTCGGCCAGGCAATGCTACTCGGTCGCCCTGCGCGCTCACGAAACAGAAAGAAAAGGCAAGCGAAAAGCAGACAGCTCTCCCAGCAGGGAAGAAGAGATTTCGGCTGATCAGTAGGCAATAAAAAAGACTGACCACCCAGAACCTGGGGGCGAGAGTATGCTAGTAGAGCTGGAGCCAGGAAGGCCGGTCCTAATCGGCACCGACCTAGAAGAGTCCTACCGAAAGAAATTGATCAAAGTCCTGCAGGATAACAGGGACATATTTGCCTACTCGGCTGACGAAATGCGAGGGGTCGACCAAGCCCATATCGTTCACAAGCTGAACGTTAATCCGGAGGCTCGACCCGTAAAACAAAAGAAACGAAATATGTCAGTGGAAAAAGACATAGCCATTAAGGAAGAAATTGAGAAGCTCCTAAAAGCTGATTTTATCCAGAGCTGCGACTACCCTGAGTGGCTTGCCAATGTAGTGATGGTGAAGAAATCCTCAGGGCCCTGGAGGATGTGCGTGGATTTCATCAATCTCAATAAAGCATGCCCCAAGGATTGTTACTCCCTGCCACGGATTGACCAGTTGGTAGATGCCACCAGTAGGTACTCTATGCTCAGCTTCCTGGATGCCTTCTCTGGCTACCACCAAGTGTACCTCTAGCAACCAAATAGGGTCAAATGTGTGTTCATCACAAGTGCAGGCACATACATGTACAAGATGATGTCATTTGGCCTCAAGAACGCAGGAGCAACCTACCAGCGTCTAGTGGACAAAGTATTTGAAGGCTAGAAGGGCAAGAACTTGGAGGCGTACGTAGATGACGCCATAGTAAAAAGAAAAGGGGACGAGGAGCACCTAAAAGATTTGCAAGAAACCTTCTTCTCCCTGCGCGCTTACCAGATGAAGCTGAACCCTAAAAAGTGTACCTTTGGTGTTCGCTCTGGAAAATTCCTAGGCTTCCTGGTCAGTGCCAGGGGAATTGATGCAAATCCAGAAAAAGTGCAGGCTGTTCTAGACCTCCCAGAACAAAAAACAATCAGAGACATCCAGCGTCTGACTGGTAGGATGGCTGCCCTGGCACGGTTCATCGCCAGGTCGGCTGACAAGTCAACACCCTTCTTTAAAATACTGAAGGGGAACAAACAGTTCAAATGGGAGGCAGAGCAGAAGGAAGCCTTCGAGCAATTGAAAGAACACTTAAAGAAATTACCAACCCTGGCAAGGCCGGTGGCAGGAGAGAAACTCTTTCTCTACATAGCCGTAACAAATTCAACTGTAAGTGTAGTAATCCTAAGGGAAGAAGTAGGCTCTCAGCTGCCAATTTACTTCGTAAGCCATGCCCTGGAGGCAGCTGAGAAGAACTACCCGGTCGTCGAGAAGGCGGCCTACGCGGTAGTTATAGCAGCCCGAAAGCTTAGACCATATTTCGACGCCCACCCTGTCGTCGTGTTAACCGATCAGCCCCTGGAGAAGGTATTAGAAAATTTTGAAAAATCCGGGAGGCTATTGAAATGGGCTATAGAATTGAGCGGGCTAGGGATTTCCTATCAGTCTAGGACCGCCATCAAGGAACAGGCCCTGGCAGACTTCCTAGCTGAATGCTCCCACTCAGATGAAGACGACCCACCTGCCGGCGAATGGATGGTGTACACCGACGGATCATCCACGGTCAATGGTGCGGGGGCAGGAATAGTGCTTACAAGCCCTGAGGGGACGGACTTTGAGCATGCTCTCAGCTTCACCTTTCCTGCGTCTAACAACGAAGCTGAGTATGAGGCTGTCCTGGCAGGCATCCACTTAGCCAAAGCAGCAGGGGCAGAAAGGCTTATCCTGGCTACAGATTCTCAGCTCATCGCAAATCAAATCAACGGGGCATATGAAGCCAGAGACCAAGCCACGACCTCATATTTGGAGAAGGTCAAACAAGAGCTGTCTGGGTTAAAATCCTACGAAGTCAGACAGGTCCTCCGATCACAAAATAATCAGACTAACACCCTGTCTTAATTGGCAAGTTCCAGCCTGCAGGACATCAGGAGGTCCGTGTGGGTAGATGTTATACAAGAAAGATCCACAACGCCCTGCCAACCGATAAGTGTTATTGAAGAAGCAGAGGTCGAAAGCTGGATGACCCCAATCATCCAGTTCAAGAAGCATGAAACCCTTCCACAAGACCCAGCTCAGAAGAGAAGAATGCCTGCCAAAGCTGCATGGTTCATACTAATCAGGGGAGAGTTGTACCGCAAATCATTTTCCGCCCCTTTGCTTAAATGCCTGGGGGCAGGACAAGCCGCAGAGGTATTGGACGACATACATTCAAGGATCTGCAGCCACCATGTAGGGGGACGAACGCTGGCACACAAAGCCCTGAGGGCAGGGTACTACTGGCCAACCATGCTGGCAGACGCCAGGGACTTGACCCAAAAATGCAAAAAGTGTCAACTCTTCGCCCCTGTGATACATGCCCTTGCTTAAGACCTCAGGTCGATCTTATCCCTCTGTTGTGTGCTAAATTTAGATCGTTTTTTCCCTCATTTAGACCCGTTTTCCCCTCGTTTTGCGAGTTTAGAGTGCAATTATCGCCATATTTTGTGTACTTCTCGCATTAGCGTCCCTCTTGTGCGTTTTACGTGTTTTTGATAGTTTTTCTATCGATTTTGATAGGATTTGGCACCGAAATCACGATCGAGCTTCCACGAGCACAAGATAAGGGAATACCGTCCTAAGAGTAAAGCACACAACTTAAAGTTTAAAGTCATCCAATCAATCAACGAAGAATAAGACAAGGAAAGAGGCCAACAGAATGACCGGGCGAAATTTCACCCGGTGAGACACCACCGGGCAAAATTTCACCCGACGGTAAAAATGCCTCCCCGAAGATTTTCCGACTTCCCACCGAGTGAAACTGACCGGGCGAAATTTCGCCCACCGGGTGAAATTTCGCCCGATGGAAAGATGTGCCGGAAAACGATAAAAATGAAGAAAATTTCACCGGGCGAAAATTTCACCCGGTGGGATTATTACGTAAGACCGCAGGGCGAAGTTTCACCCCGTGAAGATGCTAAGGGTGATTGTCTCATTAATGGAGCATGAAGTAGATTTGGGCTTTAGGTTAAATACCCATTAAAAGATTATTATATATATATTACCCTAATTTGTTGCCCAAGGCATCCACCATTAGAGTAAGTAAGTAGTAGTAGGCCTCCATTAGTGTAGTTACACCATCCATTAGTAGAACAATCTAGTAGTATTCTAGTAGTAATTCTCTAAAATTCTAGTAGTTTACATAGTAATTAGTAGTAGATCTACTTAGTTTTCATCATCAATTCTCTAGATTACAAGTTTGTAGAAGATTATTTCAAGTTTTATTGAAGATTTGTTGGGTTAATTGAAGGATTAGTGACAAGTTCTTCATCTTTTCCATCAAAGATTCAACCTTTATTCATGCAATCTTCTTATTTCTTCTAGATCTTCATAGTTGTTACATTTCTTTCCACTCTCTTATCTCTAGTTTAGATTTAATGTTATTTCCTTGTTATTATCTTGTTTAGATCATCTTAGTGTAGTTAGTTTCTCTAGATCTTGTTCATGTTGTTTTAGATTATTCCCTAGATTAATTTGGTAGTTTCATAATTTAGTGGGTAATTGTTAGATTGTAGTTTTCTCATCATATTGTTGTTAGTTTCCTTAGATCTAGTTGTTATGCATGTTGTAGTTAGTTTCTCCTTAGTTAATGTTTTGTTTTCTTCCATTATAATTAGTGAGTAGATTTCTTGTTGGGGGGTTTAGGGATGAAGACTTGAATTATTTGAATTTAGGGGTATTGGTGGGTTGCTTGCATGTTGGTTTATCTTGCTTGTGGTTGTTGTGTCATTGTTGTTTTAGTCCGGTCAACTAGACCGACCTTGACTCATTTCTATCAATATGGGGAAACTCGGAGTAGAAATTACCACAACTAGAGACTTACCCTTCTTCGCCGCGAAAGCGGGTTTTTAGCTGGGTTGGTTGAAGAAACCGAAAGGTGGCTTTCTCCCTTAATCAACGTTGCGACAAAAACTCGATCCCGACCTTCTTAGACCCCATGTTCCGAATCCCGACTTCCCCCTAACGCCTTTTCCTAGATTTATCACCCCTAGCTATTCTCGTAGTTATTTCTCTAGCGTAGACTCGACCTTTAGAAACCCCCCTCTAGATATCAAACACATCGCTTTAAACATTGTTTACAAACTCCGTTCCCTGTGGACCGACCTCGACTTACCACGAATACTTGTTTGTTTTTGTGTCATCTTGAGTCTTATAAATATCGTTTGATCCCTCGTCCTTCGTTAACGACCGATCCGATTGGGAGGCGATCAAAGTGGCGCCGTTGCCGGGGAACGGGGAGTAATCGTATTGTTTTTAGTTGTTGTGTTTGATTCTTTTCCCTTCTCTCTTTTCCCTTGTACCGTAAGGTGCTAGGAGTCTTACCGTTTAATTGAGTTTTATGCCCAGGAACATGTCATCGCCCTTGTGGTTCGATCCGGAGCCGGAAAGGACTTTTAGAGCATTACGTTTTCGGGGATACAACTCAACCACTATCATTCCACATCCTTCATTATCACCTCCTAACCTTAATCCCATCCTACCACATACACCCTCTACACCTTTTACATCACATAATCCCGCTCCAAATAACCCTTCCATACCTTCCACTTCACAAAATTCACCACCATCACCACCATCACCGAAAACTCCACCACGAAATCAAAATCCATCCCCTCCAAACCATTCAAATTCAAATCCATCATCACCATCAATCCAACAACTGGCAACTTTAGGCTCTCATTCCCAACTCACACATGAAGAAACACCTTCTCCCGTCGATTTCGGAGAGATTCCCGAGGACTATGAATTAAAAGCTTCTTTGAAAAATGCGGTTCAACAAGATATTTTTCACGGTTTTTCTCAAGAAGATGCTTAAGAGCACATTGCTTCATTCAAAGAGAAATTAGTAGGAGCCCGTCTCAATGGATTAACTTCATGCCAATTGCACCGTTTATTATTTCCAAAGACCTTGAGAGATGGAGCTCGTAGACGGCTTCAAGGCCATCCCACTAATACTTTTACAACATGGGCTCAATTATCTAATGCCTTCTTGGAGAAATATTTCTCGCCGTCAAAGACTAACCAATATCGCATGGAGATACAAACATTCAAACAAGATGAATTTCAAAGCTTAAGTGAGGCTTGGGAAAGATTTAGAGATTTATTGCGCAAATGTCCACACCATGGAATACCCGATTGGTTAACTACCCAAACATTTTACAACACCCTTTCATCGAGAACCAAAGAAAACCTCAATTCGGCCGCCGGAGGAGATTTTTCTTCTCTCACCGATGAGGCATCTAAGAGTCTTATTGAAAAGATGGCAAGGAGTGACTCTAAAATGGGTCAATCGCGGGATTCTAGAAAGAAAGTTGAAGTGAACTCATCTACGAGTTCTAATGAATTGAAACTTCAAGCGGAAGTTGAAGAATTAAAAAAGAGAATGGATGCCATGAGTTCAAGGCCTACTCCTAGAGGTATGTACCAAATTCAAGGGAGTGTTCCACCAAGGCAACCATCTCCTCCAAAGCAATTAACATGGGAAGTTCAATGTGATCATTGTGGCAATTATGGTCATGATTCTAGCTCTTGCATTCCTAATGAAGAAGTTTATATTGAAGAGCCAAATGAAGTCCAAGCTATACAAGTATATGGGCAAAGACCTCAATTTGATCCCTTTTCCAATACTTAAAATGTCGGCACAAGATTTCATCCTAATTTTTCCTATGGAAATCAAAATGTCCAAAATCCGATGCCGCGTGCCCAAGGGAGTCAATTGAGGTCATTCAATCAAAGTCAACAAAGTCCCTTTAACCAAGGTCCTCCAAGGCCCCCATATATGCCTCCTCATCAAAGGAGTAACTTCAATCAACAAAGTAGGAACTTCCATGTTCCCAACAATTACAACAATTACCAAAATCCACATGATAATCATTTTAATCATGGATACAATCAAGGGTTCCAAGGCAATTTTCAAGGAAACCAAGGTTACAATCAACAACCATTTAATCAACCCTCTCAATCTTATGGCCAATCAAGCAATTTTCAATTTGGTCAAGGAGGAGTCCCATGGGATAACTATAATGATTTGCAAAGAACCGTTGGGCAACTATGTAATGAACATCAAGACACCAAGGCAAGGCTAAAGGTTTGGGAATCACAAGAAGCAACAAAAGCCTTAGCCGCCCCAATTCATCCACCCCATGGCTTGCCCGGACAACCCCAAAACCCAAGAGACCCTTCGCACCAAGCTAATGCCGTTATTTTGAGAGGTGTCAAAGAACTTGAGGACCCATACAAGAATTTGAACTTGAACACCAAAAACACCTCATCCAAAGTCAATCAACCAAGTGCATCACAAGAATCATCTCCCACTTCTCCCAAACAAAACCGGGGAATACAAGCGGAGTTCGATATCCTTGAAAATGCGGAAAATGAACTAAGAGAACAAAGAAAGAATAAAGAGCAAATGGAAGCGGAAGAAGCAAAAAGAAAAGAGGCGGAGCGATTAGCCGAAGAAGAAGAAGAACCCAATGTTCCACCGCCTCCCACTTTTGTCCCTCCATTGCCTTTTCCCGAACGAGCTAATCCACGCAAAGAGAATGCCCAATTTAGCCGTTTTGTGGATATGTTGAAGAAGGTGGAGGTAGCTTTACCTTTCACCGAGGTAATTTCTCAAATGCCCCTGTATTCTAAGTTTTTGAAAGATGTCTTGACTAAAAAGAGAACGATAGAGGATAAATAATGTATCTCTCTCACGGAACAATGTAGTGTCATTCTTATGAATCAAATACCAAAGAAACTTGAGGATCCCGGTAGTTTTTCTATCCCTTGTCGGGTTGGAAACGTTGTCGTTAACCAAGCTTTATGTGACCTAGGGGCTAGTGTTAGTTTGTTATCTTAATTTATTGCTAAGAGACTTAGTGTGGGGGAGATGAGACCCACTGGTATGTCAATTCAACTTGCGGATAGGTCCGTCAAGTACCCATTTGGGATACTTGAGGATGTACTCGTTCAAGTTGGTAAGTTTTTCATCCCCTCCGACTTTGTTGTCATGGATATGCCCGAAGACACTATTACCCCCATTATTCTAGGTCGACCTTTTATGGCTACCGGAGGTACTATAGTTGATGTCAAGAATGGTAAGTTGTCTTTTAACATAGGAAACGAGTCGGTAGAGTTTTCCCTTTCTCAAGCTCTTAAACAACCAATGATTGAACAAATGAATTCCATCGAAGTTATTTACAGTTTGGTTGAGTATAGCTTGATAGATGATGATAAGCAAGAAGATGAGCCATTTGACTCTCCACCCCTTGAAGATGAATGTTTGCATGATGAAAAGGTAGAACCACTACCGGTGGGTAAGAGTATGGTATCTTCTCCTCCTAATCTTGAACTTAAACCACTCCCCTCTTCCCTCAAATATGTTTTTCTTGAAGGAACTAATTATCCCGTTATCGTCAATGCTACCCTTGATGGACCTCAATTGGAAAAACTTTTGATTGTTTTGAGAAAACACAAAAAGGCCATCGGGTATAGCATTGCCGACCTCCAAGGCATAAGTCCAAATGTTTGTATGCATAGGATCATCCTTGATGATGACCACCGTCCTTCGGTTGAGGGTCAACGTAGGTTGAACCCCACCATGAAAGAGGTTGTCATGAAGGAAGTCCTCAAGTTGTATGAGGCTAACATTATATACCCAATAACCGAAAGTAAATGGGTTAGCCCCGTCCAAGTTGTGCCGAAAATAAGAGGAATGACGGTAGTTAAAGGAGAAAAGGGTGAGTCAATTTCTACTAGGACTATTACCGGTTGGCGCATGTGTATAAACTATCGAAAATTGAACACGGCCACCATAAAAGATCATTTCCCTCTTCCCTTTATTGATCAAATGCTTGAATGATTGGCGCATCATTCTTATTTTTGTTTCCTTGATGGTCATTCCGGATTTCTTCAAATTCCCATTCATCTCGATGACCAAGAAAAAACCACTTTTACATGTCCCTATGGCACCTATGCTTATAGAAGGATGCCATTTGGATTATACAATGCGCCGGGAACGTTTCAAAGATGTATGATGGCTATTTTCTCCAATTTTATTGAAAAATCTATGGAAGTTTTTATGGATGATTTTAGTGTCCATGGTACATCTTTTGATTCTTGTCTTGAAAATCTTGATCAAGTGTTAGCTCGATGTGAAGAGTATAGACTTGTTTTAAATTGGGAAAAGTGTCATTTTATGGTTGAACAAGGTGTTGTCCTAGGTCATATTGTTTCTAATAGAGGAGTCGAAGTTGATAAGGCGAAAGTCTCCGTGATCGAAAACTTGCCACCACCTACAAATGTCAAAGGGGTGAGGAGTTTTCTAGGTCACGCCGGTTTTTATAGGCGATTCATTAAAGACTTTTCCAAAATTGCTAAGCCTTTAACTTCTTTGCTTATGAAAGATGCACCTTTTGTTTTTGATGACTCGTGTCTTGAGACCTTTTGCAGGATAAAGACCGCTCTTACTACCACTCCAATTATCAAAGCTCCCGATTGGAATCTTCCATTTGAGATCATGTGCGATGCATCCGATTTTGCCGTTGGTGCCGTTCTAGGACAACGGGTTGACAAGAAGTTACATGTGATTTATTACACAAGCAAAACCCTAGATGAAGTCCAATCGAGGTATACAACAACCAAGAAAGAAATGCTTGCCGTTGTCTACGTCATGGAGAAATTCTGAAATTATGTTACCGGTTCCAAAGTCATAATTCATACCGATCATGCGGCAATTCGATACATCATGTCCAAAAAGGAGACCAAGTCCCGACTCTTTCGGTGGGTCCTCTTTTTACAAGAATTTGATATTGAGATTAAAGATAAAGCCGGATCGGAGAACTTACTAGCGGATCATCTTAGTAGAGTAACGGTTAGTAAAGAGAGCAATGAAGAAGATGGTGTTCCCATCAATGAAGCTATGAGAGATGAGGCCTTGATGGCCATTGAAACTATTACACCTTGGTATGCCGATATCGTCAATTTCTTAGTGTCTCATTTTATTCCGGACGATTATTCCAAGCAAGAGAAGAAGAAACTACGTTATGAAACCCGACGCTATTATTGGGACGAACCATATTTGTTTCGCCGTTGTGTAGATGGAATTTACCGACGATGTGTTACGGCCGATGAGGGATATAATATTGTGAAGCACCTTCACTCGACATCTTATGGTGGACACTTGGCCAACCAAAAGACAATTGCCAAGGTTCTCCAAAGCGGGTTTTGGTGGCCTTCCATGTTCAAGGACATTCGAGCTTTCATTCTCACATGCAATGCTTGTCAAAGAAGTGGGAATATTACAAGAAGAAATGAGATGCCCCTTCAACCCATCTTAGAGATTGAATTGTTCGATGTTTGGGGCATTGATTTCATGGGTCCGTTCACGTCCTTTTTTGGTAACAAATATATCCTAGTAGCGGTTGATTATGTCTCAAAATGGATCAAGGCCGTAGCTTCCCCCACCAATGACTCCAAGGTTGTAATTAAACTTTTCAAGAATGTAATTTTCCCGAGATTCGGTATGCCTAGAGCCATAATTAGTGATGGAGGCTCTCATTTTAGAAAAGATACCTTTGAACACCTTCTTCGGAAGTATGGTATCACTCACAAGATGTCCCTAGCCTACCACCCTCAATCAAATGGACAAGCCGAGATCTCCAACCGTCAAATCAAGGGAATTTTAGAGAAAGTTGTAAATACACACCGAAAGGATTGGTCATTAAATTTAAATGACGCCCTTTGGGCATTAAGGACGGCTTACAAACCGCCGATTGGAACCACTCCTTATCGTCTTCTGTATGGCAAAGCTTGTCATTTACCGGTGGAATTAGAAAACAAAGCCGAATGGGCAATCAAAGAGCTAAACTTCAATGAGAGCGTTGTAGGTAGACCTGTCAAAAACTGACCCGACCCGAAACCGCCCGAAAAAAAACCCGAAAAAACCTGCCCGAAAATGACCAAAACCCGAAAGTGACCCGACCCGATAATAACCCGAATATATTGGGTCAAAACCCGCCCAAACCCGTTACCCGCCCAAAAATAGATAAATTAAAAAATTATTGCTATTATACAATAAAGTTTCTCAAAAACAGTAAGAATTTTTTTTCCTCACAATTTTAAGAAATAAAATTTATATATACATCTTTAAAATCTTATTTTTAATGAGAAAAAAAAATCAATAAATCGAGTCAAAGTTCGTCATATATATTCGTACTTCCTATAGAAATAAAATATCAATGTAAATTAAAAGATATATTAAATAAAACATGTTTATTCTCACTAATATCATATATTAAATGAGATGATTAAGAAAACTAAGAATAAAATTGTATTTATGATTAAAAAAAAATAAAGAAAATTAATGTTTTTAAAGTGCGTTAATAACCCGTATTTGACCCGAACCCGACCCGAAACCCGTATAAACCCGACCCGTATAAAACCCGTATTTTACCCGAACCCGAAATGACCGAACCCAAAACCCGACCGCCCGACCCGTTTGACAGGTCTAGTTGTAGGAGATAACCGCCTTCTCCAACTACAAGAATTGGAAGAACTAAGACTTGAAGCCTACGAAAACTCAAAGATTTACAAGGAACAAACTCGCCAATGGCACGATTCTCGAATACTTCGTAAGGACTTCTCCGTTGGTGATAAGGTATTACTCTTCAACTCTCGCTTTAAGCTCTTCTCCGGTAAGTTGAAATCAAAATGGTCGGGTCCATTCGAAGTGACCAAGGTGCAACCATATGGATCAATAGAGATATCAAGCCCGGAAACCGGGAAGTTCATGGTTAATGGACAATGTTTGAAGATTTATCATCCTGGTCACGTTCGTGAGACCTTCGCTACCATAAAGTTTGGTGAGCTCCCATTGGGGAGCGTTGTCTAACCCCTTCTCAAAATTGAAGTAGGTTTGGTGGTATCCTCAACAACCACCTTGTATATATGTATCATATTTCTTTAAGTTTGTTAGTTTGTTAGCTTGAGAAGAATGGTTGAACTTGGATTTCGCCATGGAGCATTTATTTGGATGAAGATCAAGCATTTGGAGAAATTATGGAGCCAAATTGAAGACCACAAGCATGTTTGTGGGAGATATTGATTATGTAATGTGAGTCGAGTCAATATTTGAATCCTTAGGTGATTGTTGAAGAGCCATGAAATGGCAAGGCGGAAAAACGAAGAAAACAAGACCATCGGGCGAAATTTTGCCCGGTGAGACCTGACCGGGCGAAACTTCGCCCTACGGAAAGTTGCCAGAATTGCCGAAATTGAAGAAGATACCACCGGACGAAATTTCGCCCGGTGAGATTTTGACCCGGTGAAATTTCACCCGGTGGGAAAAATGGCAGAAGATGATTTTCACGACGAAAAGTCCGTCGGGTGAAATTTCACCCGGTGGTGCTTGACCGGGTGAAATTTCACCCGGTGGCATGGACTTGCTCAATCACCCATAACATACCTCCTCACTACAATTTCAATTCCCTCCTTCATATTTACCACCCATAACTTTACCTCCAAAAATTTTTACACCAAATTTTTACCACCAACTTTAAAGCTTTCACTTTCTCTCCCAACCACCCTTATTTATATCACCCCTTTTACCTCACAATTCACTCCACATTTTCACCCATCATAAACACATCAAACCACCTTCCATACCCATTCACATTCAAACCTCCATTCACAATTCCATTTCAACTTGGTGATTATTTCTTTGGGTTTTTCAAGAGGGAAAAGCTAAAGTTTCGGGATTTTTCTTGCAATTATTATTATGGAGACAAGAGCACAACGAGCCGCGCGTAAACAAGGTATGGCTTCGACCTCTAATACTTCTAAACGTTCTACTTCTTGTAAGCCTAAACTTTCACCTTGTCCTAATACACCCTTAGCTCAAACCTTCTCTGAAAAAGCCTTTCAGAGTACAAGGTGGCTTTGTCCGTTCACAATGGAAATTTTAGGAATTGAGGACGATATTAGAGAGTTAATCGTCTAGGATTGGTACTACTAAGCTACTTGATTTTGTGCCTTGCATGAATAAAGCCTTGACATGTGAATTCTTAGGTACCTTTACGATCGATAACCCGACCACACCAAGAGAGTTTAAATTTAGATTGTTCGGTAGAACTCATTGTTTAACTGTTTCTGAATTCGGCCTAGCCTTAGGTCTACCCTCATCGGGTACCGGAATTAGTAAACCTTTGAGTGATGTACAAGCTAACGCTTCTAGAAGAGACCTTTGGCGGTGCATAGCACGTGGTCAACGAGATTTTGAACCTAATTCAAACTTTACCGCTGAAATTCGTAACCCCGCTATTCGTTACTTTGCCGAGATACTTTCTCATTGCTTGATAACATCTACCGACAATATTATTAATCTTAATGTGTGCGTCTTACAATTGATTTCTGACTCTTTGCTTGGTAACCCTAATCCCCTTGACCTACCACTCATCGTAGCGTTGCATTTTCATCAAATTATTATTGCTCAACACCCCTCCGTAGACTGTGGTGGTCTTGTGACTTTAATCGCGAAAAATTTGGGTTATGCGACCGACCATCTTATCCCACATGACAATCATGTCTGGCTTGACGAGGCCTACCTTCCACCTGGATCTTTAATGTACCCGATCACCGCCTCGTCTCCATTTGCCATGATCGTGCTTTAATAGTCCCCAACATAAACCGAACCAATATTTATAACTGTCACAATTGGGACCTACCTTTAGGTCCCGGTGAATTCCGACTGCACGAATTGGGGGGTGTGGGAGTTTGGGAGTATGCCGGTGAGGGCACTCCGATGGCTTCCTTTGCATCAAATGATTACTCGATTTAGACCCCCCCATCCATGAGTCGGTAGATAATGTGGTCGGTGATGTATATGTTGTGCATATGTGTGGTTTAAGTCGGTGAGTCTTTAATCAATCTTTGAAATGAATTTGTTCCTTGTTCCTTGCTTCATCAGTTTATAATCATTGTGATTGCTTTATCTCGAACCAAATTTACAAGTTGTCCCACTGTCCCATTGGTAATTTTGCGGCCGTAGCGACCTTGGTTTTGCTCCCGGTCTTTAGGCGATGTGATTACGTCATTGACCCTTTTGAAAAATCCAAATATTAATCAATTTTCTCAATTTTTCTTAATCCGGGCTAGGTGACGTGACTACACCTACGCCCAATTTTTCACCCCTTCGTTTTAATTTCTTTTCTTCTCTTTTACTTCTTTTTCAATTTCTTAGCCACTTGGCTAGGGTCTAGGTGATGTGATTTCACCTAGTCCCACCACTATTTTATCGCTTTCTTTATTTTCCTTTTTATGTTTCTTCTCAAAAAATTTGAAAAATCCAAAAACACTTGAAAAATCCTAAAAATCCAAAAAGATTTTTCTTTTCCGTCTTTTTCGTTCTTCCCCTACTTGTCCACTGAGGACAATGTACAGTTTTAGTGTGGGGGAGGAGTCTACTATCTTTTATTTTGCAAAAATCTTTTCAAAATCCATAAAAATTTGAAAATTTTGAAAAATCAAAAACATTTTTCTCCTTTCTTTCCCTTTTCTTTTCTTGTTTCTCGTTATGTTTTCGTGTTCCGCGTACGGTCTTGTTCTCCACTCTTACAGGTAACCACCACCTTGAAGCACGAATTGAAGAGATTATGAAAGCATCCGCTTGGTAACTTCCTTCCTTCTTTCTTTAATTTTGTAGAGGAGTTAGGTTGTTGCTATTGGAGGCTCTCGAAGTTGAGCATTTTGGGTGTTGTGGTTGATTTTGTGCTTTTATGTCGATGGAGTATGAAGTACATGACTTTACTTGTGTTTTCTTCTATTTGCCTTTTTCTTTTTCGTGTGTTCCTTTTTGCTTTTGTATAGCGTGTCTAGGACTAAATGTTTTCGAAAACCCGATTACAAACTTATTACAAGAGTTTACATTCCATTGTAGATAACCCATTGTAGATTTTGGACCTTAATCTAGTAGAATGACTCTTAATCAATGAATTTGTTGATTCTTTAGCTTGAGTCCACCTTTTCTACTAGAGGTTTACTTCGGGGTTTGCATTTGACCACCTGGACCACCCATGGAGGAGTTAGGCCTTGGTTCCCGCATCCCGTTTTCTAGGTGACCTTGCTCGAATGACCATTGCACCTTTAGTCCAAATTATTTTCGCCTTTTTGTGGGTTATCCGGGAATGACGCGTGTTCTCGTTTACCTATTTTCCTCCACCTATACATCACCACAATAAGTTTACACAAAAATAACCTCCAAGCTTGGTTATGAACCATATCAAAATCAAAAAAACCAAAAAAGGGCAAACCAAAGCAAGAGAAAAGGGCACAAAAATATGAAAAACAAGGAGAGAAAAGGAGCTTCAAATGAAATCATATCATCAAAACATCTCCTTAAAAAAAAAGCCCTTTGATCGATTCATCGCCGTGAAGTGCCAACTAGAGGACCGAGTCCCGAGGTAGGAAGATAGCGGTGATTAGTCGATCCACCCCAATAATTGTAAACACTCCACCTTTTTGTTTGGGTTAATTTAGGAAATTCGAGTTTGGAACGACCCTCTTGGCTTAGCCAAAGAGAGCGGGACTGCACCTACCTACAGTGTCGAACGAATCCATGGTTCACTTTTTCCACTCCATTATACGCCCCGTCGTACCCCTTTAGAAGACTAGGAGGACCTAGGCTAAGTTATCAACACCTATATTGCTTAATTGTCATAGTATTAGGCTTCGGTCCTTGTTTACGTGGGTCATTTATCTTGGAAGTATATTGTTGTTTTAGGTAAGTAATCGGTGTCTTCCCCGCCGTCTCGATGAGGGATTCGGCGTTTTATTTTTGCTTTGGATGTGTCTATTCTTTCGTGTTTTATGTTTTTGTGTGTTTAGTCGCATCCATCGTTTTGAGCAAGCCCCAACTTGCCTTGCATGGGAGTACTCTACATCATGGGTATTCCGATGTGAGTTGAAGGGACGGAGCGGGCGTGTTAATTGCCCGTATTGGCTTAGCATAGTCTAGCTAGTAGTAGTAGTAGTATGTAATTTCTTTTTGGGTCTTTGTTCGAGGACGAGCAACGGTTTAGTGTGGAGGAATTGTTGTGTGCTAAATTTAGACCGTTTTTCCCCTCATTTAGACCCATTTTTCCCTCGTTTTGCGAGTTTAGAGTGCAATTATCGCCATATTTTGTGTACTTCTCGCATTAACGTCCCTCTTGTGCATTTTACGTGTTTTTGGTAGTTTTTCTATCGATTTCGATAGGATTTGGCACCGAAATCACGATCGAGCTTCCACGAGCAAAAGAGAAGGGAATACCGTCCTAAGAGTAAAGCACACAACTTAAAGTTTAAAGCCATCCAATCAACAACAAAGAATGAGACAAGGAAAGAGACCAACGGAATGACCGGGCGAAATTTCACCCGGTGAGACACCACCAGACGAAATTTCACCCGACGGTAAAAATGCCTCCCCGAAGATTTTCCGAGACTTCCCACCGGGCGAAATTTCGCCCACTGGGTGAAATTTCGCCCGATGGAAAGATGTGCCGGAAAACGCTAAAAATGAATAAAATCTCACCGGGCGAAAATTTCACCCGGTGGGATTATTACGCAAGACCGCAGGGCGAAGTTTCACCCCGTGAAGATGCTAAGGGTGATTGTTTCATTAATGGAGCATGAAGTGTATTTAGGCTTTAAGTTAAATACCCATTAATAGATTACTATATATATGTTACCCTAATTTTTTGCCCAAGGCATCCACCATTAGAGTAAGTAAGTAGTAGTAGGCCTCCGTTAGTGTAGTTACACCATCCATTAGTAGAACAATCTAGTTGTAATTCTCTAAAATTCTAGTAGTTTACATAGTAATTAGTAGTAGATCTACTTGGTTTTCATCATCAATTCTCTAGATTACAAGTTTGTAGAAGATTATTTCAAGTTTTATTGAAGATTTGTTGGGTTTATTGAAGGATTAGTGACAAGTTCTTCATCTTCTCCATCAAAGATTCAACCTTTATTCATTCAATCTTCTTATTTCTTCTAGATCTTCATAGTTGGTACATTTCTTTCCACTCTCTTATCTCTTGTTTAGATTTAATGTTATTTCCTTGTTATTATCTTGTTTAGATCATCTTAGTGTACTTAGTTTCTCTAGATCTTGTTCATGTTGTTTTAGATTATTCCCTAGATTAATTTGGTAGTTTCATAATTTAGTGGGTAATTGTTAGATTGTAGTTTTCTCATCATATTATTGTTAGTTTCCTTAGATCTAGTTGTTATGCATGTTGTAGTTAGTTTCTCCTTAGTTAATGTTTTGTTTTCTTCCATTATAATTAGTGAGTAGATTTCTTGTTGGGGGGTTTAGGGATGAAGACTTGGATTATTTGAATTTAGAGGTATTGGTGGGTTGCTTGCATGTTGGTTTATCTTGCTTGTGGTTGTTGTGTCATTGTTGTTTTATTCCGGCCAACTAGACTGACCTTGACTCGTTTCTATCAATATGGGGAAACTCGGGGTAGAAATTACCACAGCTAGAGACTTACCCTTCTTCGCCGCGAAAGCGGGTTTTTAGGTGGGTTGGTTGAAGAAACCGAAAGGTGGCTTTCTCCCTTAATCAACGTTGCGACAAAAACTCAATGCCGACCTTCTTAGACCCAATGTGCCGAATCCCGACTTCCCCCTAACGCCTTTTCCTAGATTTATCACCCCTAGCTATTCTCGTAATTATTTCTCTAGCGTAGACTCGACCTTTAGAAACCCCCCTCTAGATATCAAACACGTCGCTTTAAACATTGTTTACAAACTCCGTTCCCTGTGGACCGACCTCGACTTACCACGAATACTTGTTTGTTTTTGTGTCATCTCGAGTCTTATAAATATTGTTTGATCCCCCGTCCTTCGTTAACGCCCGATCCGATTGGGAGGCGATCACCCCCATCCCTTTCGCCCAATGGGGGATGAACATTCTGGGTCCATTTACTGTGGCAACTGGGGGCAGAAAGTTCCTCATAGTAGGAATCGATTACTTCACCAAATGGATTGAGGCTGAAGCTGTCCAAAGCATAAAAGAGTCAGCCGTCAGGAAAGTAATCTGGAGGAACATCATAACAAGGTATGGCCTGCCAAAGGTGTTGGTCTTTGATCATGGCAGGCAATTCGACAATGACCCGCTAAGAGCCTGGTTGGAAGGTCATGGTATAACTGTCGCCTACTCCGCTGTCTGCCACCCTCAGACCAATGGGTAAGCAGAGGCAGCGAATAAACAGATCCTGAATGGGCTGAAGAAGATGGTAGACGAGCTGAAAGGAAGATGGGCAGATGAACTCCTGAGTGTCTTGTTGTCAATCAGAACCACAAGAAAAGAATCCACAGGACAAACGCCTTTCAGTTTAGTCTACGGAGCCAAAGCCCTGCTACCCATCGAGGCACGGATTCCTACCCTCTGGTCTCAGCAATTTGACAGAGCCAGTAACGAGGCTGCGATGACTGAAGCCCTTGATCTAGTTGGAGAAGTGAGACTAGAGGCCTGCTCTAATATCGCAGCCTATCAACAAAGAATGAGGAAGGCCTACAACAAAAGGGTAAACATGAGGAACTTCCAGGTGGGCGACCTAGTCCTGCGGAAAACTCAGGCAATAGGAAAATCTAGAGAGCATGGTAAGCTAAGTGCGAACTGGGAAGGCCCATATCAGGTCACACAAATCATGGGACCAGGAACATACAGGATTGCCAACCCTAAAGGCCAGGAGCTGGCGGCCCACTGGAACGCAGACACCCTGAAAAAATACTATGTCTAGGTTAAGAGTTAAAGCTTTTCATTTCCAAAAAAATGTCGGCGAAGAACGATCAAGTTGAAATGTCGACGGCTCCGACCACAATGTTAAACTTTTACTTCAAGGAATGAAAAAGACTCACAAATTCATACTCGTTGTCTGTTCAGATTAGCACTTCACACACAAACGAGCAGGGGGCAATAGGGGGAGGGCCCCCTGTTGCAAAACCCAAGGAAAATAGACCCCCAACAAAAAAACGCTAAGTCCCCGATCTGCCTCTAGGCAGGCAGGGGGTAGGCCCTCTGGCTCCAGATCAGGAGTCAGGGTCAGGCCGGGCCCCACGAGCCGAAGAAACAAGGACTGGGGCGCACTCAACCTTGTATAAAAAACACTAAGTCCCCCGCCTGCCTCTGGGCAGGTAGGGGGCAGGCCCTCTGACTCCAGTTCAGGAGTCAGGATCAGGCCGGGCCCCACGAGCCGAACAAACAAGGACTGAGGCACGCTCAACCTTGTATAAAAAATGCCTTAAGTCCCCCACCTGCCTCTGGGCAGGCAGGGGGCAGGCCCTCTGGCTCCATATCAGGAGTCAGGGTCAGGCCGGGCCCCACGAGCCGAACGGACAAGGACTGAGGCGCACTCAACCTTGTATAAAAAATGCTAAGTCCCCGCCTGCCTCTGGGCAGGCAGGGGGCAGGCCCTCTGACTTCAGATCAGGAGTCAGGATCAGGTCGGGCCCCACGAGCCGAACAAACAAGGACTAAGGCACGCTCAACCTTGTATAAAAAACGCTAAGTACCCTATCTGCATCTGGGCAGGCGGGGGCAGGCCCTCTAACTCCAGGTCAGGAGTCAGGATCAAGCAAAACCTTAAGTCAGAGCAATAAAGTTAATAAATATGCAACAAAGGAGTATTCATAAGATTAAAGCAAAGACAAAAGCTTGCAAGGCAGGCAATAAAAGTCTGGTTACAGAGAAATAAGGATTACAAAGCCGGCAGCCGACCACATCTGGGCCCGACGCGCAAAAAGATAGTAAATTCAGCGAGAAAATAAAGGCGTAGATAGGGACAAGAACCCTCAGAAGACGACTGCCCTGTGTACTATGTGGTAGGGGCACTCTGGTCAGGTCCAGGACCATCCTCAGATGACTTGTTGGCCCTGGCATCATTCTTGGCCACATAAAGCACCCCAAAAGCATCTTCATCAAAGTCAGGCAGCATCTCCCGGATGACCTCCATAATAAACTCAGAGGAGGAAGAGGCCCCTGACTCAAAGGCCTTCTCCACTTCTGTGTTAGCCTCCTGAATGATCCCCTCTTTCTCCTTGAGCCACTTTTCACCCTGAACCTTCAGTTCGCTCTGGGCCGCCTAAAGATCAGAGTCAGCCTTGGTCAGACGAGTAGCATACTCCCCGAGGCGACTCTCCAGTTCAGCAACATTCTTTTTGACCTGTTCCAGTTCCGCCTCCAAGTCCGTCACTTCCTTTATAGCTTTTTCTCCCCGATCCTTCCAGCGGGCAACCTGACCTTTGGCTTCCCCCAGCTCACCCTCACACCTAGATAGTTGAAGCTTTAGGTTGCTGATAAGAGCGACATCTCTCTCAACCTCTATTATGCGTTCAGAGAGGGAAGATCCAGGAGCGGGGGTTATCTCCTCGTTATTTAAGCGATTGAGGGCCGCCAACTCCGCAGAAGCTTGAAAAATTTGGGAGCAACGATAGATGAGCTGGGCTGCCTGGTTGCAAGAGTATGTCAGGGACTTGGCAGTATGGTCCATAGATGTGGAGTTGGAATCTGAAAATAGGGCAGAAACATCAACACTTTCACCAACCGCAAAATTGAATTCAACATTCCCTTCAGCAAACTGGGTCTCTGGAAGGCTGGGGGCATGACGCTTTGGTTGAGAGGTGCTGGCATCCGCCTTCAGGTCCACCACCTCATCAGCAGTCGCAGGCTCCTTGTCTTTCCTCTTCCAATGGAGAGGGGGAACACTCTCCCCAGTCCCCTCAGAAGGAGAGGGCCTCACTACCATAGAAGGACAGGCTCGAGGAGAGGTATCCCCACGCTTGCCAACCGGCAAGGGAGTAGCCTCCGACGCAGCCCCCTCTGCCGCCTTAGGAGCAGGGATTGAAGGCGCAGGTGCGCCTCGAGGTCGGCTTAGGAGAGGGGGAAGCTTTGTCTTACTTGCGGTAATGCTCTTTATATGCCCCATGAGAGTTTCCTTCTTGAATCCTTGGGAAGGCAGTGGACGACTAGTGAGGGGCCTGCGCTCTGGATTCAGCCCAATACGCTTCATCTGCTTTCTTGACCAAGTATTCCTCTAAAAATTTGCAAAGGAGGCAAATAAGAAAAACGAACTAAGTTAGCACACAATAAGACACCACATAAAGAGCCCATTGTTTTTGAACCCCTGAACTACCGATGAGGAGCCAGGGTTTAACCCCAGTGGGGTCAGATATTTGTCAGTTGTGATAACATCTGCAGGGGGAAGCCAATCAACAGTGCCAAACACACCCTTCCCATCCTTCACACAAGCAAACTGTTTAATCAAGATTTTATCTTCACTGTTAACTTCAACGGCCTTTCCACCGACCTCAGGGGTGATACTCCTCACGAGATTCCAGGCGAGTGTGAACATGGTTTCTGAAATGCCGAGGAATTCTACACCCTTCCTCACTGTGGACATACAAGAAGTTATCCTTCCAATGCTTCAAGCTGTTTATGGTCGGCCAGACCAAGGAATAATCTTTCTGCCTGAGGAGGGAGAAATACCCTGGAGCCCCACCCCCCTCTGTAGAGGACACCATCTGCAGGCCGACCATATATCTAAAGGCGTCTATCGAAGGCTCATACCCAAGAAACAAGCAGACCCAGGCATAAGCGACCAGTGACCTGACTGCTACGGCGGTCAACTGGGCAACGACGACATTCATACGCCTGAAAGCCTCCTCAAAGAAAGGATGAAGAGGAAAACGTAGGCCAAATTCCAAGCACTTATAATGGACAGTTGTGCAGTTCTCGGGAGGGTTACATACTGCATCCTTCTCCCCAGGGATGATAACTGAATAGCCCGCCTCGAAGTTGTAGATATTGGCTATAGCTTCGGCGGCATTTTTTGCCATAATCGCCTCCCGCGGCCCAGGCTCAGGGTAGGTGTGCAGGGGGACCCTATACTTCGCCCTATCTAAATAATAAATCTTCCTCGGTTTCCTGGGAATAAGATCCCCGACGATGGAGAAAGGATCAATCTCCAACGCCTCATGGTCAGAATCAACAATGTCGATCGGGGCAGGGTCGAGGGGAATTAGCACCCCCACTATCTTCTAACGGCGGCCTCCTGGCCACCGTAACCCCCAAACCCGACAGAGGAGGAGGGAAGGTCAGGGTTAGCTCAACCAACATCCTCCTCTGACCTCTCATCAGACGGTTCAGTGAAAGACAAGATTCGGGAACGACGATGGGTCATGGTGTTTAGAAAAGTAAAAAGTAAAATTGAAAGGCGAGGAAGTCAGAGGTTGAGAATCTAACCTAGTTAGATGCCGTCGGAGAAGAACGCCGGAGAAGTTCCTCAGTCTAAACGCTCGTCAAAGGAAAGAGTGTATGAAGAAATGGAGTTGGTGAGAATTTGAAAGTAGGAAAGGGGGAATAGTGGGGATAGAGATGCTCTTATAGGGGAGGGGAGATGAAAAGTCCCTTCTGGAAAGCCATCCAGTCAGATGCCCTCCCTATAGATCCCCCACGTGTCACACTTTTCAAACCTACCCGTCTACCACTTCTTAAGATTCTTGAAAACAGAAAAAAGGACAGCAGGAATGATTACAGCGCGCAGTCCAAGAAGTAGTTCAAAAAAAAAAGCAAAAGCAACACAACAATTGAAAAGCCCATCAACGTCTTCAATAAGCAAAAGCCCAGAAGGGCCAGAGTTACAAGTCAGGGTACAAAATACAAAAGAAAAAAAGTAAAACAATTACAAGCAAAAGGAGCCTAAAATCCGGCTCAGCCAGCCAGGGAATGCAGGGAAGGCCTAGTCCTCGTCAGAGCCTGGGAAGGAGTATTCCCTGAGGCTGCTGCAACCCCCATCATCAGACCCCCAATCCCAGCTGCCTGAGTCTTTCATCGGGTCATCAGAGCCCTCTTCCTCGCTCCCCAGAGCATCACGGCCAGACGAGTAGCCCTGACCGTTGTTGTCTCCTGAGTCGCAGCTGCTCAGGTCCCAGTCCTCGCCAAACTTGGCCACCCTGGTGCCCTCAAGATAACCAGAGTCATCTTTCTACCTCTTCGGCTCCGGAGAGAAAGGGCCCGAGTCGCGAAGGTTAGGATCGAAGTTTTCCGGCTGCAGCCAGGGAAAGCAACGGTGACATCCTTTGTAGGAACATCCCCCTACCTGTGTGTAGTGTTTGGGCTTTGGCCTGACAGGAGACGAGGCCCTCTTAGGACGCCTGACGGCCTTGTGAGGGGTGCTTGTCTCAGAAGCCTGGAGAGAGCGGAGACGGGTCCGCCTGCTGCGGCGGATGATTGATCGTACTTGTCTGGGGTATTTGAACCGCCTACGGCCCCTGTACCGGAGGGCGATAGCGAAAACCCCTCGTCGGAGAATATTATCTCTCACCCAAGACATTTTGGAAGAAGAAAATAACAAAGGAATATATTCAAGAAGTTTGCAAAAGAAAATGAAGTGAATTCAGATTTTATACACAAAGGATGAAGGTTGTGCATTAAATAACATCCCAACCATCCCTACAGAGGAGGGCCAAACATCAGCCAAGCACGCAGCTCGAGGAACTGTTTTACAAAGAGCAATCATGAGAAAAAGCTTCCCAACTCTTTGCATGCCCAAAGCCATTTAAGACATTCCTCCTAGGGAATGTGCGCAGCATTTAATACGAGGGGATTTAAAAGTCAACCTTCCACCATGTTGATCAAAAGATCGTCTGCCGAGAGGAACCCTGCTTCCCCCTGCCGACGAGGGCCAATTGATGGGGGTCGGTTGCTGGCCATGGGTTGCCTGTCGTGCGGATCCCAGGGCGACCCGACCTAGATCGTGAAGAGGCCTGCCAAGCAGGCCAGTCAGCAGGGTCATTCCTAATGATCCCAGAGAGCCTCGCTGGAGAGCCGTACTAAGCTCAAAGCGAGAAGTCGGGCCCCCTGCCCGTCAGGGTCAGGCCACGACCACTATAGCCAAGGAGGAAAAAAGTATGTCCCTGCCAATCAGGCGTCAGGGTACCTTCCTTCTTACGAGCTCGGGGAAGAAGGTTATAGCCCTCCAGCCCATGCCTAAGGTAAGAGGAAATGAGTGGACAAGGGGCATCCACGTGTCAATCACTTATTTCCCCTACTTTCTCTCTCTTTACTCTCTCTTATGGGAAACTATAAATACTCATCTATTTCCAACAAGAGAGGGTAATTAATTTTCTCTCTCTAGAATCTCACTCTAGAAAACGCCACCCTACTCCTCACGAGTAAGGTTTGTCAAGCGCATTCACGGATTGACTTAGGCATCGAAGAGGGTTCCCTCGGACACCTCCGAGACCCTGTGCGCTCCTTGTGTGCAGGTGACAGACCTCTTTCTGTCGGGAAGGTCCGACTACTAGGGTGAGAGGAAGGAGAAACTTAGAGGACAAAGCAACTCCATCAAGGAACCCCAAATCCAAAGATTCAAATCCGTTTTGGGTCAATTGTTTCCATACCGGAACAGATTGGATCGGATGCGGGTGGAGCATCATCCCACCCGTAATCTATTAACCACCCGACATCCATCCATTTAAAAAATATATATATATTATAAAAATTACCCGAGAATAAGAGAATGCCCCATGTTTTCCTAAAACCTTCTTCATTTTCATTTCCTAGACTAGACCTAACTCAAATAATACTACCATGGCGACGAAAGGTGTCACGTCGCAAGTTAGGTCTCGCAAGAAATTGTTTTCGATTTGGTATTTATTTCACAAATAATACTCCGTAGTACAAGTGAATCACCTGTTTCACCTGTGGATGACGGGTGGATCGGATAAGGATGACACTCCTAGTGGATTATGGATGGATCGGGTGGGCGAATAGAGATGGGTGATGGATGCGGACGAGGCTTCACCCGATCTGAATCCAATCCATTGTCATCCCTACCTGGACCGTCTCACAATTGGGCTCGACCCTGAACTGATGATGGAAGAGCGGGGTAAACTGGACCGCGGTTATTCATTAACGGATATCAAATATGCTCTAAACCAAATGTCTCCTTTCAAGGCACCGAGCTCGGATGACTTTCAAGCTCTTTTCTATCAAACTCAACGGGACGTAGTCTCGCCAAGCTTGTGTCGGTTGGTGCTGAGAATAGTGAATGATGAGATAATACCAGATGGGTTAAGTGAAGCGTTTATGTTTAATCCCTAAGATTGATCATCCTTATCTGGTGAATCAGTTTCGACCCATTGAATTGTGCAATGTCGTTTACAAAATAATTACAAAAATGATTGTGAATAGTCTTAAACCTGTGCTACCTAATCTCATCAATCCGGTTCAAGCTAGTTTTGTTCCAAAAAGGCAGATAGCGGATAATATTATCTTGGTACATGCAGGAGGCCTTGCATTCTATGCGGATAAATATACGAAAAAGGGGGTTCATGGCTCTTAAATTAGACCTCAAAAAGGCTTATGATAAACTTGAGTGGCCCTTTAATCATCATACTTTGTTGGATATGGGCTTGCCAGACAAAATGATTCGAGTTATTATGTTTGTTTGCGATGCAAACAATCGATACGAGCCGGTTAGGACCGTTGACTTCTACTTTCGTCCTATCGTTCCCTTTGGACGTCTAGATGGATGTTGTCACTGCACAGTTGACAAACAAGGGCCTCGGAGAGTGTCTGAGATTTCTTCTCCGACACTCAAGTTAGCGATGAGTTTTGTGGGGGTCTCGGTTTTGGTCAAGAGTCTTACCTCCCTTTTCTAGTGAGATAAGTGATGATTATTTGTTCTTCTTTGATTGGGGAGAATAGTTTCCTATTTATATAAACAAAAATAAAAGCTCGACACTGTCAAAACATATTGATATCAAGTTTCGAGCTTTGAAGGAAAGAGTGCAGAGTGATCAATTGTCTATACAGCATATCGGAACAAACTCCATGATTGCGGATCCACTTACCAAGGGCTACCGCCCAAAGTATTTCTAGGGCATACTGCTCGTATGGGTGTTACCACTTTAGAATATACAATTTCAGTGGTAGTTTGTATTTTTCATTGCTTGTATGACAATTTTATTTGGTTAAGGATATGCATGCAATAAAGTTTTCAGTTTTTAAGTTTTACTCTGCTTCTTGCTTATTATGTTGTTGACCTCAATTAAGAGGACCGGTTGGAAATATGCATATTTGGATCACATTCGGTTGCTATTTCTATGCTACACTCCTTTACTAGATTCATGTCGTTAGTCATGTTTGCATATGTGATCATTGATAGGTACTGTTATGACAAACTGTGGTAAAGGCCGCTTTGGTTCTTTGTACATATGATTAATGGACCGAATTGCATAAGACGGTGGTTAGAATGTTTGATAGCACTATTGAACTCATAAGGTTATAATGAATACAATTCTGGTGTTACGCATATATTAGTATATGACCCAAGTGAGAGATTGTAAGAATTATGGGTGTAATATAATATACGTTGACAATACTAATTGGACCTACTGTATTCATTAGCTATCACTAAAGTTAAGCCCAAATATGTGATCCGTCATAATAATACAAACACGGGCTTGTTTAGGTCTTATAAAGTATGGGTCAGATACTATAATAGTGTAGATACATGATAAGCATATCCACTAAAGAGGACAATATAAGTGATTAGGGTTTCATGTCTCTCCCAATATATAGTCAGGGTTATGGTCCTTGACAGCACACTCTAACCTAAACTCTTATACATTACATCAGTAGCGAGAACCCTAAAGGCGAGTGTGTTTGTTAGAAGATCATAATCAAGTGACTCCCGTTCCGCTTTCCTTCTCCAATGGAGTCAGGTACGCTCCCGCAATTCGGTATACCAATTAATTTAGTATGAAATTTCAGTATTTAGTCGGATTAAATCTAACAGGACTGTCCAGAAGCGAGAAAGGTATGGCAATGGTTTCCATTTTCTAAATCACAAATGTTTTTTGCTATTAATAAGATCTCCAATTTGTCGGTGGGCACTGAGAAGGGATTGGAAAGTTGGCCAACAACGTTCCCAGTGGTGGGTGTGGCGGTGGATAAATTGTTGGGTTTTTGATCAGGCAGAAGACATTCCCACACATGGTTATTCGTTTATCATGCACTGGATATGGGAGGTGATTAACGCCAAGGAGCCCACAGATATTATGAACAACGGACATACAGAGAGACAGAAGGAAGTTTCAATTAAATGGCTAGCTCCTCCTCTGGATTGGGTTACACTTAGGGTCCGTTTGGATAACTAAATAGGAGGGAAATGGAAGGGAGGGAGAAGGAGGGGAGAGAAAGGGAGGGAGAAAGATGGTTGCTTGGATAACATGAATGAGGGAAGGGAGGGAGAGGAGGATTGATAAAAGTGTTTTTATTAGGGAGGAACAAATGTATTACGATTATTAATTTTTGACTTGTTTAAATATAACAAAAAATGACTTAAAAATTGATAAAAATAAAATAAAATTTTATTAGTTTTTTAATCAACTCAACTCAGTGACTCACTCGTAATTTTTTTTATTCGCTTTATTATCCTAACTGACTCATCCGCGATGAAAAAACAAATATGACATAAAAAAAACTAAATTGAATGTGTCTGAACTGAATTAAACTGAATCCGTCTAACTGGAGTTAACTAAAAGTGTCTGAATACAAGTCTACCAGAACAGCGCGTTATCTTAACCCGACTCACCGTAAGGGCCATGCGGAAAAAAAACAAGGTGTCATTTTTTTATCCTAACCTGACTCAACCGTAACGAAAAAAAGGCGTCGTAATTTTTTTTATAAGTTTTCTTATCCTAACCCAACTCACACGTATCAGTGGAAAAAAAATCGTCGTAATTTAAACTAACTCGACTCACCCGTAACGGGGAAAAAAAGTCGTCGTAATTTTTTTTATCCTAACCTGACTCACAAGTATCGGAAAAAAGAACAAATTGTCGTAATTTATCCTACCCCGACTCACCCGTAACAAGAAAAAAAATCGTCGTAATTTTTTTATTCTAACCTGACTCACAAGTATCGGGAAAAAAAAATCGTCGTAATTTATCCTAGCCCGACTTACCCGTAACGGGAAAAAAAATCGTCGTAATTTTTTTATCCTCGTCTGACTCACCCGTATCGGGAAAAAAAAATAGTAATTTTTTTTGTACTAACCTGATTTACATGTATTGGAAAAAAAAAACAAATCGTCGTAATTTTTTATCCTCACCCGTAACTGAAAAAATAAGTCATTGTAATTTTTTTTATACATTTTTTATCCTAACTCGACTCACCTGTAAGGCGAACGGAAGAAAAAAAGTCAAAAAAAATAAGGAGATAAAATGAGTGTAAATAATTTGTTTAGCAAGTACTCCCTCCGGTTCTTCGGAATTGCAACATATTACTTTTAGGGTAGTTTCACTAGAATTGCCACATTTCTATATTGGGTATGTTTTTGTTAGTGGAGAAGTTTTACTTTATTAGTGAGACCCACCACCCACACTCACAACCTTATTCCTTGTGTATAAAGCAAATGTTGCAATTCCAGAGAACCGGAGGGAGTATAAATTTGTAATTGTATGAAATTGTATGATTAATGGAAAGACAAACCATTTTCCTTCCAAATCTTGCCTATTTAGGCAAGATTTTATTTTACACTAAAATGAATCAATCTCATCTCTCCATTTCCTTCCCTTCCTAATTGGTATCCAAACAAAGGATAGTCCATCCCTCCCTTTCCCTCCATTTCCTCTTATCCAAACGCACCCTTAATGTTGACGGTGCGTCAAAAGGAAATCCGGATATGTCGGATGCGGGAGGAGTATTCCGGGACTCCTTGGGTAAGATACTAGTTGCTTTTGCTAAGAAATTGAGAATTGCTACTGTCACTCGAGCTGAGTTTATGGCTTTAATGAGGGGTTTGATCATTGGGTTGGAACGAAATGGAATGGATTCTAAAACCAGATAGGTATGAAGTTAGAACTCAAGACTTGTTAATACTTGTTTGATTTGATCCGAAATGGATTGTAAAATGTGTTTCATGATAGATGAGGGAGGATGGAATTGGAATCATAGCTATAAGCTTAGGATTAGGATTCCAAGGGGTTGGATGAGGATTAGAACCTCTTAGGTTTCTAACTCCAATCCAAAAGCAATCAACCAAACACTAGGATTGTTGATTCCATTCCAATCCATTCCAAAACCTCCAACCAAACACTCCTAAGTTTATAATTCAAACGGATTCCCGAGTTGTTGAGAGTCTTATGAAGTCGGAAGATTTACTCCCCACAGCCTACTCACACATGATCAAACTTTGCAAATCGTTCATTCAAGATTCGACATGGCAGGTTAATGTTATACATATCTATAGGGAGGCGAATGCGTGTGCGGATTGATTAGCTGACTTGGGCGTCTCACAATATCAAAAGTTAGACATCATTAAGTATGGAGTATGCCAGGGGATCTGTTTCAACTGATGGAGCAGGATGCAAGGAGTGTGACGTGGACTCGTTATGTCCCTTTTTATGCTTCTAGTTTTTATTTACCTTTGTACTCGTATTTCATTTTGGGCTAGTCCTACTTCTTATTTACCAAAAAACAAATATTTTAGGAGAGAGAATGTTTTCATTCATGTAAGACTTCAATCATTTCTTTTAGGAAATAGCAGATTTTCATTTAGGTACTTCCTCTTACGAGTATTTCTCATTTTCTTCCCCTTTTTTTAATACGGAGTATATATGAGGTATATATATTTTAATGAAAGAGGAAGAAAATGAGGAATAGGAGGGAGTAAAACTTTTAGACAATTATAAGCGAAACAAATAAGATGTAGTTAAAAGTGTTCATGAGACAACCCTTTAAACTCAAATTTCTCTCATTGATGTTTCAATTTCAATTTGTTTTTGCTTTTTGCCTCTCAGTTTACTTTATCACATTTACCAACTTACTATGGATGCAATAGTTACTAATGAGAGTATGAATGAAAGAAATTCATCCTCACCTCTCTCACTTCCAGATATTATCAAACTTCCTTTCAACTTCCCTATAATAATTTGTTGTTACGGTACTAGTTACTCTCTCCGTTCAAATTCAAAAGGTGCACTTTCCTTTTAAACACTATTCACAACTCAAGAGAATCGTTAATATTCATGTGAGATCTTGTTTAATTCGTCTTTATGAGTAAACTAAGAATATCAAATTTTTATGGAGTATAATTTTTGTTAATGTAAAATGAAAGATATTGACGGTGTAAACGTATCTCGACAACGTGAAAAAGCAAACGTACCATTTAGATTCGAACGGAGGAAGTATATCCTTGTCCTCATTTTGTTACTATCAATACTAAATGTAAAACTATTACGTTAACTGTTACATTCTACTCATCATTCTGATACTATCGTAGTTGTTAATGTAACATTACTCCTCGTATACCCCCAACATATGATTAAACTCATCAAAGAGGTTACTAGTGTGAGGAGTAAAGGAGCTAGCAAAATACCACGTACGTAGCTCTTTTTTTTTTTTTTTTTTGCCAACCATGACAGAAAAGTGCTACAAGAGTCTGAGTACCATGTGAGCTAGATCATGGACCTCCGTGTTACATTCCCTACAAGAGTCTGAGTCCCACGTACGTAGCTCGATAGATAGAGAGTGATTGTATCAGGTATGGATGTGAGTATCAATTACCTTGATAGTTCGACATGGTGTAATGCTTAATGAGATTTTAATATGTACTCCCTCCATATCATATTGTTTCCCCTTTCTTTAATATATATGAATATTTTATTAAAAGATGAAGAACAATATGATATAAAGGGAGTACAATATTTACATTTTCAACAAAAATAAAATAAAATAAAATACTCCTTGCAAAAATAGAAAAAGTAAACAAATAATTAAAACGGATAATTAAAATAAGAAAATGGGAAGATTTTTCTGGGGTTAAAAAACTGAATTGTCTTGTACCGCATACTAAACTTGGTGTACCTCACCCGCAAAAGTGTAGCCTAGTGATTAAAACATGTGACCACAACTTCATGCTTTCAAGTTCAAGCCCCTGCAACGGCTGCAAGAGCATTATTGTGGAATTTATATGGCTTGAAGTTATCTCATCTAGATGTCGAGTTTGTCGCCCAAAGTCCAAAGGGTAGCTTACATGGTGTACGTGATTTACAGGTTATTGCGTACACCCGAAGGCAATAACCAAGGTAGCGGCTACGAGTTCCCTCCTCACCAAAAAAAAAAAGAAAATAAAATTGGTGTACCTCTCAAAAAGAACTTGTTACCAAATCCAAGCATGCCCCGTAGGCGAGTTACTAGCGCAAAGGCCAATTTACAAAACAAAGCATACACCAAAATTCAACTCGGCCAAAATTCTGTGGATATGATTACAGAGTTGAATTAATTCATCTAACACCCTGTCTACGCGGCTACGCCCATATCATCATATGATATAGTTTACAAACACCTAAATGAACCAAACTGAGCTCCTATAACACATTCCCAGAAGGAAGGCTCAGACGCATATCAAATTCCCCGCAACCTGGCCAATACGACACACTTTGATATCACCTTATAGGAATGCATATTAATTTTTAACTACTAAGCCTTACAAGTAAATGAGGAAATCGACATTATATGAGACATTTGTAAACTGTTAAAAGTAAGTCTTGCAATTTCCTGGACCAGAGATTAAAACAAAAGGAGGGATAACAATGGTACCTATTGTTCCATCTTGATTCCAAGAGGCACTACTTGTTTCACGTTAAAATCGCCTTGGTTTGGATTCTGCAACAGTCACTCGAATATTCCTCCCATTGAAATCCTAAACAAATAATAAAAGGCCATATAATAGGTGCAACGGAATGAAACATAATCGCTTGAAAGTGAAAAGCAGAATGACAAACAAATATTCACCGACGCATAAAGACATCATTTTCTCCAATAGGCTAGATTACATTCATTTTCTCCATTTTCGCTTAACATCATCACTACTCTCCGTCATTTTCTAGTTCATTTTCGAACTATTACCCCCGGAATCATTACCCCTATCCCAAGCGAGCCCTAAGACAGCCTTAATCTGGGTCTCAAATGCAAGCTCAAACTACGATGGGTATGGGGTGTGCCCAAGGGCAAAGGAGGGGGAATCGGTCTAAAGTCGGATCTTAAAATTCAAAAACTCATGACGAGTCCAATGAATAGTGAATGTGAGAAACTTTTGGCTCCCACATACAAGTATTGTTTTAAGGAGTTTTGATGCATCAGTCAGACAGATGTAGAGGGTTTGAGTTTAATTACAAAAACAATAATTATTTGAAGACTTGTATCTGAGTCTAATGGATAAAGATAGTCGAAGGTTCTTACCACACCATCCAAGGACTCAATTGCACTGTTGACCTCATCAGCAGAACCATAGGTCACAAACCCAAACCCTCTTGAACGACCGGTCTCTCTGTCATGTATAACCTTGGCTTCCACCACTTCACCTGACTCACTGAAGAGAGTCTTCAAGGATGAATCGTCAACTTGCCATGAAAGATTACTGACGTGAATTCTGTTAGCATTGTCAAAACTTCTTCCACCTCCTCCGCCACCCCTTGCCTCAAAGCCCCCTTCCCTTTTAGGGGGTGGAGGCCCTGCATTCACTCTCAATGGTCTTCCCTCAAGTTCCTGTTCATCAAAAGTGTTTGCAATCTCAAAAACATAACTTCTATGAGAAGTACAAATAGGCCCATTTCACAAAAGTTAATAAAAAAAAGTTATGAAAAATGGGCCAATTTGCCATCAAAATGGGTACACAAGGTCATTCACACCTAACAAGTCATCCCACAAGACATGCAGGGTAGCTGTTACGGAGTATTAGGAGAGGAAATGAAGATTGAAACGACCAAAAAAAAGGAAACGCGGGAAGTATATTCCCCCAAACGATTTAGTACGAAACACCAAAGCAACTTTTCTTCTGAATTCAGAGTTCAATAACATACTCTCTCCGTTCCATTTGATTCTATACATTCGTTTAATATACGTGAGTTATATTTTAATCAAATGTACCAAATTAAATGGAAGGGACGGAGTAGAATGTGCTAGCTACTGGGAAATTATGTTTAATAGAATATAAACGGGTCTCAACCACCGCCTTAAGGTTTTGGTTGAGATGGTTCGTTAACATGGTATCAGAGCCAGAGGTCACAAGTTCGAACCCTGGCAGCCCCCAATATCTCGAACTCTGATACCATGTTAACGAATCAACTCAACCAAAACCTTAAGGCGATGGTTGAGACTCGTTTATATTCTATTAACGTTGTCGGTCAATTCACATCTTTCAGTTTTTGAGTCCTACAACAATTGAAGTTCATAACTTAAGTTTTTGTCAATGACGGATAAGTGAAACGAACATGCTTAGAGAAGAAGACTGCACTGCACATAACAAGAATCATAAACTGCGACAATGCAAGTCATAAAAATGTATATAACGGAAATAGTTGAATAAATTACATAGCCATTGAATCGCTGAGCAGCAGCCTCCACTTCCTGCGAAGAAGACATGGTCACAAACCCAAAGCCTCTGCTTCTCCCAGTAGTTTTGTCATAGATGACCTGCTCCAACCATTAACACAACATGGAACATCAGCACACAAAATGCCAACCAAAAGACGCTACATACCAAATTGAAAAAGCTTCCACTTTGTTTGGATAGAGGAATTCAAGGGTTTGGTTAGCTAATTAGAGAGGAAGGAAAAGGAAAATAGATCCCTCCATATCCATCCTACCAGCCACAAATTAATTTACCTCCGACTAAGGAAACATTTGGAGTGGACTCATTTTTATACCAGGGAAATAAATAAATAAAACCCTATCTAAACCCTGTAAAATTAAAATTCTTCATTACAGAACAGCAAATCAGTAAATTACTAAAATAAACATCAGAAAAATAGATAATCCCAGATTGGTATTCCTATTGACATTTAGGAAACCAGAAATTTTGTGGGTCTTGTTACCAATACTCCAGTCCAAACAAATAATACTCCGGAGATTACATGTTTAATTCAAAGACCAAAATTCACCTCAAACAAAAGAACCCCGTGAATAAAATAGATTACCTCAACCATTTCAACAGTTCCGGCATTTCCAAACAATTCAGCGAGCTCGGCGCTGTCGACATTGAAGGGAAGATTACCCACAAAGAGCTTCAGGTCAGGGGAGAAGTTCTCTTGCTCTCTCTGCCCGTATTCAGACGAAACGGCGACCCTTCGAACAAACCCGGAAGTGAGCGGCTCCAAACGTTTGGAAGATGGGAACGAAAGGGTGTTGAGTGAAGCGGATTTTGAAGGGGAAGTGAAGAAGAGGGGAGTGAAAGGGGTGTTGAGTTTGGCGAAAATTAGAGTTTTGGGTGTCAACGAAGATATGAAGATAGAAGTGGATGAAGCCATTGTTGAAGAAACGAGATAAGGTGATACTAAGAGAGAGAGAGTTGAGAAGGGAGGAGACGATAAGGTATGGCAATTGGCAACGGTATTTTTGTGTGAGGGTGAAACTTGAGGAGTGTGTGATATTGGTATTTATGGGCATCAACTTCAACCATGTGTGTAGTTGTGTACCTCTTCTTGCTCATTGCCAATTGCATATTGGAGGCCCATCCCGGGATGATATTTTGTTGAGCCCCCTCTACAACTGGACTGGATTGAATCTAATGATCGGTGAATATTATATTTAAAGGGATCCGTATCAGATCAGACCAATTAGAAAGACCCACGCTGAAAATCTTTAGGTTTAATTTCCAGTGTTTAAATATTTTTTATCTTACTTTTTCTTGAAGTGTGAACTAGGTCGAGCTAGCCCGAACCAAAAACTGGTCACCGAGTTTTTGAGAATCCGAAGACCGGACTTATTGCACCGACTAGGAACCTTTGATTCGTCTTGTATCACCGCGCTTCAAGATGTCTACAAGCTCCTTGCAACTTCATGTGTTCTCTTCCCCACAACATTTCTCCGCGTCTTGCACCTAGACCTGCTTGCTAGTCGCCTTCTTCCCCTTCGTTTCAAGACCCCTACTACCCTCTTTATGACCCTGTCGCAGCTCACAACAAAGCTAATCCATCACGTGTGGTTTGAGGTCAAACCCACACCCCCCATAAAAGGTCCACTTTACTACAAGTGATAAACTAAGTCAAAGTGGGATAGATCTCAATTCCTTATTTTCTCAATGTGGAACAACAAACAAAAGAGTTTCTTTTGAAGCATATAACCAAACCAATAACATGACGATGTGGGATAATTATCCAACAGTTAAAAGTGTTCATGAACGAAACAACCCTTTAAACTCAACTAGATCTCAACCCATGTAACAATGGCAACTCTCTAAGTATTTTACTTCTGTGAAAAATATAAAATCATCATGTGAACAAAATGCCAAATCTTATTCCATTATATGATCTTACATAAGAACATTGCATATATAGTACATATATATAGGTATGCAAACATGTTGCGAGATAAGTTAAGCATAAATAATAAAGTATCGCCAATGCAATTACAATTCAAATTTCAGGTTCTTATGCGCGGATGACATCAAATATAATTGTAAGGTGTAAATTACAAAATTATTACCGATGACCACGACGCAACCAACATTCGGGAGTGAGGGAATGATCTCTTTTATTATCTTTGCAATAGTTGTATGTCATGTAACGATTTTGAACCCACCTCATCGTAAAATATTGTTTTCTTGTTAGGCCACCGCGGCCATAGGGAGAGGCGGAAACAGGCCAACACCGTGGGGAGGAGTAGGCGGAGCAGCCACCCGCTTTGAAGTTGGTGTATTGAGCCATGAATGGTTGATATCTGTAGTCGGCCTTGTATTTTCCATCTTCTGTTGCCCAAGATGAGGCGTCCCATATCGACCCATATATCCACATTGGCCTTAATGGGAATGTCGCATCACTTTTTCTTGGATACCTTCTTATAGGAATATCATCCACCAAAAATCTACACCAAAAAAAAGCCATACCACAATAATCATACATATATTCATATTTTTCATACAATACTTGTACTACAATTTTAGATTAAATAACCCTTAAGCTTAGCTTAATTGAAAGTAACGAATATTTAGTTCTTTGATCAATGAAACGTGTATTTAGTCATATTATATTACAGAATAGGGTTGGGGAAGTTAGGGTAGAAAATAATAAGGCATGTGAGATACGTACATGATCTCTTTAGGACTCCAAAAAATGGCGTAGTGATGAAATCCCTTGGTTGGGTCAAACCATAGATGGAACTTCATTTCTCTTCCAATGATATTCCCGTCACCACTTCCTCTTATGTAAACATTTGTTTGTAATACATATGGTTTTCCAAATGTTGTCCCTAGAAATTCCATGTCCACTTCATCATGGAATCCTGGATGTGCTTCACTATTCGACAGCTACATATCCAACAAGATTGAGAAAAAAATTAATCAAGTATGTTTGTTTCAGATCATCATCTGAAATGATAAAGATCATATCATTCCGAATATTTGTGATGGAATAGTGAAGTTGGCTACTTATATACCATCTATGTCAAAATAGTTGGCAAATAAGAGATGGAAGATGCAAAGCAAAATATAAAATTTTAGGAATGTAAAATAAATTAGCTAAATTGCAATGCAAAAGAAACAAATAACTTATGGTTAGGGATGGTAGTGGGTCCAGGACTTGACCCAGATCTATCATGTCGAACCCTAATGCGTTGAGTCTAGGTCCCATAATATTGGTTATTTCTAGCTGCCACTCTCCACCTCCAATTTTTGTAATAATAATGCTCTACATGCTTCGTCAATTTCTCGCATTATTATATGATTTTGTCAATTATGTCAATGACAATAATGTCACAACTAATTTTTTGTCTGATTCGTGTTTCTTGGAGGACCAACTAAAAAAGCTAGGTGTTTCTCATAGGACAACTTAAGTCCGATTTGCACGAATGAACATCCCTGAGTCGGTTCACCTTGTCACACCGTCGATCACCTTCTTAGTTCTTGCTATTGGCATTACAAGTTAGGACATTTATCCTCCTCTATCCTTGGTACTTTTATTCACTTAGCTAATTTGAATTTTAAGCCTGATAATTTCATTGTAATGCTTGTTCTACGGACAGAACTCATAAGTTACGGTTTTCTCAGTCAACTTTATTTTCCAACCACCTATGTGATTGACTTTTCTACGAGATGTGTGGACTTCTACTCTTTATTCTATTGACATTTTTAGGTACGGTATTATATTCATCAATCATTTTACTCGTTGCACTGCAAATGGGTATTTCGGATCAAGTAATCCGGATAATTCTATCCAAAAAATACAAAGCTCATCTAGTTGCGCTGCCAAAGGCTTTCACTAATGACCCGAAGTGGATTACTCCTAAAATTTAGGTCTTGTTAGCAAGCCGGTTACCATTCATCTCATATACTTGCTCTTAGACTTAACTGTGGTTGGTCCCTCAGACATCTAGATATCAACAAAGCTTTTCTCCAAGATACGTTAAGTGAAACCGTTTTCTTATTATACCTTCCTTAATATTGTTTTTAAATTGACCAAAGTCATTTATGGTCTTAACAAGCCTTCCGAACTTGGTGCACAGAATTAAAATCCTATTTGCTCTCTTATAGGCATACCGTCCCTTTTAGACTGGTCTCTCTTCCTCTACAATAAAACTCTCATCACGTTTATCTTCTTGTTTACGTTGCCGTCACCAACCCCTCCTCCACGTATCTTACGTCCCTCTTCAATGCCTTTGCTCATCGTTTTTCTCTTATAGACTTGGGCTTTCAATCATACTTTCTTAGCTTAATTTGATTTAATAGGGTTCAATTTGATTGAAATGAACTAAATAAGTTAAATTAACTAAGATAAACTAAAATTACATATAAGAATCGTGTCTGGACATTAAAAAGGCAAGATAGTAGAGGTGAGTAGCAAGTAGCAAAAAAAACTAAATGGGCTGCAATACGGCAGTCGCAAGCATAACATGTACCGATGTACGGGTAATATATATCCCTGTACTCTTATCAATAAAATAGAATAATAGATTTCCAAATAGTTAGGTAAAAGTGTAGCATATAGGAGTAATAATATATTAATATAAATATAAGTATGTTGTCGTCTTTATGTTTAGAAGTTACAATGTGGACGTTAGTTTGGAAAATAATAAGATGATGATGGGGGCACGTACGTAAATTCATATATAGTTGAAGACGGTGGCACAGCACATACATATAAATATATAATAGCCGAGGCCAGGGGCAGCCCGTGAGTGACTGAAGGAACGTGATTAATTTAGTGGGATCCTTACTTGTGTGTTATGTAGAGGTGGCCTTGCCTCTTGCTTGAACTAAGTACGGAAGAATAATTTACTTCTAATAATAATAATATAGTGACTAGTCGTAGTAGTATAACTGTCTATGAATAGAAAGGACTCAAGGAGGATGATTTTTGGTCCATACTCATACATACTAGCTCCAACTCCATCGAAATTCAAAGGGATTTGCTCCAAAACACACTTGTAGATGAGTAATATGAGAAACAGACATCACCAAGCTAAGTCCATGTCCCACCTCAGATCACATAATTGCTACCTCCCCCTACCCGACCCCATTCATAATGAAATGCTTAAATATGTTAATTAATAACGACTTGTACTATCTTTCTCCTTTGTTTGTTTGTATATCAGTCAGGGACGGCTCATAGGGAGTGCAGGGTGAGCAAAGGAATTGGGCCTCCAAAATTATTGGGCTTCATAATTCTCTTTCTGAATAATTACTCTATATATAAAATTATGAAATAATATCTACACATGTGGCTTGTAGTGCGGTGATTTGAGCCTATTACCAATCTTGAAAGATTATGAGTTTAAGTCTTGTTGGATGCAATTTTTATTTGAGCCTATTCCTTAATATATACTCCCTCCGTCCCAATGAATTGTTTGCCTATTCCGTATTGGGGCGTCTCAATGAATTGTTTGCCTTTCTATTTTAGGAATGATTTTGGTATGTAATTTGACCACTTGCTCCACATGTCACTTCCTCATTGGTTATTTTTCCCTTGGTGCCAAAATCAAAAGCAAACAATTCATTGGAACGGAGGGAGTATAAAATTATGAGTTTAATAGTGAGGATCTACCTACATTGTCATAGGAGTATAAATTAAACAAAATTAATTATGTTGACTGACAGACAGCCGCAGCCGCAGCAAGCTAAGGGTAAAATAAAGTTGAAATGATGACTACTTACATAAAATGCAGTAATGACTCCGGCGGTGTATCCGGGTTGTAGTTTAATTGAACTCCCAAAGTATCCCGATCGAAATGGACGGACTGATTTGAATCCACTTCCTGTTAAATCATTATGCACCCCACCGTACCCGTACGTACGTGTTGATTAAAAAAACACGATTGAAGAGTCAAAAAGCTGAGGTAGGGAATGATTGATGCTTTATATTCTTATTACCACTTGAATGAATGTCTTCCTACGGAGTCTGGTTTCCACATAATTAAGGGTTTTGCAATCTTACTTACTTACTCGTGCATTAATTAATTAAACACATTAATGAGTAGTGTGCATGTGGTGTGGTCTAAGTTGAGCAGTAGTTGGTGAATGGTGATTGACTGATATGGGTTTTAAGGATGGAGTAAAAGGTAACATACCGGAGCTGCGGTCAAGCCAGATAGTCAAAGCGTGGTGATCAACTTTCTGATGGCGAGGACCCCACAGATTTCTAAACCCTTGAGAAAACCTCACAGACCGGAACTTTTTGCTCGGATAATAACCGGGGGATGGCGGCCATGAACCTAAGCAGCATTGAGGGACAATGAAGAAGAAGATGATGTAGTAGTAATAGTAGAAGCAGCACTGGTGATGAAGTAGAGACGACGACGATGACGACGACATTATTGTGTGTCTGTGAATTATTGGTGAGACTAGACGAGACGAGACGAGACGAGAGTGGGCTAGGCTAAGCTAAGCTAGTTAGCAGTAAAGCGCATTTGTGAATTGTGAGTGATCAGAGCGAGGTGTGTACAGGTACAGGTGGGTGTGTGGGGGGTGAGAGTGCTGTGTGTACTTAAGGAAGACGAGAAGAGTATGGAGGGAATAGGCCAATAATATGAATGCAGCAGGAGTGTGCCTGTCCCCTGTCCCCACTTGCACTCTGGTGGGTCTCACTATATACTCCAAGACGACATGTAGTGACAACATCAACAGTCGCCCTTTAATTTCCATATATAATTCACAAGCTTTGCTATCAATGAACCTATCTACCACCTTACTGCCTTCTTCCTTCTATTTCTATTGGCAAATGGGTCAACTGGGTCCGATTACTTATGGGGTATAGAATTTTAGTTGATTTTGGATTGAGTCGGATTATTTTAGGTTTGTTATTTTCAACTTTTTTTAGAGATATCAATTCATTTTCTATAATAATAATCAAGTCAGTTTTGAGTTAGCCCGAGTGAAACTCGAGTATCGGATCAAGTCAGTTTTGCGAGGCATAGCATGGCATGGACTGATGGACATCTACCATTTAGGCAACAACCCAATTTCCCATCTTAGCTTTGCTTATTATTAATACCTCACCTCAACCCACGCCAACCTCTTTTAATTTGTTTCCTTCATTGTCACCGCAGTCACCGTTTTACAACCTCTCCTATTCCTGGCCTCTCTTTCTTTATTTCATCAACATAATTTATCTCATGCAATATGTTTGCGTATGTACATAATATGGAGAACGTTCATAAATATATTATGGAGTAGCTAGTTAAGCCCTGTTCTCTAGGATTTAAATTGACTGAACTGAACTAAACTGAAAAAAATAATAACAATAATAATAATAATAATAATAATTAATTTTAATAATAATAATAATAATAATGTTATTATTATTAGTATAATTAATATTAATATAATAGTAATAATAATAAAATTAATAATAATAATAATACTAATTTATTCAGTAAATGATACAGAGTAATACTACCTCCCATTCACTGAAAACCTACCAAAGATTGAATATATGTGAGGTATATTTTAATCAAATGGTAGGATTCCAGTAAATGGGAGTGAATACTTTATAAAGTAATCCACTTTCCACTAATCAAATAACAAAACTAATAAGTTTTCCCGCCTACTTTGTTGGGCCACTTATTGGGTTGCTCTTAATTGGGTCATATCACGTTTTTTATTGGTTGGCTTATCTTTATGGGCTATTCTATTTTTATTATAAATAACAAATGTTATATCACGTTATCTAATTAAGGCGGTGGTCATTTAATTGTTGGTAATTAAGACGATTGTGAACGTGATATAATATGATTACATGATAATGATTACATGATGAAATTTATGGCATAATAATTATATTATATCACATCATTTAATGCATAAATTCCATATATAGTGCATAAATTCCTTATAATATGCATCTATATTATTTTCCATATATTATTCCATAAATTTTATCAACAATCCATATATGACATAATTATTATATCACGTTATATTTCATTCCATATCAAGTTTCATATAATATCGATACTTATGCTACATATCAATTTCCAGTAATTATGTCTAAGATGTGTAATATACAGTATCCATATCATTATGCTACATATCAATACGCATGTAATTTTCCGTATTATTTTGCCATAAATTCCGAATTTTATTAGAGTTTACAAACACTAATAATATTAATGATTTTTTTTAGAGTAATTGTGTATTTCTGAGTATCTTTGACAGTATAATTTTTAAAGGGTAATAATATTAGAGTACCCTTAATAGTATAATGATGTGTACTCCAAGAGTATATAACGTGCAATTATGATCTATATACATATATACACACACTAAAATATAACGTACAATTATGATCTCTCTTCAATTTAAAAAAACATAGAATTAGTGTATTTTTTAAAATGTGTTATTAAACAATTTAAGATTGTATTACTCATATGAGTAATCAATTGTTAATATTAATTCATATGTATGTTTTAGGTAAAAAATTGAGACTTTGAAAGTATAAGAATAACATATGTTCCATGTAATAAAAAATACTGTATACTCTATCTGCTTGCTTATTTTCTTCCCACTTTCCTTATTGGGGTGAGTTTGATTTTATTCCCTCTTTCCATTTAAGTAAATTTTTTCACTTCTCATTAATTAATAGTATAATATTCTCTCCCCTATTTTTCCACATCACTTTTTCTCATTTAATTAATATAATATTTTCCTCTCCTACTTTTTCATTCCACCTTTCATCTTTTATTAATATAATACTCTTTTCTTATTTTCCATCCAAAAAGAAAGGGAAGAAAATAGGCAATCGGAGGAAGTATATATAATAGCTTTATTAAAATATACATGTATTGACTTACTAATTTATCTTAATTACTTAACAAATTCTAACTATTCTCTTAAATTCAAATTACAAAGTTGTGTAATGTAAAAATTAATATGTAAATTTTAGAATACCTATAAAATAAGTTTGCATATGTATCATGCATATGCACGGGGTCTATACTAGTATTACTTTAAAATATTAGTAATATTACTTTTACTTTAAGTAATAAATATTTATAACTTATAATATAAATATTATAACTTTTACTTATAAGTAATAAATATTTATAAGTAATACTCCCTCCGATTACCTATTTTCTTCCCCTTTTTTTGGGGAATAAAATAAGGAGAGAGTAATTATATTAGTAGAATAATGGAATGTGGAATGAAAAAGTAAGAGAGAGAAATATATATTAATTAAATGTGAAAAAGTAGAATGAAAAAGTAAGAGAGAAGAATATTATATTAATTAAATGAGAAAAAGTGTGGTGGAAAAGTAGGAGAGAAGAATATTATATTAATTAATGAAGAGGGTAAAACTTTCTTTAAATGAAAAAAGGCAAAAAAATCAAACTCAGCCCAATAAGAAAAGAGGAAGAAAATAGGTAATCGACGGAGTATAACTTAAGTAATAAATATTACTTTTACTTATAATATTTATAACTTATAACTTACTTCAAACGGAAGAAACTTATGAACAAAGTGCGTACGACTATAGCTAAAGACATATGGTTAGCTAATCGTGCCGATAGTGACATTGAAGAAGATTCAAATGAAGATTCCGATGAAGATTTCGATGGAGATGAAGAGGAAACGGGGCAAATTGATGTAGATGATTTACTTAATCATTTGACGTAATTTGTATTCATCAAAAGTATTGACGTAATGGATTTAGATTGTATTGACGAAAATATTTGTTGTCATTTATGTAAGTTTAACTTCAAAAATATCGTTCTTTTACCGTTATTATTTTCATCTATCTCAAATCGACTCAGTGGCATGACTATATACCTCCGAAAGACGCTCCTTGGGCGTGGAAATCGGTCTGCAAAGTTAAGGAGAAATTAAAACAGGGATTCGTTGATGGCAAATGGATCCATGATGCTAAGGGATACTCGAGTCATGGGGCGTATGAATGGATGAATCCTCGTCCTAACCCCCATCCCTGGACTGCCATAGTTTGGAACTAATGGAATGTTCAGACATGGTATGATATTGTGGCTGATAATTCAGAAGGGCATCAACACGAAGGCTAAACTCTTCAGGTTGGGATGTATTGATGACGAAACGTGCTGCATTTGCCAGGCTGACATTGAAACTGATGCCCACTTGTTCTTCGATTGTCCGTACAACATGAAAATTCTCGCTGCTGTTAACCAGTTTACTGGTTACACCCCGTCTTTAGCAAGCCTCATTGCTAATGGAGATGGGTCGATCAGGTGGAAACTACAAACTACGATTTTAACTGCAACCTATTATCATATTTGGCATCAAAGAAATAGGGCGAGGATAGAGAATAGTCTCCTTCGCCCTGAGCTGGTTGCACAGCTGATTGCTACTGAGGCTAGGAGAAGAATTAAGGTAAAAGAGACGGGTGATATTGGGGACTACTTTTTACCGTCGACGCTTTACTTCTTACCGTCGGCGTTAATTACGTAAAATGACGACTTTGCCCTTGATATTTATTCTCGAAATAATATTACTTTAACATTTTATAGATTATCGATTTATTAAAACTCGATAATAAAACCGTCTTTTTCGATTATCGTAATAAACCAAAACCGACTTCCTATATAATTAATATATGGAATTACGCAAAATGACAAGTTCTCTTTTGTAATTAATTCTCGAAATATTATCACATTTACATTTTATAAAGTATCGGTTTATTAAAAATCGATAATAAAATCGTTTTTTCGATTATTGTTACGCCTCTGATTTTAAACAGTTAATTAGATTAATTAATGACTTAATACAATTTAATAAACGTAATTAACAAATACGAGTAATACGCAAATTAATTCCTAATTAATCTACGACAATCAAGATTTGTTATACAAATCGATGCAAATTAAAAGGAAAAAATCCGGAAATGGGTCGGGTCGAGTGGGTTTTTCGACCCACCCAAGGGTCGTATTATTTTCTCTATAATAGTTGAAAGTTTGATATGAAACGTGAAGTATAAGGTGGTGAAATTGGTTACAGGGACTACTTTTCATAGAAGTGACCCGGGTTGAATCCTCTTGTTTACACTTTAAATTTGTCTTTTGAAAATTTAAAAAATAACAAACAAAATGCTAAATTTGTCTTTGAGAAGGATCGGGCCCTCAACCTATTGACTAAGAGCTAAATGACCAAACCACTGAACCAACATCAACATATTGATATTTCAAATGGTTGAAAACTACTTGTTTCAAAAACAAAAAAAAACCGGGAAAATGAACAAAGTCAAAAAATATAGTCGACTTGCCGATGGGGGAGTCGACTGATTTTCTCGACTTGCCGATGGGGGAGTCGAGAGAAAATCAGTCGACTCTCCCATCGGCAAGTCGAAAAATATCGTCGACTCCTCCATCGGCAAGTCCACGATTTTTTTCGACTTAGTTCATTTACCCGGTTTTTTGTTTTGTTTTTGAAACAAGTAGTTTTCAACCATTCGAAATATCATTATGTTGATGTTGGTCCAGTGGTTTGGTCATTTGGCTCTCAGTCAATAGGTTGGGGGTTCGATCCTTCTTTGTAAACAAGAGGATTCGAACCCGGGTCACTTAATTTGCGTATTACTCGTATTTGTTAATTACGTTTATTAAATTGTATTAAGTCGTTAATTAATCTAATTAACCGTTTAAAATCAGAGGCGTAACGATAATCGAAAAAATGGTTTTATTATCGAGTTCTAATAAACCGATACTTTATAAAATGTAAATGTGATATTATTTCGAGAGTTAATTGCAAAGGAGAACTTGTCATTTTGCGTAATTCCATATATTAATTATATAGGAAATCGGTTTTGGTTTATTACGATAATCGAAAAAGACGGTTTTATTATCGAGCTTTAATAAATCGATAATCTATAAAATGTTAAAGTAATATTATTACGAAAATTAATATCAAGGGCAAAGTCGTCATTTTACATAATTAACGCCGACGGTAAGAAGTAAAGCGCCGACAGTAAAAAGTAGTTGCGATGATATTGCTAATGAAGACATCATACAACTCCGTAATATAGGCTATGATTGCTAATTGATTGTTTCCGATACCGTCTGTTGGTAATTTTGATGTACAGAATATATGCTTCATTGTAAATTTTTTTGATGAATGAATCTACTTACATTTCATCAAAATAATAATAATAATAATAGTAATAATAACAATAATAATACTAATGAATGTGATGATGACGATGATAATAATAATAATAATAATAATAATAATAATAATAATAATAATAATAATAATAATAATAATAATAATAATAATAATAATAATAATAATAATAATAATAATAATAATAATAATAATAATAATAATAATAATAATAATAATAATAATAATAATAATAATAATAATAATAATAATAAGTCTGAAGTAAACTAAACTGAACTGAATATGTCTGAACTGAACTGAACTGAATATGTCTGAACTGAAACTGTCTGAATTGAAACTGTCTGAATATATAACTTCAGGAGAAGAGGACCTTACTCCTATTTATGGAGGGTAAAAAGCTAATTTGAACTAGTCTGATTAAGAATAAAAAATATTTACTCCGTATTTTTCTTTAGTTATCTAATGCGAATGGAGGTGAGTATGGCGGCAAAGGGCATGCAGTAGTCCAAAATGATTTGTGTAGAAGGTAGGGTATGTGGGCCATGTCTGAGACAATGAGTGACAGGATGAATACTAGTCGTACTGCTATGGTCTAATAGTAATGATATTATGATAGATACTTACGAGGCAAAATTTACAAGCAGGTAGCTAGTACGAGTACTATCCATCGATTTGCCTTTGTTATTTTCAGCTGCTGTCTGGCCTGCTTTAATTTGATTAGCTTAGTGGGTTGGAGCTTAATTAATTTACCAAAATTGTGATCAAATTCCAATTCCATGATGCGATGATCAGATTCGCAATTCACTCAAATCCTACAATTTAGAGGCGATTTAATTTCAAATCTGAATCCCTCTTACTCAATCCTCCCTTTTATTTGTCTCATCTCATAACACCTAAGCTAGAATGAATGAATGAATGAATTGTTGGAATAGATCAACTATTTGTCGGCTAGAAATGAGTTCCTTCTTGGTTTTCAACTACACAAGCTGGTCAAATATTGTCGGTTACATTTAAGTTTGATATGGGTTTAGATTTTAGAGCATTCAAGTTTAAGTTCTTAACACTATTACACAATATTTGCTCAAGCTTAGGGAGTAGTAAAACATTAGATTAGATGCAAGTACACCTCTTAATTTTTTTTTTTTTTTTTTTTTTTTTGCCAACTGTACGCCTCTTAAATATGAGTCATTTTTAACATCTTTTGCAAACACTTACGGAGTATAATTTTACTATAAATACAAATTTATTCTTAATTTTTAATGTTCTAATTAGTGGCGGACTTATGGTTGTGCACAGCACCCCACGTGCGTACCCTTCGTTTTTTCAATTTTTTTTAAATACTGACGGTTAATACTTGTCATTTTGGTGAGTAAAGAAGAACAACTGAAATTAGAGTGACGCACTGGGTTAGAAGACTTATACTTGGTAGAGTTGGTGGGGGTTCAAGTTCCACCATTTGTCTTTCCCTCCATTTTCTTCTTTAAGAACTAAATTCTTACATTTATTTAGAAAATTAAAAGTGAAATGAAGAACTAGGTTCTTGTTTAAGAACTAAGTTCTTACATTTATCTAGAAAATTAAAATAATTTGGTTAGAGAAGAAAAATAATAAGGGGATCCATTTAAGAACAAAATACCAAGTTCTTCCAATGTACCTAAAAGTTCCTGTATTTATAAGTTTTCAAACCTAATTTCAAAATTCTCTTTTCTCAATTACACCCTCCGTTTTTTATTTATTGTCCATTTTATTAAAATACTCCACCTATATATTGATGAAATTGGGCAAAAATTTAGAATCGAAGGGAGTATCAATTTTGAATCCTAATCTTGTAGTTAGATTATTTTTGTTTTTTTGGTACTTTTTTATGTCAATTTTTCGGTTTTGTTTTGTGAGGTGAATTATGGAGTACTTGTTAATTTAAATACAACTTCAAATTGTGGAACCTAATTTTGGATTTTTTTAAAAATGTTATTGTATTTATTTGTTGATTTACCATTAATTTTTTTTTGGATTATAGGTATTCGAGTATTTCGGGTATTTTTTTATCTCAATTTTTGGGTTTTGTTTGTATAATCAATTAGACTTAATTATATATAATTCCCAAGGGTGTAACTCTAATTTTGGGATTTTTTTATATTACTTCCTTCTTTCCATTGATATGTTCCACGTCTCCTTTTTCAACAATGTATTTGATTTTGTTATTATTTTTCTTAAGAAATACTCCATATGTCACTTTTAACGGGTAGAAATCAATGAAAATGAGAGTATTTATTTGTTGGTTTACTGTTATTTCTTTAGGGTCGTGCTTTTTCTTAACGATCTTTTGCTCAATCCTAACGACATTATACCAATTTGTCCTTTTCATTTCACCAATTGATTTTCTCTCTAAAAAAATCTTGATAAGGCTAAAGTCGTATCACCTTAATCAAAATAAACCCAACAAACGACTAACAAATAGCTAGTAGCAAGTAAGGGTCGAACCACAAAGAGATGGATGAATATTGCGAATTATCTATAATCGATTCTAAACAATTCTAATTCCGGTTTGTTTATGTTTGTTTTTCTAAACTACTGCAATAATGTAAATTAACGATATTCTAATAATATTAAAGAGATCTAGAGCTTTCTGGTTCACTATGTAATTAAATTGGGTCAAGTTAATTAATTATTCAATCAATCAATCACAGTTGTTCCGGTATGGAAACAATTGACCCAAAACGGATTTGGATCTTGTGAGTTTGTATTTCTTTGATGATGTTGTCTTGCCTTCCAAGCCTCTCTTTCCTCTCACTCCAGCAGTCGGACTTTCCCGGCGGAGATGGCCTGCCACCTGCACACAAGGAGCGCACAGGGCCTCGGGGGTGTCCGAGGGAACCCTCTCCGATGCCTAAGTCAGTCCGTGAAATGCACTTTACGAACCTTATTCCTGAGGAGTAAGGTGACGTTTTTAGAGTGAGATTCTAGAGAGAGAAAATTCATCCCCCATTTTGTGAAAAATGAATGAGTATTTATAGTTTCCCACTAGAGAGAGTAAAGAGAGAGAAAAAGGGAAGAACAAGGGAGTGACACGTGGGCTCCTCTTGTCCACTCATTCCCCCTTACCTTAGGCACGGACAGGAGGGCTCTGACCTTCCCCCCTGAGCCTGCCAGGGAAGAACACCCTGACACCTGACAGGCAGGGGGGGCTTTTTCCTTCTCGGCCACATCGGTTGTGGCCTGACCCTGACAAACAGGGGGTCGACTCCTCGCTTGGCGCTCGGCACGACCCTCCAAGGTGGCTCCTTGGAGGGGGGGGGGGGGGCTGTTGGGGGTGATCCTACCTGCTCGGCAGGCCTCCTCATGATCTGGGTCGGGTCGCTCCGGGGTCTGCATGGCGGGGAGCCCATGGCCAGCAACCGCCCCCATCAATTGGCCCTCGTCGGCAGAGGGGAAGCAGGGTTCCCCTCAGCAGACGATCTTGTGATCAGCATGGTGGGAGGTTGACTTTTGAGCTCTCCCCTTGCATTAAATGCAGTGCACATTCCCTAGGAGGAATGTCTTAAATGACATTGCGCATGCAAAGAGTTGAGAGGCTTTTTCCTCATGACTGCTCTTCGTAAAACAGTTCCTCGAGCTGCGTGTCTGCCTGAAGCCTGGCTCTCTTTTGTAGGGATGGTTGCCCCTCACCCTTTGTGTATAAAACCCAAATTCAATCCATTTTCTTTTGCAAATTTCTTTGAACATCTTCCTTTGCTATTTTCTTCTTCCAAAAATGTCTTGGGTGAGGGATAAGTTTTTTCGACGAGGGGTTTTTGTAACTGCCCTCCGCTACAGGGGGCGTAGGAGGCTTAAGTATCCTAGGCAGGTGCACTCAGTCATTCGTCGCAGTAGGCGAACCTACTCCCGCTCTTTGCAGGCTACTAGGGCAAAGCCCCTGTCAAGGGCTATCAAACGCCCTAGAAAAACTCTGTCCTCTACGAAGCCAAGGCCCAAGTACTGCACCTAGGTGGGAGGCTGCTCTTTCAAAGGGTGCCATCGGTGCTTCCCCTGGCTACAGCCGGAGAATTTTGATCATGACTGTCCTGATTCAGGCCCTTCTTCCCCTGTATCGAAGAGGCCGAAGAATGACCATGGTGTGGACATGACATAGGTCCACCCCGACGCGGCCACGCGCGGGTTTGGGGAGGCGAATGAATCTCATGTGAGATGGATCTCGAGTTGAAATTTAAATCGAAGTAGGAGTCGCCACCAAACTTTGTGGGAGTTCGGGCTCGTTCGAACCCACTCTATGTCGTAGTGGGCCATGTACAAAATATGGTCCATTTCCGATGTCAGAGTTTATTGGGTTCGTCCCTTAGCATTTGATACCGATATCGACATTATCGGTAATCGAATATTGAATGACTTTCGTTGCCAATGGATTCGGACATCCGGAAACCATGGTTCTGAGTAAGGGGTGAGGATACGTGTTCGAAAGTTCACAAAGAACACCCAACCCCGCCCGCACTTAGCGGCCTTTACTAAGATATCGTTCGATTTTTATGTACGCGCGTTAGTTCGACGATTGAATGATATGCAAAGAGTGTTTTGAATAAACATGTGAATTATGTTTGCTAAGTCGTTTTAATGCATCTAAAAATTAACGTCAAAGTTGTATTTTAGCATGCGTGGTTCATTTTAGTGTAATAAAACAAACGAAAAGAAATTGCTAAAGACATGAACAAACAGGTTAGTAACGATTGATAAGTTGAATAAAAGATGCAAATATGATGACATGCATAATTTCGAAAAGTTTTGTGACACGTGATGAATTAAACACGTGCTGACCGTGGTAAAAAAAAAGATATTTATCGAAAGCCTGAAATATGCCGAGAAAACCGCTGTTTTATTTAAAGAAACGATGCTAATAAAAAATAGGAAACGAGGAAAAAAAGCGGCGGTTTACAGGCCCCTGTGCGACTCGCCCGGGAGGTGGCGCGACTCGCGCAGGTGGGCGTCTCGCCCGGGACGCGCGCGGATTGCGTCTCGGGCTGTCTCGGGTTTGATTTTTCGAAAATCGTTAGTCTTAATAAATCGCGTATAAATATGGATTAATTTATACTCGACTTATATTTTCGATATTCGTCGTATTCGACATTCGATTATGAAATCGATATCAAATACTCGGAATGATTTAAAAAAAAAGTTTTATAAAATTGTTTTTTTGAAAGAAATTGAATGAAAAGAAAAGAATGTTGATTCTCTCCGCGTTTGAAATCGTCATATTTTGTTTTTTAGACCATGTGACGATTTTTAGCATCAACGAGATTAATTTAGTTCTTGTTAGATATAATATTTGACTATAGAGTCAATATCGTATTTTAAGAAAGTTGTTTTATATGAAAAATAGTTTGTAGTATCGATATTATGTAAAAAAATGCGACGATGACCCATAATAAAAAAAGACTGAAGACACGACGCAAAAGAAGAAAAGAACGAGAGAAGGGAAGAGAAAAAGGGAGAAGACGGGATTGATTTTACACCCTCAACCTACATGCTAATTCCGGTCTCGATTAGGAACTCGTAGTAACGGTGCTTGCGTTGGAGTAACGAGAATATAGGTGGAGTTAAGGTGTTTGTATTTTTGGTAAGGTTTGCCTAAGGCTTGCTAGAGTTTCGGGTTGTATGTCGGGATTTTTGGATGTGATAATCGATGATAGAAGAAGTTGTAGAAGGTGTATGATGATTGATGAATGAATAATTGTGTGTGGGAATGGTCCTATTTATAGGAAAGGAGGTTAGGAGAGGTATCCTTGCTTGGACGACAAGAAATACCGGTTTGGATAGGAAATGTAAGAAATCGAGAAGAACGAGAATTCTCTTTTCTTGGCAAAGAAGCCACGGAATTGGCTGGAAAACAGGCTGCTCAGCCGAGTATTTGATGCTCGGTCGAGTGTTTGATCGGGTGTTCGGATAGGATTCCTACTGGAGATCGAATTCTACCCTTAACGGAATTGTTTAATATTTTGTGTAGCTGATTTTTTGTAGTGTTTGAGCTCAAACCGGACTCATGGGGTGACACGGCTGGTTTATGTGTCTCGAAAATATCTTTGACCGGGTTTTGACTCGGTTGCTAAAAGACGGTTTTGCCCCTGGTGTCGGATTTGACCCAAATTAGTCTTATTTGACTAGAAATGTCTCACTAGGCCTGAATTTGAGGTCTGTTTTGTGAGATTTTTACTCCGTTAAAAGCTCGCGCCAATTACTATTGATTTCGAGTTCATAATCAAGCGTATTTAGTCATGTTTACGTCCGATCATCATCGGGTGTTTTTCGAAAACTGCTATAGACACCTGGCAGTCAAAATGTGGGTGTCTACACATGGCTACCCCGAGGGCACTAGGGTGGCCAAATTTGGTGAAGACTGGGACCTGAGTAGCTGCGACTCAGGAGACAGCAACGGTCTGGGCTACTCGTCTGGCCGTGATGCCCTGAGAAGCGAAGAAGAAGGCCCTGATGATCCGATAAAAGACTCGGGCAGCTGGAACTGGGGGTCCGATGACGGAGGCAACAGCAACCCTAGGGACTACTCCTTCCCAGGCTCTGATGAAGATTAGGTCTTCCCTGCATTCTCTGGCAGGCTGAGCCGGACCTTAGGCCCTTTTTTGTAATCATCTTGTTTTCCTTTTCTTTTGATTCCCACCTCTCGCTTTGTAATTCTGGCCCTTTGGGCTTTTAATTAATGGAGAAATTTGGTGGGCTTTTGCTTATTGTGTTGTGTTTTGTTTTTTTTGTTTTTTTTGAAATGCGCCTTGGGAGACGTACTGCAATCATTTCCCGCTGTCCTTATGTTTTCAAGGTTCTTGGGAAGTGATGGGTGGTTAGGTTCGAAAAGTGTGACACGTGGGGGATTTGTAGAGGAGGCCTTTGACTGGATGGCTTCCCAGGAGGGACTTCTCATCTTCCCCTTCCTCTAAAAGCGCCTTTACCCCCACTACTCCCCCTTTTACACTTTCGAACCCTTACAAAACCCATCTCTTTACACAATTTTCCTTCTGTCGGATCTCTAGACTGAGGATTTCTTAGGCGTCTCTTTCCAGCGGCCTCTGTCTAGGTTAAATTCTCAACCTCTGACTTCCTCGCCTTTCAGTTGCTCTTATTTTTATTTTGGCTTTTTTCTGAACATCCTGACCCGTCGTCGCTCTCGAATTCTGTCCTTCGATGAACCGTCTGCTCAGGGGTCGAAGGAGGATGTGGGTGGTGTTAACACTGACCTTCCCTCCTCCTCTGCCGGGGTTACGATGGCCAGGGGGCCACCCTCAGAAGATAGTGCGGGTGCTAACTCCCTTGACCCCGCTCCGGTTGATGTCGTCGACTCCGACCAAGAGGCGTTTGAGATCGACCCTTTTACTATCGCCGGGGATCTTATACCTAGGGAACCGGGGAAAGTCTATTACCTAGATAAAGAGAAATATAAGGCTCTGTGGACATGACATAGGTCCACCCCGACGCGGCCACGCGCGGGTTAGGGGAGGCGAATGAATCTCCATATGATATGGGTCGAATTGAACTTTAAATCGAAGTAGGAGTCGCCACCGAACTTTGTGGTTATTCGGAACCATTCGAACCCACTCTATGTCGTAGTGGGCCGTATACGAAATACGGCCCATTTCCGATGTCAGAGTTTATCGGGTTTGTCCCTTAGCATTTGATACCGATACCGACATTATCGGATATCGTGTATTGAATGACTTTCGTTGCCAATGGATTCGGACATCCGGAAACCATGGTTTTGAGTAAGGGGTGAGGGTACGTGTTGGGAAGTTCACTAAGAACACTCAACCCCGCCCGCACTTAGCGGCCTTTACTAAGATATCGTTCGTTTTTGGTGTCCACACGTTAGTTCAACGGTTGAATGATATGCAAAGATTATTTTCCCTAGACATGTGAGAGAAAAATAAATGGGTTGCTAAGTCGTTTAATGCATGTTAAACTAATAACGTCAAAGTTATTTTAGCATGTGAATTTGTTTTAGTCTAACAAAACAAACGATAAATAAATTGCTACAAACACGAGAAAACGAGTTAGTAACGATTGAATAATTTGAATAAAGACGTAAATAAATAATATGCATGATTTTGGAAAAGACTTATGACACGTGATGGATTAGCACGTGTTGACCGAGGTCGAAGAAGAAAATATTTATCGAAGTATGTCGCGAAAGTCGCTTTTTATGTAAGATTCGAAAAGAATATAAAAAAATAGAAAAGCGAGGAAACGAAAAAAAGGACCCGGCTAAACAGGCCACCGCGCGAGTCGCCTGACAGGCGCGCGACTCGCGTGGCGGTCTGTCCGCTTTTTATTATTTGTCGAAAACCGTCAATTTTTATAAATCGCGTACAAATATGGATTAATTTATACCCGATCCATATTTTCAATATTCGTCGTATTCGATATTCGATTATGAAATCGATATCGAATAGTCGGAATGATTTTAGAAAAGGTTTTGAAAAAAGTTTGTTTTGAACGAAAAGTAAAAAAAAGAATTTTGAACGAAAAAGATGTTAATTCTCTCCGCGTATAAAATCGTCGGATTTTGTTTAAAAAGATGTAACGATTTTATTAGCATCAACGAGAATTAATTAATTTTGTTCTTGTTAGATATGATATTCGATTAGAGAATCGATATCGTATTTTAAGAACGTTATAAAAAATAGTTTTTGTAGTATCGATTATTAGAAATAAAAAATATGCGATGAACGACCCATATTAAAATACGAAACGACCGACGACAAGACAAAAAAGAAGAAAAAAACGTGGAGAAGGAGGAGAAAAGGGGAAAGAGTCGGGTTTGATTTACACCCTCAACCTACATGCTTTGTTTTCTCGGTATGGAGTTCGTCGGACAGTGGTTTAAACTTGGGAGCGTCGAGATGATGCAGGATGAGTTAAGGTGTTATTTTGGACGTGTGGTTGGACGGGTTTCGGCCGGTTTTTTTTAGGTCGGATTCGTCGGTATTTTGGCAGTATTTCGGTGCTTCTTCAGAGGTATATCGGGATTTGCTTTGAATGATTTTTTTAGATGTCGAGGATGATGGATGTATATTTCATGTGTGGTTGATATATATAGTTTGTAAAATTTTCTGTGTGTCACGATTTTTGTGTCGTGTTGTGTTGTGTGTCCTATGTGTTGAACGGGAGGTCCTATTTATAGGAGTGAAGATAGCCTTGTTTGTATGACAAAAATACCGGTTTGGATAGGAAATGTAAGAAGTTGAAAGGAACGAGAACTCGCTTTCTTGGTGAAGAAGAAAAAGAACTCGGCTGGTTTGGCTGATTTCGGCCGAGTGTTTGACACTCGGTCGGTAATTGCTTTAGTTTTTTCGGATAGAATTCCACTTGAGATCAAATTCTACCTTTAACGGAATTGTTTAATGTTTTCGAAGCTGATTTTTTGTAGTATTGGAGTCCAAACCGGACACGTGAGGTGTCACGGTTGGTCCGTGAGTCTCGGGAAATATCTTTGACCGGGTTTTGACTCGATCGCTAAAAGACGGTTTTACCCCTGGTACCGGATTCGACCCAAATTAGTCTCATTTGACTCGAAACGACCCAGTGGGCCTGGATTTGAGGTTGGTTTTGTAAGATTTGTACTCCGTAATAAGCCCAAGCCAAATGTCCATGATTTCGAGCCCATATCCGAGTCCATCAAAGCATGTTTGCGTCCGATCATCATCGAATGTTTGGCGGGAACTATTATAGACACCTGGCGGTCAAAATGTGGGTGTCTACAGGTTCCCCTACGCACATACCCTGCGCCTGGACCGCGGGAGATGATAATGGCCAAGAACGCCGCTGAGGACATAGCCAGCATCTATAATTTTGGGAGGGGTTACTCGGTTGTCATTCCTGGGGAGAAGGACAATGTATGCAACCCTCCTGACAATTGTATAGCCATTTATCATAAGTGTCTGGAGTTTGGCCTGCGTTTTCCTCTTCATCCCTTTTTTGAGGAGGCCTTCAGGTGTATGAATGTGGTTGTTGCCCAGCTGACCGCAGTGGCGGTCAGGTCGCTGGTGGCCTATGCCTGGTTTTGCCTGTTCCTGGGGGATGAGCCTTCAAAAGACGCTTTTAGGTACATGGTCGGTCTGCAGATGATTTCCTCTGCAGAGGGGGGTGGAGCCCCAAGATATTTCTCCCTTCTTAGGCAGAAGGGCCACTCCTTGGTCTGGCCTGCCATGAATAGTTTAAAAAATTGGAAGAACAATTTTCTGTATGTCCATAGTGAGAATGGGTGGAGAATTCCCCGACACTTCAGGAACCATGTTCACACTTGCCTGGAGACCCGCGAGGAGTATCACCCTGAAGTTGGCTGGAAGACCCTTGAGGTTAAGCTGGGCAGCAAAGATAAATCTTTGTTGGAACAGTTTGCAAGTGCGAAGGACGGGAAGGGCGTGTACGGCCCCACCATCTGGCTCCCTCGTGCAGACCTCATATCATCCGATGAATATCTACCTTTGGGTTTGAACCTTGGTCTTACTGCAGGTAGTTCAGGGGATCTGGCGTTTCAATGGACTTCTCTTGGAATGCTTTTACTGTGTGCTTACCTAGTTTGTTTTGCCTGCGGAGTACCAGAAGAATAGTTGGACGAAGAAACAATTGAAGCGCTTTAGACTAGATATAGAACGCAGGCCTCTCACTAACCGTCCTGCCCTTCCTCCTAGCTTTAAGAAAGAGCCTCTCATGGGTCATATAAAGAGCATCACAGCGAGCAAGGCGAGGCTCCCTCCTCCCCCAAAGCCAGCTTCCAGACGTCCTGCGCCTCTGACCCCTGCTCCCAAGACAGCGGAGGGAAAGGCTGCGTTAGAGGCTATCCCTTCACCGACTAGCAAGCGTAGGGACACTTCTCCTGGAGCTCATCCTTCTGCGGCAGCAAGGCCCTCCCCTTCTGAGGAGACTGGGGAGAGCGTCCCCTTGATTGGAAGGAAGAGAAAAGACAAGAAGCATGTGGATGACAATCTGGTGGTAGACTTGGAGGCAGACGCCAGTACTCTCCCTTCAAAGCGCTCTGCCCCTGAGCACCCAGAAACTTTGTTCACTGAGGGGAATGCCGAGTTCCACTTTGTGGTTGGTGAAAGTGTTGATGTTTCAGCCTTATTATCAGATTCTAACTTCGCCTCCATTGATCAGACTGTAAAGTCCTTGACACACTCCTGCAACCAGGCTGCCCAGCTCATCCTCCATTGTTCCCGAATTTTCCAGGCCTCTGCGGAGTTGGCGGCTCTCAATCGTCTAAGTGATGAGGAGCTAACCATTACTTTTGGATCCCCCCTCTCTGATCGCATAATGGAGGTTGAGAGGGATGTTGCTCTTACTGGCAACCCGAAGGTTCAGCTGTCCAGGTGTGAAGGTGAGCTGGAGGAAGCCAGGGGTCAGGTCCCTCGGTCGAAGGACCAGGGAGAAAAAGCTGTAAAGGAGGCGACTGATTTGGAGCAGGCTAAAAAGAGGGTTGCTGAGCTGGAGGGTCGCCTTGGGGAGTATGCTACTCGTCTGACCAAGGCTGACTCTGATCTTCAGGTGGCCCAGGGCGAAAAGTGGCTTAAGGAGAAGAAGGAGATTATTGAGGAGGCCAACTCGGTGGTGGATAAGGCCTTTTCCTCATGAGCTTCCTCATCCTCTGAGTTCATCATAGTGGTTATTCGGGAGTTGTTGCCTGACTTTGACGAGGATGCTTTTAGCGCTCTTTACATGGTCAAGAATGAAGCCAGGGCTAACAAGTCTCCTAAGGATGCTCCTGGCTCTGACCAGAATGACCCTACCGCCTAGTATGCAGGACAGTCGTTTTCTGAGGGTTCCTGTCCTTACCCTTCTGCGCCTTTATTTCCTCGTTGATTTTATTATCTTTTTGCGCGCCGAGCCCAGATGTGGTCGGCTGCCGGCCTTGTAATCTTTTTACTTTTGTGTATCCGGATTTTCATTGCTTGCTCTGCAAGCTTTGTCCTTGACTTGTTATTAATTTGACGGATACTTTCTCGCTACATGCCTTATCGATTTTATTGTTCTGACTTTTTGCTTGATCTTTAATTCTGACCTGAAGTTAGGGGTTTTGGCCCCTGCCTGCCTAGAGGCAGGCGGGGGACTTAGCGTTTTTTGTACAAGGTTGAGTGTGCCTCAACCCTTGCTCGTTTGGCTCATGGGGCCCGGCCTGACCCTGACTCCTGATTTGGAGTCAGAGGGCCTGCCCCCTACCTGCCTAGAGGCAGGTGGGGGACTTATTATTTTTTATACAAGGTTAAGTGTGCCTCAGTCCTTGTTCGTTTGGCGTGCGAGGCCTGGCCTAACCCTGACTCCTGATCCGGAATCAGAGGGCCTGCCCCCTGCCTGCCCAGAGGCAGGCGGGGGACTTATTGTTTTTTATACAAGGTTGAGTGTGCCTCAGTCCTTGTTCGTTTGGCACGTGAGGCCTGGCCTGACCCTGACTCCATCTGGAGTTAGAGGGCCTGCCCCCTGCCTGCACAGAGGCAGGCGAGGGACTTAGCGTTTTTTTGTTGGGGGGTCTATTTTTCCTGAGTTTTGCAACAGGGGGGCCCTGCCCCTATTGCCCCCTTCTCGTTTGTGTGTGAAGTGCTTAATCTGAACATACAACGAGTATGAATTCAAGAGTCTTTTTCATTCCTTGAAGTAAAAATTTTAATATTCGCGGTCGGAGCCGTCGACATTTCAATTTTGACCGTCCTCCGCCGACTTTTTTGGGAAACGAAAATAAATCTTCAAACTAGACATAATACTTCTTCAGGTTATCCACATTTCAATGAGCCGCCAGCTCCTGACCTTCCGGGATGGCGATTCTGTATGTGCCTGGTCCCATGACTTGGGTCACCTGATAGGGGCCTTCCCAGTTAGCGCTTAGCTTCCCGTGCTCTTTTGACCTTCCTACTGCCTGGGTTTTTCTCAAGACCAGGTCGCCTACCTGGACGTTCCTCGTGTTCACCCTTTTGTTGTATACCTTCCTCATCCTTTGTTGATAGGCGACAATGTTGACGCAGGCCTCTTGTCTTACCTCACCGACCAGATCAAGGGCTTCTGTCATCGCGGCCTCGTTACTGGTTTGGTCAAATTGATGGGACCGAAGGGTATGGATCCGAGCCTCGATAGGTAACAGGGCTTCGGCTCCGTAGACCAGGCCAAAAGGAGTCTACCCTGTGGACTCTTTCCTTGTGGTTCTGATCGACCACAGGACACTTGGGAGTTCATCTGCCCATCTTCCTTTTAATTCGTCTACCATATTCTTTAGCCCATTCAGGATCTGTTTGTTTGCTGCTTCGGCTTGCCCGTTGGTCTACGGATGGCAGACAACGGAGTAGGCGACGGTTATACCATGCCCTTCCAGCCAGGCTCTCAGTGGGTCGTTGTCGAACTGCTTGCCATGGTCGAAGACCAGGACTTTCGGCAGGCCATACCTTGTTATTATATTCCTCTAGATTACCTTTCTGACTGCCGGCTTTGTTATATTTGGGACAGCTTCAGCTTCGATCCATTTGGTGAAGTAGTCAATCCCTACTATAAGGAATTTTCTGCCCCCAGTCGCCGCAGCAAATGGACCCAGGATGTCCATCCTCCATTGGGCAAAGGGGATGGGGGACAGGATTGGCCTGAGGTACTGGGCCGGGGCGTGTATTACGGGGGCGAAGAGTAGACACTTCTTGCATTTCCAGGTTAGGTCCCTGGCATCTGCGAGCATGGTTGGCCAGTAGTACCCTGCCCTCAGGGCTTTATGCGCTAGCGTTTGTCCCCTTAAATGGTGGCCGCAGATACCTGAATGTATATTGTCCAACACTTCTGCGGCTTGCCCTGCCCCAAGGCATTTAAGCAAAGGGGTGGAAAATGACTTGCGGTACAGTTCTTCACCAATCAGTATGAACCATGCAGCCTTGGCATGAATTCTCCTCTTCTGGGCAGGGTCTTGTGGCAAGGTTCCATGTCTCTTGAATTGGATGATTGGGGTCATCCAGATCTCGACTTCTATTTCTTCAATGATACTGACCAGTTGGCAGGGTGCTGTAGATTTTTCTTGTATTACATCTACCCATACTGATCTCCTTATGTCTTGCAGGCTGGAGCTTGCCAGCTTGGACAGGGAATCCGCCCGATTATTTTGCGACCGGGGGACTTGTCTAACTTCATAAGACTTTAAACCAGACAGCTCTTGCTTTACTCTCTCTAAGTATGAGGCCATGGTCTGGTCCCTGGCTTCATATTCACCGTTGATCTGATTTGCTATGAGCTGGGAATATGTAGCTAGGACAAGTCTTTCTGCCCCTGATGCCTTTGCTAGGTTGATGCCTGCCAGAACAGCTTCGTAATCGGCCTCGTTCTTCGACGCAGGGAAGGTGAACCTGAGTGCATGCTCAAAGTCTGCCCCCTCAGGGCTAGTAAGAACGATCCCTGCCCCCGCTCCATTAGCCGTGGATGATCCATCAGTATATACCGTCCACTCGCCGGCTGGTGGGTCGTCTTCCTCTGAGTGGGAGCATTCGGCCAAGAAATCTGCCAGGGCCTGCGCCGTAATCGCTGTCCTGGACTGATAAGATATTCCCAGCCCGCTTAGCTCTATAGCCCACTTTAGCAGTCTTCCAGATTTTTCAAACTTTTCCAATACCTTTTCCAAGGGCTGGTCGGTCAATACAACAACAGGGTGGGCATCAAAATATGGTATGAGTTTTCGTGCCGCTATGACTATCGCATAGGCCGCCTTCTCAACGACCAGATAGTTTTTCTCGGGTGCCCCCAGGGCGTGGCTTACGAAGTAAATCGGTTGTTGAGAGCCTGCTTCTTCCCTTAGAATTACTGCACTTACCGTTGAATTTGTCACGGGTATGTACATGAAAAGCTTTTCTTCTGCTACCGGCCTTGCCAGGGTCGCCAGCCTTTGTAGATGATCTTTCAATTGTTCAAAGGCTTCCTTCTGCTCTGCCTCCCATTTGAGCTATTTGTTCCCTTTCATTATTTTGAAGAAAGGCGTTGACTTATCGGCTGACCTAGCGATGAATCGTGCCAGGGCAGTTATCCTGCTGGTCAGACGCTGAATCACTACAAGAAATATTTCATATAGCTACCAATTACGCGCGACTGATAAATTCAGTAGCTAAATTTGCGACTGAAAGTACAACACGCGACTGATATTAGTCGCTAGAGGAGGAGACGAAAATAAAATAAAATTAATTACCCTTAGCGACCGAAATCAGTCGCTAAAATAAACGCCGCGCGACCGATTTCGGTCGCTAAAAGGTTGAACTTGCTACGGAATTAGCGACTGAAATCGGTCGCTAATCGAAGTGGCGCGCGACCGATTTCGGTCGCTAAAGTGCGTCAATTTTTTTAAATCCGCGAACAGCCCCCCTCCCCCTCTCACATTCGCCATTTCACTCACTCTCTCTCTACAAACTCTCTCCCTTCTCTCTAATCCGTCTCCACCTTCTTATTATTCCTTCCTTCTTTCATTCCTCCATTTTTTTAATTACGGTATGTTTTTTTATCTATACTTAATTTAAATTATTTGTTAATTTTTTTATTTATTGATATAAATAGATTAGTTATTGAGTTAGATGTTTTTATAGTGTAGTGTTGTTGTTAGTGTTGGAGTATTTAGTGTAGTTAGAATGTTAATCGCCCAATAGGTTCCCCAATTTGAAATATGTAGATTGTTAGTATAAAATTAGGGTTTGTGGTTAAGTAGTTGAATGAATTGGGTTGTTTTGATGTGTTAGGAAATTGAAAGTAAAATACAATTATGCCGATTTAGTGAGGTAAATATGGATGAATTGGGTGGAAATAGTACTATGTTTAGGTGAATTGATAATTTTACAGAATATTTGACTAGTGTATATATATATATATTAGAAAATTACTTTGGAGGAAATAATTTGTATGTGGTTATTCTCTCAATTTTTTTAGATTAAAAAATGAAGAGACAGTAACGAAAATGGATGTATGGGGAAAGATTCGATAAGAAACGACGTCCCACAAAGGAATTTTTAGTATGGGCGTATGGGGAATATTTGACGAGTAGGCAAGTGGAAGATGACAACGACAGTGACGATGATTTTTAGTAGGGTATAGTTTTAGTAAGTTATATTATTTGTACATAGTAATCTGCATTACATATTTTTTTTCGAGATTATTTCAATATTATGATGTCAGTTTCTAACTTTCAACTATTACATGTCTGCAGATATGACGTTGGGCAGCAGGCTGAGGTTTGGTAGTTCGAGCAGCAGCAGGAACAGTGACCGGCTACAGCAGGAAGACCAAGAAGAGAACCGGCGGGAGGACGAACAACAAGTGGAGAACGAGGAGGAGGTGCAGGGCAATGATGAGCAACCAGAACAACCGCAACCACAACATGATGAAGTGCTTCGATACACAGACGACGGGCGCCTAATAATTGGCCCCGAGTCCACATGGTGAGACATTGTATTTCCTTTTTTTTGTGAGACATCATCTTATTTCACTCTTTGGTGTAGGTTTCGTACTCGTGCGATGGTGACTGGTGTCAAGGACAGCTTCATGAATGATTTGACTACTTACTGCACGAGTTGGACCAAGTTGCCTCTGTGGCAACGGGAGAAGTGGTTTGCCAACTTCAAGGTACACCAATTTCTGATTTTTATTAATTATCTGTTACAGTTTACAGATTACTAATACAATGACAACAAACTATCTTGCAGTACAAACACTTTTACAACGATGGTCTCGAGGTAGCTGTGCGAGACAGATACATGGATGTTGCGAAGGACAGATACAAAGACATGATGTATAAGATGGCGAGCAATGCAAAGTTACAGAAACACCTTAGAGGTTCGATTACTAAATTGGTGTTAGTACCTGAACAAAAAGTTGTATATATATTCAAAACATTTATTGATCTCAAAGTGTATAAATTGTAGGTGACGCCATCCAACAGTTCCAAACAGCGCGCTCCGACCCGAACTTCCTTAAAAGATCCGTCCAGGCGAAAAAGAACAAGAGGCGGGGAGGGGACCCCGAGGCGGAGGCGGAGTGCACCCACTACGGTGGGTCGCAGTCGATGCACCAGCGGGCCATGAACGTTAGTATTTCCGTTCCTTTGATTTTTATATTGGATTCTTATTTAATGTTTTCATTATAAAAATAAATGAAAAATCTACACGTACTGTCAACAGGTGAAGAAGAAAACCGGAGAATTCCCTCCTCCTGTGCAGCTATTTCTAGAAGCGAAGAGTAAGGGGGACGATGCCACCGGTCGATCATTCGCCACGAAGAAGGATTTGGACACTTGGGTAAGTTTCAAACACAAGACTTCGTTACTTTTTTTTCTTCAAACAATCAACCTAATCATGACTTCAATTTCTTTCAGAGATCGTATTTGGCGGCCACTAGAGCGCCCAAGAATGAAGGTGTGGACCCGAGCACGATTTGGTTTAGAGTCGCGGAGGGATACCGCAAGGGAGCGGTGTACGGTACGGGGAACGCTCATTCCCTGTACTGGACACCACCCAATGTTCAGGGGGCCCATGCGACCACGACCGAGTGTGTACCATCCGAGATGGCTGAGATGAGGGCGGAAATTCGAGAGGAGAGGGCGCAACGGGCAGCTATGGCCGAGCAGATGAAGGAGCAGAATGAGAGGCTGAAGATGCAGGAGTCCATTAACCTGCAAATTTTGGAAGAGATACGGCGTCTTAGGAACACGCAGCAGTATAACTGCAACTCCGGCCCCACTCCCCGATTCCCGGATCCTAGAGACCCCTTCGGTGACGGTGGTAGTGGTGCGTCAGCTAGTTTCCCTGTTGGCTGAGTTGATTGAAAGAAAACAATTTGTAGTTTCTGAATGCTTGTTGAAAAAACAGTTTGTAACAATACTTTTAATTTAGTGTATTCACGACGTTTGCGTACTTGGTTGCCAATTTTGAAGTGTGAAACTTGCGTAACGTTTGGAACAACGTTTGGAATGATGTTTGGGATGTATTGTGGTTGTTGGTTTGTTTTATTGTGCAGATTTTGGCTAGAAAATTAATAAATATAACCGGCCTATTTCTGGCACGGTAGCGACTGATATCAGTAGCTAAATTGTCTATTTAGCGACTGAAATCAGTCGCTGAAGGACGCCACGTCGCACCATTTAGCGACTGAAATCAGTAGCTAACTGACGCTCTTAGCGACTGATTTCAGTCGCTAAAATGAGGCCATAGCGACTGAAATCAGTCGCTAAAGTGAGGCCTTAGCTACTGATTTCAGTCGCTAAATTTAGCGACTGATTTCAGTCGCGCGCTTTTTTAGCGACTGAAATCAGTCGCTAGAAGCGACTAACTGTAGCCACTGTCGCTTAGCGACTGTTGACAGTCGCGTGTCTCTTTTAGCGACTGATATCAGTAGCTAAGATCAGTCGCCACTGACTTTAATTCTTGTAGTGGATGTCTCTAATTGTTTTTGGCTCTGGGAGGTCTAGAACAGCCTGCACTTTTTCAGGATTCGCATCGATCCCTCTGGCGCTGACCAAGAATCCCAAGAACTTCCCGGAGCGGACCACGAAGGTGCACTTCTTTGGGTTTAGTTTCAATTGATAGGCGCGTAGGGAGGAGAAGGTTTCTTGTAAGTCTTTCAAATGCTCCTCGTCTCCCTTGCTTTTGAATATGGCGTCATCTACATACGCCTCCAAGTTTCTGCTCTTCTGGCCTTCAAATACTTTGTCGACCAGACGCTGGTAGGTCGCCCCTGCGTTCTTGAGGCCAAACGACATCATCTTGTACATATATATGCCTGCACTTGTGATGAATGCACACTTGACCCTGTCCGGCTGCCAAAGGTACACCTGATGATAGCCCAAGAAGGTATCCAGGAAACTGAGCATAGAGTACCCACTGGTGGCATCTACCAACTGGTCAATCCGTTGCTGGGGGTAACAATCCTTGTGGCATGCTTTATTGAGATTGGTGAAATCCACACACATCCTCCAGGCTCCTGAGGATATCTTCACCATCACCACGTTGGCGAGCCATTCAGGGTAGTCGCAGCTCTGGATGAAATCAGCCTTCAGAAGTTTTTCAATCTCTTCTTTAATGGCCTGATCCTTCTCAGCGGACATGCTCCTTTTCTTTTGCTTCACATGGCGAGCCTCTTGGCTGACGTTCAGCTTGTGAACGATATGGGCCGGATCGACCCCCGGCATTTCGTCGGCTGAGTAGGCGAAAACGTCCCTGTTGTCGCGCAGGACTTTAATCAGCTTTTCCCGGTAGGGTTCTTCCAGGTCGGCTCCTATCAAAACCGACCTCCCTGGCTCCAGCTCCACCAGCATACTCTTGCCCCCAGGTTCTGGGTGGTCAGCTTTTCTTGCTATTTGCTGGTCAGCCGGAATCTCTCATTCCCTGCTGGGAGAGCTGTCCGCCTTCCGCTTGTCTTTTCTTTCTATTTCATGAGCGCGAAGGGCAACTGAGTAGCATTGCCTGGCAGACTCTTGATCCCCATGAATTTTTCCTTTCATTCCAAAGTCTGTGACATAGGCCACATTCAATGCTCTGATGGATATTGCAGCTTCAATTTCATCCAGAGTGGCCCTGCCTATCAGGGCATTGTACGCGGACTTTGCGTCCACAACCACGAATGAGGCCCTGATGTTCCTGGCCGATGCCCCCTCTCCGAATGTTACTGGCAGCTCAATGGCTCCCATGGGGAGGATCCATGCACCACTGAATCCGTACAACGATCCAGATGCAGGCTTGAGATGTCTTTTCTCCAAGTTCATTTTGTCGAATGCCTCTTTGTATAACAGATTAGTGTAGGCGCCTGTGTCTACCATACACCTCCTCATCATGTGATTGCTGATAATAAGAGACAGGACTAAGGGGTCACTGTGAGGGTAAATTACTCGACCTGCATCATGGGGGGTGATGCTCAGAGTCAGGCCTGCTGGGCTCCCTACTCTTTCAGCGTAGCAGATTTGATTGCGGAGCTCCCAAATCTGCATTTTCTGACCCCTCCAGCTCGTCTGGCCCTCAGCGTCCCCCGAGATTACATGAATTATCATGCGATCCTGTATTGCGCCTTCCGGTTTTTCTGCAGCAGGCTTCTGACTTTTGCTCCTGGCGGCATAGTTACTCAGTCAGTCGTTCCTGATGAGCTTCTCTATCTCATCTTCAGGTGGCAGCACTCCTCAGTCGTGTGTCCTGTGCAGTCATGGAACATACAGAGTTTTTTCGGGTCACCCTTTGGGCTGCGTGGTTTATTTGGACGATTCCATTTTGCTATCTCTTTCTCCAGCTCAAAAATCTCAGCCCTTGATTTGTTAAGGGCTGTGTAACTGTCAAACCTTGGTTGGTAGGCCACGCGTTCCCTTTTCAGGGTATCTCCTTCTTCGGTTCTTTACCTTCCTGCTGCTTCGCCCCTGCTGCATCCACCCTGCGGTCCCCCGTGTGGCCTGAAAGGCCCTGTGGGGGTATCCGGCAGGCTGTGGAATTCTTCCTGTAGCATGAAGCCTTTGACTATCTTACGAGCCTTTGCCAGGGTTTCTGGCTGAGCTCTTATCATCTGGTTCTTCATTTCTCCTGGAAGCAGTGAATTGGTCAGCGCATAAGTTGCCGTTGGGTCGTCAATTTCTCTGACCTGCTGGAAGGCCAGGTCGAACCTTTTAAGATACTCCCTGATGGTCTCACCCTTTTTCTGTTTCAGGGTTATTAGGTCAAAGCGGGTCAGCCTGCGCTTTTTATTCCCTGCATACTGGTCTAGGAAAGACTCAGCCGGCTCTATAAAATAGCAAATCGACCCCTGCGGCAGGTCCCATAACCACCCCTGAGCCAACCCCACCAAGGTGGTAGGGAAGATTTTACACCAAACGACGTCATCAGCGTCATACATCCCCATGTGGCTCTCGTAGGCTGCCAGGTGGTCCTCGGGATCCGTGGTCCCGTCGAACTTGACAGTGGGCATTTTGATTTTGGGGATGGGGCACTCCTGGACTTCAGGGTGAAGTGGAGTTCTGGTAGGCCTGCCCATCACTTTAGACCGGCTCCCCGCAGAGTGGTAACCGTAGTCATCCCATTTGCCAAGGGTCGGTTTTCCAGCACTGGGAGAGCCGTGCCTGGGCGTATGCTTGCTTGCAGCCTCGTCCTCTCTCCTGGGGGAGCGGTATCGGGGTCGCTTCCTCTAAGGAGACCGAGGAGGCTCAAGGTTCTCGCCCTGGTGGTGCCTTGATTCCATTGGCTGACCTTGATTGAGCCTTGACTGCATGCTCTTGGACAGCCCCGGAGCTTTTTGTGGTTCTACAGCAGGTGTCAGTCTGGTAAAGACCCCACCCTCCTTTGCCCCCAGGCGCTTTGATACGGATTTCTTCGGTTTTAACCGTTCCTGCATCTCCTGGGATAGACCTCTTTTTTCAGCGGATGCGGTGTACTCGATGTTGTGCACGGACCCATCCTGCTGTTGTTGGGTTGGTTGTTCCTGGGCGCCAGTTGCGATACGCCTTTTAGCCTACACATACCCACGAGCAGTCTTCTTCGCCTTCCTTCGGACGTTTCTGGCGGCGGTTCGCTTCGTGCCCCCAGCCTTTTCAGTACTCTCGAAGTGTAGGTGTCTTCGAGTCGTATCGATCCTACCTACCAGGTCCTCAGGTGTGACCTGTTGGTGCAGCATAGCGAGAAGAAAACAGCGGCCTGTGTGGCCTGAGCAGGGGTGAGGCTAAGGTTGAGTTCCTGTTGCTTCCCCTGCCCAGCTGTGGCTGTGATTTCCTTGTTCGGTACTTCGTAGAGGGTAGCCCGCCCTACTCCCCAGAGGGTGGCAGCGGACGTCACCTCCTTTACCGGCACGGGCATGCCGTATAGGGGGTTCACCGGCTGTCCCGTTGGATCTACCCCAGACTCGGTTTCAACAACCTCAGGCATCTCTTAACGGTTTTTTGTTCTTTTTGAGGAATCTCAGCTTAATCCCCACAGACGACGCCAAATTGTTCCGGTATGGAAACAATTGAACCAAAACGGATTTGGATCTTGTGAGTTTGTATTTCTTTGATGATGTTGTCTTGCTTTCCAAGCCTCTCTTTCCTCTCACTCTAGCAGTGGGACTTTCCCGATGGAGATGGCCTGCCACCTGCACACAGGGAGAGCACAGGGCCTCGGGGGTGTCCGAGAGAACCCTCTCCGATGCCTAAATCAGTCCGTGAAATACACTTTACGAACCTTACTCGTGAGGTGTAAGGTGGCGTTTTTAGAGTGAGATTCTAGAGAAAGAAAATTCATCCCCCTTTTTGTGGAAAATGAATGAGTATTTATAGTTTCCCACTAGAGAGAGAAAAAGGGAAGAACGAGGGAGTGACAAGTGGGCTCCCCTTGTCCACTCATTCCCCCTTGCCTTAGGCACGGACAGGAGGGCTCTGACCTTCCCCCCCTGAGCCTGCCAGGGAAGAACACCCTGACACCTGACAGGCAGGGGAATTTTTCCTTCTCGGCCACATCGGCTGTGGCCTGACCCTGACGAACACGGGGGGCCGACTCCTCGCTTGGCGCTCGGCACGGCCCTCCAAGGTGGCTCCTTGGGGAGGCTGTTGGGGGTGATCCTACCTGCTCGGCAGGCCTCCTCATGATCTGGGTCGGGTCGCCCCGGGGTCTGCATGGCGGGCAGCCCATGGCCAGCAACCGACCCCCATCAGCAGTTATTTAGGGCAAAGACACGGCCTCTCGGATCTTATGTCAACCTTAGGATAGATTCTGACGGGCTCTCGAAACTTACTAGATTATCCTACCCACTTACTTGTAAGTCTACCCTTACCAGGCTTTCGATCTTAGGTTAGGGTTCCCAAACATTCATCTAGTTCAACGTCTCAAACTAATCAAACGATAATACAAAACAAGTAGTAAGACAATAACATATGAATTAACATAGATCCCCTTCAATCAAATAAGTAATTAAACTAACATCCTCAATTCAATTAACATAGATCCCATTCAACCCTAGAAGAATAAATTAGCTACTCATAACGAAAGATAAAAAAACAAAATAATTATGCATAATAGAAATCAATATAAAAATAAGGGGAAGAGAAATAATACCAATTGCGAAGAACTGAAAGATTGAATATTAACTAAAAAGTACCGCTACAAGCTTGCAGAATTCTGATACTAATAATGCTAATAAGTCTAAACTAAAGTTCTGAATGTGAAAGTGTAAATAAACCTAACCCTCAAGAGGGGTATTGTAGACACCCACATTTGGTTGTTAGGTATCTATAGCAGTTTCCGACAAACACCCGATGATGATCGGACGCGAACATGCTTTAGCATACTCGATTATGGGCTCAAAATCATTAATATTTGGCTTGCACTTTTTACGGAGTACAAATCTCACAAAACCAACCTCAAATTCAGGCCCAGTGGGTCATTTCTTGTAAAATAAGACTAATTTGAGTCAAAACCGACACCGAGGGTAAAACCGTCTTTTGGCGACTGGGTCAAAACCCGGTCAAAGACAAAACGACACAAAAATATCAGATACGTCACTTCTAGAAGAGAACCCAAGCTATTAAACCTCTTCATTAGAGATAAAAATTTATCTCTAAAACTCTTGCATCCATCCAGACCCACTCGATCGAGTGGTTCAGCCCACTCGGTCGAGTAGGCTCGCAAAACCAGCTGAACCGGCGTCAGACCGGGTACTCGATCGAGTGACCCTTTTTCTATCCTAAACCGAGGTATTTTCTTATAAATACCCTACCCCCCTCAACACAATTCACAACTTTTCATCTCTACAACTTTTACATCTATCTCATTCACAACCTTTGCAATCTTCCATCTACACCTTAAACCACCATAACTCACCTATATCATCTTGAAGCTCCGTGCCTAAGCCACAACTAGACGAGGCCAATTCCAAGAAGACAAAGCATGTAGGTTGAGGGTGCAAAATCCAATCCCGACTTCTCTCTTTTCTCTCCTCTCTTCTCTCGTCCTTCCCGTCGTCTTCTTCTTTCTTTCATTTTCGTCATTTTTTTTTATTTTTTTCTTTCGTTTCTAATATCGTTATAAATATTACTACTATTTATTTAACGTTAAAACATCGCATATAATTACATAATATTCAAAACAATTTCGTATCGAGTATATCAAAAGACAAATCCCGTTCTAAGATCCTCCTAATCCCTTTATGAGTCGTAACAGAGGTGGCACCCTTTCGAGGAGCGCCGCCCTAAACACTCAAGGCCCTGTGCGATCGCGGATATTTGTCTTTAGGTGTACTCGATCTCATTTTTTTAAGGTTAGAACGAAACCTGTTGATGCAAATCGAACATCACATAATCCGCGAGGATTATTAACGATGTCATGACGCGGAGGGAATCGATTTTCGCTCTAATCAAACAAATAATAAAAACGTTTATTCTTAAGATGCGATATCGACTCCGTAGTCGAATATCATGTCTAAAAGAATTAATCAATAAACCGTACTAGCACAAACTCGTTAATGCCGAAATAATTGTCAAATACTCCGAAAGGACTAATTACGGCATTATAATGCGGAGAGAATTATTTCGTCCTAGTTCAATCTAAAACAACTTATAACGTCTTTTCTAAACATTCCGATAATGATCTCGTAATAATTGCATGCATATCGCGAGTATCAAAAATTAAGTCAAGTATAAATTATACAATATTTTTACGCGGCTTAATAAATTATCGATTTAAAACTAAAGCAAATTCGAGATTGACGCCTTTCGAAACGAACTGTTGTTCACACAGGGGGCACTCGATCGAGTGCCTCAGCCCACTCGATCAAGTGGCACCCCAAAATCGAGGCAAGGTTTTTTTTTCGAGAGGCACTCGATCGAGTCCCTCCATGACTTGATCGAGTGGCCTCTGTCACGCCAAACCGTGAGCCCTCCACATACTTTAAGCCTCGATAAACCTTTTTAACGACTTCCGTCAACACGTGTCAAGTCCATCACGTGTCTTACTCTTTTCAAAACCGTGCATCATGTCTTCTTATATCATCCAATCTATTTACATTCCGTTATTGTTGCAATTGTTATATATTTTATTTGTCGTATTGTATTTCCGGGTTGTATTCCGCCCGCGCATTTGTAATCTTTTGTTTTAAGTTTTATTTTCGTTGTTTGTTTTATTGTACTAAAACGAACCTCACATGCTAAACAACTTCGACATAATTCAAAGATGCATTAAACGACGTAGATCGAACATATTTCACATGTTTAGTCAAAAAATGCTGTTTGCATAACATTTCAACCGAATCACTAGCGCACTAATTAAACATCGAACGGTATCTTAGTAGAGGCCGCTATAGTGCGGGCGGGGTTGGATGTCCTTTGTGGGCTTCCCAACACGTACCTTCACCCCTTAATTAGAACCTCGGTTTCCGGACGTCCGACACTGTTGGCGCACGAGAGTTATTCGATATACGGTACCCGATAATGTCGGCATCGGTATCGTAATGCAAAGGGACGAACCCTACAAGCTTTAGTATCGAAGTGGGCCATACTTTGTGCACGGTCCACCAATTATAGAGTGGGTTCGAATGGGCCCGAACTCCCACAAAGTTCGGTGGCTACTCCATTTTCGATTTAAATTTCAACCCGAGAACCATCTCAGATGAGATTCATTCGCCACTCCAAACCCGCGCGTGGTCGCGTCGGGGTGGACCTATGTCATGTCCACAATTTGGCGAATTCGCTGGGGACTTGCTTCTGATGTGTGCCTTACCATCGGCATCCTCAGGGTGAGACTCGAGGAGAAATTGTTTGATTAGTACAATACGCGCTTTAGTTTTACGGTTCATGCATAACCTCATTTTTACCCGGGCAGGTACTGGTGACCGACGTCCCACTATACCGCGATATATTCCAAATTGGATATGTCAAGGTGTTTATAGCTAATTCGTATGAGTTTCGTGGCATGTTCTAAGATCAACTCGACTTAGGAAGTCCGTCCCGATTTTCGAAAAGGTTATGCACACTGGTATAGACCCTATTTAGACCGACCGAGACTTAGTATAAAGCATACATGGTGTCGTTATAATGTTTGCGTGACTATGTGCTACTTGGCTTCTATGTCGTTTTCAAAAACCATCATTTTCAAAAATGCATCTTTATCCAATTTCAAAACCCGGAATGCTACCGAATTTAGGACTTACGATTTTACTCAAAATAGCCTATTTCTATCCGGTATGCTGCCCATTTCAAAATTCAAAAAATATTTTCGAACCTTCAAAAATTTCGGCCCTAACGGTATTTTGCCAATTTCAAAAAGTCGAGACCGTCCTCCGATTTTCTCAGAATCCAAACTCTCTTTTCAAAAGCCTTCCCTATCTTAAGACTCACCGCATTTAGTAGTGTCGAGTCTTTTCATAAGTCATCGAAGGTCTTTAGCGTAGAAATTTCGTCGATCTTACATCACGAGTTTCCTCTCTACCCTAGTCCGCCTTATTTGTCTAAGGGATGGCTAACCAAAGTAGGGCATACCACTACCAAGGAAAGCCCGTTTACACATTCGAGTCCAAAGTCTGGGGAATATCTCACGTGGACCTTCCTTCGAACGGGACTAGGCCCACACAGGCGAATCCTAAAGAAGTCACACAATTCACGAGTCGCCCGTCTAGGTGTCTTTTCCGAGTCATTTCTTTTTCAGTCTTTTCCTTGCCCGGGATGTACTGTTTTGATTCCAAGATCTGGGTCAGTTTCTGATTACGTGGTATTCTTACAGACAGGCTACCGGTAACCAGACACAAGCACAAAATGCAAGAATCCTTGGACAAGTTGTCAGTCTCGTTGGACGCTATGGTCGTCAAGCAGACTCAGATCGAGGCCCAATTGAAAGCTATAAGGTCTGACCAAATAGCTATTGTTACTCGTTTGAGTGTCGTGGAGTAGGGGACTCCTGCCGCTGGGACTGAAACCACTGGACCCCTAGCTGAACTGGTCAGCGCAGTCCGCGGACTGGAGGAACAGGTCCACTTGTCAACAAACAACACTATCCACACGGAAAACACCCGTGTCTATTCGCCCTTGAATGATGAATTGCCCGTCAACCTCAACCTTACGGGCCTAAAGATGTTTGAGGGGACCGAAGACCCGTTGCTTCACATCCGGGCCTTCAAAGAGTTCATGGCCGTTAAGGGAGTGAAATCAACCATGTTCAAGCACCTGGTACTACAGGATAGACTCCAAGAAATACCCAACTTGGGATGACGTGGCCACGGAGTTTGCTCGGAATTATGCTAACAACACCAAAATCCAGACCACGATGCGCTCCCTGGAAGTTATGGCCCAGGAGCCCAAGGAAGGTTTTACAAAATATCTTCAACGTTGGAGGGCCGAGAGTGTGAAGCTGGTCGACAAGCCCAATGAAAAAACTTTAGTGGAGGCCTTTGTCAAGAACCTCCTCCCCTCCTACCGGGTCCATCTCTGGTATGCTATCATACCCAACTTCGCCACGTTAATTGAAATGGGGACAAGGATTGAAGATGATTTGAGGCTAGAGGGCCTTACCAAGGCCTCTAGCAAGGGATATCAAGGGGCTACTTCTTCCACTACCAAGCTCCCAGCTGCAGCTGCAACTCGCAGCATTTTTGACGTGGTTAATCTACTAGATGCCTCGTCCAAAAAGAATACCCCAGCTCGGGTATTCACCGATATAGGGACCACCTATACTTATGCCTTACAAAGGCTATCCTCCAAGGGTCTGATCCAACCGATAGGCCCAACTCCTAAGGTCCCGGTCGAGAAGCGGTCCAAAAGCTACAACGTCCAGGCCTATTGCCAATTTCACCGAGGTAGTGGGCACGATACTGAAAAATGCTGGAAGCTGAAGCACCTGTTCCAGGACTTGATCAAGAGTGGAAAGATACCGTTGCCAGGGGATAAACAGAGCAACAAAGAAAACCCCTTCAGCGCCCATGCCATCTTTACCGGAGAGGTGATCGACTGTTCTCACCTCATTTCTTCTCTCATCCCACAAGTTAATGAGATCTGGTTTGATGATGAAGATGATGTTTATCTGGCTAAAGGGGAGGCTGTCCCCATCACTATTGAAGAGGTCTGAAAGGCTAACTCCAAAACTTTAGCCAGTAACCACCTCGCTACTGCCATTCGTCCTTATTCAAGCTACTGGCTCTAAGGACACCCCTACCTCAACAACCGTCACTGAACCTGCCATGACGGAATGAAGCTGCCCTTGAAGAGCCAAGCACTGACACGGCTCTAGTCAAACAACTGAAGAGGGCTCGAGCTGATCTCACCATATGGAAACTTTTGGTTAGCTCGCAAGAACATCGAGAGGCACTAACTAAGGCTCTCGATCAGATCAAGGTCGAATCACTGGTTACCTCTGATGAAATGGTAGCCACTATCATGCTCTATCTCAAGGAAAATCCCAAAGAAGAAGGCCACTTATTACCTTCTCTGAGTCCGACCTACCACCGTTCGGGGCCACCCATAACTTGGCCCTATACATCACGGTGATCTGCCGAGGGAAGTATCTCCTGATGACCCTAATTGATGATGGGTCTGCAGTGAATGTCCTTCCCTTAAGGACCCCTAAATCCTTCGACATTACCGAGACCGATTACCTTCCAACTGCACAGACGATCCAGGCTTTTGATGGATGCTCGAAATCGGTTGCTGGGGCCGTTAAGCTGACAATTATAACGGGCCCAATTGAAAATGAGCTGGAATTTCAGGTGATCGATGTCACCTCCTCCTTCAACCTACTTCTTGGAAGGCCATGGATCCACGCGGTCAAAGCCGCATCCTCTACCCTCCACAAAAAAGTCAAGTTGCCCCTACAAGATGGTGTCATTACTTTGGAAGCAACCCCCATAACTCTGGCTAGCTGCAATGCCACGGGCCGTACGGACCTCCGAGGGTTCAAATTTTTAGGGATGATAGAAGAGGAATATCTCTTCTGGCCCTATTTCACCACTAACATCGATACGATGCTACAGAACTTGGGATATTTACCGGGGGCTACTTCGACACCATATCTTCCAGCTGGGAAGACTATTGAAGTCCTGAACGACGGAGAGTCTCGCTTCGGCCTAGAGTACGCTATGACCCCGGGAAATGTGGTCCGGGTAGGTATCGAGAAGGCATGCAAGATCATTAAGGGTACCTACTTGGGCCCTTACAGCCCAAGACTAACTGACTACTTTGTTACTCCAGTATTCGGGGTTGTCCAAGTTGGTCTCTACCAACCCACCATCGCATATCCCGAGACCAAATTGGCTCGGGAATGCAACTACATTCCAGATGACATATTCGCCCTCGTCCAGTCTGAATCCAAGGAGGGTGCTGACAATGTCGAGCCTGTGCTGGGGCTTCTATTTGGGAAAGACAAGGCTGTCCCGGCCCCTAAAGAAGACTTGGTGAACCTGATGCTCCAAAGCAACAGGTTCGATCCCACGAAGCTGATCTCTGAAGTCGGTTCTGACAGCGGGAAAAGGGCACGGAGGAAGACTATCAAGTGGACCGACAGCCAGGGCCGAGTTTACAAGCTGACCACCGGTGAAGGAGACATGCCGGATACCGTGTCTGAGTCTGAGTCTGAGTCTTAGTCTGAGTCAGAGTCCGAGTCTAGAGAGTCTAGTGCTAGAGTCCAGTCTGTAACCCCTCTCGCTATAGTTACTTTCACTGGAGCCTCGGGGTTTGTCCCGAGGGCACTCTCAATCCCACCACTGACCAACGATCAAATGGCCGCTCTCTTTGAGCTGTTTTCTAAATTCATTATCAATAATAACGATAATCGTTCTGCTTACGACTTGTCTTATTTTCAAAATGCTTTCAATTTCAAAAATATTATGTGCAATGACATTGAGAAACCCGACGAACAGGTATCCTTACCTCCGCATCTGATTGAGCAACTAGAACAAAGGGAATCCCGAGACCCAATAATCGAGGAAACCGAGTCCATCAATGTGGGAACAACCTTAGAGCCCCAGATGCTTAAGATAGGGTTATCTTTAGATCCTGAGGAGAGAAAACAATTCACAGACCTCCTCCAAGAGTTCAAGGATGTCTTCGCATGGTCCTACAAGGACATGCCGGGGATAGATCGGAAAATAGCTGAACACCATATACCCATCAAAGACGGGTGTAAACCGCCCGGTAAAATAGAAGCTCCACAGAATGAGACCCGAATGGTCTCTCAAGGTCAAAGAAGAGGTCGATAAACAGTTCAAAGTCGGCTTCATACAAGTGTCTGAATATCCAGACTGAGTTGCGAACATCGTGCCGGTACCTAAGAAGGATGGTAAGGTGCGGGTATGTGTAGATTTTTGGGATCTTAACAAGGCAAGCCCGAAAGACGACTTTCCGTTACCACACATCGACATACTGGTGGACAACACGGCCGACCATGCCCTTTTATCATTTATGGACGGGTATGCCGGGTACAATCAGATCAAAATGTCAGAAGAAGATATGAGTAAGACCACCTTCATTACACCTTGGGGTACTTACTGTTACACTGTCATGCCATTTGGCCTCATCAACGTCGGGGCCACCTATCAGCGAACCGCTACGACCTTATTACACGACATGATTCATAAGAAAGTGGAAGTTTACCTACACGACATGATCGTCAGATCCAAAGATCGAGACGGGCATATCGCGGCCCTAAGGAAATTTTTCACCCGACTGCGCAAATACAACATGAGACTAAACCCTCAAAAGTGCAGTTTTGGGGTAACATCTGGCAAATTACTGGGTCATATCCTTAGCCAACGCGGCATCGAGGTTGATCCAGCTAAAATCAAGGCCATCACCGAGATGCAACCTCCTACAACCAAAAAAGAGATAAGGGGATTTCTTGGAAAAGTTAAATATATCAGTCGGTTCATATCCAAGTTGACCATGGTGTGTGAACCGATTTTCAAAAAACTGAAAATAGGAAACGAACACTGTGGGATGAAAAATGCCAAGCAACTTTTAACAAGATCAAGGAGATCATGTCTGCTCCGCCGGTATTAATGCCACCTCAGCCAGGTTTGCCTTTGTCGTTATACCTAACAACGACCGAGACAACCATGGGAGCTATGCTAGCACAGACAGTTGACTCGGAAGAACGAGCCATTTACTACATCAGCAAGAAATTCTTGGAGTATGAATGCAAATATACCATGCTCGAGAAGACGTGTCTAGCTCTAGTCTGGGCCACTAAGAAGCTCCGACATTATATGCTTAGTTATGAAGTACATCTACTATCCAAAATGGATCCTATCAAGTACCTATTCGAAAAGCCCATCCCCAATGGCAGGAATGCAGGATGTCTAGATGAACTTTAATGTTGGTAGATTTCGACCTCAAATTTGTGCCACTAAAAGCTATCAAAGGCCGGGTAGTAGCCGAGTTCCTCGCCGATAGTCCCGTAACCGAAGAAGGACATACCGACACTTGGTCCTTCCCAGATGTGGATATATTCTATACCGATACAGAAACATGGGATTTATATTTTGACGGGGCATCCAATTTCCGAGGGTTCAGGGTCGACATCCTCCTAATATCACCAAAAGGGGAGCACACACCGTTGTCCATTAAACTGGATTTCGACGTGACTAATAACGCAGCCGATTATGAAGCATGCATTCACGGGCTGCAGGCCGCCGCTGATTTAGGGGTCATAAACTTCCAGATCCACGGAGATTCATCTCTAGTCATCAACCAAGTTCTCCAAAAATGGAAAACTCGGAACGCCAATCTTGTGGCCTATCAGGCGCGAGTAAGGGTTCTTGAAAAACAATTCCAAAAGGTAGAATACATTTATCTACCCCGGGAAGAAAACCAATTTGCAGATGCACTTTCCAAATTAGCATCCTTATTAAATATCCCGGAGCACCTGATCAGCATGCCGATTTGCGTCGAAAGACGGTCCGAGCCGGCGTATATCCACGTTATCCAAGACATCGAGATAACCAATCCGGAACCTTGGTATCGGGCTGTTCTAACCTACTTGACAACGGGAGAATATCCTCCGGGAACTGAAAACCGGGCCAAGAAAGCCCTGCGGAGATTGGCAACCCAGTTCCTCCGTACGGACGACGGACAATTATACAAAAAGACGACACATGGGGCTCTCCTCTTATGTGTCGACAAAATACAAGCCGAGAAGGTTATGGCCGAAGTGCACGACAATGAATGTGGTCCCCATATGAACGCCCATATGCTAGTCCGAAAGATTATGAGGCTCGGATATTATTGGAATAGTATGGAGACCGACTGCCAGTTATATGTCAAACACTGTCATAACTGTCAGATTTTTGCCAACGTTCAGCATATGTCGTCATCCCTATTATACACCATGACATCACCATGGCCATTTTCGACATGGGGAATTGACATAATTAGGAAAGTAAACCCTTCCAGGACGGGAGGTCACTGTTTCATTTTGATGGCTATCGACTATTTCACCAAATGGGTCAAAGCCAAGTCATATCGGATTCTGAACGTTAAACATGTTGCCAAGTTCATCCAAAACAAGATTATATGCCGATACGGGATCCCGCACGAGTTCGTCAGTGATCACGGGACACATTTCCAAGCCAAAACCGCTACTTTGCTGGCAAAATATAAAATCCAAAGGCATACATCTTCGCCTTACCGTCCCCAAACAAACGGAGCGGTAGAGGTAGCTAATAAAACGATTGTCACCATACTTAAAAAGATGGCTGATAATTACCGGGACTGGCCCGACAAAATACCTTTTGCCCTCAGGGGTATCGAACGTCAATCCCCACTGCAACCAGGGCAACTCCATATTGTCTAACGTACGGAATGGAAGCAGTCCAACCAGTCGAGTTGGAAATACCGTCCCTCAGGATTTTACTAGAAAGCCAAGTGCCTGAGGCTGATTGGGTCCAAGCCCGATACGATTCGTTAGTTCTTTTGGACGAACGGCGATCCAGGGCCCTCAAGAATATTCAAATATACCAAAAAAGGATACAACGGGCCTTCAACAAAAGAGTTAGGCCCAGAAATATCAAAGAAGCTAAGGGAATTTAGTCCTAGAATCCGTCCGGGCATTATTACCAGTTGACCCAAGGGGAAAATTCAAACCTAATTGGGCTGGGCCGTATCTAGTAAAGAAAGTTCTATCTGGAGGAGCAGTGATGTTGACAGACTTAGACGGGAATGAATTTGTCAACCCGACCAACTTGGACCAGCTGAAGCGCTACTACCCCTAAACCTTATTGTGGACATGACATAGGTCCACCCCGACGCGGCCACGCGCGGGTTTGGGTAGGCGAATGAATCTCCATATGAAACGGATCGAATTGAAATTTAGGTCGAAGTGGAGTCGCCACCGAATTTTGTGGTTATTCGGAACCATTCGAGCCCACTCTATGTCGTAGTGGTCCGTATACAAAATACGGCCCATTTCCGATGTCAGAGTTTATTGGGCTCGTCCCTTTGCATTTGATACCAATACCGACATTATCGGATATTGTGTATTGAATGACTCTCGTGCGCCAACGGTTTCGGGCATCCGGAAACCGAAGTTCTGAGTAAGGGGTGAGGGTACGTGTTGGGAAGCCCACAAAGGACACCCAACCCCGCCCGCACATTAGCGGCCTCTACTAAGAATTCGAGTGATTTACAATACGCGCGCTAGTTAAACGGGAAAATGATATGCAAAGATTATTTTCCCTAAACATGTGAATGGAATTGAAAAGGGTTTCTAAGTCGATTTAATGCAATTAATTCTACGTCAAAGTGGAATTTTAGCATGTGGGTTCATTTTAGTAAAATAAAATAAACGACAAAAATCGACAAAGGAAACAATCAAACCGTTAGTAACGATGTAACGAGTAATAGATTGAATAAAGATATAGATGTGATGAATGCATGATTTTGGAAAGAATAGTAGGTCACGTGATGGATTAACACGTGTTGACCTAGGTCAAGGAAAAAAATATATCGAGATCTAAAAAAAATGTTTTGTCTAAAAAAATGATGTTCGAAGAATAATAATAAAAAAGAGCGAAATTGTTTTCTTCGGAAATTGATGATTTTATTAAATCGCGTACAAATATTGCGTAATTTGCACTCGACTTAATATTTTCGATATTCGTCGTATTCAATATTCGATTATGAAATCGATATTAAATACTTGGAATAATTTATACTCGATTTTGATTTTGATGATCGTTATATCCCATATCCGATTATGGAATCGATATGGAATACTAGAGTGAAAAAATAAAGAAAATAATATAAGTCGTTTTAAATTAACTAGCACGATATAAATTTTCTCCGCGTTTATTAATGTCGTAATTAATCCAATTGAATTAGAGGACATCTATATTAGCATCAACGAAAATCGTGTTAATTAATTTATTTGACTAAATCATTAGATTCGACATCCAATTATGGAATTGGTATCGAATCTAATAGATCGATACTTTAATTAAAAAAACTCGACTTGATTCCCTCCGCATCCCGACATCATAATTAATTCTTGCGAATTGTTTGATGTCGGATCCGCATCAACGGATTTCGACCCTTATTAAATATAATGCTTGTTTTTGAAAAATAATGTAAATATACGACTAATGAAAATGATGCAAACGAAATAAAAAAATATTGTTTAAGTTAACTTATCTCAATAATCAAATAATCGGGGTATTGGAACAAGCGACCGTCAACGCTGTGTGCAGTACACTTGTATATTCGTGTTTTCTTATTCTGATACCCCTCTTATTCGACACAAATCGATAAGTATTTTAATGTTTTGTATTAGTATTATCGATATTATGATGCAATAAAGGAAAAAAAAATAAAGAAATAAAAAGTAAGAAAAAGCGAAGAAGATGACGAGAGGAAGAGAAGAAGGAGAGAACGGGGTTTTGACACCCTCAACCTACATGTTCTTGTCTCGGATCGAACTCGTAACCGTGGCTTTAACACAAGAGTCTTCGAGGTTTTATGGAGGTTAAGTTATGGTGGCTCGGGATTGATTCCTAAAACTAGGTTTAGGGTTTTTTTGCTAGTGTAGAATTGCTAGGGTTTGATTAGGGTTTGTAATAGATGTTGTATGTGTGTGTAGGGTTGCTCTAGGGTTTTTTTTTTCAATGTGTGAAAGTGTGTTGCATGGGGGTGTTTATATAGGCATGGTCATGCACTTTGGTGTCTAGGGTTTTGCCTTGACGGACTTGACCTGATGGCCCGTCTGAAGATGGAATGTTGGTTTTGCTTCTTGAGTTGGACTTTTGATGTTGTGAATGGTTGTTTTGATGTGTCTCGGAAACGACCTTGACCAGGGTTGACCCAATCGCAAAAAAGTCGGTTTTATTTCCGGTGTCGGTTTTGGCCCAAATTAGCTTTATTTGATTGAAAACGGCCCACTGGACCTGAATTCGAGGTTGATTTTGTGAGATTTGTACTCTGTAAGTGTGTTAGCCAGCGATTAATGGATTTGAGCCCGTATCCGAGCGCATAGAAGCACGTTAGCGTCCGATCATCATCGGGTGTTTTTTGGAAACTGCCATAGACACCTGGCAGTCAAAATGCAGGTGTCTACAGAGCCCCCACTCTGACTGAGGCTTGGACAAGGCGAAAGTCAGAGTAGCTACCAAGTCAATTAAGACCTGGTAGACTTCCGATCGGGTCGTTTATAGTCCATTAGACTTGCGTAAAGGGCTCGCCAGCCACAAGACAGAAATCATACCTGTGCTTGATGACAGTACCTCCGTGGGGAATTTGGACTTGTCGCGTAAGTCCTGGGTGCGCCTGTGTGTAGGCCCATCCCGTTAGATACCACCGTTGGCTTCCGCTGGGGAGGTATAGTGGGTTGCACGTCCCTGTTTGAGTCGTACCTGTATAAGTCACATAAAATGCATGCAACACGTAGGTAGCAAAATGACTCGCGCTGGGGGAAAATGATTTTTTGAAAACTTGAATTTTGAAATCTTGAAAATTTGAGATTTTTTGAAATTTTGGAAACTTTGAGACTTTTTTACTCCTAACAAAGATTAGGAAAGTAATTTGCAGTTTAAATAGACCGAAATATGACCTTGTCGAAAAGGATCTTTTTTCGAATGGCTAGATTTGCAAATTTCAAAGTGGAATTTGAAGAGAGAGGCCTACCGACAGACTCGACTCTGGACGTGACCGGACGAGTTGACTGACACGACTGGACTCTCGAGGGGTTGGACCGTGACTCGGTAGGGGTGTGGGCCGCCTAACAAGACTCTTAAGTTGCGCTATCCTATAGCCTAGGCGAGTGGCAACACGGTCGCACATCAAAACGGGATAGATATGCTATGGGGGGGATTGCAGTAGCCTGTAATGAGACTGTTTTAGTCTGGTGCCCCTGTGGATTTCTGATTTTTGGGTACATTTCCAAAGTGGGTATTGCCTCGAGTCCTGACAGATTCTTGTCTTCGACTGAGCCGAGTACTAGGACACACTATAGAAAGGAGGCTAGATTTTGGAAGTATTTGGATTATGTGAGTGGAAGGAGAACTTCTGTCTAATAGAAGCCCCCAGGACGACAAAGCTAGCTACTGAGAACATGACAGTGTCGTGACCGGAGTGATGGCGCTTTTTGAATGTGTGTCAATGTGAGTGGTTGTCCCTCTGTGGAAAGGCTGCCTACGTATTCACGTGTGGTGAAATCAAACCATGCCGTAGTTCAGTGGACTGGAAGATGTATTATGGCGCCTAGTTTATTAGGGCTTTGTGTGTAACTAGCCATAGCGATGGTGTAGGCTAGGTGTACTCCCAATGATGTCTTGATCAAAGGGCTAGAATGGTTAGGATGTTAATCCTGTGACTGTGAGCGTTCTCCGGGGTAGCCCCCAGAGGTGGTGTGAACTATTTGGGCATGCTCTATGCCGACTGCAAGTTGAGTTCCCGTGTTTGGGGTTGGTAACTGGTTTGGATGGGATTTTAACGAGTTTTGTTCTCGGGATTTTTAACGAGTTCTGCTCTCGGGATTTTTAACGAGTTCTGCTCTCGAGGAATTTTAACGAGTTTTGTTCTCGGGATTTTTAACGAGTTCTGCTCTCGGGATTTTTAACGAGTTTTGTTCTCGGGATTTTTAACGAGTTCTGCTCTCGGGGAATTTGATGTTTTTGGAAATGTGGTGCTAGGAAGTAAATGGCTTTGATGACTCGAAATCTGGAGCTCGGTTCTGTGGAGCTAAGGCTTCGAGGGCTGGTTTGATAATGTGGGATCTGGTTTTGATGACTCGAAATCTGGAGCTCGGTTCTGTGGAGCTAAGGCTTCGAGGGCTGGTATGATAATGCGGGATCTGGTTTCCATGTCTGGCCCTAATTGTTAGGGGTATCCTATGGAGCTTGAATCCTCAAAATTTCGGGCTGTCTCTGGCCTGGGTCTCGGGAAGGTCTTGAGGGTTGTAATGTGGGAAGGCTTAGTGTGGTGTTAGCTGACCAGCTTGATTGTTACTCCCCTATCGGATGGTATTGATAATTTTGAATTTGACCGTACCACGGTCAAATGATTTTCACTTGAGTTGACCGTTGACCACGGTCATGGGTATTTGATTTTTTTGATTGAGCTCTTAGCCGCGGTCATGGGTTTTGATAATTTTGACCGTACCCTGGTCGTGGGGCTTTCACTTGAATTGACCGTTGACCATGGTCATGGGTATTCTGAATTTTTTTGATGATGGCCTGCTTTTTTTTTTGGCCTTTTGCTTTTTTCTCATGGACTTTCGATTTTTTTTTTGTGTCCAGTTTTCTTTTTTGATGGCCTTTGTTTTGGCCCTTTCTTTTTTCTCTTTTTTTTTGTCGGTCAGACTAACACCTAAAGTAGGGATTGGTCAGTCTTATTGGAGGGGCGTTTTATTGTGGGAAATGGGCTTGCCTCCCGTCTTAGACCCAAACTAGAAGACTACCCAGATTTGTCATAGGATTTGATATGCTCCTACTAAGGGTAGTTATGCGGCTTTTCTATACCAGACATGGAATAGGTAAAAGGAAAACACAGGCTCGGTTTCCTGCAGTCATTATAGATGTGCCTATAATAGTCACGTGCGTGTGCTCACAGTGTATGATGGTGTTCATCATGTTCTCGGGGACACATAAGGAAAGTAGATATGAGAAATAAAATATTGAAAGCTTGATTTTATTGAATTTTGAAAGGGAGGACAGAATACAATTGACTCTGACTTTGACTCTGACTTCGACTTTGAAGGGAATAGTACATCCTAGACTCGGACTCAGACTCGGACTCAAATCGGATCCGGACTCTCGGATAATGTTGTCATTAGTCGTCGGCTTCTAAGGACTCGAGTTGATGTCCAGTATAGCCTTTGGTATCAACTTCACCCAGATCTTCATTATGTCGAAGATCGTCTTCAATCCTAATGCCCATTTCGGTAAGTACGACAAAGTTTGAAATGCCGGCATACCTAAGATGGACGCGGTAAGAAGGTAGGAGGTTGTTGATGAAGGCCTCCACTAGTGTCTTCTCGTTGGGCTTGTTTACCAACTTTACACTCTCGGCCCTCCATCTTTGAAGATATTTAGTGAACCCTTCTTTGGGCTCTTGGGCCATGACTTCCAGAGTACGCATTGTAGTCTGGATCTCGATATTATCGGCGTAGTTCCGAGCGAACTCTGTTGCCACATCATCCCAAGTCGGGTATTTCTTGGAATCGAGCCTGTAGTACCAGGCTTTGGGGTGCTTCTGGAGGGAGGAAGGGAACAAGTGCTTAAACATGGTGGACTTTACCCCTTTGACTGCCATGAAGTCTTTGAAGGCCCGGATATGATGGACCGGGTCTTCGGTACCCTCAAACATAGGAATTCCCGTCAAGTTGAGGTTGGCAGGTAGCTCGTTACTCAAAGATGAATAAATGCGAGCATTTTCGGAGTGGATTGAGTTGCTTGTTGATAAGTGAACTTGCTCCTCGAGGCTGCGAACAACACTGACCAATTCGGCTATGGGCCCAGTGGACTCAGCTCCTTCAACTAGGACCGTTTTCTCTACAGTGCTCAGGCGAGTGTCCAAAGTTGCTTGGTTAGCAAGGATGAAGGTCAGTTGAGTCTCGATTTTGGTTAGGGCATCTTTCAATTCTTCCATCTTGCGTTGATGTCGGGTTGCGGGCGGCCTGTCTGTAAGAGCACCACGTAATCAGAGAGGTTGCTTCGGAACTCAAACTCACCAAGGCATGGGAAATAGCATAAGAGGAGGGACGGCCCCGGTTTGACTCGGGTTAGACTCCCCTAAGACAAATGTGTAGGGTACGATTCTCGGAGTGACTGTGATTAGTCATTCCGTCGGAGAATAGCCCCCAAGTGAGGCTAGGGATTCAGATGGTGTGGCATCTGAGTGACTCGAAAGTGGGTTATGTGAGACACGTGTAAGACATGACCCTTAGAGCAACCGTGATTGATCGCCCTGCTAAGGGGTAATCCCCAAGTGGGATTGAAGATTTTGTTAAGACTCGAGTGTGGGACGAGTGACCCTTAGACGTAAGGACCGTGAACCTTTTGTTATAGGGCTATGCCTTCTAAAAGGTTGACTCGGAAAAGACATCTAGACGGGTGACTCGTGAAAGGTGGGCCTTCCTTAGGATTCGGCTATGTGGGCCGAGTCCTGTTCGAAGGAAGGTCCACGTGAGACATCCACAGACTTTTAGACTCGAGTGTGTAGACGGGCCTTCCTTTGTAGGAGTATGTCCTACGTAGGTGGGCCTTGCCTTAGTCTAATAAGGCGGACTGGGATAGGGAAGAAACTCGTGATGTAAGATCGACGGAGTTTCGGCGCTAAAGACCTTGACAACTTAAGACTCGACCCGACACTGCTAAATACGGGAAGTTCTAGAAGTGGAAGGTTTTGAAAATTGATGATTTTTGAAAAAAGACCGAGTGGACTCGGTGAATGGCCCAAATTTCCGAAAAAGAGGACGAAAAGTCATTGGGCCGCGAGTTTTGAAGGTTCGGGTTTTGATTTGGGCAGCATACCGGCAAGAAAATAGGCTATTTTGAGTAAAATCATAAGTCCTAAATTCGGTATGTGTCCCGGGTTTTGAAATTGAATAGTTTGAAAAGGATGCAATTTTGAAAAGTTGACGGTTTTTTGAAAACGACTCGGAAACCAAGTAGCACGTAGTCACACAAGCATTATAACGACGCCATGTATGCTCTATGCTAAGTCTCGGTCGGTCTATAGGGGGTCTATACCAGTGTACATAGTCTAGACGTTGATCGGGACGGACTTCCTAAGTCGAGTTGATCTTAGAACATGCCGCGAAACCCACTCGAATCGACTATGGACACCTTTTGACATATCCACGTTGGAGTACATCAATGGTATAGTGGGACGTCGGTCACCAGTACCGGCCCGGGAAAATATGGGTTATGCATGAACCGTAGAACTAACACGCGTATAGTATTTGTCAAACGATTTCTATTCGAGTCTCACCCTGAGGATGCCGATGGTAAGTCACGCATCAGTTAATCCCCAGCGGAGTCGCCAAATTGTGGACATGACATAGGTCCACCCCGACGCGGCCACGCGCGGGTTTGGGTAGGCGAATGAATCTCCATATGAAACGGATCGAATTGAAATTTAGGTCGAAGTGGAGTCGCCACCGAATTTTGTGGTTATTTGGAACCATTCGAGCCCACTCTATGTCGTAGTGGTCCGTATACAAAATACGGCCCATTTCCGATGTCAGAGTTTATTGGGCTCGTCCCTTTGCATTTGATACCAATACCGACATTATCGGATATTGTGTATTGAATGACTCTCGTGCGCCAATGGTTTCGGGCATCCGGAAACCGAGGTTCTGAGTAAGAGGTGAGGGTACGTGTTGGGAAGCCCACAAAGGACACCCAACCCCGCCCGCACATTAGCGGCCTCTACTAAGAATTCGAGTGACTTACAATACGCGCGCTAGTTAAACGGGAAAATGATATGCAAAGATTATTTTCCCTAAACATGTGAATGGAATTGAAAAGGGTTTCTAAGTCGATTTAATGCAATTAATTCTACGTCAAAGTGGAATTTTAGCATGTGGGTTCATTTTAGTAAAATAAAATAAACGACAAAAATCGACAAAGGAAACAATCAAACCGTTAGTAACGATGTAACGAGTAATAGATTGAATAAAGATATAGATGTGATGGATGCATGATTTTGGAAAGAATAGTAGGTCACGTGATGGATTAACACGTGTTGACCGAGGTCAAGGAAAAAAATATATCGAGATCTAAAAAAAATGTTTTGTCTAAAAAAATGATGTTCGAAGAATAATAATAAAAAAGAGCGAAATTGTTTTCTTCGGAAAATTGATGATTTTATTAAATCGCGTACAAATATTGCGTAATTTGCACTCGACTTAATATTTTCGATATTCGTCGTATTCAATATTCGATTATGAAATCGATATTAAATACTTGGAATAATTTATACTCGATTTTGATTTTGATGCTCGTTATATCCCATATCCGATTATGGAATCGATATGGAATACTAGAGTGAAAAAATAAAGAAAATAATATAAGTCGTTTTAAATTAACTAGCACGATATAAATTTTCTCCGCGTTTATTAATGTCGTAATTAATCCAATTGAATTAGAGGACATCTATATTAGCATCAACGAAAATCGTGTTAATTAATTTATTTGACTAAATCATTAGATTCGACATCCAATTATGGAATTGGTATCGAATCTAATAGATCGATACTTTAATTAAAAAAACTCGACTTGATTCCCTCCGCATCCCGACATCATAATTAATTCTTGCGAATTGTTTGATGTCGGATCCGCATCAACAGATTTCGACCCTTATTAAATATAATGCTTGTTTTTGAAAAATAATGTAAATATACGACTAATGAAAATGATGCAAACGAAATAAAAAAAATATTGTTTAAGTTAACTTATCTCAATAATCAAATAATCGGGGTATTGGAACAAGCGACCGTCAACGTTGTGTGCAGTACACTTGTATATTCGTGTTTCCTTATTCCGATACCCCTCTTATTCGACACAAATCGATAAGTATTTTAATGTTTTGTATTAGTATTATCGATATTATGATGCAATAAAGGAAAAAAAAATAAAGAAATAAAAAGTAAGAAAAAGCGAAGAAGATGACGAGAGGAAGAGAAGAAGGAGAGAACGGGGTTTTAACACCCTCAACCTACATGTTCTTGTCTCGGATCGAACTCGTAACCGTGGCTTTAACACAAGAGTCTTCGAGGTTTTATGGAGGTTAAGTTATGGTGGCTCGGGATTGATTCCTAAAACTAGGTTTAGGGTTTTTTTGCTAGTGTAGAATTGCTAGGGTTTGATTAGGGTTTGTAATAGATGTTGTATGTGTGTGTAGGGTTGCTCTAGGGTTTTTTTTTCAATGTGTGAAAGTGTGTTGCATGGGGGTGTTTATATAGGCATGGTCATGCACTTTGGTGTCTAGGGTTCTGCCTTGACGGACTTGACCTGATGGCCCGTCTGAAGATGGACTGTTGGTTTTGCTTCTTGAGTTGGACTTTTGATGTTGTGAATGGTTGTTTTGATGTGTCTCGGAAACGACCTTGACCAGGGTTGACCCAATCGCAAAAAAGTCGGTTTTATTTCCGGTGTCGGTTTTGGCCCAAATTAGCTTTATTTGATTGAAAACGGCCCACTGGACCTGGATTCGAGGTTGATTTTGTGAGATTTGTACTCTGTAAGTGTGTTAGCCAGCGATTAATGGATTTGAGCCCGTATCCGAGCGCATAGAAGCACGTTAGCGTCCGATCATCATCGGGTGTTTTTTGGAAACTGCCATAGACACCTGGCAGTCAAAATGCAGGTGTCTACACTTATCTTAATGTCATTTGCAAAAGTTAATAAAAATTTGTTTTTTTAATAAATAAACTTTCAAAATTATAAGCAAGTCAATAAGTTAGGATTATTTATCCTACTGTCGCACACACCTCGAACTAATAGTCTTGGTGTATTTCGAAATTGCAAAAAAATTTATGCCCGAACTACGTTTGGTTTGATTCCACTAATTGTGGATACGTAGGCAGCCCCTCAAAAGGGCGCAACCACCGCAATAACGAAAAAGACAGGAACGGTAGTCAATAATAAATATGTCTTTTATTAACTAAAAACCCAATAAACTCGGGAATTTCAAATTACATCACAAAAAAAAAAAAAAAAAAAGCACACCACAAAATAATAATAATATGGGTTATTTCATAGGAATAATACCAACTATGCGTGTGCTTCTTAAAATAATACAAATCATACGTAATCTCATTTTAATATGAACTACGCATTCATTAATCTCGCTTTGCTATGTATGGAATTATGACTTGCTATTACCGGTCACAGTGACTTGTTGTAACTTTCTAGGGTTTTATTAGGTCCGTTGCAGTCATCGTGAAAGCCAAAATTACAATTTTTTTTTTTTCATAGTTTCTATAAGACTAATTGAAAATGAAATGGAAGTTGAATTTTTGGAAATTTTAATTTTTTTTTATCAATGACCGAAAATGAACACGAAATGTGAATCAGATGAAAAAGAGTCAGATGAAGAGTTGAATAGGGGAGGTTCAACAAGTAGCCGGTCACCCATAGCAAAATGAGGTTAATGAAGGTGTAGTTCGTATTAAAATGAGATTACGTATAGTTTGGATTAATTTAAGATTCACACGAATAGTTGATATTATTCTCATGAAATAACCCTAATAATATTTAAATAATAAAATTAAGGAGACTAGTTTTTAAGGCATTTTGCCTTTGCCTTTGTCTTTTGGGTCACGCGGAGCCCGTAGTCGCCGGGGCGGGGGCGAGCATTCCTGGATCACAAGGGGAACCTCCTTTGCTCGAACCCGTTTCTTTGACAGTGGGTCTTCTGCTGTTGTAACCGGTCCGAGTCGAGCCCGTACGTGCTCAGGTAGCTTATCTCGAGGATCAAGTCGGTCCTGAACTACCAACTTCGGACCAAGTCTCCTTTCCAAGTCTGTCTGGGGTCTCACTCTCCCTCTAGCACTGGACCCTTCAACTTGAGTCCTGGTCCTCCCTCTCTGACCTGACATCAGACGAACCAGTCTTTAAAGCAGCTCGGGCCTTGGCGGAATCTGCTTTCGTCCATTTTACGTAAGAGTCTGATACCCAAATTGAGTGAGGAGACTCGGGAATAAACCAAGTGACCCGGGTATGTCATCGCTGCATCTAGGTGTCACACATTACCTCAGTCAGCTGGGTTGGATCACTCACAACTGCTTCGTTCTCTGGGATCCTCTGGGACCAACCATACTGCCTAAGTATGCGGTCGGGGTAAAGGTGAATTGTCTGTCTAAAAGACGAAATCACCTGATAGCGAGCTTTATCCCTCGGTGCCAAACCCGTCCAAATATAGATAGGCCACCACGGCACCACCCTTCGGATCAATGGACCGCTATGAAAAGACAGCTCTTCGTCCTAATACTTCTGATTGATATGGCGAGAAAAATCAATGGTCCGTCTCCTTGTCATCACCTGATTAGGCCGGTACCGACTCGGGTCGAGAGGAGGTTCAATGATCGATAGCCTCTCGAATAGCCAAAGCTGAAAAAAAAAGTGAATCTATAAGTTCTCGAGGCAAAATTGAGATCCGCCTAGGGGCACTCGATCGAGTGCCTGGAGGTCACTCGATCGAGTGACACCTCTGAAATCGGGCAGCAAGTTTTTGACGAAGGCACTCGATCGAGTGCCAGGGTGACTCGATCGAGTGCCCCTGTAGCAGAGTATCGCGAAAAAAAATGTGAATCAAAAAAATCTGAAGCGATATACCTGCAATAAACGGGTGCTCCCGGTCAGACGAATCGACGGGTCCCTTTTGCGATTATCCAAACCCTGGATAATTTACACCGTAATCAGCCATGCTGGACTGTGCTCCGTCTCCATCAAGTCGACCATAGTAAAAAGTCGAACGTTGCCCATACACGACAGCAAATCCATGTGACCTTCGAAAGCATAAGCATGAAGCATATATACAAAAAGCAAAAGCCCTACGGCTGTGGGCCGGTCTAACCCGGATATCATGTGGGTTCATGAATTTCTCGGCCAAGTCAAACAAAGAGATATTATCCCCTTCTGTCATACGGGATACTTCCATTTGGGAAAGTGCTAGAAATTCCCGCAGTTTCCTCATGGGATCATGAACTGAAAACGGGACAGCGGGACGAAGCAAAGGGTTCCACCCTCCTACAGCAGCAATTTCCTCGGGTATAGGACAAATCTCGCCCCGAGGAAGGGCAAAAACATGGTATGTGTCGTCCCAGTAGGACAGACAAGCATCAAGAAAGTAATGATCCACCTGCATCTGACGGATCGTGAAAAGCTGAGAAATACCCGCCTGATTTAAGGCTACCTTATCTGCGTTCCTAAAGCGTCGGGACCAATCTTGCAGCATCGCGGTCAAAAGTTCAATACCCATGGCTAGATTTCTTGGAAGGGACAAGAATTTTCTTTTTAAGAAAGAGAGAATTGTGAGGATACAAAAAAGTTAAAGCAGGGGATATGTATTTATAACACCCTGATAATCCTCCTACCTTTAGGATTCCTTAACCCAAGTGGGTCTAGGCATACAGACCCAATTTCAGCTTCCTCATATCAGTACAGGAATAAAGTCATCCCGAGCATTCCTAATCCTTTTCAAAAAAAATCTTCAAAAATTCAAAAACTCAAAAATTTTATTCCCCAGCGCGAGTCGCTTCTATTTAAGTGTTGCATGCAAAATTCTATGTAACTGTACACAGGTACACTCAAGGCTTCAGAAGCAAGCCCGCACAACTCACAAAACTCCCCAACGGAAAGCCCGAGGCGACATTTCTTCCAAAACAGCACGGGATGTGCCTACATACAGGTGCACCCAGGACTTCGAAGGCAAGTCCGACTCCCCAAGGAGCTATCAATACCAACTCAGGTATGATTTCTATCTTATGGCTGGCGAGCCCTTTCACGCGAGTCTAATGGACTATAAACGACCCGATCGGAAGTCTGTCAGGTCTTAATCCTTGATTGGCCTGGTAGCTAATCTGACTTTCGCCTTGTCCAAGCCTCAGTCAAAGTTGGGGCTCTGTAGACACCCACATTTGGCTGCTAAGTTTCTATAGTAGTTTCCGACAAACACCCGATGATGATCGGACGCGAATGTGCTGTAGCATACTCGAATATGGGCTCAAAATCATTAGTATTTGGCTTGGGCTTTTTACGAAGTACAAATCTCTCAAAACCAACCTCAAATTCAGGCCCAGTGGGTCGTTTCCAGTAAAATAAAACTGATTTGGGTCAAAACCGACACCGAGGGTAAAACTGTCTTTTGGCGACCGGGTCAAAACCTGGTCAAAGACAAAACCGACACAAAAATATTAGTACGTCGCTTCTAGAAGAGAACCCAAGCTATTAAACCTCTAAAACCCTTGCATCCGTCCAGACCCACTTGATCGAGTGATTCAGCCCACTCGGTCGAGTAGGCTCGCAAAACAAGCTGAACCGGTGTCAGACCGGACACTCGATCGAGTGCAACACACCACTCGATCGAGTGGCCCTTTTTCTATCTTAAACCGGGGTATTTTCTTATAACTACCCCACCCCCCTCAACACAATTCACAACTTTTCATCTCTACAACTTTTACATCTATCTCATTCACAACCTTTGCAATCTTCCATCTACACTTTAAACCACCATAACTCACCTATATCATCTCGAAGCTCCCGTGCCTAAGCCACAACTAGACGAGCCCTATTCCGAGAAGATAAAGCATGTAGGTTGAAGGTGCAAAATCCAATCCCGACTTCTCTCTTTTCTCTCCTCTTTTCTCTCGTCCTTCCCGCCGTCTTTTTCTTTCTTTCTTTTTCGTCGTTTTTTTTATTTTTTCTTTCGTTTCTAATATCGTTATTAATATTACTACTATCGATTTAACGTTAGAACATCGCATATAATTACATAAGATTCAAAACAATTTCGTATCGAGTATATCTAAAGACAAATCCCGTTATAAGATCCTCCTAATCCCTTTACGAGTCGTAACAGAGGTGGCACCCTTTCGAGGAGCGCCGCCCTAAACACTCAAGGGCCCAGTGCGATCGCGGATATTTGTCGTTAGGTGTACTCGATCTCATTTTTTTAAGGTTAGAACGAAACCTGTTGATGCAAATCGAACATCACATAATCCGCGAGGATTATTAACGATGTCATGACGCGGAGGGAATCGATTTTCGCTCTAATCAAACAAATAAAAACGTTTATTCTTAAGATGCGATATCGACTCCGTAGTCAAATATCATGTCTAAAAGAATTAATCAATAAACCGTACTAGCACGAACCCGTTGATGCCGAAATAATTGTCATATAGTCCGAAAGGACTAATTACGGCATTATAATGCGGAGAAAATTATTTCGTCCTAGTTCAATCTAAAATGACTTATAACGTCTTTTCTAAAAATCCCGATAATCGATCTCGTAATAATAGCATGCATATCGCGAGTATCAAAAATTAAGTCAAGTATAAATTATACAATATTTTTACGCGGCTTAATAAATTATCGATTTAAAACTAAAGAAAATTCGAGATTGACGCCTTTTGAAACGAGCTGCTGTTCGCGCAGGGGGCACTCGATCGAATGCCTCAGCCCAATCAATCGAGTGGCACCCCAAAATTGAGGCAGAGTATTTTTTTTCGAGAGGCACTCGATCGAGTCCCTCCATGACTCGATCGAGTGGCCTCTGTCACGCCAAACCGTGAGCCCTCTACATATTTTAAGCCTCGATAAACCTTTTTAACGACTTCGGTCAACACGTGTCAAGTCCATCACGTGTCTTACTCTTTTCAAAATTGTGCATCATGTCTTCTTATATCATCCAATCTATTTACATTCCGTTATTGTTGCAATTGTTATATATTTTGCTTGTCTTATTGTATTTCCGTGTTATATTCCGCACGCGCATTTGTAATCTTTTGTTTTAAGTTTTATTTTTGTTGTTTGTTTTATTGTACTAAAACGAACCTCGCATGCTAAAACAACTTCGACATAATTCAAAGATGCATTAAACGACGTAGAACGAACATATTTCACATGTTTAGTCAAAAAACGTTGTTTGCATAACATTTCAACCGAATCACTAGTGCGCGTATTAAACATCAAACGGTATCTTAGTAGAGGCCGCTATAGTGCGGGCGGGGTTAGGTGTCCTTTGTGGGCTTCCCAACACGTACCTTCACCCCTTACTCAGAACCTCGGTTTTCGGACGTCCGAAACCGTTGGCGCACGAGAGTCATTCGATATACGGTACCCGATAATGTCGGCATCGGTATCGTAATGCAAAGGGACGAACCCCACAAGCTTTAGTATCAAAGTGGGCCGTACTTTGTGCACGGTCCACCAAATATAGAGTGGGTTCGAATGGGCCTGAACTCCCACAAAGTTCGGTGGCGACTCCATTTTCGATTTAAATTTCAACCTGAGAACCATCTCACATGAGATTCATTCGCCTCCCCAAACCCACGCGTGGCCGCGTCGAGGTGGACCTATGTCATGTCCACAGGTATTTATACATATTATAAGAGTCTAAATAGGAAATTAAGTAAACTCTAATAAAATAATCCCGTAGCATTAATTAAGGTAAAATACGGACTCTTCAGCAATTTAGAAAAGTCCAATTGATGCACAGTGAACCACCCGGTACAGATTCATACCAACCGGTTCACAAACAAACCGACCGGTTCACAAACGAACCGATCGGTTCAACTTTAAACCGACCAGTTCGGCCTTCGTTGCCCGCCTTAGTGCCTTGTTTCTCTTGTTTTCTTCACTTGTAGCTCTTAACTCCGTCTTTTGCTATGTTTCCTGTCAAAACATAAACGAAATACCCGGCATAACAAACTACAGATAAAAGCAACTAAAACTATTCCTAAGGCATGTGAAATCGGTAAAAACGGAGGATAAATATGAGACTAATTATATATATGAACTGCGTTCTTCAAATCCCCAAATTCAATTACCCAAATCAACACCGGCAACCACCTCTTAAAAACCTTAAAGACCTAAATCACCACCATACACCACCCTTTCCACGTAATTGCCATTTGTTACAGTTGACGGTGATGGTGAGTGTAGTCTCAGATCTTCTTCTAATTGAATTCATCTTTACTACTCCTATTAACGTTTTTATTAATTTCATAATTTCGTAGTCCATAAACTCAAAATTCTATCGGTGTAGTTGAATATTTTATCTACTTGTATAATTGAATCATTCGTTTGCAATAAATAATCACGTAAATGAGTCAATCATTATTACATAATCGATAATTGAATCAGAATCTATAATCGAATTATAATCTATGATCAAATTTGAAAATGTATGGTGAATTAGGTTAAATTGAATTAGAGAGGAATGACAAGAAAGGATAAAAGGTAAAAAGGGTAAAGTTGGAAAAAAATATGAAAAATTCATTACGATTGAGTAAAAGCTCGTTAGGAAAAAATAATTTCGTTCTTTATTGCGTTATAAATTTCATAGTGTTTCACCTATTTCAAATTAGCTACAAAAAATTTAGTTGGGTTTTATTTAATATTTACGGAGCATAGTTTAAGTAACGATGTGTAATCATGAGACGACATGATAAATTTATGTTTAATTAAGTTTTTATAGTATCCGCAAAAAAAAAAATTAAAATGAACCTCCACTCTTAAATCCCTGGGTTAGTTTAATTTGTAGATATATATTGTTGTAATCCCTATATTGTTGTTATTTGTTAGTTGTGTTGTTAGCTTACTAGTATAGACCCCGTGCAATGCACGGTATTTATAATATATTTATCTTATAGAATATTTCATTTAAGATTTAAAATAAAAAAATTATTATTTTATTTTTACTATTTATCAACTGTATAATTTAGAAATAGGAAAATATTTTTTAAATCGCAAAACTAATCAAAATATTTGAGTAATGTCTTGAAATGTACGGAGTATTAAATAACGTGTAATTAATGAAAATATTTTTTATATTTTTTATATACTCGGTTTATATCATCTCACATCTCGAGATACCCACTTCTCTCTTTAACATACCATAAAATACATAAATATTTATAAAAAATTGTATAATAATGAACTTGTTTTAATGGTTAGCACGCCGTGATAAGTTCTCTTTGTGTAAAAAAGCTATTCAGTTTTTCATTAGAAAATTAAAAAATAAATTAAAAATGGACTGTCTCAGGTGCAAGACTTATATTATGTAATTTGTGAAACTTTTTTTTATATGGATTTTAATAGTATATTCCGTATTTTGTAGTCTCTCCTACCAAAATAATCATTCTATATGATAATTATAATCCTCACATTTGAATAAATGAGAAGATCTTAGTGGTATCGAGTGAGTATATACTCCTTCCGTCCCGATGAATTGTTTGCCTTTGCTTTTTGCACAAAGGGGAAAAGGTCCAATGATGAAGTGACATGTGAAGCCAAATTCATGAGGAGGTCAAATTACATACATACATACATACATATATATATATATATATATAAAACATTCCTAAAATAGAAAGGCAAAGAATTCATTGAGATGTCCCAATATGAAATAGACAAAGAATTCATTGGGACGGGGAGAGTATATCTTTGTAAAAGTTAAAGTAAATAGCTCGTTTCAAAATAAAAATTTTAGATAACTAATTTTTTTCTCAAGGTTAATGACATTATATCTTAAAATTTATCTAATTATTTTCATAAAAAGATGTTTTTTTTGTCAATTTCTTTAACATTAATGAAAATGAATAGTTTGCGAATTTATTAATGAAATGTTCTTTTACTTCTCAATTTAAATTAGTGTATTTTTGAGGAAAATGTTATTAACTTTATTGTCTTAGAGTAGTATATAGAGAATTTTCGGTGAGTTTTTACTATGTATTAGGCTTTGTAAGAGCAATCGGAATATATATTCCATTTTTATATAGTTACTAAATTTTATATCGATGTTAAGAATATGATTTTCGAATATGATCAAAAAGATATACAATAATAATCATAACTATTTTATATTCTATGTAAAATATTGTACGGGATAGTGCAATCTTCTATTAACAAAAATAATGCAACTATTTGGTTAAAACGGAATACAATATGTTTATACTTTTTAAAAAAAAAATGATCATACATTCCATATTAAATATTGTACTATGTGATATCTTCCATGTAAAACATGTGATTTTCGTAATCAATGTAATCAATCAAATTTCCTTAATTACATACTTTATGTGGTGTATAGCTTTATGTGCGATGTAGTGATATTCAAATCAGTAAGATGTTAGAGTGTAGTTGGAGAGGAGAAGAGTGGCACACATGAGGTCAAGGGTTCGATTCACATCTAGCTCATTTGGTCTATTTTTTTTAATTTTTATTGTCGATAGCTTTAGGCGGGAAAATATTGAGTTGAGTTATTTGGTTAGTGGGAAGGGGGATTCTTAGACCGTAGACTAGAAAACCATTAGCTAGAAAATAGCTGCTTGTTAGATGCTTGTATTGGATATATATTGGTGGGCTACTCAAAGGCAATCAAACACATACAAAAATTCTCAAAACTCCATCTTGTTTCAACTACTTTATTATCAGACTTCTAGGATTTCTGTCTAGGGTTATATGAACTCTCATATCTTACCCTAGTTATTATGCTATCAAATAATCTATAATCTCTCCTAAAGCTAAGTTAATAAAACTCTTATTTTCTTTTACTTGTGGACGTAACTAACACATCGTCAGTAAACATGTAAATTTATGTGTCTTTCAATTTTGCGTTCTTATTTATTTTTCTTTCTTTCTCGTTTTCATTGCTTGGTATCATATCAGAGCTTTAAGTTAATCTCATCTGTGAAAAAAATGTCAACGTTAAAATCGATAGTGTTTTAATGGGAGAAATAGTTTGTCTAAGGCAAATCAAGATGAGAGCGTTGTTAAGACAATAGGGTGTAGGCGCCAATCACGAAGATAAAAGACGACACAATTACCGCTGAGATGGTCGTTCTGGAGGAGAAGACACATTCAACGATTGTATTTTCTCTCGTTGATGATATTATCACTGAAATCGCAGAGGATGATACCGCGGCGAGTCTGTAGAAAAGGCTTGAAAGTCTTTACATAAGTGAGTCTTTAACCAAAAAGTTGCTTTTGAAGAAACGTTTGTTCGATCAGTCTGAGAATAAAAGCGGGAAGGTATACCTCTCCAAGATCATCTCGATCAGTTAAACACAATATTATTAGAATTGTGTAATATTGAGGTTAAAGTAGATGATGGGGGATGCCACATTAATTCTGTTAGTATGAAAATTTCGAATGAAAATTTAGCGAAATCCTTCATTATTATGGGTAAAGATTTAGTTACTTTATAGCAGGTTAGATCATCCCTCCACTCTAGAGAACTGTGTCATAAGGCGGCTAGTACAGTTACAAATAATCAGGTATTCAGGCGCATGATTAGTAGCTAGCGGGGGTTATGGATAAGGAAAATCGGGGAAGAATAAATTTAAGAGATCTTCTAAATCTAGTACTCATGTTTCTAAAGGTTCACAACCCAATGATATCTATAATTACTGTGTAGAAAAGGGGCATTGAAAATTCGATTGCTCCAACAAAAAGAATCAACAGAACAAATCCGATACTGGTGTGGTAGCAAATAATGAAGATTTTGAGGAAGATGATTATGCTCTAGTTACTGACAGGTTCACGGGCATCACACTACTGATGCGTGGATATGATCCTAAATTTGGGATTATCTTATCATTTATGTCCGCGTAAGGAGTGATTTTCAATGTATGAATAGATAGACATAGGCAATATATCTATGCCAATAGTGTTGTCTATAAAGAAAGAATTGACTCAATCAAGATCAGGACACATGATGGTAAAATATGCACTTTGAATGCAGTTAGACATGTTCCGCTGATGACAAAGAATCAGATATCCTTGAGTTTGTCAAACAAGTTTCAGTTTTCAAGTAGAAGACGGAGTTCTGAATGTCTGCAAGAGTTCAAACGTGGTTCCGAAAGGTATCAAACACGCTACTTTATATTATCTTCAAGGATCTACACTTTTTGGTTTTGTTGTTGTTGCATCCTCAAATGTTGAAAAGGAAGATTTGACTAAGTTGTGGCACATGAGGCTTGGTCATATGAATGTGTTTGGGTAACAAACAATCGTATGTCTATGAACGGGTATGACCGACGATCTCTTCCTTCGTCCTGGAGCGGCCTCGTGTTCCGTGCCTGCACAATGAGCACACAAGGGCCTCGAAGGGTGTCCGAGGTTGCCTCTCCGACGCTCAAGTCAGTGAGCGGGACTAAGGAATTAATCGTGATTAATAAAGGATTTACTTAGCTTTTAGAGAGATGAAGTGATGTATTTATTTTGTGACCCCTTCCTTGTGGAGGTTACCTTGACATTTATAGGGCTCACATTTGTACGGACCTGCCGCCTGCCTGGGGTGAGCTGGCGTGCCCCCCCCCCCCCGCCTGAAGTGAGCTGGCATAGGCTTCCCATGGGTGGAAAAACCCCTCTCTGGCCGGTGGCCAGCTACCTACGTCCTGTGGTGCCGACCCCCATCAGAATGAAAGAGGGATGCAAACTCTATCTAAAGAAGATCTTCTGTATGGTCACAAGGTCAAAGATCTAGATTACTAAGGTGGAATCCTTGGCAGGACGCACGCGGATATTTTGTGTATTATTGATGATTATTCAAGGATGACTTTGATGAAGCACAAAAGTGAGGTCTTCAAGCATTTTGACAACGGGAGGTATTAATTGAGAGTCAAATTTGAAGGAAGGTCAAAAGGCTGCGAACGGATAACGGACTAGAATTTTCATGGACTGAGTTCGATAAGTTCTTCAAGAATGAAGGGATTTCCAAACATTATACAGTAAGGGATACGCCACAGAAAAACGGTGTAGCAGAGCGAATGATTCAGACACTTCTAGAGAGAGCAAGGTGCATGCTATCTAATGCTGGACTAAGTACCAAGTTTTGGGGGAGCAGTTAGTACAACATGTTATCTGATAAATTGGGGACCTCACACAAGTTTAAATCTCAAACCTCCATTTGAAATCGGGGACAATTAGACATCTTAAGGGACGAAAACATGCATACAAATGTCACTCATTAGACGCCGCTCTGAACAGAAGATCAGATTGTTGGTGGCCGACATTGCAAACCAATAATTCTCTTGTGAGACCGTCTCACGATAACATACATACTAATAGAACTAAAATAATATTAAAAATAACTCTCTTGCATGTGAGACCGTCTCCTATAGAAATGAACGAATTTTTGTTTATTTTTTCATATTTTCTACGATATACCCTTCTGTTTTCTTGTTTTCTACCATATACCCTTCCTATTTGCAAAATCCCAACTAATACCTATCTACTTAATTAATCGCATTAACCGTAACCTAAACATCATTTTCTGTACAAAGTTCTGTTAAATAGCTGACTTGGCAGTATGACAAGGCTGGAAAGACTATTAATCAAAAAAAAAAATTATTTCAAATCAAAAAATAAACTCTAAAACTCTGGAACTTCCTGTGCTTCATTGAAAATAGGAATTCACTCTCTCCTCTACCCATTTCCTCCCCAAAAAAACCCTTAATTAATCTCTTAATTTCCAAAAAAAACGTCTCTTATGTGCTCTCCATCTCTGATTTTCAAGGTATAGTTTCCGATTTTGCTTCATATTTTCATTATTGTTTCAATTTTATGCTTATTTTGTCTTTAAAATAACTGATTGTTGTTGTAACCTGCTGCTACCGTATTATGCTGCTGCTGCTACTGTATTACGCTGCTGCTGCGTTACGCTCAGGCCCGACCCTGAGGGTAACTGGGTGGGCGAAGACCTAGGGCCCAAGTGCGGAGGGGGCCCAAAATGTCATGGGCTGAGAGAGAAAAAAATATTACTGTGAGTTGTTTGTTGCTGTGGCCTGTGTGAGTGTTGGAAAAGAAAAGATAGAAAAGTTACTTCGTATAGGTTCTGAGTACTCTGACAAGTCTGACTCTTTTACTTACTTTAATCATATCATATCATGGAGTTCTCGATTCTTGTCATCCATTTTCGTTAATTATTTTACCTTGACAAATTTAATATTCCATCTGTTTTGGTCATTTGTTGTACTTTAATAGATATTATTTGTGAGGAGTATTATAATCAAATGACAACAAATGATCGAGACGGAAAGAGTATTAATTCGAGGTTTTTTGACGGGTCTGATGCATTTATATAATTGATTAATTGTGACAGATTCATTTAGACAAATTTTAAAATCGAGAATTTGAATGTGATTTATTTAATTACTCTCTCCCCTTCTCTATTATCTTCCACATTATTTTTGGGGCCAAATTAAGAATGATAAAATATGTAAAGCAAAACGAAGGTAGGGAAAAGAAAGTGGGATCACAATAATATGAGCCGCAAAACACGTACGAGTACTAAAAATGAAAGTTGAACATCTTAGTGAATTTTTTTAGAAAAGAAATGTGGAAGATACAGAGTAATAGAGAATGGGATGGAGTAATTCTTATGGAAATTTTGAGTATTTTAAGGCATTTGATTGAATTGTTGTTTGTATTTGCAATAATAAGGAGGATTTTTTAAAATATAAAGTCAATTTTATTGCAGGATTTTTAAAAAAAATTATAATTAAAGGGGGCTGATTCTACAAATTTGCCGAGGGCCCCGTAATGGTCAGGATCGGCCCTGGTTACGCTGCTGCTGCTGCTGCATTTAGCTGCTTCTGCTGCGTTTTTCTGCTGTTACGCCAGATCATGGATGCTGTTTACATCTTCGAAATCGATTTGTGTTATATCGTGACGTTGTTTGGTGCAATGCATTACTGTTATTTCTGCTATTGAAAGCTACTGTTATTTCTACTGAAGTTATTCTAGTAGGAACAACATTATTGACAAAATCCAGAGAGAAATTGCATCTTTGCATGTCTTATATTCTCTTGGTTTGTCTCGGAACTGTTTGACAGGCAAAATTTCAAGATAAATGGAATCGATGAGTGCTTTAGTCGGACTCGATCTTTCCTGCTATAACAATCTATTGGGTAGAATTTCATTGCTCACTAATCAATTCTTCATTTGATGCACCATCAGCTTCAATTTCAGATCTTAAATTTAGAGATTTTTTTGACTTCGTATGAGATTCATTCACCCACATGACAAACTGATTGCAATCTAAGCATTTGAAATAACATCTCCCTGGATTGTCGATTGACCCGAAAATCTTGATGACATCATTTTTGCCACAACGATTGCAAACTTGATTTTTCAATTGAAGACCGTCAATCTTTGACAATGAAGATGACGACATCAGAATATATAAAAACAAAAGGGAAGATTAAGGAAGATGAACAGAGTGGAGTGAAATGAATAACAACTTATTCTATATAACGAGATACTTAATGGAATTGAGGGAAAATTTGGGGAAAGTGGAGGAAAAATTTGTGAAAGTGGAGGGAAGTTAGTCAATACAGCAATGTCATAGACTCATAGTGCATTTACCGCCAAGTCAGCTATTTAACCGACATTTGGACGGAAAATGATGTTTAGGTTACGGTTAATGTGATTAATTAAGTAGAGGGATATTAGTTGGGAATTTGCAAACAAGAGGGATATATGGTAGAAAACAAGAAAACATAAGGTATATCGTAGAAAATCCCTTTATTTTTTTAAGGTTATTTAACGACAATAATACCAACTATAGGGCATCTTCCAAAAATAATATCAATTTCAATAAATTTGAGAATAATACGTATTATTGGAGTAGTTAAACAAGAGTAGTATAAGTGATTTTATAACCTGCTATATCAGGTCACCTTATTAATATTTAACATGCTACATATCCTCCATCCTTCTACTTAGACCTGGATAACGGGCGTGTCGGGTTAGCTTCGGGTCGGGTCACTTTCGGGTTATAATAATCGGGTTGACTTCGGGTCGGGTCGGATACTTTTGGTTTCAAGTCATTCTCGAGTTTGTCAACTTTTTTAGGATATCGATTCGTTTTCTATAATAATAGTCGAGTCAGTTTTTAGTTAGCTCGAGTCAATTCGGATTACGGGTCAAAATCAAATCTTCAATTCGGGTGTCGGGTCGAGTTCAGTTTGGCTTATTCGGGTCGGGTCAGTTTTGCTAGCTCTACTCCTCCTTAGTTCTCTCCATTACCCTTCATCCTTCTTCAGTTTTTTTCTATACGTTTCGTTTAGATTGACGTGTTGATTTTGGTGTAGGATTGTGTTGTTAGCTAGATTTGGTGAGGTTGAAGACTTGAAGGAAGAGGAAGACAGAGGACATGAATGACGTTTAATGCCCCGTACACTGAGTAAGTGAAAAAGAGTGAATTAATGTGAAATGAATTAAAGACGAAAAAGGAAGGTGAACGGGTTCTACCGCTAACTAGTCATCTAAACTCCAAAAATACGTATTATTCTCAGATTTATTAAAATTGAAATTATTTTCGGAAGACGCTCTATAGTTGGTATTATCGTCGTTAAATAAAATTAAAGGTGAAAGGGTTCTACATGTAACCGGTCACCTATACTACTCTTGTTTAACAACTGCAATAATACGTATTATTCTCAGATTTATTAAAATTGATATTATTTTGGGAAGACGCCCTATAGTTGGTACTCCCTCCGTTCCAATGAATTGTTTGTCTATTCCATATTGGGGCGTCTCAGTGAATTGTTTGTCTTTCTATTTTAGGAAAGCTTTTTATATCTAATTAGACCCTGGCTCCAGATGTCACTCCCCCATTGATTCTTTTTCCCTTGGGCCAAAACTAAAGGCAAACATTCATTGGAACGGAGGGAGTATTATTATTGTTAATTAAGCTTTTTTTTTTTTTATTAGAAACGGAAGAAAGAAATAAAGGGGGTGGCAAAGGCGCAGTTTCCTTGGAAATGCAGTTCCAAACTTCCAACCTTGGAAGATAAACAACTTGTGGATTGTGAATGACATATCTGCTTCCCTTATCTGTCTTTTACTTATATCTCACATACTACGGAGTAGTAGTATTTTTCTACCTCTCTTATTAGTATTTCATTTGGTTGGCAGTCGCAGTAGTGTTGAAATCTGGTGTAAGGCCGCGGGACTTTTCTCATTCTGTAAGCTCATCAACTCGCCCACTAACTACCACTACATTCCATCGAATTTCCCAATTTCTTGTTTTCATTCACTGATTCGATCATGGAGTATCTCTCTCTTTTGTGTGTTTGCAGTGATTGATTATGGAGATCCACGAAGCAATTAGTGTTTCTGATGATCGAAGGTTGAAGACCAAGTACAATAACGCCGTCTATGTCATTCAAAGAGCTCTTGCTCTTTACAAGTATCACATCTCATCTCCCTTCTTCTCTATTTTGATTAATCATACAAACAGATGTTGATGTTGATTCAAAGGCTTCTTGATTTGTTTATATGTTCCAATTCAGAGGGAGTATTATATTTGTATGCTTAGTTTCGCATCCATCAAATGATGCTCAACTCTGCTAAATCAAAGCGTGACCCACGACGGCTCATGTTGTGCAGTAGTAGTACTTCTGCTAGGACCTAAGTTTCTGAATTCATCACAGTTTCTTGACAAGGAATCGCCATTAAGGCAACAGACTAAGGAGGGGTTGCTTGGATGTAGCCGAACTTAACGACACAGCAGTACCCATAGCAAAAATCACATTATCAATTACTGTATTACATTGAGTGACTATGCACTGCCATTAAGATTTAGGGTGTGTTTGGATAAGAAAATGAGAGGGAAAGTGAGGTGAGGGAGGAGGGAAAGGAAAGGGAAGGAAGGGGAGGGAAAGGGAAGTACAGACTTTTCCCTCCAAATCTTGCCTCTTTAGGTCGGGAAATGATCTGCCTTTCCATTTCCCTCCTCTCCTAATCCCTTCACCCCGCTTCTCCTAACCATACAAAGGAACTTGCTTCCTCCTTTCGCTCCATTTCCCTCTATCCAAACGAACCCTCCGTGAACAAAAGAATGTTCATTTTAGTTCCACCTTCTATCCTCACCATTCTCCTCCAATTTTAGTTCATTTTGACTCTATTACTCCCCTAATAATTACTCTCACTCCAAGCAAGCCCTTAACCCACTCACCTGGAAGCTTACGATGACCTTCTGTCCTAATCTTATGGGTGTCTTAGATTTTAGTTAACCTTTCTAAGGAATTATTAAGTTCACGTGACCGGCTGAAATGCGTTCAATGTGAGGAGCGTCAAATTTATCTCCTGGATTGCTTCAGTACATCATCTTAATGTTCAAGGTTTTCTCCTTTTCTGTCTGGTTTAGGGATGCTGCACTGCCCACATTTGGTAGTGTTGTAAGCGTATTCTTATATCTTGAAAAAAAAAGCAAAAGAGAACAGCAAAAGAAGAAAGAAAATATCTTATTTTAAGTTGCACGATTTGAAATTAATGCTTTTACCTTTTATGAAGATTCCTTTCTTTTGTTGAATTGCAATTGCATCAGACGAGAATGAACGTGATTCAATTGGATGTTCTTGCTACCATTGTCCTGAATACATAGTAAAAATCAGCTGCTTGAAAACTTTGACTTTTAATTGTGGAAGATAGATCGAGCTAAAATACTCCCAGCATTCCGATAGGTTGTTTACACTCTTCAAAATCTCTCTCATACATTTTGAAAAGTGGAAAACAAACGTACTCCGTATTTGAATACAGAGAGTATGAAATTAATATAGATGTTTAGTGTTGGTTAGGTCATTATTATTTTTGAATATTGTTTCAAATTATTTGGAATAGTTAAGGGCTCATTTATCATAAAACGTTGGCTGTTTATAGAAAACAATTAGTTGATTTTGTTATGGGGGTCTCGCCTTTTCTAAATCCATTCATCTTGACCATGCTGCACATTTGCGTGTATCATGTGTTTTTTATATTTGTCATACTATTCATTGTACTAACTTCAGTATGACAATATTATTCACTAAATTCTTCTCATGGCAGTATTGAAGAGGTAGCTTTCAGTTTTAATGGCGGGAAGGATTCTACTGTAGGTTCTCATAAACTAGAAAACAATTATGTTCATTCTTCTGTATTCTCAATGTTAATAGCGCGTTAATTGCAGGTGTTGTTACATCTACTCAGAGCTGGATATTATCTCCACATGAAGGAGCGTATGCGTAGTGATGAGGAACTGACCTATAATCAATGCAAATTTCCAATAAGGACTATATATTTTGAAAGTACCTCTGCATTTCCTGAAATTAATTCATTCACTTATGAAACAGCTGCCAAGTAAGAGTGGATTTTTCTCAGTAGTTAGTTTGTGGACGCGGCGTTTGTTTGTTTTTATGCCCCCCATTTTCACATTCAATGCTAAATTGCTAATAGGAGTATGTCAAAATCATTTCTTTACTCACTTCTAATGCGAGCAGATATAACTTACAATTGGATATCATTCGCCAAGATTTCAAATCAGGTCTGGAGGGATTGCTAAAGACCAGTCCTATCAGAGCGATTTTTCTAGGTGTGCGAATAGGTGATCCTACTGCGGTACGTAACAGCTGATTATTCTGATTCGAAGCTTTCCTCCATGGTTTTATCTATCATGATGCCAAATTGCGATCAAGTGATCAAGATTTACCGCAAACGCATTTTGTGATGGCTGGTTATAGCACAAAGACCAAGATTTAGGGTGCAACAGCCAATGGCGAAGTCAAGCCTCAAACAGCAGCTTAATACCATGCTTTCATTTTATGACTATAAAATTGGTAGGAACTTAAGTTTTTGTATATGCTTCATTATGCTATGCTATGTTGCAGGTTGGCCAAGAGCTGTTCTCCCCTAGTTCTCCTGGATGGCCGCCTTTTATGAGAGTTAATCCTATCCTTGATTGGTCATACAGGTCTGTCTAGTAAAAGAATGTGCAAGATAAACTTCTGATTATATATATACAGTATCCACTGCTCCTTTTACCTTTTTTATCATCATTGTTTGACTTTTGACAGAGATGTTTGGGCATTTCTATTGAATTCAAAGGTTCCATACTGCAGTCTCTATGATCAAGGGTAATATTCTATTGCTTAGAACTAACCATTATTGCACCTAAGAAGGAAAGAGTTACATTAACTCTTTTCCTTTTTTGGACAGTTATACTTCCATCGGAAGTGTATATGATACAGTCCCAAACGAGCTCCTGTGCGATAATAATCCCCCAGGTGACAAAATGGAGTATAGGCCTGCATACATGCTTTCAGATGGCCGGTCCGAGAGAGCGGGAAGGGTAAAAAAATCTACTCGAAAAGTTGCCGATAATGTATCACTGAGCAATGGCGTAAGCAACATGGAATCTCAGCAAACTTGTATCCCAACAGCTTCAGTTATTGGTGTTGGAGATGAGATCCTGTGAGTCTTTTGTTTAATTAGTCTGACTGTGGGTATTGTTGCTGTTACCTTATTTCTCTTTTCAGTGAATTGATTTAAGTACTTGTGTACTTATTTATTTGTACAACTTGAATGTGTAGGATGAACATTCCTTAAATATAGTTCACATGTGTGCATAATCTCTTACATGATGACTATTGGCTGATCATCACAATCAGAACCAATTTGTGAAAGAACCTGTGTGAAGCATGTTTTCCTAGTATTTGTTTTCATATGAGGACTCGTCTTTAAGCAAAGTATGAGAATATGCTGGGGAACTGGGATCTTCACTGGCTTCTTATGTAGTTTCTTTGCTTACATGCTTTAAATTTGAGGGAAGAAGGGTATGATGTGTCTTAACAGGCATATCTGTAAAGTTCCGTCCTATTTAATTCAGGTTGCTATTGATCTTTTCTCCAGTTTGACTAGATCGTCCGTAAAGACATATTGTGTCAAAAGGTTTAACATTTCTGCTAAATAGGGATTTGAATTTGATGACAAAAAACAGGAGAGGTATACAGTTGTGTATGCCTCAACGATTAATTAATTGCATTCCATATGGCTCATTATGGGGATATACGTAAATGACATTTGACAGTATATAACATCCATGCTTATTGTTTAGCTTTGCCATGATCATTGGAGTTTCTGACGTCGTTGAACATATTTGATAGAGCAGGTTTGGCACAGTTGATGATCTAGTGGGTCCGTCCTTGTGCAAAAAACTCCACTCTATTGGCTGGACAGTAGCTCAATTCAATGCTCTCCGCAGTGATGTAAGTTTTATCTCTTAAAACATACTCCTCCATCTTTAATAAATCTTCATGACATTAAATAGGTTATCAACGTATGACCTCCATCTTTCTTTATCGATCTCCTACCAAAACCATATCATTTACATTTTTCACACATTTAACTCTTCCAATATCTCGTGTCCTCCTATCTCTAATACGAGCAATTTTATAAATATATCTTTTCCCTCCCTTAGTATCTAATTTTGTAAACAACTCTTGATTAGCCTTTGTTTTAGCATCACAAACGGCTTTTTTGGCTTCTCTTTTAGCCTCCTTATATTTCTCAAAGTTTTCCTCACTTGGGCATTTTCCTAACGCCTTGTAGCATTCACGTTTGGTTTTATCACCCGTTTAATGTCATCATTCCACCACACGGTGTGTCCTTGCTTGATGGCTTGAGTCTTGTACATCACGTATATTAGACCAACGAGGAAAAATTCAAAAGTATGAAGTTTAGAGATGGACAACTAAAAAAAGGAAAGTAGGAAGTTATATGATGGATGGAGGGTGTAGATAAAAAAACAAATAATAAAAACGTTGACATGCCTCAAGAAGAAAAATATGTTCTTGCACATCTGCTGATCTGAGTATAAGACTACCTATTACTGTCGTGATTATAGATGTTATATCGGGTTAGGGTGGCTTGAAAGAGCTTACTTTTCTTGTCTTACCCATGACCCTAGAGTGGAACAAACATAGTTTGATTAAATAGATTGTCTTCTCGACACTAGTCACACTGTTTATGACGTACATACAGTTCATATGTCCCTTAGTACCATTGCTCCCCTTTATATGTGCGTCACACGCATTGGTACTCCATCCCTTCAGAACCAATCTTCACATTTTTTTTACTATTCACATGCAAGAAGAATTTGAAAAATTTCTTCTAATAATATAAGAGAAAATATATCCATGTGGGATCTTGTTTGATTCGTCTTTAGGAATACATTATTAATACAGTATCAAACTTCATTATTTTTTACTAATATACAAAGAAAGATACTAACGATACAAAATGCGCATTGGCATACATGAAAAGGGAAATGTGAAGGTTGGATTTGAATGGAGGGAGTATCATTTAATCGATATCCTCACTCAAAAACTAAACCAAACATTGAAGTTGCACTTATGCATGCAAATTGAAGGATAATTCCCAGTCTTTTCTTCTGGAAGGTTCTGCCATTTTTCTTCACCAGTACCTTTCTCATCCTCGTTTGTACTGGAATTGAAATTTTGTTCAGACTAAGTCACCACAACCCCGAGACTTCCATTGTTTGATTTTGGTCGTTTAAAAGTTAAAGCTTCCTTGATCTTTATTACTTGTATTGTATGTCTTCATTCTTACCGCTTTCACCCATGAGTTCATGATTTTTGACAGATTGTTGTTTTTTGAATTTTAATAAATGCAGATAGATTCTGTTGCTGAAAGTGTTGAACAACAAAAATCCACTAATGAAATGGTAAGATTTGCTAGTGTTGGTGGATTTTACTGATGACGAAGACCTGACATCTTGTGAAAGAATGTTGTAATCTGGAATCTGAAATGACACTTATATTTTAAGCTCAAAATTTAGCATAAGAATTAAACTTGTTTTTTCTTATAGGTATTCATCTATGGTGGGATTGGTCCGTTGCATTCAGATGTTACTCTAGCCGGTATAGCAAAAGCTTTTGGTGTCCGTCTGGTGAGTGAAATTTCTTTCCGAGGGAACTTGTGCCTTTCTGACGGAGGAATATCCAACAATGTTTCTTCATATGTTTTTTATCAAGGCTCCTGATGAAGAATTTGAGGAGTATCTTACAAAAATCATTGGCTATCAGTCCACTGGTGACCGAAATGAGGTTGGTTTCCTAGTGCTTTCTTTCTATAGTGAAAGTGGAAGCTAATTGTGAGGCGGAGGGCGTAGTATATGCATATCTATACATGCTTGTTCTGTACTCTATGGCATCATTTCATATGAGTTTCTCATTTGGTTCTGCAGATGGCTCAATTACCAGAAGGCATCACTGAACTGCTACATCATGAAAAACTTCCAGTACCGTTGGTATGTTTAAAATTGAACATACTTTACCTTTAATTTAAAGGGTGGGGCGTGATCTTTATGTCTGTAGACTGGTTTGTAGCTACTATCTCACATCATGGGTGTGTGATCTAACTGTCGAATGATGTCATCCTCAGGGCTTAAATGCCGTACTGCCTGTTACAGTCTTAGAAAGATGCAACTGTTGACGGAAGATTGAATGTAAAATTTTAGTCGCCCTTTCAATCTTTACTCACCCGATCTCTGATCCCTAATCTCTGATCCCTATTGAACCAACCCATATAAAACCGATCCATGTCTAATGCAACCCGTATTGAGCAGACCCAACCTTGACCTCGACCCCAACCCATTTGGCAGGAATAAACGGAAATCCTTTGAGGTAGTGGTGAACCTCCTTCATACATCTTGTTTCATGCAAGTGTCAACCTTTCTCAGCATGAAGTATTGTCCATCTTTCATTTTGTAGTGTGTGTTTAATTATGTAATATTGTGGCAATGTTTGATATGTCCAACAATAATGTTTTGCTCTCTAAAACCCACCTTATTTTAGAATTCTAATTGTTAATGGCTGTCAAGACTAGTGTGAAAGAAAGTTATGACAATTTTCTTGTGTAGATGAAGTGTCAGAATGTTGTCATTCTGATGGCAACTAACCTTCAGGAGCTGGACAACGAATGGGATTGCCTCATTCAGCTAGCAAGCTCTAATGGGATTTTACTGGTGTCAAAACCTTTCTCTTCAAAGTATTTGACGACTTCACTTTCGGATGTATGTATAATATTTTTTTATCCCTCCTACCCTTGATTTGATTTAGTTGCAAATATTGTCTCTGCTGCTTGGACTCTTGATTTCATTTCGAGTACACTGGTTACTTGGTTTTTAGTACAGAAGCCAACACTTCATTGGCAAGAAGCACGATTTTGAAGGGAGAAAAACATTCTAGTCAGACACCTAAACACATTTCATCCCAATCCCAATCCCAATCCAAAGTATCAACCGTGTTCGATGCTAAAACACATGCGTGTGTGCTAACCTTTTGTTTGATACTACTACTAATACAGTTGGAAGTTGCTCAACCCTTATCTGCACTTCGAATCGAGTTCCCAGATTTGTACATTGGTAAGATTTCATTATACTTTTTTTGAAGTTTTGTTTTTCTTCTTTTAACCGTGTTTCATCACCCTGCTTTGGGATTAAGGTATTGGATTTTCATCACCCCTTGTATTTGTTGCCTCATTCATTTGAAGGTTGTCACCGAAAAGCGAGGCGTGGGAAGCTTGTAATCACGCTCAAAGGGAAGGTGTGTGCAAAAGGTTTCTGGCACAATATTTGTTAGACAAATTAGGAGAAATGAAACATGAATTGACATTATCGTTCATTTCAGGATGAAGCTAAAATCGAGTTGGCCACTAAAGATCTATTCAGGAAGTTTAAGCCAGGGGCTTTCTCCGAGGGTGAATTGAGTTGAAATTACCCACCTAGTTTCTCAAGGTATAGTACTCCCCCATTGTTTCATCTCCTATCCAAAATTGTGATGATTATTGTTCCCCCCCGGATGAAGCCAACAGAGATATGAAACCCACCTCAGAATTTTGAGAGCAAATGACATTAATTCAGGAAATAGGGGAATACCAGTTTAGAAGCATTGTACTCTTTTGACATGTTTCAGCCCGAATTGCTGTTTATTCCCCATCTCTTCCCTTACGGCGTCCTCTGATTGCATACATTGGGGGTATCGTAGATCTGTGATGCTCAGAAATTTATTTACAGTTTCAGTATTATTCTCCCCTCCATTGTAATTTGGTTAGAGCTTATTGCGTTGTTGAGGTTCAGAAATGAAAGATTTAATGTCGTTAGATCTTAAGAATCCTCCTGTCACAAAGAAAACTCCTGAGCGGCATAAGCGCCCAACTTACTACTCCGTATAGTACACACTGTTCAATGACAACTTACTACTGTATCGTAATTTTTTATATGAAGCATCTTGCGCTTACAAGGAAAGATTAACAGTTTGCGAATATGATAGCCCTTGTATTCATATTGCTTTCGGTTCATAACCGTCCCACTATGCATAGGCTAGCCACATGCTCCTCTGCATCGTCGACCTGGCAATCTACTTCCACAATCCCCATTCCCAGTTTTGCTTGTTGGGGCTCCGTCGAAGGGCCGTTGGGGTCGATTAGGTTTAGCGAGTTAGACATTTCCACCAATAGTCGAGAAAAAAAAACGTAAAACAAACAAAATACACCCCCTAGATCACGCCTAGGGCAAATTCATGAGACCAAAAGCGCAAAACATATGGAGATTGATGAGAATGATGATTGGAATATGTATGACAGAAACAGGGGCGATCCTAGGAAACCCTAGGGACGGGAAACCCTAGAGGGTGATAAATTTAATTTCATACTGAGTATAACCATACTTTATTCAACTCATTTATTTGTTTGATAAAAATTAAAATTTAACTGAAAGGGTTTTGATCAATCTGTTCCAAAAACGAAAGTTTTAGGTCCGATATTTAGTCCACCAATTTTGTTTTCAGCGACTCAGTGTTAGGTCTGATCGTGAACCAATGCAAGAATCAAAAAGCTGTGGGGGCTCATTTTAGAATGATTACAAGTCAATTGAGTAATAAGAGTGGAATGTCGAATGTCGTAGTGTTGATGAATCTTGTACAATTGAAATGATGATATCAATGTATGTAGTATGTTGAACTGGGAGTCTGAGAAGAAGAAACACAATTACAATTATAGTACTCGTACATACTAAAATGAATAGTTAAAGAGAGTGTATTGAAGTATATCAGTAGGTGAGACCGAGTTGAAGTCCTAAGGCAGCATGGACTAGAAATAATGTCATGATCCCGCTACCTAAGATGCCGTGGACATTCCTCAGTCCTGGATTTCCCTGTATTCATTGCAATCTTAAATGTATTACACAGACAGATTCATCAGAAATGGGATCCCGACATTAAAATGGATCTTACCTCAAATAATGTGGGCAATGCTGTTTGTGCTGTCAAAAGCGCCAGTCCAATTAAACCCGTCACTGCATGAGGGCTGCACCACTCACAACCCATTTTCGTTTCCAAATCAGTAAAACGGGAAGATAAAAGTAATACGGAGTATTGTTATTGTATACAGTACCTCTCAAAGATGGGTCTGTCGGAAGTGAGCAGAGAAATGACACCACCTGTTGCTCCAAGAGCGAAGAAGAAGAACATTCCTGCTAACAGCTTTGGGTGCAGATCCTTTGCTTTTGCTTTCTCCTCCTGTACATACATGCCAAACCCTGATTGCATTATTAGTCAAACAAAAGCAAGTGGGTTGTGGTAGTACTAAAGATGATTGAGTGAGTGAGTGAGGTAGGTACGTACGACATTGTCAGAGAACTTGATGCGGAAGCCAAGATAGGTACCATAGCCACCCATAGCAAATAGCACCACCGCCTAATCAAATCCAACAAATTAACATGACAACATTATCTCGCTGAAAATGAGATTGATGAGTGAGTAGTTACATTTACATACCATGTTGCCGGGATGACCCCAGTGGATAAGCCAATCGGGAAGGTTGAATGTCTTCACCAACTCCGCAAATGGTCCAAATACAGACCTTACAGTATCAGCTGCATGCGTACATTCAACAACTCAGTATAATAAGACATACGTACGGAGTGCATGTTTTGGATTAGCTAGGGATCTCAAAATGTATAGAATGCGAACATCATAATCAAACAAACAAATTTGGGAATTGAAGCTAGTACGAGTAGTAATTAAGTAGAGTAGTTAGACAGTATGTACCTCCTGGAATGGCAGCCAAAAGCATGAAAGGAAGAGGGTTGAATGAATATAACAAGGTCTCTTTTTGCAAACCCACTTCATCAACATCAACATCAACATCAACATCGATTTGTTCCACATTTCCATTATCATGTACGAGTAATTCTTTAGAGCTAACGAGAAGCTGCTCAGCATTTGGAGGGAGAAAGCAAGCAATGGTCTTACTAGTTTTACCAATGCTACTAAATTCTCTACTTATTATTCTTGGGGTTAATGAAGACGATTGTTTGGTGTATAAGAATGTGGTTGACAAACTTGGGGATGCAAATGCAAATGTATTCACCATTGCTGCTGCTGCTGCTGCTGCCATTTTTCCTTTGTTTTCACAAGTATGTGCAATACAAGTGGAGTGGAGATAGAGCGAGAAGTAGTTGAGAAGTAGGAATGGCAAATAAGTTGACACGCCACACGCTCTTTTTTGGCTGCCCATTACACCATCAGTCCACATCCTTAACAATATTCCAACAAAGTAAGTTTGGTAGATCGGGACAACTCTTAATAAAGATCCGACTGGCTTACAAATTTGAGTTCCAACTAACTGTTCCCATTAAACCTGCCTGCCTAATCTAACCGATCGACGGCCCTACTGCTCCGAGGCAAGACTGTTCTAAGACCTCCTCAGCTTTTCGACTAGGACCACAAGCTTCGTCTTGCTCGTTAAGCAAAATTCGAACTCGAGCTTACCCAGGCTTGAAAAAATTGAGCTCGCAAGCTATAATGCAAATTCGACCCTATATATAACTATTAACATTTACAGGTTCGTATTAGGCAAATCAATAAGAACAATTTATATGGTGAAAAAAGTATGAAACTATTGCTCCATTAATAGTTTTTCTGAATAAGAGGAAAATATTAACTAATCACATTATATATATCGAGCTGCTAACGAACTTTTGGAGCCAAGCCATGCCTTGCTTGACTTGACTCATTAAATTGTCGAGCCGTGCCCGAGCTCGAGCCGCTTGCAACCTGTCCCGTCTCATTAACACCCCTACTATCGACAATCCTACCTCGTCAAAATAATAATAAAAAATATATAAAATATAACGAGTCCAGTTGGGAGTTAGGACCAATCAACAGTCAACCCAACCTAACCCAATTGGACCCTCCCCTTCGGGCCAAGTCAGATCGGAGTGTGGGACCTCAAATCGGTTCAAGGTCGCCCAAATCCCAAATCCTAAGCGGTCTATTTTGAATTTTAGGCAAAATTACATATTCCAGTTTTGTAAACCACTATTTTTTTTTTCAATTACCGACTTCTAATTTTTTTCCAACAATTAATCTTTTATAAAAACATTATCCATTTGATTTTGCTACCTTAAATGAACTTCAGTGAAGAAGTAAGCAAATTGAGCTGTGAAACTTGTGAAACGACGAAATACCCTTATTTTTGAAAAGAAAAAAAAAACAGATGAGAAATTGAGTTATAAAACTTGTGAACTTGCTTGAAGCATCAGTTGTACAAGATGGCTAGAACTACATACAGATGAGAAATGGCCGCCTAACTACAAACACACAGATGAGAAATACCTTGACTGTAAAAAACAAGCTTACTGAGAGAACTTCACATGAACCATGGCGTCTAGATCCATATTTTACCCAAATTCAAACAAAAAAATGGTCTTCACCACAGTCAACAACAATCATGTTCCACCATCATTCATGATCCATCTTTATAAATTGCCCGAGCTTAGCGTGTAACCAAACCCGAGCCAACTCGCCAGGATGAGTGTCAGGTAACACAAGATAAGGATGACGATAAGGTCTGCATTAGCATCTGCGTAGTAAGAATCACTGTTAGCTTTACACGATTGACCCTTCGTAATAAGCATTCTACATAGCACAAAGCATACACTCTGTATGAGATAGTCTCAGACGGTCTAACACACAGACCAACCCATAAAGTCATAAACCTAGTATTTAAACGAGGACTACAGCAGAATTTGGGTTGCTAGAACTAACCAACATAGAACGTGCGTATGAACCCACTGATAGGCACTAAGAAATACTACCGAACAACTCGTAGAACATTGTTTTCTACACCATGTCGTAGGGTTATCTCTCGCTGGGGATCGATTCTCCACTGGCCATCAACAACGAATTTCATCTGAAAGTAATACACATAAACCCAGAGGACAGATTCAATTTCTTATAAAAACCCAGGACTATATATATTTTAAAATATAATTTGCATTCCTGTAAAACTAAATTTGGCACAGACAAAAAAAAGAGTATGAATACAGTTCACGGAAAGTTCGAACACAGAGAAAGGTTAAAATGTAGTAACTCTGTATCTCTCTACCGAACAAATCTATTACTCCGTAGATGAAAAAATAACTCAGGACTATAGATATTCGTACCTCGTAAACCCCAGGGTAAAGCCATAATGTTGCCGACCACAGCTTTGATTGCCTGTTAATGTTATCGTAATGTTAACTTTGATGATTGACTTTCACCATTGACTTCTCTTTTCAAATATATGAAAAGGTACAATGATAAATTTATCAAGATTGATTATCAAAACAACTACTATGATAAAAGGTATTTTCATACTGTCCATTTTTAGAAAAGTGGCAGTACTGTATATTGTTAAATAACAATGGTCAAAGTTAACTACCATAGTCAATATAAAATGGGAGGGAGTAAATTACAATTACAATGGCAGAGAGGAATTGAAGTAATTGCAATCAGCAGAGAAATAAAAATCAAACACATTAGCAATGACCGCAGCAGCGGCAACAATAATCTCAAGTTTAGTCACTTCTGTGTAGTTGTTAGGTAGACGACTGAAGGTTACAAAAATTAGACACTGACTTCCTATCAAGAAGATGAACAAAGCATAATATGTTGACATGCAAACAAAAACGTAGAGGCATATGTCCATCTGACAAGAGACAGATATAGTAACACAGTAATAATGATAATGAAACAGATGCTGCGAATCCAGTTGCAAATCAAATGAAATGATAAACCTTGAGTCAACAGGGTCCACGATAACTGAAGATATCTGAGGATCCATTTTGATTCTTTGATGCCATCCATTGAAGCTTCCCGCTACCTCTACCACTTGACCTTCTCCTGAATAATAAATCCTGGCCTAAAACAAAGCATACTATCTCAGGATACAACTTCCAAAAGCAATCGCAACCAAATTATATATAGAGCTTCTATCAAAGAATAGCAAAGAATACGAATAAAATGCTTACTAAAACAATCATAAAAGAAAAGTATAAACTATTGACCGAGATGGATGGAGTAGTAATAATAATAGGTAGAATAAAAATACACATAGCTTCAAGATCAAAATTAAGCATTGGTATTTTCTTAAAGAGTTACCAGTTCCAAATGAAAGGAGAAAAGTTTAGTAATTAAAAATACTAGTATGAAAAAAAAAAATAAGAGATAGTCCTCAAATATCATAACCACCGGAATTTCCTCCCTCCGCATCGTTCTATCCAATGCTAGAGCTTTTCTAATCTCACGAAACCTCATATCCTTCTCAATCACTCTTATAGTCTTATCCATGTCTCTTTAGGTTTCCCTCTACCCCTCACCAACCTATGCAATCTCCATTCTTCAAGCCTCCATACCGGTACATCCTTCCGACTCCGTCTCACATGCCAATATGGAAAAAAAAAATACGGAGTAGAAGATACTAAGATAGAGGATAGTAGGGTCATTACGGTCTTGGGTCATTTAAACGTTATCGGCTCAGTTCAGGTTTGGTTTGCTTTTAGATCAGTAAATATTGGTCGGGCCATTGAGTCAAGCAAGCAGCGCCTTTTAAGGTATTTCTTTTAAGTTGGCCAGTTTGTGGAATTTTGAGTTGGGTTGATTTTGCCTGATATAGCCATATCAGCGAGAAGATACCTCCACAAGTCCTGAAAGACTTTCTTCCGCGGCCTGTAATTCAACCTCCTTTTCTGTAATAAGTTGTTGGGCCTTGCTAATTTCATCTTCAGCTTTTGTTTGCAGAATTGACAGTGCCTCCTGCAGATTAGTGTCAGAAAATAAAGTTGTAAGAACCATCCAGGGTTGACTCCAGCTTTTAAATCCAACAAGAAATCGTTGGCACAATATAACATTCTGGCAGGTGGAAGATCTGCTACCAACTTATACCTGTCGTATTTTGAGATTGAGATAGATACTTTTAAGCCTGAACTGATCGAGCATGCATTAATTTTCTTCAGAGCTTTGAAGAATTGAGCCATTTTATGATTCCTTTTTTTTTTGGAGGGAGGGGGATGGTATTAAGTATCTAGCATTGTCGGTAAATTTATCGCCACTTTCAAAAAAAACTATCTTAATAACTTCTTTCTAGAGCTTTTGCAATCCAGGATAGTGGAATAGTGAATGAATGAACTGACCGTAACTTTTTGTTCTAATCAGTCAGCTTTCTTTTAGATCAAGGGTTGAACAGAAATAGAAACTTAAAACAGTATGACCACCTCTATGATTCCAAGGGTAAGGTTGTTTACATCTAGCCTTATTACACAGCCACAATAAATTAAGTTCATCTAGTGAGGTCGAATAAGTGCTATCTCCAATTGAGAACAAGTATAATGAAAAGAAGCTGTAAAGAAAGTGTGTTCATTCCCTAAGTTGCTGGCCGCTACTTGGCCATTGTTACGAAAAGAAAACGCTACCTTTTCCTCCTCAATCTCTTTCTTCAACCGAGATAGCTCCAACTCCTTCTGATGCTGCAAAGCACGCAAACACAATGATGAGATAACCGGGAAACGGAGGCACCAAATGTGGAGCTGCTATATTAATCATGTAACTTTCCAAATATATTACAGATGCTTTATTATTCAAACACAACAAAGTGGAAGGGACAATTTCAATGAGGTGTCGAATTGAATTATGCTTACCAGCATGATCTTGAGACGATCAATTTCATCTTCATCATCTATTTTGATGGCCTGGATTGTGTTAAGCTACCAAAACATATAGGGAAAAAATGTTAGGAACAACTTTGAAGACGTAATTCATAATATGTGAACTAGAAGGAGCCCACCTCACTGCTCATCCCTAGGTCCAAACCAATGTTCTGTTGGCTTTGAATGGGTTGATGAATTTCCCTAAGACATAGAAGCACACCAATGACGAACAAGTCGTTCAATATTTGTCATTTTAAACAGCTAAAAAGGCCACACTGAATCCTGAAAGGAAATCGATACGAGAGACCATCACATAGCTCTAGCCAGAGGCATCGTATACTATTCAACTTGCCATTCTAGAGTCTAGAGAGAAAAACGAGGGTCTCACTAAAATAAATTATTTTGAGCTATACAATACAAAGCCTTCTACTACGTTTTCTTCTTCCTTCCATACCCCTATGTTTTTTCGTTTTCCAAGGTATACCCCTTCTTTTGAACAAAAGACTTTGATTTTCATAACTCTAGGCCACGAGTTTTGAAAGCGACAATTTTTGCAGCCTTTGACGGAAGGATGGAGGTATAAAATGGAAGTAAACCTTTGTAAAATAAGGGTACCATTTGATCCAGCACTACTGCTATCACGAGCAAGTTTTTCCTCATCATGCATAATTGGTTCGTGACCACTTAAATGCACTGCATCATCTGAAATTTTGCAGCCAAAAATATCCATAAATGATCGATTAGAATGCACGATCTCCATGTAACACTAACACAAGTAATGCATACACCATAAGACAATGCACAACAGCACAAGCCCATTGACCAAAGAAAGAGAATGTTGAAGCATCAAATGCCAAATCACGAGAAAGAAGTCCATAACTAATAAATACGGAGTAAAACATGTAGAAGATAATTTTCCTACGATACTGCACCAATCATGAAAATTATTTTGGGCGCCAAGTAGAGCGTAGAGTGTATGTTGCTCAGATATTTTATTGCTGCATTTTTGTGATGGTACCACACAAGAAACTGTAGAGAGAGATGTGTTGATTTCATAAGGTATTTTCCCAATGGCATAATGCAATATTCAATTTTAGAATATTGTTGTAGAACGGATAGAGATCTAATTTTTTTGCAACAATAAAAAACAAATGAAAGGATGGAAAAGTAAAGAAAGTGAGAAAATAGATGACATGAAAATAAAAAAATCTGTGTAGTTGAAGTTATCATCAGACTTTGAACATGCCTCATAAGAGAATTAAGACTTGTGACTCGTTTGTTTTTTCATTAAGGAAAACATTCAATTTGCTCTGTCTTACCTTCAACAGCATCCAACTCTCCATATTTCATAAAATTTTCAACCTTTTCCTGCAAAGAAACTGGAGATTCAACAGACAAAGGAGCTTCATCATCAGAACGCTCAGCTGACTTGAGCACTGTCACCAAGCTAGCATCAAGAACAGACTCATCATTTATCAGGTCAATTTTCTCTTCACTGTAATCATCCACCTTTCCCTCCTGACCTTTTCAAGCAATAACGGAAATCAATAAAGATATGAAAGAAAGTAAACAGGAACTTCTTACATCCCATATATGATGTCCCCATTTGACTATAATGGTCAAACACTTGACTTACTATAACTTCACCATACGAAAATATTTATTCGATGAACCTCGTCGAATTTTACACGATAACACTACTTATATTTAGAGAAATTAATGGTCAATAATGGAAACATTTGACAATCAAAATCAATTGGGAACAACAAAATTGGGATGGAGATAAAAATATGCAACATAAAATTGACCTATATCTTCATCTGCTCTACTTTCACTGAATTCTCCACTCAAGCTCTCCCATGAATCATACTCATCCGTTGCTGGTTTTGTTGTACTAGCAAGAAGCTCTTTGATAAGTTTATGTCCTCTCCTTCTAACAATGTTTGCAAGATCTTTCCTGTAAATTTGATATGATAGACATGGAAACAAAAATAGGATCATCATTATAAACTCGTGCACACATTTTCCCTACGATGCAACTATATATTAATCAACATGTAGATACCCAAAGGATATCAGAAAAAAGAGCACATCAGCATCAGTCCTACGCTAACAACATAGAGAGGTTAAATCAAGATGATCCATAACTTACTCTAGAAAAGTGTTCCCAGACATGATTTAACCCAAGGTTGGTTAAGAACTAGCCAAACGCATGGAGACACCTTAAGTGTGCCTAGTAGATCAGTCCCAAACTATTGTTTATCTTCTAGTTCTTTCATAATGCCTTCAGTCCTTCACTTTGCCACATTATCCACACACTTAACTCACTTATATTACAATAACCTTTTTTAAAATCGGGAAAATAAAGAAGACAAATTGTTTACAGAAAAACTGTGCTTGGGACTAGTAATGATCAATGATCTTGTGGACATATGTAGACACATCTTCAAGATCTGTAGGCATAGTAAGGCCTTGTTCGGATATTAAAATAAGAGAGAAGGGGAGGGGAAGGAAGAATGGAGATGGTGTTTTCCCCTCCAAGTTCCTATGTTGGAGGGAAAATGTTTTCACCTCCCCTTCAAAATCCCTCCACCATATTTCGCTAACCAAACAAAGGAATTTACATCCCTCCAAATCCTTGCATCCAAACACACCCTAAATCTGGGAAGCTAATGGGCTCAATTGCTCAAACCCCGCAATCAAGCAGCACATAAGTAATTATTCTCCATATAGACACATTAATAGTAGGAAACAAATGTACAAAATAAGCTTTCAAGCTTTGTATTTGATTAAGCATTACACTACTCAATCCAAGCCACTGGCTTGGATATCCTACCATGAGGCACCCGGACATTATGTGACCGCCTAAAGCTTTGGAATTTTATATTGAACATTAGGAGGGAAAGGGGAAGAGGGGTGAGTGGAAAGAGGTATAGAGAACGATCTTTTTTCCGCCAGCCTATGAAAAAAAATTGATTCGTGCTATGAAAGAGAAAAAAAAATCCCTCAAATTCCATTAATCCATTTTTTCTCCAACCCAACGTGCTATCCAAACAGGAGAACTGCACGCCTCCCCACCCTTTCCCTCTAAGAGCTTCTATCCAAACAATGGGTTAAGCTATCTTCGTCCATGTAAGATAAGGTCTCTTGCAGATCAAGTACTTTATACACGTCGCTTAAACTTGGAAGCAATATATAAAATTATCAAGGTGATGGCATGCCTCGTCTGCAACTATACAACCCCCAAGCAATGAAAAATTTGAACAATTTAGTTAAAACTTTGATTTCCTTTTAAGTTTGCATATTAGTTGGCCATACCCTCTCCCCTATCTTAGAAATGTGGATCAATATTTAGGCGTCTAGCCGCTCCCACACTTCGAAATCTAGATGTGCCACTGAAGCTGGCATTGGTTGACATAATGCAAAAAAGGCTAACATCTCTAGAATACTTCCTACACATAATCCGAAATGCATAACAAATAGGAGTACTCCGTATTCATCTTTCCCACCGTTTATTTCCTTCCCAGAAAACATGATCAGCGGATTAATTGCATGCAACTCATCAAACAAGTGAAGATTCCAGAAATTCATACTGTTCACTATCATTCACTCATGTACCGTAAAACAAAATCAACAAAAAAAGAGTCGAAAAGAAACCTTCCATGTTGAGCGAGCTGCTTTGTAGAAGGAACATGGCCTTGAGGAAGCCCAACTGACGCCACAAATTCCTTGAGGCCATTGCAGAGCTCCTCATCACTTATAAGCTTCCGGCTTGGCCTGTTACTCAAACCAAAAAAACACCCACATAGTAAAATATAACTAGAATCCAAAATTCTAGGGTAAAAAACCCAGAATTGAATTCTGGTATTTCTTTGCTCACCATCTTCGATGTACATACAAGTAAAAGAGTAACAGAATAGCCAAATGAAAAATACCTGGATTTGTTGGAAGAAGCAAGGCATAGAATAGAATGTTTGGGATACAAGTGACTGGAATTGGAATGAAAGGTAAGGGATACGGAATTGGAAAGGTGATACTGCGAGGGAAGAGGCAGCAACCGAGGGAGGAATGCCATTTCAGTGATTATCAAGCATTTCACTCTCTGAAGCGTCTTCTTAATTCCACTACTACACAGACACTCGTGACTCGTGAGTCGTGACTCCTCACTCACTATCCGTACCCTCAGACTCAGAGATGCACTCCATCTAAAGAGGTCGGACGGGTCCGGTCTGAATACGGCTCAATGACTCGTATTAAAATATTAACGACACAGTATCTATCTAACGGGTTGAACTGTTCTAATTGGGTTTCGACTCTAAATTAACGGATCATTTTGGTTTGGGTCAAACGAGTCACAGGTCAACAATTTGTGTTCTTCACCCTAACAAAAGCGGACCGGGCGGGTCAGGTTTACGAGTCAAGTCGAAATTTGACAAGTCTAATGTCTCTATCACCCTTCCGAGGGTCCACTTTCTATTGATGGGTCGTATTCTGTTAATATTTTAATGGTTTAAAATTTTATAATTTGTTAATATTTAACGGTTTAACGTAACTACTTTTTTCATACTATGACTCTACTCAATCATCCAAATTTTTTTCTTAATATTACATATCTTATCCTTAATCCTTTGAAAAAAATCATGAACGCACGCCAAACACCCCCAACTATCCTCGACTCAACCACCTAAAATGATTACTTCGGACCACCCATGCTGAGTCGACGATTCACCGTCTGTTCCCCACTTCCTCACACCCCCACCCCGAACCACTCATCCTCCCTCAACCTTTATATCCACCCATTAGCCAACACCCTTGCTCCACCAGTGGCGACATCGCCATCGCCATCGTCATGCAACTAACATGGGATCGGAGATGTCGTGGCGAGAAAGAGAGGTCGTGGCAGGGGGAGGGTGTGGTCGTGGTCGACATCGTGGCACAGGGAGGGGGTACTTGTGGCATGCATCGTGTCAAGAGAAGAAGGTGTAGAAGGACTGAAGGAGTGGATGTGCCCGACGTCGTGGCGGAGAAGGGTTGGTCATAGATGGCGTTACGACAAGGGAAGAGGCTGCCAGAGGCAAGGCTGCCCGTGGAGGAGGAGGTTGATTTTATTAGTTTTCATAAAACCTAAAAGTTGAGATGCTGAGTGGAGAAAGTAAGACTATGAAGTCAATCACTGGAATGAGTCCTCGAACAACAGAGAAAGAAATATGGGAATTCCGGGAAAGGTACAATACTTCAGTTGTTTCATCTCCAAGCTAACAATGGTATATGAGCTAATCTTCAAGAAACTGAAAGTGGGTGAACGTAGATTGTGGGACGACAAACGCCAAGCCGTTTTTGACAAAATTCAAAGAAATGTTATCTTCACCTCCCATGCTAGTTCTGCCTAAGCCCGGTTTGCCTTTGTCCCTTTACTTGAATGTTACCGATACAGCAATGGGGGCTATGCTAGCACAGCCGGTAAAAAATGAAGAAAAATCAATCTACTATATCAGCAAGAAATTCCTAGAATATTAAGTCAATTACACCATGTAACAGCCCTAAATTTTCGCGATCAAAATAGAAGAATAAAAACGGAAAACTCAAGGCCGTTACTCCGCACTTAGCTCACAAGGCCAAGTCCAAAGCAAAAGAATAGTATAAGAATTAAAAAGAAATATAAATCCGAGAGGTAATTAAATGAAAACGTTGCAGCGGAAGACTTAAGTCCCACAGAATTCAAAACGGTTTAAAACAACCTCAACCCAAAATCCAACATAGATATAAATAGTTCAGAGGTAAATGTTAAATAATAAAATTCTCTCTCGCTCAGCATCCCGAACCAAAATGCAGCCATGCAGTACATTAAGTGTACCTATCAACTGTACCCAAAACACAAATAGGTACAGGTTCCAGCGGGGGAACGACCCAAAACAAAAGAACGTCAGTAAAGCTGAGTAAAATATATTATAATGAAAATGTAACACAATAATTATAATTTATAGTAAATTGAAATCAGAGTTAAATTTTACCATCTCGATACCAAACCAAAATACTGTGAAAACAGTAGTCAAAACCAAAACCAAAACCAAAACCAACCAAAGTATAATGTCACCACCTGTGTGCCAATATCCTACCATTTTGCACGATCTAGAGGTATCACCTATGCTTAGCTAGACTTATTATAGTGCGCACTACTCACATTTGGGCAGTCAGTAGGATGAGGCTGCCAAAGGAGAAAGTCTAACTACCTAGCAAGTGGGGCCAGAAAACCCCACTTAACACAACTCGGGCCAGGAGTTCAGTTTCGGGACGAAATCCCAGGGACGTCTCAGACGCACCTTAACCTCATAGACCAACAGAGCTCTCAGAGTCTGTTATAACCACAAAAAATTATACCAATATGTGGCTTGTGTCACAAAGTTCCAATATCCAAAATATCACAAGAGTATCATAAAAATTCACCATTGACAAAATAATTATAAAATCATTTAAAAAAATATATAATTTAAACCGAACATGCTCTTTACTTAAAGGCAAAAATGTTAAAACGTCCTTACCTCTCAAGACAGTCAATCCGAGCTATAATTAGTCCAAAATTTTTTTCTCCTCGAACCCACAAGCTACAAATAATATAAATGGTTCAATAACTTAACCTAGGACAAACTCATCAATACATACTTACATCTCTATTCCTAATGTAATAGTATGATTAGTAACCATATAATCTCCATAATAACAAACCTATAGTTTTGTCTTATTTATTTAGTAGCATAAGCGGTGATATAGTCTTCCTCTCAATCACTAAGTCAATTACCAACACTTTAACCTATATACACACTTCTCTGATTTTCTACTCCTTAATATCTTATGATATCATACTGATACTCCTAATCCAAGAACCTACCATTAACAATATGCTTCCTGCCACAATACAATGCTAACCCCACCTACGGCCATCACCCTTCTCCAAATCATGCAATACAATTTTAATCGGAGTCGTCCCGTTAATCGCCATTAATGTAGAGCATAAAAGTCTAAAAAAAATCGAGTCAACAACAATACCACCAAACCGAGTATTACTCCTACGGTTACCCTTCTATCATAAACCAAGCATGTATTCATATTTATCAATAAATATACTCACTACTCTAACGATATTCCATAAGACACCGATTCCGACAGTAACACTAACTCCGTATATGATCCACTAATCATGAAACAACAAAGAGAGTACTTGAATCGGTAAAAAAAAACTTACAATTTAGATTATTTTAAAACAGAAAGAGTAAAAGAGGTGGCGGCGAAAACTTGATGACAAAGAATCAGATGCATTGGCTCGAAAACCGAGGAAGGGGGTGGTTGACTTGTGCGGCAGATTAAGAGAAGAGATGGAGGAAGTCTAAGGTTGGGTAGGGTAATATAATAAAGGGATGGTGGGGGAGTTTAAATAGAATAGGTTTGTTTTTTTTCCTTTCCATATTGTGTTTGACTCAAAATCGAATAAAGTCGGTTTATAAAATAACGTTCCACTTAAAGAAAATCAAAATCGATTTATCATGAGACGACTCAAAATACTTTAATTTTATAATGACACCAAAAATATATTTTTTCCCGACTTAAACCCGATTTAAGTAAAATAGACAAATAACGTCTTATAATTGACTCAGAAATAACGGGGTGTTACACACCATACTCAAGAAAATTTGTTTGGCTCTAATCTGGGCTACAAAGAAGCTACGCCACTACAAGCTAAGTTAATCCAATTCATGTGTATTCGAAAATGGATCCTACTAAACACCTTTTCGAAAAGCCAGTCCTCAACGAAGGATATCTCGATGGACCTTAATGCTATTAGAGTTTGACCTAAAATTTGTACCATTAAAAGCCATCAAAGGTAGGATCGTCGCCGAATTCCTCATCGATAATCCTGTTATTGAAGCTGAAATTACGGATACGTGGTCCTTTCTTTTCGTTGTTTTCAATAAATTTCCTTCTCTCCCTAAGTGACTTTAATAGAGGATTGATTTTGAATTTATCTCCGGTGGATGAAGAGATTCATAGTCTAGGGTGGTGTAGGACCGTGCAATAGTTATGAGTGTTCTTTTTTCCTTGTTGTTGGTTGGTTATGCGCCTCAGGTCGTTGATTCTTTGTCAGTTGAGTTCGATCATCAAGATGCAGGCAAGAGGTTACCTCCAGTGAAGACAGATCTCTTGGACGTTTTATTCACCTTTCCCTTCTACGTCCTTGTGGCGTAAATGCGTCTTGTTGTGTGCTAAATTTAGACCGTTTTTCCTCCCATTTAGACCCGTTTTTCCCTCGTTTTGTGAGTTAGAGTGCGATTATCGCCTTATTTTGAGTATTTCTCGCATTAGCGCCCCTCTTGTGCGTTTTACTTTTTTGGTAGTTTTTCTATCAATTTTGATAGGTTTTGGCACCAAAAACATAATCGAGCTTCCACGACCACATGAGAGGGGAATGCCGTCCGGAAAGCAAAGCACACAACTTAAAGTTCAAAGTCATCCAATCATACGACGAAGAATGAGACAAGAGAAGAGGCCAGAAAATGACCGGGGTGAAATTTCACCCGATGAAAAACCACCGGGCGAAGTTTTGCCCGACGGTAAATTTGTCTCCCCAAAGATTTTCAGAGACCCTCTCCACTGGGCGAAATGACCGAGCGAAACTTTCACCCACCGGGTGAAGTTTCGCCCGACGGTAAAGGCGTCCAAAAATTGCAAAACGGGAAGAAGTTCACCGGGTGAAACCATCGGGTGAAGTTTCACCTGGCGATATTAGTCCGTGTACGATAGGGTGAAGTTCCACCTCATGAAGATTAAATGGTTCTTGTCTCACTAATGGAGCAAAAAATTGGATTTGGGCTTTTGGTTAAGGATCCATTAAGGCATTACTATATATATGTATACCCTAGTTAGCATCACATGACAATTCCATTAGGCCTCCATTAGTATACTACTTACCATCCATTAGTAGATCATTCTAGTAGTTTTCTAGATAATTCCCTTAGCTTAGTTAGTAAGCCTTCATAGTTTTCATCAATTTTCTTTCTCTAGATCTTAATTTCAAGCATTGTAGAAGATTGTTTCAAGTTTTTATTGAAGATTTTTGGAGATTATTAAGGGATTAGTGACAAACCCTCTACACCTTCTACACCAAATAATCTCATCCCAATTAATCCTTCCACATCATCTACTTCACAAAATTCACCACCAACCTCGCCATCACCGAGAACACCACCACAAAATCAAAATCGAACCCCTCCAAATCATTCAAATCGAAATCTATCACCACCACCAATCCAACCAATGTCGACCTTAGGTTCCCATTCCCAACTTACACATGAAGAAACACCTTCACCGGTCGATTTTGGAGTGATACCCAAAAATTATGTATTGAAAGCTTCTTTGACAAATGCGGTTCAACAAAGTACCTTTCATGGTTTTTCCAAAGAAGATGCCCAAGAGCATATCGCTTCATTTAAAGAAAAATTAGTAGGGGCCCGTCTCAATGGGTTAACTTCATGCCAATTGCACCGATTATTATTTCCAAAGACATTGAGAGATGGAGCTCGTAGATGGCTTCAAGGCCATCCCGCTAATACTTTCACAACATGGGCTCAATTATCTAATGTCTTCTTGGAGAAATATTTTCCACCGTCAAAGACTAACTAATATCACATGGAAATACAAACATTCAAGCAAGATGAATTTGAAAGCCTAAGTGAGGCTTGGGAAAGATTTAGAGACTTATTACGCAAGTGCCCTCACCGGGGAATACCCGATTGGCTAACAACCCAAATATTTTACAACACCCTTTTCTCGAGAACCAAGGAAAACCTCAATTCGGACGCCGGAGGAGACTTTTCTTCCCTTACCAATGAGGCATCTAAGAATCTTATTGAAAAGATGGCAAGGAGTGATTCTAGAGTGGGTCAATCGAGGGATTCTAGAAAGAAATTTGAAGTGAATTCATCTAAGAGTTCTAACGAATTTAAACTTCAAGCACAAGTTGAAGAGTTAACAAAGAGAATGGATGCCATGAGTTCTAAGTCTACTCCTAGAGGTATGTACCAAATTCAAGGGAGTGTTCCAACAGGGCAACCATCACCTCCTAAACAAATAACATAGGAAGTTCAATGTGATCATTGTGGCAATTATGATCATGATTCTAGCTCTTGCATCCCTAATGAAGAAACCTATTTTGAAGAGCCAAATGAAGTCCAAGCTATACAAGTGTATGGGCAAATACCTCAATTTGATCCCTTTTTCCAATACTTACAATGTCGGCTCAAGGTTTGATCCTAATTTTTCTTATGGAAACCCAAATGTTCAAAATCCAACACCACGTGCCCAAGAGAGTCAACCGAGGCCATTTAATCAAAGTCAACAAATGCCCTTTAATCAAGGTCCTCCAAAGATGCCCCCATATTTGCCTCCTTATCAAAGGAGCAACTTCACTCAACAAGGTAGTAACTTACATGTTCCCAACAAGTATAACAATTACCATAATTCACATGGTAACAATTTCAATCATGGATACAATCAAGGGTTCCAAGGCAATTTTCAAGAAAATCAAAGTTACAATCAACAACCATTTAATTAACCCTCTCAATCTTATGGTCAATCAAGCAATTTTCAATATGGTCAAGGAGGAGTTCCATTGGATAATATTAGTGACTTGCAAAGAGCCGTTGGGCACCTATGGAGTGAGCATCAAGATACCAAAGCAAGGCTAAAGGTTTCGCCGCAAAAGCAACAAAAGCCTTAGCCGCCCCAATTCATCCACCCCATGGTTTTCCCGGGCAACTCCAAATCCCAAGAGACCCTCCACACCAAGCAAATGCCGTCATTTTGAGAGGTGACAAAGAACTTAAGGACCCGTACAAGAACTTGAACTCGAACACCAAAAGCACCACATCCAATGTCAATCAACCAAGTGCACCACAAGCAACATCGCCCACTTCCCCCAAACAAAATCGGGGAATACAATCGGTGTTTGATATTCTCCAAAATGCGAAGATTGAGCAAAGAGAACTTAAAAGAAAGAAAAAGGAGCAAATAGAAACGGAAGAAGCAAAAACAAAAGAGGCGGAGCGTTTAGCCGAGGAAGAAGAAGAATCCAATGTTCCACCGCCTCCCGCTTTTGTCCCACCATTGCCTTTTCCCGAACGAGCTAAGCCACACAAGGAGAATGCCCAATTTATCCGTTTTGTGGATATGTTGAAGAAAGTGGAAGTAGCTTTACCCTTCACCGAGGTAATTTCTCAAATGCCTCTTTATTCTAAGTTTTTAAAAGAAGTCTTGACTAAAAAGAGAACAATTGAGGTTCAAGAATGTGTCTCTCTCACGGCACAATGTAGTGCCATTATTATGAATCAAATGCCAAAGAAACTAGAGGATCCCGGTAGCTTTTTCATCCCTTGTCGGGTTGAAAATGTTGTGGTTAATCAAGCTTTGTGTGACCTAGGGGCTAGTGTTAGTTTGTTACCCTATTCTATTGCTAAGAGACTTAGTGTGGGGGAGATGAGACCCACTAGTATGTCAATTCAACTTGCGGATAGGTCCGTCAAGTACCCACTTGGGATACTTGAGGATGTATCTGTTCAAGTTGGTAAGTTTTTCATCCCCTCCGACTTTGTTGTCATGGATATGCTCGAAGACACTATTGCCCCCATTATTCTAGGTCGACCTTTTATGGCTGCCGGTGGTACTATAGTCGATGTAAAGAATGGAAAGTTGTCGTTTAACATAGGGAACGAGTCGGTAGAGTTTTCCCTTTCCAACCTTTTAAACAACCAATGATTGAACAAACATATTACATTGAAGTTATTGATAGTTTGGTTGAGTATAGCTTGATAGATGATGAGAAAGAAGAGGAACCACTTGATTCCCCACCCCTTGAAGAAGAATGCTTACATGAAGAAAAGGTAGAACCACTATCGGTGAGTAAGAATATGGTATCCTCTCCTCCTAATCTTGAACTTAAACCACTCCCCTCTTTCCTCAAATATGCTTTTCTTGAAGGAACTAATTATCACGCTATAATCAATGCCACACTTGATGGACCTCAATTGGAAAAACTTTTGATTGTCTTGAGAAAACACAAAAAGTCCATCGGGTATAGCATTGCCGACCTCCAAGGCATAAGCCCAAATTTTTGTATGCATAAGATCATCCTTGATGACGACCACCACCCTTCGGTTGAGGGTCAACGTAGATTGAAGCCCACCATAAAAGAGGTTGTCATGAAGGAAGTCTTCAAATTGTATGAGGCTAACATCATATACCCAATAAACGGAAGTAAATGGGTTAGCCCCGTACAAGTTGTGCCGAAAAAAGGAGGAATGACGGTTGTGAAAGGAGAAAAGGGTGAGTTAATTTCTACTAGAACCATTACAGTTTGGCGCATGTGTATAGATTTTTGAAAATTAAACACGGCCACCATCAAAGACCATTTCCCCTTCCCTTCATTGATCAAATGCTTGAATGATTGGTGCATCATTATTACTTTTGTTTCCTCGATGGTCATTCGGGATTTCTTCAAATTCTCATTCACTCCGATGACCAAAAGAAGACTACTTTCACATGTCCCTATGGCACTTATGCCTATCGAAGGATGCCATTTGGATTGTGTAATGCACCAGGAACGTTTCAAAGATGTATGATGGTTATTTTCTCCGATTTTATTGAAAAATCTATGGAAGTTTTTATGGATGACTTTAGTGTCCATACATCTTTTGATTCTTGTCTTGAAAACCTTGATCAAGTATTAGCTCGATGTGAAGAATATAGACTTGTTTTGAATTGGAAGAAATGTCATTTTATGGTTGAGCAAGGTGTTGTCTTAGGTCATATTGTTTCTAATAGAGGATTTGAAGTTGATAAGGCTAAAGTCTCCGTGATTGAGAACTTGCCACCACCAACTAATGTCAAAGGGGTGATGAGTTTTCTAGGTCACGCCGGTTTTTATAGACGATTCATTAAAGACTTTTCTAAGATTGCCAAGCCTTTAACTTCTTTGCTTATGAAAGATGCACCTTTTGTTTTTGATGACTTGTGTCTTGAGGCCTTTTGTCGGATAAAGACCGCTCTCACCACCGCTCCAATTATCAAAGGACTCGATTGGAATCTTTCATTTGAGATCATGTGCGATGTCTCCGATTTTGCCGTTGGTGTCGTTCTAGGTCAACGGATCGACAAGAAGCTACATGTGATATATTATGCAAGCAAGACCTTAGATGAAGCCCAATCAAGATACACCACGACCGAAAAAGAGATGCTTGCCGTTGTCTATGCCATGGAAAACATTCGAACTTATGTTACCGGTTCTAAAGTCATTATTCATACCGACCATGCGGCCATTTGATATATTATGTCCAAGAAGGAGATGAAGTCCCGAATTTTCGATGGGTTCTCCTTTTACAAGAATTTGACATCGAGAATAAAGACAAGGCCGGATCGGAGAACTTGGTAGTGGATCACCTTAGTAGACTAACGGTTAGTAAAGAAAGCAATGAAGATGATGGTATACCCATCAATGAAGCTGTGAGAGATGAGGCCTTGATGGCCATTGAAACTGTTACACCTTGGTATGCCGATATCGTCAATTTCTTAGTGTCTCATTTTATTCCGGACGATTATTCTAAGCAAGAGAGGAAGAAACTACGTTATGAAGCTCTATGCTATTATTGGAATGAGCCCTATTTGTTCCGCCGTTGTATGGATGAAATCTATCGACGATGTGTGACGGCCGACGAAGGATTTAACATTGTGAAGCACCTTCACTCGACACCTTATGGTGGACACTTGGCCAATCAAAAGACAATTGCCAAGGTTCTCCAAAGCGGGTTTTGGTGGCCTTCCATGTTCAAGGATATTAGAGCTTTCATTATCACATGCGATGCTTGCCAAAGAAGTGACAATATTACAAGAAGAAATGAGACGCCCCTTCAACCTATCTTGGAAATTAAATTGTTCGATGTTTGGGGCATTGATATCATGGGTCGGTTTACATCCTCTTTTGACAACAAATATATCTTAGTCGCGGTTGATTATGTCTCAAAGTGGATCAAGGTCGTAGCTTCTCCCACCAATGACTCCAAGGTTGTAATCAAGCTTTTCAAGAATATCATTTTCCCGAGATTAGGTATGCCTAGAGCCATAAATAGCGATGGAGGCTCTTATTTTAGGAAAGATACCTTTGAACACCTACTTAGGAAATATGGTATCACTCACAAGATGTCCTTAGCCTACCACCTTCAATCAAATGGGCAAGCCGAGATCTCCAACCGTCAAATCAAAGGAATTTTGGAAAAAGTTGTAAATACCCACCGAAAGGATTGGTCATTGAAATTGAATGACGCCCTTTGGGCATTAAGAACGGCTTACAAAGCGCCAATTAGAACCACTACTTATCGTCTTGTGTATGGTAAAGCTTGTCATTTACCGATGGAATTAGAACACAAAGCCAAATGGGCTATCAAAGAGTTAAACTTTGACGAGAATGTTGTTGGAAATAACCGTGTAGACACCCACATTTGGCTGCTAGGTGTCTATAACAGCTTTCGAAAAACATCCGATGATGATCGGACGCAAACATGCTTTAATATACTCGAATATGGGCTCAAAATCGTTAGTATTTGGCTTGGGCTTTTTACGGAGTACAAATATCACAAAACTGACCTCAAATCTAGGCCCAGTGAGTCATTTCCAATCAAATAAAACTAATTTGGGTCAAAACCGACACCAAGGGCAAAACCGTCTTTTAGCGACCGGGTCAAACCCCGGTCAAAGCCGTTTCCGAGACATAAAATCTGGCACGCAGCTTTCGGAAATCCGATTCAAAGTCAAATACCACAAAAATCAGCTATAAGGAGGAACTAAAACTCTCCTTTAAAGACCTCTATCTATAAAAAGAGTCCTCCCACTCGTCTAGACTAGGGATGGCAACGAGGCGGGTATGGGTTGGGTCCGGCCGGACCCGGACTTCAAAAGTTGGACCCGAACCCGACCCGGACCCTTAAGGTCCAGAAATTTTAGACCCTTACCCGGACCCGATGGGTGCAGGTAAGGTCCGGGTCCGTCACGGGTCCAATGCATGACAATTTAAAATATATGCGATTTATAGCCCGGCAATTTAAAAAGTCAATTAAAAGGTAAAATAAAATCAAGTCACTCTAAGCTTCTTCTCCTATGTCATCATGTTGCTGTGTAGTTGCAAAATAAATAAATAAGGGGTGGTGGTGGACAAAAGAAGTAACAGTATGAGAGGCCTGGAAGGTGCGGTTTGTGTGGTGGTGAACGGCTGGGTCGAAGATGACGTTAACAGGAATTGGGGAAGTAAGGATGAAGAAAAGAATTGATTTAGGTTTCAGATTAGTCATCATTTATCATTAGTTTTATATATATTTTTATTTTTATTTTTTTTACACGGGTCCACGGGTCGGGTCCGGGTTTGACTCTTAGGACCCGGACCCGGACCCGGACCCGAAACATTTTTGAAGGACCCATACCCGACCCGTACCCTTGGGGTCCAAAAAAATTAGGACCCGTACCCGACACGTTAGGGTAAAACCCGCAGGGTCTGGGAAGGGTCCCGGACCCGTTGCCATCCTTAGTCTAGACCCACTCGATCGAGTGAACCAACCCACTCGGTCGAGTAGGCTCGTTTGACCCGCAGAAATGGGCATCAGATCAGGCACTCGATCGAGTGACATACACCACTCGATCGAGTGACCTTTTTTCTATCCGAAACTGGAATCTATTCCTATCCCAACCGGGTGTTTCCTCCCATCTACAACCGGCTTTTCCTATCCAAAGTGGGTGTTTCTTTCCTATCCAAACCGGGTTCCTTTCCTAGCCAAAGCCGGATACCCTCTCCTATAAATACACCCCTTTGCACACACAATACACAACACAATTCACAACGAAAACAACCTTACAACCATCAACATCCTAGGCGATACAATCCTGAACTTTTTACTATCCTGACCTTTCCCCTAGAAATCCTATAGGAAACCCGAGATCAAAACTCGTCAAAGACCCGAGAGCAAAACTCGTCAAATCCCCTCCCTAACCATACACACCATAACTCACCTATATACATCTTAACGCTCTCGCGCCTAGGCCGCTACTACGAGTCCGTTTTCGAGATAATTAAGCATGTAGGTTGAGGGTGTCACAAATCTCGCTTTCTCCTTTTTTTTTTTCTCTTCCTTTTCTTCCGTCTTTCTCGTCTCCTTCACTTTTTTTTTCTTTTTCTCATTTCTAATATCGATATTATCGTACTATTTTCTAGAAGCATTATTTCCTTGGATACGATATCGACTCTATAGTCGAATATCGGATCTAAAGGATCAATCAATAAACCGTATTAAGCACAATCCCGTTAACGCCGAAATAATGGTCACATGGTCCAAAAAGACTAATACGACATTATAACGCAGAGGGAAACATCTCGTCGTAGTTCGATTTACAAACATCTTTTTACAAAATCCACTCTAAATATTAGATATTGATTTTATAATCAAGTATCGAATATGACGATTATCGAAAATTAAGTCGAGTATAAATCGTATCATATTTTTACACGACTTAGCAAAATTATCGATTTTCAAAATTAAAAGCAAATCACGAAAGCAACGTTTTTCAAAGCGGACAACAGTCCGTACAAGAGGCACTCGACTGAGTGCCTAGCCCACTCGGTCGAGTGGCACCAAAAAAGTGGACAGGAGGTCCGTAGCGAGACCACTCGATCGAGTCTGGTCCATGACTCGACTGAGTGGTCCCTTTTACACAAAGAACGCGGGTTTTACACATCGCATAAGCATCATCAAATATTTTCAACGACTTCGGTCGTCACGTGCTAAAGTCCATCACGTGATTTACTCCTTTCAAAACCATACATCATACCTTTCATTTATTTATGCTCCGTTATTATCGCGATTGTAGCAAATTGTAATTTGTTGTATTGTATTTCCGGGTGGTATGCCGCTCGTATGTTGTAATTTGCTTTTGCGCTCTTATCTCGTTGTTTGTTTTATTGTACTAAAACGAACCTCACATGCTAAAACAACTTCGACCTAATTCAAAGATGCATTAAACGACATAGATCAAACATATTTCACATGTTTAGTCAAAACAATTTTTGCATATCATTCAACCGTCAAACTAACACGCGTACACAAAAATCGTACGATATCTAAGTAGAGGCCGCTAAGTGCGGGCGGGGTTGGGTGTTCTTTGTGAACTTCCCAAAACGTACCCTCACCCCTTACTCAGAACCGTGGTTTTCGGATGTCCGAAACCGTTGGCACACGAGAGTCATTCAATACACGATTTCCGATAATGTCGGCATCGGTATCGCAATGCAAAGGGACGAACCCCATAAACTCTGAAATCGGAATGGGCCATACTCTGTGTACGGCCCACCACGATATAGAGTGGGTTCGAACGGGCCTGAACTCCCACAAAGTTCGGTGGCGACTCCAATTTAGATTTAAATTTCAATCCGAGATCCATCTCACATGAGATTCATTCGCCTCCCCAAACCCGCGCGTGGCCGCGTTGGGGTGGACCTATGTCATGTCCAGAATTTGGCGACTCCGCTGGGGATACCTGATGTACCACTTGTCATCGGGGTTCCTAGGGTGAGACTCGAAAAGAAATCGTTCGATTAGTAATGTACGCATTTTAGTTCGATGGTTCATGCATTACCCAAATCTTTCCCGGATTGGTTACTTGTGACCGACGTCCCACTATACCACGGTGCATTCCTAAATGGGTGCGCTAAAGTCTTCTATGGCCGAACTCGTATGGGTTTCACGGCATGTTCTAATGCCAATTCGGCTTAGGAAGTCCGTCCTGAATTATGAGAAAGCCGTCATTGATGGTATAGACCCATTTTCGACCGACTGAGACTTAATTTAGAGCATACATGGTGTCGACATATTGCTTCTATGTCTACATGCTACTTGATTTACATGTCATCTTTTTTCGAAAAACCGTTATTTAAAAAAATTCATCTTTTCAAAATATTCAATTTTCAAAAGTTCAGAAAGCTGTCGAAATTTAGACTTAAGATTTGACTCAAAATAAGCCTATTTTCTAGCCGGCATGTTGCCCATTTCAATATTTGAATTTCTGATCCCTATTCGATTTTCGAATTTTCAAAATTCAATTTCAGTTTTCAAATCTTCAAAATTCAATTTCGATTTTCAAATCTTCAAGATGCCGTTCTTGATCTTCAAATCTCCGAGATGCCGTTTTCGATTTTCAAATCTTCGGGATCTTATTTTCGATTTTCAAATTTTTGGAAATTTATTTTCGATATTCAAATTTTTTAAATTTCAAATATTCAACTTTTCAAAAAAGCTCGATCCTGTCAGCATTCTGCCAATTTCAAAAGACGGGACCGTTCCCCAATTTTTCAAAACGCGAAATTACTCGCAACTATTCTAAATTTCAAAATGCCCGGTCCTATTGGCCCGCTACCAATTTCTGGACCGTTCTCTCAATTTTCAAAATTCAATTCTTTTAAAAAAAAAACCTTTCTTATTATAGGACCTACCGTTATTCGTGTGTCGGGTCTTTTCATAATTTATCGAAGGTCTATAGCGTCGAAACTCCATCGATCCTACATCACGGGTTTCTTCCCCATCCTAGTGCGCCTTATTCTAAAGGCATAACCGACCAACACGAGTCATACACTCGTAAGTGGAAGGTCCGTCTAAAGCACTCGAGTCATAACTAGAAAGTTCCACACGATCTTTCCCTCTAGCAGGACGGTCTCCACGACCTTTCCTAAGGGAATTTCGCCCGTCTTTCAATTCGTTAGTCGAGTCATCCTAATTCGAGAACCCTTTAACTTAAGGGTCTACCCTAATCACAAGGTCTATCCTTATTCAAGTCAAGTCAAGGGTCTCTAGCGTCGAAACTCTGTCAATTTTACATCACGAGTTTCCCCCCTATCCCAGTCCGCCTTATTCGCCAAGGCACGGCCCCCCTACGTAGGACGTACTCCTACAAAGGGAGGCCCATTTACGCATTCGAGTCCAAAGTCTAGGGAAATCTCACGTGGACCTTCCTTTGAACGGAACTAGGCCCACTCAGCCGAATCCTAAGGAAGTTACACCACCCACGAGTCACCCGTCTAGGTGTCGGTCTCAAGTCGTTTTCTCGTCTAGTCTTGTCCTTGTTCAGGATGTACTGTTTTGGTTCCAAGATCTGGGCTTAGTTTCTGATTACGCGGTATTCTTACAGACAAGCCACCGGTAACCAGACATAAGCACAAGATGCAAGAAGCTTTGGACAAGTTGACGGTCTCGCTGGCTCAGATTGAAGCCCAATTGACAGCTATCAAGTCCGACCAGATAGCTATTGTTACCCGTGTAAGCGCCATGGAACAAGGGACTCCTAATGGTGGGATTGAGACTACTAGGCCCCTAGCTGAACTGGTCAGCGCGGTCCGCAAGCTGAAAGAACAAGTCCACTTATTGACCAACAACACCATCCACACGGAAAACGCCCGTACCTATTCGCCCCTGAATGACGAACTGCCCGCCAACCTCAACCTTACAAGCATACCGATGTTCAAGGGTACTGAAGACTCGGTGCATCACATTCAGGCTTTCAAGGAATTTATGGCTGTTAAGGGAGTAAAATCGACCATGTTCAAGCACCTGTTTGCCTCCTCCCTCGAGAAGCCTCCGAAAGCACGGTACTACAGGCTTGATTCCAATAAATACAAAACTTGGGATGACGTGGTGATAGAATTTGCTCGGAATTATGCCGACAACACCGAAATCCAAACCACGATGCGCACTCTGGAGGTTATGGCCCAGGAACCCAAATAAGGTTTTACCAAGTACCTTCAACGCTAGAGGGCCGAAAGTGTGAAACTGGTGGAAAAGCCCAATGAAAAAACTCTAGTGTAGGCCTTTGTCAAGAACCTCCTCCCTTCCTACCGGGTCCATCTCCGGTATGCTATCATACCCAACTTCGCCACTTTAACTGAAATGGGCACTAGGATTGAAGATGATCTTCGATATAATGAAGATCTGGGTGAAGCTTCTATTGGAGGCTATACTGGACATCAACTTGAGTCCTTAGAAGCTGAATTAACAACATCATCCGAGAGTCCAGATTTGATTTAAGTCCGAGTCGGAGTCCGAGTCTAGGATGTTCTATTTCTTTCAATTTCAAAGTCAGAGTCAGTTGTACTCTGTCCTCTTTTCAAAATTCAATAAAATCAGCTTTTCTATTTCTCATATATACTTTCCCTATGTGTTTCCGAGAACATGATGAACACCGTCATACACTATGAGCACATGCACGTGACTATTTTAGGCACACCTATAATGACTGCAGGAAACTGGGACCCGTGTTTTCCTTTACCTGTTCCATGTCTGACATAGAAAGCCACATAACCACCCTTAGCAGGAGCGGTATCGAATCATATGACAAATCTAGGTAGTCACCTAGTTTGGGTTCAAGACGAGAGGCAAGCCCATTTCCCACAATAAACACCCCTCCAATAAGATTGACCAATCCCTACCTTAGGTGTCAGTCTGACCAACAGAAAAAAGAAAAAAGAGAAAAACTGGAAAAAAAAAATCAAAAGTCTAAGGAAAAAGCAAAAGACCAAAACAAAAGAGCTGACCATGATAAAAAAGAATTCTCAATATCCCCCGACCCGATACGGTCAATCCCATGATTAGGAGGCTGAACCAACAAAAAAATTCAAAAAACCCACGACCGTAGTTATCGGTCAAATCAAGTGAAAGTCCCTTGGCCAGGTACGGTCAATTCAAAAATTGTCAATGCCCATACCATCCAATAGGGAAGAGATAATCAGGCTGCTCAGCTAACACCATATTTAGCCTTCCTACATTACAATCCTCAAGACCTTCTCGAAACCTAGGCTAAGAGACAGCCCGAAATTTTGAGGATTTAAGCTCCATAGGATACCCCTAACCATTAGGGCCAGACATGGAAACCAGATCCTGCACTATCAAACCTACCACGATCGAAGTTCGAGTCATTTTTACTCGACTTCCTCTTTTCCTACCACATTACAATACCTTACCCTCGAGGCCTTAGCTCCACAAAATCAAGCTCCAGATGTCAACTCATCAAAGCCACTTACTACCTAGCTCCACATTTCCAAAAACCTCCAAACCAGTTACCAGCCCCAAACACGGGAATTCAACTTGCAGTCGGCATAGAACATGCCCAAATAGTTCACACCACCTCTGGGGGCTACTCCGGAGAACGCTCAAAGTCACAGGATCAACATCCTAACTGTTCTAGCCCTTTGATCAAGACATCATTGGGAATGCACCTAGCCTACACCATTGCTATGGTTAGTTACACACAAAGCCCTAATAAACTAGGCACCATAATATTCGATCCACTGAACTACGGCTTGGTTTGATTTCACTACACGTGAATACGTAGGCGGCTTTTCAACAAGGGCACAACTACTCACATTAACACATTCAAAAAGCGTTGTCATTCCGGTCACGACACTATCATGTTCTCAACAGTTAGCGTCTTGGGGGCTTCTCTTAGGTAGAAGTTCTCCATCCACTCACAAAATCCAAATGACTTTCAAAATCTAGCCACCGTTCTATAGTGTGTCCTAGTACTCGGCTCAATCGAAGACAAAAGTCTATCAGGGACTCAAAACAACACCTACCTTGGGAATATACCCCGAAACCAAAAAAATCCAAAAGAACACCAGTCTACGGCATTGCTACTACTAAGCCCTGTCATACTGAAACAGTCTCATAACATCTTTCCCATTCTGAAGTTCGACCATGTTGCCACTCGCCTAGGCTATGGAATAGCGCAGCTTAAGAGTCTTGTCGTCATAGGTGGCCCACCCCCTATTGAGTCACCGTCCAATCCCTCGAGAGTCCAAGTCGTGTCTGTCAACTCGTCCTGTCGCGTCCAGAGTCGAGTCTGTCGGTAGGCCTCTCTTTTCAAATTCTCACTTTAAAATTTGCAAAACTTAGCTATTTGATAAAATCCTTTTCGACAAGGTCAAATTTCAGTCTATTTAAACTGCAAATTTCTTTGCTATCTCTTTCAATTTTGAAAACCTATCTCCTAGCACGTGAGTTGCTTTCAGGACTTCGATTTCAAAACTAAGCAAAAATCATTTTCCCCAGCGTAAGTCAGTCTATAGGTGATAACTGCATTTCCTGTATGCTATCTTGTTGTCTGCTATATCTGCTATTTCGGCCTATATATCTAACATTTCAGGTACCAAGCAACGGAACATCAAGTTTTTATTCCCCAGCGTGATTCGTGTTTTATCTAAATGTTACATGCTAACGCTTCAGAGGCAGGCCCGCGCAACTCATTGAAACTCCCCAGCGAAAAGCCCAAGGTGGCATTTCTCCTAACGAAACACGGGATGTGTCTGCAAACAGGCACACCCAGGGCTTCTTAGGCAGGCTCCCGCGTAATTCTGAGTTGGGATGTGTCTGCAAACGAGCACATCCAGGGCTTCTTAGGCAAGCTCCTGCGTAATTCTAAGTTGGGATGTATCTGTAAACAGATACACCCAGGGCTTCTTAGGCAGGCTCCAGTGTAGTTCCGAGATGGGATGTATCTGCAAACAGATACACCCAGGGCTTCTTAGGCAAGCTCCCGCATGGTTCTGAGATGGGATATATCTGCAAACAGATTCACCCCGGGCTTCTTAGGCAAGCTCCCGCGCAGCTCCAAGATGGGATATATCCAGATATACCCAGGGCTTCAAAAACAAGTCCCCACGGAGCTATCCCTGACAACAGAACTCAGGTATGATTTCTATCTTATGGCTGGCGAGCCCTTTTACGCGAGTCTAATGGACTATAAATGACCCGACCGGAAGTCTGCCAGGTCTTAATCCTCGATTGCCCTGGTAAGTACTCTGACATTCGCCTTGTCCAAGCCTCAGTTAGAGTGGGGGCTCTGTAGACACCCACATTTGGCTACTACATGTCTATAGCAGCTTCCAAAAAACACCCGATGATGATCGGACGCAAACATGCTTTAATATACTCGAATATGGGCCCAAAATCGTTAGTATTTGGCTTGGGCTTTTTACGGAGTACAAATATCATAAAACTGACCTCAAATCCAGGCCCAGTGAGCCATTTCCAATCAAATAAAACTAATTTGGGTCAAAATCGACACCAAGGGCAAAACCGTCTTTTAGCGACCGGGTCAAACCCCGGTCAAAGCCATTTCCGAGACATAAAATCTGTCACACAGCTTTAGGAAATCCGATTCAAAGTCAAATACCACAAAAATCAGCTACAAGGAGGAACTAAAACTCTCCCTTAAAGATAAAACTCTATCTCTAGAAAGAGTCCTCCCACCCGTCTAGACCCACTCGATCGAGTGGACCAACCCACTCGATCGAGTGGACCAACCCACTCGATCGAGTAAGCTCGTTTGACCCGCAGAAATGGGCATCAGATCAGGCACTCGATCGAGTGACATACACCATTCGATCGAGTGATCTCTTTTCTATCCGAAATCGGAATCTATTCCTATCCCAATCGGGTGTTTCCTCCCATCTACAACCGGCTTTTCCTATCCAAAGTGGGTGTTTCTTTCCTATCCAAACCGGGTTCCTTTCCTAGCCAAAGCCGGATACCCTCTCCTATAAATACACCCCTTTGCACACACAATACGCAACACAATTCACAACGAAAACAACCTTACAACCATCAACATCCTAGGCGATACAATCCTATACTTTTTACTATCCCGACCTTTCCCCTAGAAATCCTCTAGAAAACCCGAGATCAAAACTCATCAAAAACTCGAGAGCAAAACTAGTCAAATCCCCTCCCTAACCATACACACCATAACTCACCTATATACATTTTAACGCTCCCTCGCTTAGGCCGCTACTACGAGTCCGTTTTCGAGATAATTAAGCATGTAGGTTGAGGGTGTCACAAATCCCGCTTTCTCCTTTTTTTCTCTTCCTATTCTTCCGTCTTTCTAGTCAGCTTCACGTTTTTTTTTAAATTTTTCTTTTTCTCGTTTCTAATATCGATATTATCGTACTATTTTCTAAAAGCATTATTTCCTAGGATACGATATCGACTCTATAGTAGAATATCGGATCTAAAGGATCAATCAATAAACCGTATTAAGCATGATCCCATTGACGCCGAAATAATGGTCACATGGTCCCGAAAAGACTAATACGACATTATAACGCAGAGGGAAACATCTCGTCCTAGTTCGATTTACAAACATCTTTTTACAAAATCCACTCAAAATATTAGATATTGATTTTATAATCAAGTATCGAATATGACGAGTATCGAAAATTAAGTCGAGTATAAATCGTATCATATTTTTACACTACTTAGCAAAATTATCGATTTTCAAAATTAAAAGCAAATCACGAAAGCAACGTTTTTCAAAGCGGATAACAGTCCGTACCGGGGGCACTCGACAGAGTACCTAGCCCACTCGGTCGAGTGGCACCCTAAAAAGTGGACAGGAGGTCCGTAGCGAGACCACTCGATCGAGTCTGGTCCATGACTCGACCGAGTGGTCCCCTTTACACAAAGAACGCGGGTTTTACACATCGCATAAGCATCATCAAATATTTTCAACGACTTCGGTCGTCACGTGCTAAAGTCCATCACGTGATTTACTCCTTTCAAAACCATACATCATACCTTTCATTTATTTATGCTCCGTTATTATCGCGATTGTAGCAAATTGTAATTTGTTGTATTGTATTTCCGGGTGGTATGCCGCTCGTATGTTGTAATTTGCTTTTGCGCTCTTATCTCGTTGTTTGTTTTATTGTACTAAAACGAACCTCACATGCTAAAACAACTTCGACCTAATTCAAAGATGCATTAAAAGACATAGATCAAACATATTTCACATGTTTAGTCAAAACACTGTTTGTATATCATTCAACCGTCAAACTAACACGGGTACACAAAAATCGAACAATATCTAAGTAGAGGCCGCTAAGTGCGGGCGGGGTTGGGTGTTCTTTGTGAACTTCCCAACACGTACCCTCACCCCTTACTCAGAACCATGGTTTCCGGATGTCCGAAACCGTTGGCACACGAGAGTCATTCAATACACGATTTCCGATAATGTCGGCATCGGCATCGCAATGCAAAGGGACGAACCCCATAAACTCTGAAATCGGAATGGGCCATACTCTGTGTACCGCCCACCACGATATAGAGTGGGTTCGAACGGGCCCGAACTCCCACAAAGTTTGGTGGCGACTCCAATTTAGATTTAAATTTCAATCCGAGATCCATATCACATGAGATTCATTCGCCTCCCCAAACCCGCGCGTGACCGCATTGGGGTGCACCTATGTCATGTCCAAAAACCGTCTTCTCCAACTACAAGAATTGGAAGAACTAAGACTCGAGGACTACGAAAATTTGAGGATTTACACGGAGCAAACACGCAAATGGCACGATTCTCGAATACTTCGTAAGGACTTCTCCGTTGGTGATAAGGTATTACTCTTCAACTCTCGTTTTAAGCTTTTCCCCGGTAAGTTGAAATCAAAATGGTCGGGTCCATTCGAAGTGACCAAGGTGTTACCATATGGATCAATAGAGATATCAAGCCCGGAAATCGGGAAATTTATAGTCAATGGGCAACGTTTGAAGATTTATCATCCCGGTCATGTTCGTGAGACCTTTGTTACCGTGAAGTTTGGTGAGCTCCCATTGGGGAGCGTTTTTTGACCCTCTCTCAAATTGAAGTAGGTTTGGTGGTATCCTCAACAAACACCTTGTATATATGTAACATATTCTTTGAGTTTGTTAGTTTTGTTAGTTTGAGAAGAATGGATGAACTTGGATTTCACCATGGAGTATTTATTTGGATGAAGATCAAGCTTTTGGAGAAGTTATGGAGCTTAAATTGAAGACCACGAGCATGTTTGTGGGACAAATTGATTATGTAATGTAAGATGTGTCGTTATTTGAATCTCTAGGTGATTATCGAGGAGCCATGAAATGGCAAGGCGGAAAAACAAAGCTTACAAGACCGTCGGGCGAAACTTCGCCCGGTGAGACTACTGATGGTTTTCCGTCGGGTGAAACTTCACCCGGTGGAATTTTTGCCACGCCAAGGGATTTGATGAAATTTTCCCGTCGGGCGAAACTTCACCCGATGAGATACTTGACCGGGCGAAACTTCGCCCTACGAAAAAATCAGAATTGCCAAATTTGCCAGAATTGACGAGTTACCGTCGGGCGAAATTTCGCAAGATGAGGTTTTCACCGACGACATGGACCCATTGGGTGAAACTTCACCCGATGGTGCTTGACCGGGTGAAACTTCACCCGACGACATGGACCATTACCTATACCCTATTTACTCACTATACTATCAATTCCCTCCTTCACAAATACTCCACATAACTTTCCTTTCAAAACATTTAAACCAAATTTTTACCAATCTACTTTAAAACTTTTATTTCCCTCCTCAACTACCCTTATTTATATCACCTTTACCTCACTCTTCATTCCACCTTTTCACCCCTCATAAAATCACCAAACCACCACCTTCCATGTCCCAACCACATTCTTAATTTCATCTTATCTTGGGCGAGTAATTTTGGGTTCTTGAAGAAGATGAATCAAAGTTTTTGGGATTATTCTTGCAAGGATATTATTATGGAGACAAGAGCAAGGCGAGCCGCTCGAAAGCAAGGTATGGCTTCGACTTCTAAATCTTCTAAATGTTCTACATCTTATAAGTCTTCTAAGCCTAAATATTTACCTTGTCCTACTACCCCTTTAGCTCGAACCTTCTCTGAAAAGACCTTTCAGAGTACTAGGTGGCCTTGTCCCCACGCAATGACCAATTTAGAAATCGTTGACGATATTAAAGAGTTATCATCAAGGACCGAAACTAGTGGACTCCTTAGCTTCGCGGTTTCTACATACAAAGACCTTACTTGTGAGTTCCTAAGAACTTTTACCATTGACAATCCGACCACACCAAGAGCGATTAAATTTAGACTATTCGATAAACCTCATTGTTTGACTATTTACGAGTTTGGCTTAGCTTTAGGCTTACCCTCATCGGGTACCGGACTTAGTATACCTCCGAGCAATTTACAAGCTAGTGCGTCTAGAAGAGATCTTTGGAAGCGCATATCACGCTGTCAAAGGGGTTACGAGCCTACTTCATCTTTTACCTCCGAAATCCGTAACCCCGCAATTCGTTACTTCTGTGAGATACTCGCCCATAGCTTGTTACCCTCGACTGATAATATTATTAATCTTGATGTGTGTTTCTTGCAATTGATTTCTGACTCTTTGCTCGGTAACCCTAACTCTTTAGACCTACCACTTGTCGTGGCGTTGCACTTTCACCGTATCGTTGTCGCTCAACGCCCCTTCGTAGATTGTAGAGGTCTTGTGACTATAATTGCGACCAACTTGGGTTATGCGACCAACCACCTTATCCCACTAGACAATTCCGTCTGGCTTGACGAGGCCTATTTTCCGACTTGGATCTTTCATGTACCCGATCAACGCCTCGTCTACATTATCCATGGAAGAGCTTTAACTGTTCCCAACGCACACCGAACCACTATCTTTATTCGTCACAATTGGGACCTACCTTTGGGATCTGGCGAATTCCGACTGACCAAGACTGAGTCGGGAAGAAGGGGAGTTTGGGAGTATGCGCACTACACTTTGCCCGAAGGTCGTACGATCTACGACCTTTGTGAGCTAGAACCCGACTATGCCCTTTCGCTTAGCGACGGTCCGGAGGAGTTTTCTAGTGCACCATCCTCCGAGGGCATACAATCCTATCCCGGGTCTCCGACGGCTTCTTATGCATCGAACGATTACCCAACTTAGACTCTCTCCCGGAGTCGGTAGGTAGTGTGGTGTGTGTGTTGTATATATATGTGCGGGTTGTGTCGGTGAGTCTTTAATCATCTATAATTGCATGTACTTGGGTTAATTTAGTTCCTTGTTCCATTTTATTATTATGATCATTGTGATTGTTTTACCCCTAACAAAATTGCAAGTTGTCCCACTGTCAGATTGTTATGGTCGAAGCGGCCTTGGTTTTGCTCCCGGTCTTTAGGCGATGTGATTACGCCAGTGACCTTTTGAAAAATCCAAATTCTTTTCAAATTTCTCAAATTTTTCTTTAATCCGGGCTAGGTGACGTGACTACACCTACGCCCAATTTTTCACCCTTTCGTTCATTTCATTTCATTTCCCTTCTTCTATTTCATTTCCGATTTCTTAGCCACTTGGCTAGGGTCCAGGTGATGTGATTGCACCTAGGCCCGCCACTATTTTACCTTTTTCTTTTTGTTTATTTTCTTTTTCCCAAAAATTTCGAAAATTCCAAAAACATTTGAAAATCGTAAAAATCCAAAAAGATTTTTCTTATTTTTCTTTTCCGTCTTTTTCAATTTTCCCCTACTTGTCCATTGAGAACAGTGTACAATTTTAGTGTGGGGAAGGATCTACTATCTTTTATTTTCTCAAAAATCTTAAAAATTTGAAAAATTTCAAAAAACCAAAAACATTTTCACTTTCTTTTCCGTTTCCTTCTCTCGTTTCGTTATGTTTTCATGTCCCGTGTATGGTCTTGTTCTCTACTCTAACAGGAAACCATCACCTTGATAGCACAAGTTGAAGATATTATGAAAGCACCCCGCTAGGTAACTTCCTTCCTTTTCTCTTCTTTACTTTTGTAGAGGAGTTAGGTTGTTGCTATTGGGAGGCTCTCGAAGTTGAGCATTTCGGGTGTTGTGGTTGATTTTGTGCTTGAATGTCAATGGAGTATGAAATGCATGACTTTACTTGTGTTTTCTTTTATTTGCCTTTTCTTTTTCGTGTGTTCCTTTTGCCTTTGTATAGTGTGTCTAGGACTAAACGTTTTCGAAAACCTGATTACAAACTTATGAGCAGAATTTACATTCCATGGTAGATAACCCATTGTAGATTTTGGACCTTAATCTAGTAGAATGACTCTAAATCAATGAACTTGTTGATCATTTAGCTTGAGTCCACCTTTGAGCAAGCCCCAACTTGCCTTGCATGGGAGTACTCTACCTCATGGGTATTTCGATGTGATTTGAAGGGACAGAGCGGGCCCGTTAATTGCCCCGTATCGGCTTAGCATAGTCTAGCTAGTAGTAGTAGTAGTTTGTAATTTCTTTTTGGGTCTTTGCTCGAGGACGAGCAACGGTTTAGTGTGGGAGAATTGTTGTGTGCTAAATTCAGACCGTTTTTCCTCCCATTTAGACCCATTTTTCCCTCGTTTTGCGAGATTAGAGTGCGATTATTGCCTTATTTTGAGTATTTCTCGCATTAGCGTCTCTCTTGTGCGTTTTACGTGTTTTGGTAGTTTTTCTATCAATTTTGATAGGTTTTGGCACCAAAATCATGATCGAGCTTCCACAAGCACAAGAGAGGGGAATGTCGTCCGAAAAGCAAAGCACACAACTTAAAGTTCAAAGCTATCCAATCATACGACGAAGAATGAGACAAGAGAAGAGGCCAGAAAATGACCGGGTGAAATTTCAACCGATGAAAAACCACCGGGCGAAGTTTCGCCCGACGGTAAATTTGCCTCCCCGAAGGTTTTTAGAGAGCCTCTCCACCGGGCGAAATGACCGGGCGAAACTTTCACCCGCCGGGTGAAGTTTCGCCCGACGGTAAAGGCGTCCAAAAATTGCAAAACGGGAAGAAGTTCATCAGGTGAAACCAACGGGTGAAGTTTCACCCGATGGTATTAGTTTGTGTACGATAGGGTGAAGTTCCACCTCATGAAGATTAAATGGTGATTGTCTCACTAATGGAGCAAAAAGTTGGATTTGGGCTTTTGGTTAAGGATCCATTAAGACATTACTATATATATATATATATATATATATATATATATATATATATATATATATATATATATATATATGTATGTATGTATACCCTAGTTAGCATCACATGACAATTCCATTAGGCCTCCATTAGTATATACTTACCATCAATTAGTAGATCATTCCAGTAGTTCTCTAAATAATTCCCTTAGCTGAGTTAGTAAGTCTTCATAGTTTTCATCAATTTTCTTTCTCTAGATCTTAATTTCAAGCTTTGTAGAAGATTGTTTCAAGTTTTTTATTGAAGATTTTTGGAGATTATTAAGGGATTAGTGACAAATCCTCTATTCTCTTCATCAAGCTTTATCTTTTATTTATGCAATCTTCTTCTTTGTTGTTGATCTTCATAGTTAGTATATTTCTCTTCCACTCTCCACTCTCTAGTTAGATTTATTACTGTTCTTTCAATCTTGTTTATTTTATTGTTCTTTCATTATTGTCTTGCTTTGATCATCTTTATTTATGTTGTCTTAGATTGTTTTATGTTTTATTTTGTTGATTGTTATTTTGATCATCTTAGTGTTGTTAGTTTCTCTAGATCTAATTTATGTTGTTCTAGATTATTTCCTAGTCTATTTTGTTGATTGCATTTTCTTCCATAGTGTTCCGATTACGGAAACAATAAACTCGACTTGGACTCGGGTTCTTCGAATTTGATACTGATTTGATGGTGATTGCTTCACTTCTTGAATCTCTCCGCCCTCTTACTCCAATGATCGGACCTTCCCGGCAGAGACGGCCTGCTCCCTGTACAAAGAGCGCACAGGGCCTCGGAGGTGTCCGAGGAAACCCTCTCCGATGCCTAAGTTAGTCCGTGAAATGCCTTGACGAACCTTACTCGTGAGGAGTGAGGTGGCGGTTTTTAGAGTAAGATTCTAGAGATAGAAAGTCCAACCTCTTTCTTATGGGAAATACCGAAGTATTTATAGGTTCCCCCAAGAGAGAGGAGAAGAGAGAGAAAGAGAGGAAGAATGAGAGGACAAGGAGGTGACACGTGGGTTCTCCTCGTCCACCCGCTCTTCCTTACCTTAGGCATGGATGGAGGGACTTTCAGCGTCTGCCCCCTGCGCCTGCAAAGGGAAGGTCTCCCGGGGTCTGGCAGGTAGGGGGGCTCTTCCTGCTTAGCCACAGCAGGCGGCTCGACCCTGCCAGGTAGGAGAGAGGTTCGTCAGGAGCTCGAAGCGAGTGAGTTTGCTCCTTGGAGGCTTCCCAGTAAGGTTTTGCGGACTGGCCTGCCGCGCAGGCCTCTATTTTTCTTCCGGGCCGAGCTTCTCCGGGGCCCATATGGCGGGCGACCTGTGTCGGGCTACCGACCCCCATCAATTGGCCCTCGTCGGCGGAGGGGGAGCAGGGCTCCTCCTCAGCAGACGACTTCTTGATTGGGATGGTGGGAGGTTGACTTCTTGAATCACATCTTGGCATTTAATGCAACGCATGTTCCCGAGGAGGAACGTCTTAAATGCCTTGGGTATGCAAAGAGTTGAGATGTTTGCTTTTTCATGATTACTTTTCTTTTAGAACGGTCCTTTGAGCAGCGTGTCAGACTAACGATTGGTCCTTCCTCTTGCAGGGATGGTTGGGACGCCATTAATGCCTTATCTTCATCTTATGGGTATAAAACCCAATTTCACTACATCATTTTTGCAGTTTTTCCTCAACGTCCTCTTCCACTATTCTTCTTCAAAATATGTCCTGGGTGAGAAATATTATCCTTCACCGTGGGGTTTATGTGAGCGCCCTTCGCTACAGGGGGCGTACAAGGCTAAGGTACCCCCGGCAAGCGTATTCAGCTATCCGCCGCAGCAGGCGAACGTGTCCTCGCCCTTCACAAGCTGGTAGGGCGAAACCTTCAACTAGGGCTAGCAAACGCCCCAAAAAACCTTCATCCCCCACAGAATCTAGGCCCACACGCTGCACCCTGGCGGGAGGCTGCTCTTTCAAGGGATGCTATAGGTGCTTTCCCTGGCTGCAGCCTGAAAACCTCGACCTTGACTGCCCGAATTCTGGCTCTTCTCCCGACTCAGGCCCCTCTTCCTCTTTGGTGAGGAGGCCGGAAGATTATTACGACCCCCTTGAGGGTACCAGGGTGGCCCGATATGGCGAGGATTGGGACCTGAGCAGCCATGACTCAGAGGATAGCGACGGCCAGGGCTACTCATCTGGCCGGGATGGCTTGGGGAGTGAAGAGAAGGGTCCTGATGACCCTTTCGAGGACTCTGGCATCTGGGACTGGGGGTCCGATGGTGGAGGCTCCGACAGCCCTGGAGCTTACTCTCCGGGTTTCGATGAAGATTAGGCCCATCCTGCTCTTGCAGGCTGGTTGAGCCAAATTATCAAGCTCTTTTGTACTTTTCTTTTATTCCCTCTTATTTTGTAATTTTGGCCTTTTGGCCTCTTAATTAATGAAAATCAGGCGGGCCTTTGTCTTCAATGTGTTGCTTTTTATTTTGCCTTGGATGACGTCACATAATGATTTACCTTTGCTCTTGTTGGTTTCTCGAGGTTTCTTGGGAAGTGGTGGGTGGTTGAATTCAAGAGGTGTGACACGTGGGGGGGTTTTTCTTGGGGAAGCCCTCTGACTGGGTGGCCTTCCATCTCATCTTCCTATAAAAGTGTCGTTACCTCCCTCATTCCCCCTTTTACACATTTTGAATTTCCATAAACCCACCTTTATACTCTCTCTTTCTTTCAACCGCTTAAGCCTGAGGAGCTTTTTCTGGCGTCTCCATCCGACGGTTGTTAATTAGGTTAGAATCCTAATCCTTATCTTCCTCGTTTTCCATTATTCGCTCCTTATCTTTTCCTGCTTTCTTCGAACACCATGGCCCAACGTCGCGGCGCTCGCATTCTTTCTTTCAATGACCCCCTTAATGAAAGGTCAAAGGAGGATGGGGATAGGGTTGATGCTGACCTCCTCTCCTCTTCCAGGGGACCGGGGGCTAGGGTGGCCGAGGAGGACAGTGGGAGTGGTAACTCCCCTGAACCCGCTCCCTGTGATGTTATTGATTCTGACGATGAGGCGTTGGAGATTGATCCCTCCACCATCGCCGGCTCTCTTATTCCCAGAGTGTCAAGGAGAACCTATTACCAAGACAAAAATAAGTATAGGATCCCCCTGAGGACTTACCCTACCCCCAAGAATCGGGATCTGATATTGGAGAAGAACGCTGTTGGGGCCATTGCTAAATTTTACAATTTTGGGGAGGGCTACACAATAATCGTCCCTGGTGAGAAAGTCACTGTGTGCAATCCCCCTGACGATTGCATAGCCGTCTACCATAAATGCCTAGAATTTGGCCTGCATTTTCCCCTGCACCCCTTCTTGGAGGAGGCCTTCAGGTGCATGAACGTGTCCATTGCCCAGTTGACTACCGTGGCAGTCAGGTCGTTGATAGCCTATACTTGGACATGCTTGTTCCTGGGTGAGGGGCCCTCCATAGACGCCTTAAGATATATGGTCGGCCTGCAGATGGTGGCTTCCTCCGAGGAGGGCAACTCTCCAGGGTATTTCTCCCTCCTCAGGCAGAAGAGCTGCTCCCTAGCCTGGCCAACCATGAACAGTCTGAAGGACTGGAAAGATAACTTTTTATATGTGCATAGTGCTGAGGGGTGGAGGATTCCTAGGCACTTTAGGAACCATGTCCATACCCGGCTGGATCGGAAACTCGCCAGGAGTACCACCCTGGAGTTGGGGGGAAGGCTCTTAAAGTCAAGCTGACCGACGAAGAGCTGGACTTGGTCAAACGGTTCGCTTCCTCCAAAGACAAGAGAGGCGTATTTGGTCTTGACAATTGGCTCCCTCATGCGGAGCTTATATCAACTGACGACTACTTGACCCGAGTAGGGTTGAACCCCGGCCTCGGAGAAGGTAGCCTGGGGATTCTGATAAAAGTCGACTTTTTTTAGCCTTGCTTTGTTTTAGTGCTTACTTGGTTAACTTTTGATTTCTGCAGACCTTGCCACTCATCTTTGGTCAAGAAAGGAACTGAGGAAACTTGGCCTGAACGAAGATCTCACAATTTCTACCGGCCGTCCTCTCCTGCCCGTTGATTTTAAGAAGCCAACTCTGAGGAAGTACGTAAAGAGTATCTCAGCCAGCAGGGCAAGGCTTCCTCCTCCTCCCAGGTCTTCTTCTACTCGCCCTGCAGCTCTCACTCCACTCCCCAGGGTGACAGAGGAGGGGGCTGCCTCAGAGGCCACTCCTTCCCCTGACAGTAAGCGCGGGGGATCTCCCCCTGGGGCTCATCCCCCGTCGGGGTCGAAACCCTCCACCTCTGAGGAGACTGGGGAGAGTAATCCCCTGATTGGCAGGAAGAGGAAGACTACGAAGCCAGCGGGCGATGTCCAGGTGGTGGACCTGGAGGCAGATGCCAGCACACCGCAAGCTAAGTGCCTTGCTACCGACCTCCCGGACACTTTGTTCTCGGATGGAAATCCTGAGTTCAACTTTACTGCTGGTGAGAGTGTTGACGTTTCTGTCCTCTTTTCAGACTCTACTTCTACGCTGGTGGACCATCTATCCAAATCCTTGACCTACTCAAGCAACCAGGCGATCCGATTCATCCAACGCTGCTCCCGGATTTTTCAGGCTTCCGCAGAGCTGGCGGCCCTCAACCGTTTGAGCGATGAGGAGTTAAATGCCAACCCTGGGTTTCCCCTCTCTGAACGTATAGCGGTGATTGAGAGGAACGTCGCTCTCATCGCCATTATGAAGTCTCAGCTAGCCAAGTATGAAGGTGAGTTGGAAGAGGCCAAAGATCAGGCTGCCCGCTGGAAGGATCAGGGCGAGAAAGCAGTAAACGAGGCGGCAAAACTGGAGACCGAGCTACGGCAAGCCAGGAAGGAAGTGGCTGAGTTGGAGCAGATCAAGAAGACGGCTGCTGAATTGGAGGCTGCTTGTCCAAGGCTGAATCGGATCTTCAGAGGGTGCAGGCTGAGCTCAACACTCAGGGTGAGCAATGGCTCAAGGAGAAGGATGAGATTATCCAGGAGGCCAACTTAGAGGTGGAGAAGTCCTTTGCATCAGGAGCCTCCTCCTCAAAGTTTATCATGGAGATTATTAGAGAGATGCTCCCAGATTTCAACGAAGATGCTTTCCGGAGCCTTCATGATGCTAAGAATGAGGTCAGGGCTAACAGGTCCCCTAAGGAGGCTTCTGGGCCTGACCAGAATGCTCCTACCGCGTAACATGCAGGGCAGTCGTCCTCTAAGGGCTCCTGTCTCTACCCTACTGCGCCTCTGCTTCCTCGATGATATTTCCATCTTTTGCACACCGGGCCCTGACGTGGCCGGCTGCCTGCTATTACAATTCTGAATTTTCTTGTATTTGGATTTTTATCACCGTCTGCCTTTGTAAAAAACTATTGTGACCTCTCTCTTTATAAATGCCTCTTTTGCTTTTGTATTTTTGCTGCTCTTATTAAATTTCAAGATCTTGCCTGGCCCTGTCTTCTTGCCGAAGTCCGGGGGCCTGCCCCCTGCCTGCCCAGAGGTAGGTTGGGGGACTTTGCATTTTTATACAAGGTTGGGGCTTCCCCTGACCCTGGCTTCTTGCCGAAGTCTAAAGGGCCTGCCCTCTGCCTGCCCAGAGGCAGGTGGGGGGCTTTGCATTTTTTTATACAAGGTTGGGGGTTCCCCAGTCCTTATTCCTGTTGGCGCGTGGGGCCTGGCCTGATCCTGGCTTCTTGTCGAAGTCTAGGGGGCCTGCCCCCTGCCTGCCCAGAGGCAGATGGGGGGACTTTGTATTTTTTATACAAGGTTGGGGGTTACCCAGTCCTTGTTCCTTTTGGCGCGTGGGGCCTGGCCTGACCCTGGCTTCTTGCCGAAGTCCAGGGGGCCTGCCCCCTGCCTGCCCAGAGGCAGGTGGGGGGACTTTGTATTTTTATACAAGGCTGGGGGTTACCCAGTCCTTGTTCTTTTTGGCGCGTGGGGCCTGGCCTGACCCTGGCTTCTTGCCGAAGTCCAGGGGGCCTGCCCCCTGCCCCAGAGACAGGTGGGGGGACTTTGGTTTTACGTTGGGGGTCTATTTTCCTTGAGTTTTGCAACAGAGGGGCCCTCCCTCTATTGCCCCCTGCTCCTTTGTGTGTGAAATGCTTAGTTTGAACAGACAACGAGTATAGATTTGAGAGACTTTTTCATTTCTTGAAAGAGTTTAAACATGTGTGGTCGGAGCCGTCGACATTGCATTTTTGACCGTCCTCCGCCGATATTTCAAAAAAGGAAAGCTAAAAAAGACTTTAACTTTAGACGTAGTACTTCTTCAAAGTATCCACATTCCAGTGGGCGGCCAGCTCCTGGCCTTCAGAGTTAGCAATTCTATAGGTTCCCGGCCCCATAATCTAGGTTACTTCGTATGGGCCTTCCCAGTTGGCGCTTAGCTTGCCATGCTCCTTCGATCTTCCTACAGCCTGTGTTTTTCTCAGGACTAGGTCCCCTACCTGGAAGTTCCTTGTATTCACCCTTCTGTTGTAGGCTTTTCTCATTCTCTGTTGATAGGCGGCGATATTGACGCAAGCCTCTTGTCTTACCTCTCCAACCAGATCAAGAGCCTCGGTTATTGCAGCCTCATTGCTTGCCCTATCATACTGCTGGGTTCGGATGATGGGAACTCGTGCCTCTATGGGTAGCAGGGCCTCGGCCACGTAGACCATGCCAAAATGAGTTTGTCCTGTGGACTCCTTCCTGGTGGTCCTGATTGACCATAGCACACTTGGAAGTTCATCTGCCCATCTCCCTTTGAGCTCATCAACCATCCTTTTTAGTCCGTTCAGGATCTGCTTGTTCGTTGCCTCGGCCTGCCCATTTGTTTGTGGGTGGCAGATGGCAGAGTAAGCAACAGCTATGTCATGACCTTCCAGCCAGGCTCTCAGGGGATCGTTGTCAAACTGCCTTCCATGATCGAAGACTAGCACCTTTGGCAGGCCATATCTTGTTATGATGTTTCTCCAAATTACCTTCCTGACAGCTGGCTCTGTTATGTTTGGGACGGCTTCGGCTTCGATCCACTTAGTAAAATAATTGATCCCTACTATTAGGAACTTTAGGCCTCTAGTTGCCGTGGTAAATGGCCCCAGGATGTCCATTCCCCACTGAGCGAAAAGGATGGGAGACAGAATTGGTTTAAGGTCCTGGGCAGGAGCGTGTATTGATGGGGCAAAAAGTTGGCACTTCCTGCATTTCCGAGTTAGATCCCTGGCGTCAGCGAGCAGGGTCGGCCAATAGTAGCCCGCCTTCAGGGCTTTGTGGGCTAGTGATCTTCCTCCTATGTGATGACCACAGATGCCTGAGTGTATATCGTCTAGTACTTCCGCGGCCTGCCCTACCCCTACCAGGCACTTGAGTAGGGGAGAGGAAAATGACTTTCGATATAACTCTCCATCAATTAGTATAAACCACGCGGCCCTGGCCGGCACTTTTCTCCTTTGGATTGGATCTTGCGGAAGGGCTCCATATTTTTTGAATTGGATGATTGGGGTCATCCAATCTTCAGATTCTACTTCCTCGACGACACTGACCAGTTGGCAGGGCGTTGTAGACTTCTCTTGTGTCATCTCCAGCCACACTGATCTCCTTATATCTTGGAGGCTGGAGCTGGCCAGCTTAGACAGGGCGTCTGCTCGGCTGTTTTGTGACCTGGGAATCTGCTTTACTTCATAGGACTTCAATCCTGACAACTCTTGTTTTAACTTTTCCAAGTATGATGTCATAGCCTGATCCCTAGCCTCGTATTCGTCATTGATTTGGTTTGCTATGAGATGGGAGTCTGTGGCCAAGACAAGTCTCTCGGCACCTGCGGCTTTTGCTAGGCTGATGCCTGCTAGCGCGGCCTCGTATTCAGCCTCATTGTTTGATGCGGGGAAGGTAAACCTGAGTGCATGCTCAAAGTCTATTCCTTCAGGGCTGGTTAGCACAACTCTTGCCCCCGCACCATTGGTTGTAAACGACCCGTCGATGTATACCGTCCACTCGCCCACAGGGGGATCATCCTCTTCCGAGTGAGAACACTCAGCTAGGAAGTCTGCCAAGGCTTGTGCTTTGATGGCCGTCCTGGGTTGGTACGATATGCCCAGCCCGCTCAGCTCTATAGCCCATTTCAGCAGTCTTCCAGATTTTTTGAATTTTTCTAAGACTTTCTCCAGGGGCTGGTCGGTTAGTACGACGACGGGATGGGCGTCGAAGTACGGCCTGAGTTTGCGGGCTGCTATGATCACAACATAGGCAGCTTTTCCAGCGATAAGATAATTCTTTTCGGCTGCCCCCAGGGCATGGCTCACAAAGTAAATTGGTTTTTGGGAGCCTGCTTCCTCCCTTAAGATTACTGCGCTAACGGTTGAATTCATTACGGCAACGTAAAGGAAAACTTCTCCCCTGCCACCGGCCTCGCCAGGGTGGGCAGCTGTTTCAGGTGTTCTTTTAACTGCTCGAAGGCCTCTTTTTCTTCAGTTTGCAACTTGAACTTTTTGTTTCCTTTTAACACCTTAAAGAAAGGCGTTGAATTGTCGGCTGACCTGGCAATGAACCGTGCCAGGGCTGCCATTTTGCCGGTTAGGCGTTGTATGTCCCTAATTGTCTTTGGCTCTGGCAGGTCCAGGATAGCCTGAATTTTCTCTGGGTTCGCATTAATTCCCCTAGCGCTGACCAAGAAGCCTAGAAACTTTCCCGAGCGTACTCCGTAGGTACATTTTTTAGGATTCAGCTTCATCCGGTAGGCGCGCAGGGAGGATAAGGTCTCCTGCAGATCCTTTAGATGCTCCTCATCCCCTTTACTTTTCACTATTGCATCATCCACGTAAGTTTCGAGGTTTCTACCTTTCTGGTTTTCAAACACCTTGTCAACCAGCCGCTGGTAGGTGGCGCCTGCATTCTTGAGCCCAAATGGCATCATTTTATACATAAATGTGCCATAACTGGTGATGAACGCGCATTTTACCCTGTCAGGCTGCCAGAGGTACACTTGGTGATAGCCTGTAAAGGCGTCCAAGAAACTTAGCATGGAGTAGCCACTGTTAGCATCTACCAATTGATCTATTCTTGGCAAGGGTAGCAATCCTTGGGGTATGCCTTGTTAAGATTGGTGAAATCCACGCACATCTCCAAGCGCCCGAGGACTTTTTCACCATTACTACGTTAGCCAACCATTCATGGTAGTCGCACCTTTCTATGAAATCAACTTTCAGGAGCTTTTCGATTTCTTCCTTGATGACCTGATCTTTTTCTGCAGACATATTTCTCTTCTTATGTTTTACAGGGTGTGCTTCCGGACTCACGTTCAGCTTGTGAACGATATGAGTCAGATCGACCCCCTGCATCTCGTCTGCCGAGTAGGCGAAGACGTCTCTATTATCTTGCAAGACTTTAATCAGTTTTTCTTGGTATGACTCTTCCAGGTCTGCTCCCACTAGGACCTGCCTTCCTGGCTCTAGTTCCACCAGCATACTTTCTTCCCCAGGTTCAGGGTGGTTTGCTTTTTGCTGGCCAACCGGAATCTCTCCTTCCCTGCTGGGGGAACCTTCTGCCTTCCGTTTTCCTTTCCGTTCTGTTTCATGGGCAAGCAGTGCCACGGAATAACATTGTCCGGCGGACTCTTGGTCCCCATGCACCTTTCCTTCCATACCGAAGTTTGTGACGTAGGCCACCGTCAGCGCCCTGATGGATATGGCTGCCTCGATTTCATCCAGGGTCGCGTCGCCCTGCCTATTAGGGCGTTGTACGCAGATTTTGCGTCCACAACAACGAACGAGGCTCGGATGTTTCTGGCCGATGCCCCTTCCCCGAATGTAACCGGCAGCTCGATGACCCCCATTGGGAGAATCCCTGCCCCACTGAATCCGTATAATGATCCAGGGGCGGGCTTGAGGTGCCTTCTTTCCAGATTCATTTTTTCGAAAGCGTCTTTGTATAGCAGATTGGTGTAGGCGCCTGTATCCACCATACACCTCCTCACTATGTGATTACTGATTGTGAGGGACAAGACCAGGGGGTCGCTGTGGGGGTAGATTAACCTCCCTACATCCTGAGGAGTGATGCTCAGGGGCAGGCCCGCTGGGCTCCTCTCTCTCTCAGCATAGCAGATTTGGTTCCTTAGCTCTCAGATTTGCCTTTTTTGGCCCCTTCTGCTTTTCTGGCCCTCGGCGTCCCCTGATATCACATGAATTATCATGCGATCCTGTGTTGGGACTTCAGGCTTGTCTGTTGCAATTTTTTTACCTTTGTTTCTTGCTGCATAGTTACTCAGCCAGCCGTTTCTGATGAGTTTCTCAATCTCATCCTTTAGATGGCGGCACTCCTTCATGGTATGCCCTACACAATCATGGAATGTGCAGAATTTCTTCGGGTCACCCTTCGGGCTTCGCGACTTGTTTGGGCGATTCCACTTGGCAGTCTCTTTTTCTAGCTCGAATATCTCAGCCCTTGATTGTTAAGGGCCGTGTAGCTATCAAATCTTGGCTGGTATGTTGTACGTTCCCTTTTCGGGGTGTCGCCTTCCTCAGCCCTTTGCTTCCCTGCCGCGTCCACCCTGCGGTCCCCCCTGCGGCCTGGAAGGGCCAGTGGGGGTATCTGGCAGGCTGTAGAACTCCTCCTGCAGCATGAAGCCTTCAGCTATCTTTCGAGCCTTTGCCAGGGTTTCTGGTTGGGCTCTGATCATTTGATTTTTCATTTCCTTAGGGAGCAGAGAACTGGTCAGGGCGTACGCTGCTGTTGGGTCATCGATTTCTCTGACCTGCTAGAAAGCCAGGTCAAACCTTTTCAAGTACTCTCTAATAGTTTCGCCCTTCTTTTGTCTAAGGGTCATTAAGTCAAAACGAGTCAGTCTTCGTCTTTTGTTCCCTGCATACTGATCCAAAAAGGTTTCGGCCAGCTCTATGAAGTAACTGATCGATCCTTGTGGCAAGTCCCTGAACCATCCCTGAGCCAGGCTTACCAGGGTGGTAGGGAAAATCTTGCACCAGGCCGCATCGTCTGCATCATACATCCCCATATGACTCTCATAGGCCGCCATCAGGTGGTCTTCCGGGTCAGTGGTTCCATCAAACTTGACAGAAGGCATCTTAATTTTTGGGATGGGGCACCCCTGAACCTCAGGATGGAGTGGGGTCTTGGTAGGCCTGCCCATCATTTTTGAACTGCTCCCTGGAGAGTGGTAAACGTAGTCATCCCATTTGCTAGGGGTCGGTTTTCCAATACTGGAGGAGCAGTGCCTGGGTGCTTACCTGCTCATAACATCATCCTCTTTTTCAGAGGAGCGGCGCCGAGGTCGTTTCCCCTGGGGCGGCTCGAGGTTATCGCCCTGGCGGTGCCTTGGCTTCAGCGGTTGTCCATTGTTAAGCCTTGATTGCATGCTCCGTGACAACCCTGGGGCCTGCTGCAACTCAGCAGGTGTTAACCTGGAAAAGACTCCACCCTTCTCCCCCAGGCACCTCGAGGCGGGCTCCCTGGGTCTCATTCGCTCCCTGAGCTCCTAGGATAATCCTCTTTTTTTGGCGCATGTCATTGACTCGGTGGTATGTATGGAGAACGCCTGCTGCTGGGCGGGCGGCGCCTAGTCGCCGGCTATGATGCGTTTCTTGGCCTGCACATACCCCCGGGCAGTTTTCTGCGCCTTTCTCTGAACATTCCTGGCGGCGGTTCGCTTCGTGCCCCCAGCGCTTTCCGCACTCTCGAAGTGCAAGTGTCTGGGGGTCGTAGCAATCCGGCCCACCAGGTCCTCTGGCGTAAACTCTTGATTTAGCATAGCTGAGAAGAAGGCTGCAGTCTGTGCGACCTGGGCAGGGGTGAGGTTAAGGTTAGGCCTCTGATGATCGACCTGCCCAGCTGCGACTGTAGTCTCCTTGTTGGACGCCTCGTGGAGGCTGGCCCGCCCTACGCCTCAGATCGTGGGGGCGGGTGTTACCTCCGGCAGAGGCATGCCATGTGACACCCGCTATTTTTCCTAGCGTTTTTGTCTTTACCGTTATGACTCTGTCATAACTCTGTCACATTTCGGCCTTGCATTTCATCTTTTTCCAAGCTCTATTTTCATTTTTGAGTTTAATGATATTTATTTTTATTTTTTAAAGATTTTAATTCCCTTAAATTCATTTATTTGGTTTTCTTCGTAAATTAATTATTTTTCCGCGAGGAATTTTATTTTCTTTGAATTGACATTTTTAAGCTCGAATTTAAGTTATTCCTTTTCCTAAAAATGTTTAAATACATTTATATAATATTTTCAACTAAGAAATATTTTTATTTACGAAAATTTAGCCTTTAATGATTTTATTATGAAGTTTCGTAAATAATTATTTTCGAATGCGCGGTTTATTCGAATTGCTTTGAAATTCTTTTGATAATTTTACGATTCTTATTTTTAAGCAACCTACAATTAAAAGAAACATTTTTTACTCATTTTTGGACCGTGACACCCTTGGTCACACACTTTCACATTTTTTTTAACACTTGGTTTTATAACTTGATTAAGGCCTTAGATATTTTATTTTCCTACAATTATTTTTGGACTTATTGCAAGACCCTTCACACTTCCTTCTTATTCATTTTGGCTGGTGGTTTTGGATGGATTTAACATATATTTTTTTTATCATTTTTAAAAGTCCACATTTATTCTCTCATCTCATCATTTTCTTTCATTCATTTTCATTCAACCACATTAAACAAAAATACTCTTCATTTCCTCCATATTGGCTATGATTTTAAGCCATATTTTTCAACCAAACTTTGTCTCAAATTGAGTCTTGATCGTCTCATTTTCATCTCCGAATTAATCGTCTATCTTTTCCCTTCGTTAAGGTAATAATCGATGTTATTTCCGATCGTTATTTACCTTGATTCTTTTAAGTTTTCTCAAGGTATTTTTGTACCATGTATGTCGTGTATTGAAGGATCCTTGGACGACCCTGAAGCCGGTGAATTTATCGTAGACTCGGATTTGGATTTGAAGTAACGTCGATGTTACTCGGTATTGCATGATTTTATTTGTGTAATTGCATGTATATAATTATAATTTTATTTTGACGATATATGTACGTCATATAATATAGAAAATTTTTGAAAGTTGGAAATTTGCATGTTTCGGTAATTTTTATCGCTTTTACGAGATTAACGATTAAATCGTCATATTAACTTGTAAAATCGTAATATTCGGCCTAAACTTGTAATATAGTATGATTTTATTCTGTAAAAATGAGATTTTTGATGATTTTTAATAATTTGGTATTTTTCTGATATTTTTGATATCGATTATTGAATTATTACCGTTATCGGACAAAAACGATTAAAAGTCGATTTTAAGTTCTAGTATCTAAAAATTTTATTTTAATCTGATTTTTGACATGGTGAAACTTTCTGATGAAATAGAATTTTCTGAATTTTTTCATAAGTTTTTCGGAATTTTTAAGTGGATGAATTAATTAATCACTTTAAATCATCGTTTATCGTTAAAACCGTGTTTGTCGTTTAAATTCTCGATTTCTGGTCTTTTCTTTAAATCTGGAAAAAGTATGATTCTAATGATTTCATAATAAAATGAAATTTTATGATTTTTAGTGCTTTAATAAAATGTTGGGAACGATAAGTTTTATTAATGGAATCGTTAATTGTGAAAACGGGTTTAAAAGACGGTTTTAACGGGATTTATTAAATCTGGAATTTTTAGAAATCTGGAAAATTAGTAATTTCTGGAAAACCATGATTTTTAAGTTTAATAATAATTTTTGGATATTAATACTTAAATTGTTTTGTAATTACTATTTTTATTAATCGTTATTGTCGAGATTAGACGATTAACGAGAAAACGCTTTAAAAACCGAGGTTTAGGATTCTGGAAAATTTTATTTTCTGGACAGAATGTCCATAATATATTTTAGCTATTTTACATAATTTTTGTACTATTATTAAAGTCTTTAATTAATAAGTATTGATTTTTGGACAAATTACGATTTATCGTTAAAATGCTTCGTATTACCTAAAAGAATTATTTTTTCAGCAAATTTGAAGCTATTTAAATCTGAAACTTTAAGAGTTAAATCATCCCTTAACATATTCTAAATATATTCAATGGTTTAATTGAATAAAAGACGTTAAAGTATTTAATTTGGCATTTGCCGTAAAATCCTATTTATGTTCGTTTTGTCGAAACTATTAATAATTAGGAAATTTTAATTTTATAAACTTTGAAAACACCCTGATTAGTAGTATTAAAATGTTACATTTTTATTCATTTTATAAACACTTGGAAGATATTTTAATAATTTCATAAACTCAAATGTTCTCACTTTAACAATGAATATCGTAAAGGCCGAAAGTATTAGTTTTATAAATCTATATCGTTTACTAAAAATGTTGTGTTAGTATGAACTAATATTTTTGATATTTTTATATGATGCTATTTTTAGTAAAGTTTCTAAAAATAGAAGTTTCCTAAAATAGAAAGTTTCCTCTTTTAGAATATAATGATTACTCTTTTGTTCTCTTATTATTACAATGATTATATCTTTTGAATATCGATAATGGTTTTGTTTTGGAGTTATGGAATAAGGATAAGTGTGGGGTTAGAGTAATACAGTCTAGGATGTACTGTTTTGCCATCAACTATAAGGTTGGTGTATCCATTTGGGATGCATTGGTTGTTGAACTGGATACATTTGGTGTCCAGGAGTATATGTGCATTGTGCCCTTAAGCTAGATATCGCATCGTGTTAGTCGCCGTCAGTTGAACTGGATACATTTGGTATCCAGGAGGGGTGTATATTACTTAAGCTAGGACCTCGCATTGATAAGTCGTCGTCCTATTATGGTTGAGTTGCCTAGTTAGAGACCTTGGATCTTCGCTGCGTGTGAAGTTGGTGTCTGAGTTCTCGAAGCTAGTTTTTAGTATATCCCTAGTGAAAGTCTAGCCTTGTGCACACTAATCGAATATCCATAACGCCATTTTGACTATTTTATTATTATCGATATAATTTGGTTGCAGGTTGGCAAATGTTTATGTTTTCTTTGGAAAACTCGTTTTTATTATATTGTTTCGATACGTGAAGTTTTTCACTGAACACTTATTTTCATTATAATGTTTTACTGTTTTCTGTTTTCTTACTATTTTTCTATAATAGTAATTACAATTTTAAAATCCTGTTATACGGCTTGGAGAACGTTGGCGTTGCTCCCCTCTGATTGTGGCTGTTATGTTTTAACATGGCAGGTATACGTGTTCCGGGTGTGGGCTAGCGAGCAGTGTGGATCCTGCTTGTTTATTTTGATAATTATGTCTTATGGATTGTTCAAACCCCTTTTGTGGATTGTTTTAAATTTTGGCCATTTTATTTAAGGCCTATTGTTTGACTTTACCATTTTAATTTTACTAAGACATAGTTATAGTGTGTTTTAATCCTGACTCTACAGTGTTTCCGCCACTGTATCGCGTTAGATTTTCTAGGGGATTACATGCCATACAGGGGGATCACCGGATGTCCCGTCGGATCAGCCCCAGAGTTGGCTTCAATTATCTCAGGCATTTTCCTGTGGTTGATTTTGTGGGAAATTCGTGAGCACAACCGTTAAGTCCCCACAGACGGCGCCAAATTGTTCCTGTTACGAAAACAATAAACCCGACTTGGACTCGGGTTCTCCGAATTTGATACTGATTTGATGGTGATTGCTTCACTTCTTGAACCTCTCCGTCCTCTTACTCCAATGATAGGACCTTCCCGGCAGAGACGGCCTGCTCCCTGCACAAAGAGCGCACAGGGCCTCGGAGGTGTCTGAGGAAACCCTCTCCGATGCCTAAGTTAGTCCGTGAAATGCCTTGACGAACCTTACTCGTGAGGAGTAAGGTGGCGGTATTTAGAGTAAGATTCTAGAGAGAGAAAGTCCAACCTCTTTCTTGTGGGAAATACCAAAGTATTTATAGGTTCCCCCAAGAGAGAGGAGATGAGAGAGAAAGAGAGGAAGAATGAGAGGACAAGGAGGTGACACGTGGGTTCTCCTCGTCCACCCACTCTTCCTTACCTTAGGCATGGATAGAAGGGCTTTCAGCGTCTGCCCCCTACGCCTGCCAGGGGGAGGTCTCCCGGGGACTGGCAGGCAGGAGGGGCTCATCCTGCTTAGCCACAGTAGGCGGCTCGACCCTGCCAGGCAGGGTAGAGGTTCGTCAGGAGCTCGGAGCGAGTGAGTTTGCTCCTTGGAGGCTTCCCAGTGAGGTTCTGCTGGCTGGTCTGCCTCGCAGGCCTCTATTTTTCTTCCGGGTCGAGCTTCCCCGGGGCCCATATGGCGGGCGACCCGTGGCAGGCTACCGACCCCCATCACGTAGTTTTGTGGTTAAATTGTTAGATCGTAATTTCCTTATTGTTTTTTTTGTTAATATGCACGTTGTAGTTATTTTCTCTTTTGTTAATGTTTTGTTGTTTTCCATTATGAGTAGTGAGTAGATTTCTTGTTGGGGGGTTTAGGGATGAGGATATTGGATTATTTGAATTGAGGGATTTTGGTGGGTTGCTTGCTTGTTGGTTTATCTTGTTTATTGTTGTTGTGTCATTGTTGTTTTAGTCCGGCCAACTAGACCGACCTTGACTCATTTCTATCAATATGGGAAAACTCGAGGTAGAAATTACCTTAACTTGAGACTTACCCTTCTTCGCCGCGAAAGCGGGTTTTTAAGGTGGGTTGGTTGAAGAAATCAAAAGGTGGCATTCTCCCTTTATCAATGTTGTGACCGACCCGATTCTGAGGCTCTTAGACCCCAATTTCCGAATCCCGACTTTCCCCTAACACCTTTTCCTTGACTGATCATTTCTTGTTATTTCTATTGTTATTTCTCTTGTCATTTAATTCTCGTCTTTTACCGCATTTCTAGCATAAACTCGACCCTTAAAACCCCCCACTAGATCCCGAACACGTTGCTTTTAACTCAATATCGTTCAGTTCCGTGTGGACCGACCTCGACTTACCACGAATACACTAGGTTTTTTTTGTGTTTTTGCGAGTCTATAAATATTGTTTGATCCCCCATCCTTCGCTAAACGACCAATCCGATTGGGAGGTGATCAACGGCCTTCGGAATCTGATCCGGAGGGAGGCCCCGCTATCATTTTCCTTTGTGAAACTAAACTTTCGAGTATTCATATGAGGAGAGTGCGTGGCCAGCTTCGGGGATATGAGGGGACGGAGGTAGATAGTGAAGGTAGATCGGGTGGGTTAGCTTTGATGTAGAACAAAGACGTGGAAGTGGAGTTTAGGGCAGCGACGGTCCATTTTGTAGATGTTAATGTGAAGATGGATGGGGTAACATGGCGAATTACCCACAGATCAACACGGGTCTTTTCCAGCGCATTTTGACCTCACTCATGTGCATCCCGGAACCTTCCCAGGAGGTCACCCATCCTAAGATTGCTCTCAGTCAAGCACGCTTAACTGTGGAGTTTTTATCATGGGGAAACAAAAAAAGAAAGTGCACTTTGTTTACATGAGTAGTACTATCAATCCCTTTAAGCACTCATTCGAGCCTCTTAAACCGTATCCAATACACGCTCCTCTGAGCACCATATCCAATATATACTCTTTAAACTCGAGGTATTACAATCACCCCCACTTAAGAAAGCAACATCCTCGTTGCTCCCAGAAGCTGACCGCAATCGAGCCCAGGATCCACCCCAGCTAGGTTGATGACCAAGGTACTCCTGGCCACATGATCACCACACTGTCGTCGGGTTGCTCCGGGTTGCTCTGATACCATTTGTAACACCCCAGCCACCACTTGTGGACTGTGGTATCACTTATGGCGCTCAACAGGTCATGTACTGGCCCCACAGATCAACACAGGTCTTTTACAGCGCATTTTGACCTCACTCATGCGCATCATGGAACCTTCCCAGGAGGTCACCCATCCTAAGATTGAGGAAACCAGAATAGAAAGTGCACTTTGTTGACATGAGTAGTACTATAAATCCCTTTAAGCACTCATTCGAGCCTCTTAAACCATATCCAATACACGCTCCTCTGAGCACCATATCCAATATATACTCCTTAAACTCGGGGTATTACAGATATATATATTTACTTTCGATAATGGACAAGTGGGAGATGCTAGTAGACAATGTCGTCTCGATAGGGCAATGGCTACAGGGAATTGGTTTGATTTATTCCCGTATGCTAAGGTGTATCACATGGACCGGGGGTGGTCGGATCATACACCGCTTTGTGTACATCTAGATAGTAGAGCTAACCGTATTAGAGGCCAGGGACGTGAATTCAGATTCGAACAAGTATGGGTGGGGGAGGAGGGCTGCAAAGACACATTCCGAGCTGCGTAGGAAGGACATGCTGGAGAGGCCTTGGATAATATTCGCGAATGTGCAAAGGAATTGCAGAGGTGGAAGGGTATTACTATTGGGAAAGTGCTCAAACTAGTGGTGAAAAAATGGAAAAGGCTTAAGGAACTGAATGAGGGCGACAGGACAAACAGAAATGTGAAGGATCGAAAGCAGGTGGTTCAAGAAATTAACGAACTGCTCAAACAGGAAGAAACTTTCTGGCGACAACGATCTCGGGCCTTGTGGCTCAAAGACGAAGATAAAAACACCAAAAATTTTCATAGAAAGGCAAGTCAGAGGAAGGCGAAAATTTGTATTAAGCGAACAGTAGACAAAAATGGTTGTATTTTCGAGAAAAATGAGGAGATAGCAGGCTGTGCAGTGAATTATTTTTCCAGAATTATTCACTAGCACTGACCCAGAGGTTATGAACCGATTCTGAGAAATATTGAGGGAAGAATAACGGAGGACATGAATATTTTGTTAAAGGAAGAATATACAGGAGACGAGGTGTTTACGGCTCTACAACAAATGCATCCATTGAAAGCTCCAGGACCAGACGGAATGAACGCATTGTTCTACCAAACATATTGGCATATTGTAGGCCCGTTAGTACTTCGTACAGTCCTATATTTGCTAAATGGCAGTGAATTTCCTGTAAGTCTCAATAATACCAAAATTGTATTAATTCCAAAAAAGAAGGCCCCTGATAAGTTGTCGGATTTTAGGCCTATTAGCCTATGAAATTTTATTTATAAATTGATTTCAAAGGTTTTGGCGAATCGACTTAAAATTTTTCTCGGAAGAATTGTGTCGGAAAATCAAGGTGCATTCACACCAGGTCGTCTTATTACGGATAATATTTTAGTCGCCTTTGAGCTTTTCCACTATATGAAGAATTCGAGGGGAGGAGGTGGGCATATGGCTCTTAAACTTAATATGTCGAAAGCATATGATAGAATTGAATGGAGATTTCTTGAGGCTGTGCTCAGGAGAATGGGTTTTGACGTAGGGTGGGTGGACCGAGTTATGCAATGTGTGAGTACAGTCTCTTTCAAAGTTGAGGTTAATGGGATGTGCTCTCAATCTTTCAGACCGAGAAGGGGATTAAGGCAGGGTGACCCACTTTCCCCTTACCTATTTATACTTTGTGCTGAGGTTTTGTCAAGTCTTATAAAAGGCGTTGTGGTAAAAGGTACGCTAAAAGGAGTTTGGGTCGCGCCTCACGCACCAACAGTGTCTCATCTCTTGTTTGCGGATGATAGTATTATTTCCGATAAAGCAAATAAATATGAGGCGAAGCAGGTGTGGAATATTCTCGAGGAGTATGAAAAGGCATCAGGACAGGTTGTTAATCTGGAAAAGACAACAGTTTCGTTAAGCAAGGGCACCTCAGAGACTCGGAAACATGACGTGATAGCCATACTTAATGTGACCCAAGTAGAAGTGCAAGAAAAATATTTAGGTCTTCCAACTCTAGTGGGCGATCGAAAAGAGTTATTACCAATACAAATCGAGATAGGATTTGTAGGAAATTACAAGGATGGAGAGGCATTTTGCTTAGTAAGGCGGGGAAGGAAACTTTGATAAAAGTTGTTGGCCAAGCTATTTCTTCCTATTCTATGAGTGTCTTCAAGCTTTCCTCTTATTTTTGTGATGAATTACGGTCACTCGTCTAGAAGTTTTGGTGGGGGTCGGATAACGGGCAACGTAAAATTTCATGGGTTGCCTGGGACAAGATGTGCAAGCCTAAAGGAGAAGGAGGTCTCGGATTTAGGGAATTTACGAAGTTTAATGACGCGCTTCTAGGTAAACAAGCTTGGATATTGTTGACTCATCCCGAGTGTCTGCTGGCACAAATTTTAAAAGGAAAATATTACCTGGATCGGGAATTTATGGCAGCACAACTTGGAAATCAACCTAGTTACACTTGGAGAGGAATATGAGAAGCGAGACACGTATTACAACTTGGTCTTCTGCGGCGGATTGGTGATGGACGGGCGACTAAGGTATGGACGGATCCCTGGATACCCGGCACACAATCGAGACAAATTATTTCGCCTCGAAGGGAAATGAATCTGGATATGCGGGTAGCAGAATTGTTTCTGCCAGATGGTCGAGGTTGGGATAAAGAGAAACTACCACGGATATTTTTGCCTTTTGAAATAGAAAGAATCACTGGGATACGGGTGAGTGTGTCAAAGCCCGACGATGACTGGTGTTGGGAGTACGAGAAGGATGGACATTATTAGGTGAGATCGGCGTACAAATGTTTGGTCAGACATGAAGGCTTGGATGTCGGTCAATCAAATCTTGGGACGGAAAAATGGCTATGGAATACAATTTGGAAGACGCCAATTCTGCCGCGGATCAAGCTATTTATTTGGCAAATGTGCCTCGATGCACTCCCAACTAGAAGCAATATGGCTTCTAGAACGGAATTGATAGATATTTCTTGTCCCCGATGTTAACACGGTGTGGAGACTTGTCTTCACATGGTTCGGGATTGTGGGAGGGTTTGGGGGGTCTGGGAGGGTTTGGATCTTGATATGCAGGAGGAGGGCAGAGCAAGGGGGTGAAGGAGTGGATGGAGGAGATGGGGGTAAGGGAGAGAGTCGAGTTTTTTTACTGGTTGTTGGGCGGTGTGGGAAAGTCGGAATAGACTCTGTTTTGAGGAGGAACAATGGGAGGTAACTAAGATTATTTCTCGGGTTAGACGAATGGTGGAGGAAAAGAGGGACGTGGAACACAATGTTAGACTCGGGCGGAATTGGAGGGAGACAGAATCAACAGCGGAAGGGAACAGGAAGGATGGATCAAACCAAGAACGGAACAGGTCAAATTGAATGTCGATGCTAGTATGAAGGAAACGGTGGGTGTTGGTTGGGGAGTGGTCTGTCGTAACGAAAGAGGTGGGGTGAGTTGGTGCATAGTCCAGCAACATGTCGATGTTATGGACGTTCCAAAGGCCGAAGCAATTGCAATTTTACTCGGACTCGAAGAAGCTCGTAACAGGGGAATTAGGAAAATAGAGGTGGAGAGTGATTGCTTGGTAGTTATTGAGGCCCTGAACAAGAAGGCAACGGGACGGAGTGACATTTTCCTCATTTACCGAGATATCCATGATATTAGTGCTTGTTTCGAGGAAATCTTCTTTTTATATGTGCGTAGACAATTTAATAAGCTAGCCCATAACTTAGTTGTTTATTTTCCTAGAGTTATTGGTAGTCGGTCTTGCGAGGGTTCGATACCGTCGGAGCTTGATGGTATAGTTGTTAATGATTCTCTTAATATTAATTAATCTCCCTTTAAGGAGTTTATATCAAAAAAAATAGAAAGACAAAGAAATGATCGAGAGTCCGAGACGTCCTAAAATAGAATAAACAAACAAAAGACCGGGATGGAGGGAGTATGTTTTAACATTGTAACTAAATATTTTTAGTTAATTGTAAAATCTTACTCCATACAAATCCTACGATTCGATCATATTGATTCGATTCCAGTTACCTCATTGATCTTTAACATTGCCCAAAAGTGACCCAAAGTTGTATGTCCCAAATCTTGTATCAACCCTACCCAAAATTCGGTTGATCCAAAGTTACCCATACCAGACTCTAGGGTGTAAACGAGTCGAGTTGAGCGCGAGCCTGGGGCTGCTCGGCTCAAGCTCGAAAAGAAAAAGGGGAGTCTCGGCTCGAGCTCAAGCTCATCGAGCTTCAAAAACAAAGGCTCGAGCTCGAGCTCGTTAACTCGACTCGTGGCTCGAGCTTGACTCGTGGCTCGGGAAAAGGCTCGACTCCGGGCTCGAGTTGAGCTCGACTTGCATGATGGGTTGGGTTGGGCTGGAGCTTAAGTGCTCAACTTATTTGAGTTTTTGACTAATGAAACGGAAATTAAATCAATACATTATTGATTTATGGGTGTCTCAAGCTATTACGATGAAAAGAGAAATAAAAATACAAATTGCAATGATGAAAGATAAGAATCGATGTCCTGAATATTGCAATTCGCAACATTACAGTAACAAAATAAAATCGTCTTAAAGACAAAATAATAGGATGATTAATAGGTATATTTGATTTAGGTAGCGGAAAGGAAACTGTAACTTTAAAATAATATCGAGCCGCTCGCGAGCTATTCGAGCCGAGCCAGGTCTTGCTCGGCTAAACTCATTTATGAGTCGAGCCGAGCTCGAGCCCGAGCTCATACGAGTCGAGCTTTGACCAAGCCGATCTCAAGCTGCTCGCGAGCTGTCTCGGCTCATTTACACCCCTAAGAGAATCAGATTGACCCGATTTGAAGTGACTCAGCCCAAAATGAGCCGACAACACATCCCTAATTCAACCAAAACCCAACCCGTCCCATGTAGCAGGGCGAAATAACAAACACCCCATGAAACAATAAAACCGAAATTACGCCAAATGAAACAATAAAACCATGATTTTGCAAATCAGAATTTGAGCTTTATTATGGATTTGCAGTATCAAATGCGAGAACACATGATTTACAAAATATATACCGTGTACTTTCATACATGTACAAGATTAAGTTTATTTACAAAATGCACAATAATTAGGTCAAAGTAAATCGGTTAGTAGAGCTTATTTACAAGAAGTCCCACTGCCAAAATACCTTCTGTACAATGCCACCTCCACTCCTAACAGCAAGGTGCAGAGTCTCAGAAACGGGAGGAACGCCCCAAAGATATGGCACTGCCACCCTCATGCTTAGCTTCTCTTGCAACCCGCTCTCACTTGCCTTCTCTGCCACAACCACCTGGACACCCCAAGCCGCGATATATAAGACAGATTATCAACACCATCTACATATTGGAGACCCTACCTTTTTCCTCCAGAACATCAATTAAAATGTTGGCAATCACATCTGGAAAAGCAACATAATAAACATTAATATAAGAGGTATGGTGGCAAAAACCTCTCCGCCATGCTCCAAGACAGTGTCCTCGACAACATCACTAAGCATCTCAATTGAACGACAGAAACCAATGATGCAAAGCCTCCTACCCATATCAAGCCCCTGAAGGGAGAAAACAAAAGTGATAATACGTCACGAGTCAAAAGAAGACATCAGGATTTTAAATCTAACAGTAGCTCTCAATATATCTCACGTTTGTTGCTGCAATATCAAAAAGAGCACCTAGACAAAGACTCTGCTTTGGATCCATGTAATCACTCTCCTGGAAGCGTTGGTGTTTCTGAAAAGGTTTTGCTTGTCCTTTCTGCTTCTGCGTTTTACAAAATCAAACTAGAACTTGCTTAGCCCATACTAAATCAGAAAAGGCATGGGAATTACAGAGCATTAACATTTAACCATCTGCTGCCATTGGGCCACAACAGTATACCATGAGATAACGTTTCTCTCTGATTTTAACATTAAATCGATGACAAGCAAAACATATACCTCAATTGTATGACTAATATTGGAAATGGATACACTGGATAATCAATGTTACTAATAGTCATGTACCTAATGGAAACGCTAATGGGACCTATAGAAGTGGCTTTTTGATGGTAAATTGGGACACAATGAGTATCCACAGAAGTGTAAGAAACAGATATTATATACCCCAGTTCAAACAGATACAAGAAGTAAAAAAGAAAGTTCATTTTGTAAGTCTTAAATGATGCACAACATCAAGGAAATAATCCAAGTCTGCTACACTTTTCTAGAGATGTACCTCTGATGGAGAAAAACGCTTAGGACTCAAGGAACCTCCAAGTTGAACAAGCCCATCGGCAGTGAATAATGTGATTTTGTCCTCACGAACCCATTGAATACCTGCACACCATTCAGTAAAGCCAGTCATTAAGTGAGGGTTCCCTAAGGTACCTTACCCTTATCATCTATAACAAGAACTTAACACAAATACACAAAACACTAACGCATGAACAACATTTACAATATGATTATTCTAAAGATGAATAAAGGTCATAAAATGTCAATCAATGGGCGAAGATGTTTTGATAACCAGAACACCAGAGGGGAGAATGTAGCAACCTTCCGAAGAACACAGGGAACCTTAGTTAAAGCATCTTAATTTATTACGCTGCAGACTAACTTATTCATCATTCTTTGCAGTTTCTCAATAGTTCACTCAACAGTAAGAGTGCCATCAATTATTCCAGAAATCGTGGTAGGATAAGAGACAGTCGGCAGTAACAAAAGACCTTCATTTCAACATTTTTTGCAGTTTCTTGCTGAACTTATTTGAAACGTCACTGGCATCTCCAATCAATAATTCAGAAAGCCCTTGGGTGGCCTTTGGTGTAATCAGCTTCCGCAAGCTACAAAGTGATAATGAAAGGAGCCAAGAAGACACGCGGCTCCTCAAAAAAGAAACACTCCTTGAACAATGTCATGTATCCCAGTTTCCATTTGAATAATAAAAACAAACATTACGACACACAGCTACTATAAATGAAGAATCGACAAGCAAGTCTGATATCATGGATGTTATGGCTCAGTATGTGAAACCATTGAGAAATTGTCAAAAAACAAAGCGGTCGCAATAATCAAGGTTGCTATCTAACCAAGGCCCTGTTTGGTAAACAGCGGATTCATATTGGCAGAAGCAGATTTAAAAAGCAGATTTGACTAGCAGAATCAATTGACAGATTTGACTAGTAGATTTAATTAGCAGAATTACTTTAGTAGTGTTTGGTAATTAGCTGTTATAGATTAGCGGATTGATTAATTGATTTGTTAAATGACAAAAAAGGACGTAAGCAAAATTTTGATTAAAATATGTCAAACATTAAAGCTGAACTATCACACCAACCATTTTAAAATAATTAATATCGTCGATTTCTTCTACTAGACACCACCCTACCACTATATTTACAGATGTGCCGTAGAACTTTTTTTTTTGGATGTGCCGTAGAATTTTTTCAATTAATCTGTCAAATTCAAATATGCTATAAATTAACAAAAAGAATTAGGATTTGACGGCATATTTCCTCATATTCTACCTTAGAACTAATTCAATTGACGTACAACCAAATAAATTGAATGTCGTCAAGGAAGACGTACAACCATAGAATCGTATAAAATACGGAAATTTAAGGCAATTGAAAAATAAACCGAACATGAATTAATTAGTGCAAAAAAAATCAAGAAAGACCTACCTTATGAGATGAATTATGAAAATGAATCAAGAGAATGATGAAGTAAGGTTTGATTGGCAAAGGGGTAAGGAAGTAAAAAAATAGAAAATTGTAATCCGCTAAGTGAATATGCTGCTACTAGCAGCATATTGTAAATTGGCGGATTGGACTTGAATATGCCATTCCAATCTACCATTTACCAAACACTCACATCGGCGGATTTTATGGTCAAACATGCTAATCAACCCAAATATGCTGATTTTTGGCGGATTCGCCGACAACCAAACACCCCCCAAATCAACTACAACATCCTCCATTACTTGGTTAAACAAAGCAACACTTGCACAAATCTTATCCAAATCTAGCAATCACAACATGAGTACGTACTATGCTCAATGCCAACTTGCAAGCAAACAAACAAAATATTCTAGATGAGTAATTTCACAATCAATTCAGTCGCACTTGGTTTTCCTAAAATCAAGAAAATCCATTAAAAAAAACAGCAATTCAATCATGCCAAAGAGTAATTTATAACCAAGATAACCATCACATCCAATAGGGGCAGCCGGTATATATACACATACACCACGAGTCATAGGGTACATATAGGGGAATTGGGCCAAAAGGAAAGTGAAAGAGGGAGGGGGAGGGGAATACCAGGAGATTGATCATGGGAGTGAAGGTGATGCCAAGGATAGTCGCGAAAGAGAGAATGATCATCGTCGTCATTGGGGAAGAGGTGACCACCGTCGGAAAGTTTGGCGGCGAGGCGGAAGGAGCGGGAGACGCGGACGCGGCGGGAGGGAAGGAAGGAAGGGGTTGGAGGTTCGTAAGGAGAAATGGCGGGGAATGAAGAGGCATGTGTGTATGGGGTACAGCGTAAGAGCACGCAGGGTTCCGCCATTGAAGAAGATGCTGAAGGGTTGGGCAGAGATGGGAGGAATAGGATTTGGGGGAAGAAAACAATACTCCGTAGGAGATTTGAATCATGTGCTTGACGCCACACCACACAACCGGGAGAAGGGGATTCTTCCACCTTAGGTCAACTTGTCAACTAATGAATAAGAGAGCCCCATGTGATACATTGGCCACTACCGTGCTCAAAAAGTGTTTCGAATCGTATATTGGATCGATTTGGGTTGTTTGATCATCGGATCTAATTGAAAAAATATCGTTTTGATTTTTGGGTTGCCAAAAAATTGGTGACCGATCCCGGTTCGGTGCAGTCCACACTTTTATTTATTTTTTTCTCAAATTTCGTCTATTTTTCTAGCCCCACCCGATATAAACACGGTTTTGTAGGGGTTTGGTTCGGTCCCCTTCTAACTGGTCTGATCTTTGAGTTTGAATTTTCGGGGTGATCAGTCTTAGGATTTGTCCGGGTTTGGGCCAATGAACACCTTTAAAGGTTGTCCCTAAGATTATAGGGGCAGATTTTATAACAGGGTTCCAAAAATGAACAAACCTACGCTCATAATGAGACGAGACAGCTCGCGAGCAACTCGAGTTCGGCTTAGTCAAAACTTTGCTCATGCGAGGACTTGACTCGACAACTTAATGAGTCAATCATTGATTCGGCTCAAAACGCTCGTGAGCAGCTCAAAAGAATGTGATTAGTTGTTAATTTATGATGAAGTTTAATTATTTGCTTGCATATATGAGTATATATATACTCCCTCCGTCCCTAAAAGATTGTCCCATTTCTCTATTATATGTGAGGAGTATTTTAATGAAATGTGACAATCTTAGTGGGACGGAGGTAGTATATAGTAAAAGGTGTATTTTGGAGCGAAATTTTTTGACAAATTGTTACTCCCTCTGTTCCAATGAATTGTTTGCCTATTCCATATTGGGGTGTCTCAATGAATTGTTTGCCTTTCTATTTTAGGAATGCTTTTTATGTGTAATTTGACTCTTGGTTCCAAATGTCACCTTCTAATTGGATCTCTTCCCCTTGGTGCCAAAACCAAAAGCAAACAATTCATTGGAACGGAGGGAGTATTCAACTAGTATTGACTTGTGCATTATTGCACGGATATATAGATTAGTTACTAAATACTCTATATTATACAGAGATGTTTGATCAAAATAAATTATTTTTTAGATAATTTATTAAAATATTTTGATTTCAAAAAACTAAATTACAAACTAATAAAAACGTTAACTAATTATAGCAGTTTTTTTACAATAAAATGAACGATCGTTTTGTAAAAAAAATCTCCTTCACGATTAATAACCTAACTTAAAATTTTGCAATAAATAGTTTATGTATTCATATCAAATTTATATTTTTTTGGAATAAAAAATATCACCTTTAGAATTTTTTTTTTTTGTAGTTTTCATCTAAATTGTACTTCTAAGAATTAATAATGTTTGCAATTATAATGGGTTGCATGTCATTGATATTAAATTGAATATCTTTTATATATAAAGGATACCGAAGAAAATGAAGCCACCATATTGATCCACATCAGCATCCACATATGCATCCTATATGGCGTCGTCATGTTGGCGTCCTATGTGGCGGTTTCAATTTATAAAAAAAGAGACTTAACTTCCTCCAACTATTCTCAATAACTAATTCTCAATAACCTTTCATCAAACTTTCAACTATTTCAACTTCCCAATCCAACTCCCCACTAATCAAATATCAAGTTCATATCTCTCATCCTTTATATATTTGACAAACTCATTATTTTCTCCATTCCATTTTTTCTCCACTATTTTCGATTTCGAAATTTCGTCAGCCCGGCGAGGGTTATGCGAAAGTGGGTTCGAAAGAAGAGGTGAATCTGTCACCGAGAAGTGTCAATCTAAAAATGATACGGAGTATGATTTTTGGCATTGAAATGATCTTTGTCGACAGCTCAATATGAATCTCATATCAATATGCAATGTTCTTTTCACATTATGTCTCAACGTTATTAATTTCTAAATTTTTGATGTTTAGGGGGCAACGACTCAAGGCAGCGTCAAACATTATGAGTTATGTGTACGAAACCGAACATGATGAGTATTGGATTGTTAGACTAAATGTGGCATGTTAATGTAAATCGGTAATTTGCTTTATTTCTTTATGAATAATTTATCCGAGTTTGGTGTAGCCGTGCAGTGGAGGTATCAGTTGGTATGTGTAGACACCCACATTTTGACCGCCAGGTGTCTATAGCAGTTTCCGACAAACACCCGATGATGATCGGACGCAAACATGCTTTAACATACTCGGAAATGGGCTCGAAATCATGGATATTTAGCTTGGGCTTTTTAAGGAGTACAAATTTCACAAAACCAACCTCAAATTCAGGCCCAGTGGGTCGTTTCGAGTCAAATGACACTAATTTGGGTCGAATCCGACACTAGGGGTAAAACCGTCTTTTAGCGACCGAGTCAAAACCCGGTCAAAGATATTTTCCGAGACTTGTGGACCGGCCGTGATGTCTCACGTGTCCAATTCGGACTCCAACTCCACAAAAATCAGCCACACAAATATTAAACAAATCCGTTTAAGGATGGAATTCGATCTCAAGTAGGAATCCAATCCGAAAACCGATTCAAACACCCAACCGAGTGCGAATACTCGGCCGAGCAGCACACAACCAGCCGGTTTTTCTTACTTCTTCACCAAGAAAACGGAATTCTCGTTCTTCTCAGCTTCTTACCCAAGCGGTAATTCTAACTCAAACACACCTCCTAGCCAAGGTCGGGAACTCCCTATAAATAGCCCCTTGCATACAACAACTTGAGACAACAATTATTTAGCAACATACACATCAACTTCTATCAATCAAATATACATAAACTCCTCACACAACTCACAAAAAAATACACTTAGCATCGAGAAACCGATAGTACACCCAAAACCCGAAGGAAACCGGCCCCGATACCCGACACCCTACACACGTTTCACGTCCAAACCAAAAGCCACCCTAACCCGACCGACATCACTCGACGCTCCCGTGCCTAGCCACATTCCGACGAGCCCCGATCCGAGTTAACAAAAGCATGTAGGTTGAGGGTTTACTAAACCCGATTTCTCCTTTTCTTCTATTCCCTTCCTCGTCGTCCGTTTCCTTTTTACGGGTCAAGCATCGTCTTTTTTTTATTTTATTTCTAATATCGATATTAACAAAAAAACTATTTTCATAACAAACATTCTTAAAAATATGATATCGATTTTCTATAATCGAATATTGTATCGAAAAGAATTATATTAAGATCTCGACGATATTAAAAATCGTTACATCTTTTCTTCGTTCAAATTCCTTTTTTTTTCAAACAATTTTACAAAACCTTTTTTAAACTCATTCCGAATATTCGATATCGATTTCATAATCGAATATCGGGTATGACAAATATCAAAAACATAAATCGAATACAAATTAATTCATATTTTGTACGCGATTTATCAAAATTAGCAATTTCGAACAAAAAACTAAAAACCGGACAGACCCGCACGCGAGTCGCGTCATGCCCAGGCGACTCGCGCACGGGCCTGAAACCCAAACCTTTTTTTTACTTTTTCGGTCGTTTTATTATTTATTCTACGAAACGATTTCTAAAATTTACATCTTTTCTAAAACTATTCCAAGTATTTGATATTGACTTCGTAGTCAATTATCGAATATAACGAATATCGAGAATATTAAGTCGAGTACGAATTATGCAATATTCATACGCGATTTAATCATCGAGTTTTCAAAAAACCGCTCTCGGAACCAGCCCGACACGCGACTCGCCGGCGTCCCGGGCGAGCCGCGCGGCCGGCTGCCTTGGCGCGCCTTTCTCGTTCTTTTTTTTATTTTTTTCGAACATCGTTTTTTATACAAAACAACGTCTTTTCAACAATATTTTTCAGATTTCGATTAATATTTATTTTCTCGATCTCGTATATTTATTTTATTTGCTATATTATTCTACAAATCGATACTAACTCGTTTGTTCATCTTGTAGCAAATTCATTCCTTTTCATCATTTGTTTTATTATAATAAAACGAATCTCACATGCTAAATTCAACTTCGACGTTAGATTTTTCATGTATTAAACAACTTAGCAACCCATTCAATTCCTCACATGCTTAGGAAAACAATGTTTGCATATCATTCATCGTTCAACTAACGTGCGTATTAAAAAATCATTCGATATCCTAGTAGAGGCCGCTAATGTGCGGGCGGGGTTGGGTGTTCTTAGTGAACTTCTCACCACGTACCCTCACCCCTTACTCAGAACCGTGGTTTCCGGATGTCCGAAACCATTGGCAACGAGAGTCATTCAATATACGATTAACCGCTCAAGTCGGCATCTATATCGAACTGCAAAGGGACGAGCCCAATAAACTCTGACATCGGAAATGGGCCGTATTTTGTACACGGCCCACTACGACATAGAGTGGGCTCGAACGGTTCCGAATAACCATAAAATTCGGTGGCGTCTCCGACTTCGATTTAAATTTCAATTTGACCATCTCATATGGAGATTCATTCGCCTTCCCAAACCCGCGCGTGGCCGCGTCGGGGTGGACCTATGTCATGTCCACAGTATGCTTGCTATTTAGTTGTTTTAGACAATGTAGTCATCGTTGTGTTATGATATTATCGGTTCATATGTTCTTTTGTGTCACCCATTTATTTGTAATTTACATATACTTCTGTGCAATTTTGCACGAAGAAAAATAAGTCTAATTCGCAACTACTTTTTACCGTCGTCGCTTTACTTCTTACCGTCGGTGTTAATTACGTAAAATGACGACTTTGCTCCTGCTATTTATTCTCGAAATAATATTAATTTTACATTTTATAGATTACCGATTTATTAAAACTCGATAATAAAACCGTCTTTTTCGATTATCGTAATAAAGCAAAACCGACTAGCTATATAGTTAGTATATGGAATTACGTAAAATGATGAGTTCTCTCTTGCAATTAATTCTCGAAATATTATCACATTTACATTTTATAGAGTATCGGTTTATTAGAAGTCGATAATAAAACCATTTTTTTCGATTATCGTTACGCCTCCGATTTTAAACAGTTAATTAGATTAATTAACGACTTAATACAATTTAATAAACGTAATTAACAAATACGAGTAATACGCAAATTAAATCCTAATTAATCTACGACAAGTTGACATTTAAGATTTATTATACAAATCGATGCAAATTTTAAATTAAAAAAAATGGTCGAAGAACTCAGTCGACTAACCGATGAGGCGGTCGACTAAGTTTTTCGACTGACCGATGGGTCGGTCGACTAGATTTTTTGATTGGCCGATCGGTCGGTCGCCTAGATTTTTTGACTAACCGATCGATCGGTCGACTAGGTTCTTCGACCAATATTTTTTTTCCTCTTTTAATTTGCTTTTCGAAATAAGTAGTTTGAATCATTTGAAATATCAGTTTGTTGATGTTGGTGTAGTGGTTTAGTCATTTGCTTTATAGTCAATGGGTCAGTGGTCAGGGGTTCATGTTGCATACCATTGGAAGATTCAAACTCCCTCCGAGTTTTAGTGTTCTTCCCTCTTTTCTTATTGGACTGAGTTTGATCTTCTTCCCTATTTCCATTTATAGAAAAACTTTTTTCACACACTTTACCATCTTTAATTAATATAATATTCATCTCTCATATTTTTTCAATCAACTTTATCTCATTTAATTAATATAATATTTCTCTCTCTTATTTTTCATTCACTTTTCCCCTTTTAATAATATAATATAATACTCCCTCCTTATTTTCCACCCAAAAAGAAAGGGGAAGAACATAGGAACTCGGAGGGAGTATTATACTTAAACTATTTCACAAAAACTTTTAAGTATTATAGAGAAAATAATAGTAAGGTATTATAGAGAAAATAATAGCGTAAAATATGGAGTAATTTATAAAGAAAATAATAACGTAAAATGTGGAGTAATTTATAAACTTAAAAAAATGTTGGAATTTTTTTTGTGTCTCCTAGGTGAAAAATCCTAGGTCCGCCACTGGACATACACAGCGAAACGGAGATTCGTAAGTCGACCTAAACCGATAAATCTATCCCGATCTACGATATGAATCGATTTAATTGCGTAAATAAGTAAAAGTCGCGAAAAAAAATCGAAGAATACGTCCAATTGTAGCACGATCGATCGATTAAAACCACTTGTGGAAGTGTAAAACTCGTTCCTCAAGGTTCGTGAAATAAGAAGCCCGATATTTTAGAAAACCGCTTCGTGAAATAAGAAACCCAAGATTTGTAATTTTGATTTTCTAGAGAGATGAAACAGAAATGAATAATGAAATGCTTTTGAAGTTTCTATAATAAGTTGTGGGCTTTTAATGAGGACGATTGTGTGGATTTATGTCGAGTTTTTTAAACGGTTTTTAAAAAACGCTTCATTTGAGTCGAGTTTCAAAATAAAATACTAAACACGTTTTTTAAAATAGGAAGCGAAAAAAAATGACGTAATAAGTGTCAATTAAAACACGGTTTCTAAAAAAGTTGATTTGGTGGAGTCGGTTTCAAAATTAGAAATCGTAAATAGTACCGACTTCGTGAATCGAAAATATTAGAAACAAACAATAAAAAATAAAATCTAATGAAGGGCAAAGTCGTCATTTTACGTAATTAACGCCGACGGTAAGAAGTAAAGCGTCGACGGTAAAGAGTAGTTTCCATCTAATTTGACAAGTCAAATATAACCACTACAAAATTATTGGGAAAAAAAATCGTTGTAACAACTTTATAAGTCATTTAAAATATCAACTATTAATCAAGGGTCGTGCTTTTTCCTAACGAGTTTTTACTCAATCCTAACAACATTTTTACTTTGTTCTCTCTAGAATTTTCAAACTCAAACCATCCATAACCCTACTCATGAACCACCGTAAGCGTCAAAAGTGTCAGGATCGATGGGGAGGAATGACTGGGATTGGTGGGGCTGGATGTTTGGACGCTAGGGTCAGGTGGGGCAGGGTGGCTGGGGCAGTGGGTGGTGGGGTAAGGTTGGGTGGCTGGGGCGGTGGAGGTCGGGTGGGTGGGACTAGGTGGCTGGGGCGGTGGCGGTCGGGTGGCTGGTGGTGGGTGTTGAAGTGGGTGAGGATTTGGGGAAAGGAAGGGAATCAGGGATGCACGTAAGTTTTTTTTAAATTTTATTTTAGTTTCCTTTTTTTTTCTTTTAAAATATTTTTTCCAAGTAAATTTTTTATTTTATATTATGAAGTATTTTTCAAATATATAAATAAACCCTAAATATTTAACAATAAATAATTAATCAAATAATAATAATGCAATAAAAAAATTAAATACTCCGTAAATAAGTAATCTATATTACGTGATCGATAATTGAATTAGAATTCATAATCGAATTCGGAAGTGTTTACTAATTAGGTAAATTGAGAAATTTGATTGAATTTCAATGCTATGTAAAAGCTAAAACTTTATAGAGAGTTAGAATAGAAAAATTTGAGAAAAATTCGTTGGGATTGTGTAAACGCTCGTTAGGAAAAAGTAATTTCTTTAATCAATTACTCCGTACTTTTTATATAACATTGAATATAAGGATATTAAAATAAATTTTATTTTCAAACATTTTTTTCCATTTTCCATTTTCATAAAATACGTGAAAAGAATTAATATAGATATACATTCTTTTACATTATAGAATAACACAATTTTTAAAAAAACATCCGCGCAATTCATCTGTTGTTACTCATGGAATGTAGGCGGAGAGAAAGTTACACAACTTTATGGCTAGGAGGAAAGAATTAAATGACAAACAAATACACATCTTTAAAGAACGATTTAGTCAAGCATATGTGGACTATGTTCCAAGGCTCGAACATAAATTAAAAATACGTACTTTTAATGTTATTTTTTTCATTTAATGTATTTTATTATGATTTTTATATTACTATATTAATTTAATTATTTGTTTTTTAAAAAAAAATAGCTTTAATAAATTACAAAAACAATATAAAGTAAGTAAATATTAACTATCCAATAATTAAAATAATAAGAAAAGTAATGTAAGAGGATCCTCTCTATGGTGGAAAAAAAATTGAAGAAGAGAAGAGAAAAATAAAGGTTGTAGATAATGAAGAATGTAGTAGAGGAAAGAGAAGATGGAGTTGCAGTACCAATTTTACTCGACGCAATACTTTTTATGCATAGTTTTCCATTATATGTCCTCCATTGAAAAACAGAAATATTCTTATTACTCTCTAACCCTTTCTAATTTAGATCTATTGTACTTCAATTATCAACAATTTATTTCAATTCATTTCAGTTCAATCTATAATAAACGGTGAGAGAAGAAATTAGACGATAGAAGTTTCCTCTCTATTGAACATGTTCTAAGAGAATTTCTTGTGAATTAGTTGATCATTTATTATTAAACTTGTTTAACTGGTAAACAATGATATAACAAGAAAACTTTAATACTATCATCATTCATCACGATCCCAACTTCTTTCCCAAGTTTAGTACATGCTTGATTAATTAAGTAAATCATTGGTAGTTGGTTTAATCTCAACAAATGTCCTCACATAGTCACATGAGAGATGATGTGTGGTTGTAGAACTTCTATAATTGGTTGGCTCCATAGAAATACGAGTAATAAGTCTCTCCGTTCAAATCCAAATAATACACTTCTCTTTTGGACATTATTCGCAACTAAAGAAAATTTTCAATATTTTCGACAATGTATAAGAGAAACTATAGTCTGATATTGTTTGATTCATCTTTAAAACTAGATTAAGAATATCAAATTTTTATAATTTTGGTAAATTTAAAATGAAAAATATTAACGGTGTAATATGCGTATCGACGAATGTGAAAAAACAAACTTATGGTACCCTTTGAATATAAATGGAAGGAGTACTTAGAAACTAGTTTATTGTCATCCAATGCAATAAGTGGTGAATGAATGAATCATGTTATGTTAAGGTACAACTAAGTTTAAAATGTTAGGGACAATTATTTTGCGTACCCGATTAATGAAGCTAAGAGTATATAGAAGGGGCTAGGTGTACGTTAGCAAGAGTACGCAGGTACGTACGTATGTATTCGAACCCGGCATGGAGGGGGTTGGGAATTGCATATGGGGTACGGAGATGTCCTCCTGATCTGAAGCCAAAATATGAAAGCAATCAATCAATAATAAATGCACTCTAGGAAGGAAGGAATCGGTAATCACAGCTGGATGGGAGTATGTATGGGCCCCGCGCGCAGAGATAGTACCAGCTAGGAAACCACGTACCGTACCGTGTACCGTACCAATGCTACCATTCATCTTTCATCTTTTATCTTTCTCTCCTTCATCACGTACTATAGCTAGTAGCCTAGTACTACTTGGATCGTTGCCCACTTGATTGCGTTGCAGGAATGAATCTCAACTCTATCTGATCTCCAATAATACACTCGTACTATGACATGACTGTCCTCTTATCACATTTTTGATTCTTGAGGTATATCCTGGGGTTCAGCGTCCAAATTGAGTATTTACCATAATGAGGGTTGAGGAGCCAGTAGAACAATACTTCATTCGGATACTAACTTTTGTCTAATTTTATCAAAATATTTCTCACAAATATTGAGGCAATGAGACAAAAAATAACTTGTTCCTTCTTTGTAACATCAAAATAAAATTAAAATTTGTAATCCGTACTACCGAGTACTATAGATTATTAACCTTTTGAGCAATCACTTATATATATATATATACCGTCATACACGCCGTCCTCCAAAATATGGAGTATAGTATGTATATGGTAAATTCTGGAGTCTTAATTGGCCAAGGAGAGAATCAACTTGTTCTCCTAAATAAATCCTAATCGATGTCAATGGTACGATGTTTAGATGAAATGTGTACATGACTAAATGAGGACGCCATATATATCGGCTAACTAGCTAGATGCATGCATGCATGCATGCCTTATAACTGTAGGTTTGTGTGTGTAAATTTAAGTTGAAGTAAAGTGAGTTGATAAAAGCACGCACAGCAACAAACATACTGTAAATGAGTAAAAGAAGAAAACAATAGATCAATGGCAGCACAAATTCCATACAATCAAGACACACACAAATAAAGCAAGTCATCAAATTCCATATATGAGGCGAGGGAGAGTGAAGGAAATGGCGGTGCAAAGTGCAGAATAATGTAAGATAATATAGCTAGGATACCGCGTAATGCCATAATAGAGAGAGACCCCAAGCAAGTACAGTAATATGTAAGGAATAACATACATTTGACGACTAAATAATCTATTTTTCTTTTATCAATTCTATTCTATGTTTGCTAGCAATTAATGAAAATACAACATTATTATTATTTTAAGGCGTATATATATTGATCCCGCCCTCAGGGAACTTTCTTGCTCTCGCCTTAGGCCTCATCTCCCATATATAATTCCCCCCAGGCCAACACTATATATATATATATATACACAACACCTCTAAGCTAATAGCCTAGATTCCAGTAAAACCATACAAATCATCAATTACATTCACGACGATTATTAAAAAAAACAATACTCGCTATACATCGTAATTTCAAGTAAGAGAAGAAAAATTAATCGAGCGAGATAGGGGCGGGAAATAAGTATAATGGGTGGAAAAAAGAGTTTGCAGAAATTGAAGAGATGCATAGTGAAGCTAAAAAGGTGCATGCAGCTACTAAAGCCAGTCACACCGGTATCATGGAGCGACGAGGTGGAGGGGAGGAGGCTTATCATGGGGGGTGCAGGATTGGTGCCGAGGGGGCATTTTGCAGTTTTAGCAGGGATCAGAAATGGGGACGATGAGGATGAGGATGAGGAGAAGCGATTCGTGGTGGACTTGCGGTATCTGAGGAGCCCTGGAATGGTGAGGTTGCTTCAGGAGGCTGAGGAAGAGTATGGGTTTCAGCAGGAAGGTGCACTGGTTCTACCCTGCACACCTCAAAAACTACACAACATACTCACCACAGACACTATTAATTACTGTACTAGATAATTAATAGTGTATGTTTAGAATTATTACTATTAACTGATAATACCACATTCTTTTAGATCAGTACCTTATCCTAAGCAAAAACAGCATTATTCTTTTATAAACTTGCATTGCTATATGGAAATATATATGTTATATGTATAGATAGTCTGCAACTACTCACAAATGGAAGTAGCAAAGGTCAAAGGCTAGCTCCTTATTCTTTGAGATCAGAGTTTGAAATATGATGATGGAATAATAAAAGGTATGATATAAGTATACTTTATGATTCGATAATGAAATCTGCTCCACAATCGATTATAGATTCAATTTAATTCAACCCTAATACAATCGTTGAACGGAATAAAGGACTAATTCTTTCCTTAATTGTTCCTTGATGATGGAGATGAAATTGTCTTCTTTCACTTTCTTTCTGTGTAAAACTTTCATTGAGAGGATGAAGATAATGTACACTGTTATTTTATATGTATGTGTATATTTATATGTATATGTATATATACATGTCAATGGATACGTATTTGTTCACAACTCAAACCGTTGTTCATACCTCTTCATGAAAGACATTCTGTGATATTGGGTAAGGTCGGAATGAATAGTAATTCCCGACTTTAAGTACATTAACCGAAATCAATCCATCACAGTGTCGTCTTTTATATTGAAGTCGATCTCGTAATATTTAATACCCCCTCTAGACACTATTTTTTGCCTCATTCCCACAATATTTGTGAGGTGTATTTTAATGAAATGACACAAAAAATAGTGTCTGGATGGAGTATGAACTTAATTTATATTTAAACCCGAAACACTTAGGCCACACGAATATTATTAAATATTCTAACATTCTCTCACTTGGCATTTGTGTTTACTTAATGATTAAATAACTATAATGTGCACTTTGATATTAAGTTCCTTAGTACAATAAGTTCTCAGTGGCTTGGCTATACTATCGATAATCCCAAGTTCTGAAATAAAGTTTCGTAACCACAATGCATGCATGAACAGTGGCTTCAAAGCATGCCACAAATTCAGCTTCCATAGTAGAAGTAGCAAGAATAGATTGCTTCTTTGAAACACCCCACATTGAGTGAAAATGTCATATTTATGAGCCTTGCTTAAAGGGATTTCAAGTACTACTCTTATCAACAAAGTGCACTTTATTTTTTGGTCATCCATGCAAAAGAACTCCGCAGTTAAGCGTGCTTGGCTGGGAGTAGTCTATGGATGGGTGACCTCCTGGGAAGATTTTCGGGATGATGCACATGAGTGAGGACAAAATGTGCTGGAAAGGACTTGTGTTGGTCTGTGGGATCAGTACAAAGTCTGGCGAGCTACCCCAATTAACATTTTCGGTCCTAGGATTGAGTCAGGGTGTTACAAGTGGTATAAGAGCAATCCTGCGACCGTGCATTTGACACCTAGCGGGGGTGGATTCTGGGTCAGCAGTTATGCTGCCAGGCGCAACGAGGACGTTGATGTCCTTTTTATGAGTTTTACTTAAAGAGATTTCAAGTACTACTCATATCAACAAAGTACACTTTATTTTCTGGTCATCCATGCAAAAGAACTCCGCAGTTAAGCGTGCTTGGCTGAGAGTAGTCTAAGAATGGGTGACCTCCTGCGAAAGTTTCCGGGATGCGCATGAGTGAGCACAAAATGTGTTGCTGGAAATTACTCGTGTTGGTCTAGGGGACCAGTACAAAGCCTGGCGAGCTACCTCAGGAAATGACTCGTGTTAGTCTAGAGGACCAGTACAAAGCCTGGCGAGCTACCTCAGTTAACATTTCCGATCCTAGGATTGGGTAGTCTGTTACAAGACTTCTCCAATCCTAGGATTGGGTAGACTGTTACTAGACTTCTACATGATGATATTGCCCCATTAGCTAAAAGGAATACGTAGCCAGATGTCGATTTTTGACTATCAACACACCTGGCATGATCAGAATCTGAATACCCAATCACCTCAAGATGATCGAACCTCTTGGATGTAAGCATAAGCTCCTTGGTGCCTTGCAAGTACCTAATGACTTTCTTCGTTGCTTTCTAGTGATCCATTCTGGGATCACTTTGATATCGATCGTACCCAACATTCCAATAGAAAAGCTAATATCTGGGCTAGGTATGGCAACGGATCCCGGATCCGTTTTAGATAAACAAGATCCGGTCCGCACGGATCAGATATGGATCCTAAAATTTCAGATCTGTTGGATATGGATCAGATCTGGATCCGCTATTTTTTAAATGGATCTGGATCTGGATCTTATTAAGAGGATCCGATCCTATCTGCAAATCCGTTTAAAAAAAGAATATACGGAGTATATTGTTTTTGGGCCTAGTAATTACGAACAAAGCAATCTGCTTATTCTCATACTCATACTCTCCTCTCCTCTCAATCATGTGTCTTGCGAAGTATTTTGTAATTCGTAAACTATGTAAATTGACTTAGCGGAACTTATTTGATTTTATTTGTAACATTATGAAAATTTAATATGGTCACAATACTCGTTAATTAAAAAGTTGGAAAATTTTTAATTTTTAATTAAGTTAGAAATTGGATCCACGGATTATCCGAATTTTGTCCAGATCCGATTGATCTGGATTTGGATCTTCACATTTGGGATCCATCGAATCTAGACCGGATCTAGATCTTCGAGGATATTGCTTGCGCTGCATTTATATTTAGCCCTGAAGGTTTGGCTAATTAATGAGTCAGGTTTGGAGATGATTTTCCATGAGACCTTGGCTAATGAAGCGTGGTTAAAGTAGCTGATGTTACGTATACCAAGACCGCCTTGCGCCTTGGGCAAACTAAGAAAGTTCTTGCTTTGCTAGTGGACAGTCTTACCCGTTCTCAGTCCGACCCAACAGAAATGGGCTAGAAGGGAGTTAATCTTACTAGCCACACTTATCAAAATACGAAAAATCGATAGAAAGTAAACAAAAAGTGATATCAGAACAGAAGAGATGAGGGTGAGGGGCCCCGCTGGAGATAAGAGCATTCCATTCCAGGAGGAGATTCTAGATTTGACCTTATTGATGATAGTGTCATAGATGTTGGTTTCGTTGTTTCTAGTGATCAGAGGCACACCCATGTAGTTGCCCATTTTATTGTGGGTGTTGATTCCAAAGGTGGCGAGACAATGTTGAGCTTCAAAAAGCGGAGTATTATCATAATACGAAAAATCGATAGAAAGTAAACAGAAAGTGATATCAGAACAGAAGAGATGAGGGTGAGGGGCCCCGCTGGAGATAAGAGCATTCCATTCCAGGAGGAGATTCTAGATTTGACCTTATTGATGATAGTGTCATAGATGTTGGTTTCGTTGTTTCTAGTGATCAGAGGCACACCCATGTAGTTGCCCATTTTATTGTGGGTGTTGATTCCAAAGGTGGCGAGACAATGTTGAGCTTCAAAAAGCGGAGTATTATCGCTGATGATGGCAGATTTCGCTTTATTGATGATTTGGCCTGAAGAATAGCAATAACCTTCAAAAGGAGTCATGAGATTGGAGCTCATTCGAGGTTTTGTCTTTGAAAAGAGAATTATGTCATCAGCGAAGAAAAAATGTGAAATGGGGGCCGGGGAGCATTCCTCGCAATTTTGATCCCATCAATAAATCCACTCTTTTGAGCATGAGCCATCGTTGACGAAAGAACCTCCATACATAAAACAAACAGATAAAGAGAGAGCGGATCCCCTTGCCTGAGTCACCTAGTAGGGGTAATCCTCGTTTGAGGAGCACCATTTAGCAGAATTTCATATGAAACCGAGTGTACGCAGTTCATGATGAGCATGGTCATGTGGGTAGAAAAGCGCATGCCTAAAAGTGAGCTTTCAAGGAAATTCCAAGCAATTCTATCAAATAAATGTCTTGCTCATATCCATGCATCTTAATAGCAAACCTACCCTCCCTATTAGCGGAGGGAGAGTTGATATGGTGCATTACCTCTTGAGCGAGGAGAATATTGTCTTGGATAATTCTTCCTGGTAAGAAGCCGTTTTGGAAGGGACCCACCAGAAAGGAAATAACCTTCTTGATCCTGTTCGCAATGCATTTAATTAGTAATGATTTTCATAACGACATTGCATTGGTTGATGGGTCTGAAGTCCTCAACCCTTTTAGCATGATTATGTTTTAGGATAAGGGCTATGAATGTGCGGTTAAGTTCCTCCAAGATGTTACCGGAGTTTAAGCAGTAACAAATGGCAGTCAAGATGTCCTTCTTAATAAGGAACCAGAACTTAACGTGCATTTTTTCTCTCTCTAAGAGAGCCTTTTCAATTTTAATTTAGAGCCCTAATTTCTTCCCCAAATCAATTTACCCTCAATACAATTCCAAAATCCCCAGTTTCAAATCTACTAGTTGTCTCTTCTAATCAAAACGAAACAATTATCTATACTTTTTTCACTGTCACTACAAAATTTCTCTTCGTCAATCTGATCCCCAAAAAAAGAAATCATTTCTTTTTTACATCAAAACTTCTGTCATAACTCACTCGATTTCGATTTTTCTTTCCTTTGTTGCAGCTAACTTATCTGCTTTCTCTAGCTCCCATCATCACTTCCACACCCAATAGATGATCTTATTTCTTATTGAGCCATTAAATGATACCAGGTTTCACAATCATATCATCTAAAGATCCTTACCTAATAATAAAACAAACCCAACTTTTCAGACTGCCTGTTAAGTCTCCAAGAACTTCCCCAATTTCCCAAGCCTTTTCGTTCTCATAAGCTGTCTAGTGTGCATTCTTTTCTTCCTTTTCAGTTCTTCATCACCCCAATTCCCTTCAACCCATTGGCCACCTCCACTACAACCCATTCACCTTCAGCCACTCTACTTCCCTTTGAAAGATGTTTCGGCTCCCTAATCTACACCAAACTACAATGATCCTCCAGTATTTAAGGGGCAAGATAGCCACCATTTTCCTTACAAAACTACAATCCAAAACTAAACATAACAACCTCTTCAATAACTACAATGGGTTCAAACCCAACTCCCCATAACTCCCCTGCTTCCTTCACTTTCAATCACAATCATTTCTCTGAGGCGGGGCCTAGTATACCGCGTGTTAATAACATTCCCGCAGGTGCTGATTTTGGTGTTGAAGTTAATTTTTTAACCTCTTGGCGTTACCCCCGCACCAGTGCTATAATCAGTATGAACCCGGATTTCTTGGGTGACTCCTTTGCCTTCTGGAATCGCTGTCTTCTAGGCTTTATGGCTGGCTATAGAGAATTCAGTGCTGCCACTATCAATGCAACCCTCGAAGATCACTGGGTCACGAGAGGACCCATTAAGGTTCATAAGATGGATGATCTTTTCATCTTTCACTGCGCCGACAACGAGGATCGTGCTGACCTCCTCGTGCGCACCTTCATCTCCATCAACGGAGCAATTATTGCATTGGCCAAATGGAGTCCGGAGGCCGTTCCACGTACTGTCAGATTCCCAACTATTAAGCTCTGGGTACGTGTTTGTGGGCTCCCTTTCGAATACCTTAATATGGCTACCGCAAACACTATTGGACAGTTTCTGAGTAGTGATTTCGAGGTGGAACACTTCGACACTGTCCCACCGAATGACTTCCTCAGAATTAGAGCTACTATTGCCCTTGGCGCTCCGCTACTTCCTGGCTTCTATTTGGGCTGCAATCAAGAGTACCTTCTCTGGGTGCAATTCAAGTATGAGGAGGTATATAAATATTGCACTAGGTGTGGTCGAATCGGTCACAAATCTGGACATTGCAAAGAACTCATCTCAAGTATTACAGCAGGTTTAGATGCAACATTTTACAAGCTAGATCAGAGAGGCTATGATATTTTCGAGGGGGTTGGTCGTCATACCATGTACAATCTTGATCTCCGGGCATTTCCTTCTACCTCAAAATGCCTCACATCTAGGTTCTGGGTTGGTGAATTTGCTTCAAGAGTTATGCCTGCTGATCTTTTCGTTGAAAAATATATCGACTACAATTTGGATATTTATCCTGGGGGGAAGGTCAGACCGGGTATGAAATTCCTCGTCACCTCGATCCCTTTCAAGGGCCCTGCTCTTCAAACTCCTCACTTCAATGCTAGCTCCTACAATCACCAGGGAAGGGTGTTTGAGTTTGACGAACTTGATTACTCTGCTAACATTGATACTTATAAAAACGGCAGTCGTGAATGGAGGGGTGTCCCTTTCGAAACACTCTATACAAAGAAATTTCCTGAACCTTTCTGTGTCTCCGCTGAGCCCTACTTCCCAACGCAGAACGATGACATGGAGTGGGTTTACACGTATGATAGGGGAGTGCAGTACTTTGAGTCATTATCTCACAGATTGGAGGGAGATTACAAGGTGGCTTTCGCTATCGACGATGCTAGAGGTTACGGGCAGACCTTCTCTCCACCTACCGACTTCAACTTTCCGTTTCACGAGCCTCCGCCGACTACTCATGAGGTTAACAGGCACGCTGATTTCACGGCCCCTGTTCATGCTGCTATCCCAAATGGAATTTTCGAAAGCGAGAATAATAATAATGATGGTAATTTCAATATTGATGACGGCTCCACCGATGACAGCTTCAATGGGGATAGCAGTATCAACTCATCCACTGAGAATTCACTCCACAGCTCGGAAGAACATAAAAACTATCAATCTCCGATTTCAATTTCATCTGACTCTCCCTCCACCGAGCCAAGATTCGAGGACGCGCTGAATGAGATTACACTTCCTCCCGCTGAAAATATTGTCACTCCTTTGACGGATGTGGTAACTTCTTTTCCAACTACTGATTTATCTTTGAATGTCATTACTAATCCTGCTACAATCAATCTTCTTTAGTCAGTAGATAACAGACTTAATGATATTTCAACCGATATGTTTGGACCTTTGGAAGCTGATCTCCTCATTCGATCTACTGAAAAACCTTTCGAACTACCAGCAAGCTGTTATCTCTCTCCTAACAGGGACATGCTGATCCGTCCACCAATGTTCTTCAGCACCATGAAGAAGACGCGCTCTAAGCGCAAATCCTGCTCTGACCCTAAGCTTATTACCCTTATGAACAATTCCATCAATTGCAAAGACTCGGCCAAGAGTTACCTGATTTCCTTGGACAAAAAGCTCAAGTTTACCAAGGAAGACCATACCCCGAAAGCTAGTTTCACTATGAAGATTACTGATACTGATTTGGATTTTGCTGAAACTGCTTCTTCGGCTGCTGTTAGGGTTTTGGAGGCTGACCCTTCTCAGCCTCCACAGTCGCCATGAGAGGATTATCTTGGAATTGTAGGGGACTAAATGACCCGCTCTCCCCTACAATTCCTAAGCTAAGAGCAACGGTCTTAAATAAGTACTATGATTTTATATTTCTATGTGAGACTAAATGTAATGTGGAGTCAATCAACAAATTGGGAAAATCTTTAGGATATTTTAAGAATGTTGGAGTCGATGCCATTGGTTCTAGTGGGGGTCTTTGGTTAGGGTGGAAGGGACACCTCTCTATGGAAGTAGTCTACAAATGTGTCAACTTTATCTCCATGAGAGCATTAATAAATGGTTGCTTCTTTTATTTGATTTTTGTTTATGGCAGCCCATGTTTACCTGCTCGACAGCAGGTCTGGGACTTGCTCCACTGCTATATGAACACTCTCATTCGCCCTATTCTATTGATCGGAGATTTCAACCAAATAGAATATGCTGATGACAAACTCAGCTATAACAATTATGCCCTCCGGGGAGCGGACAATTTCACTAGATGGAAGATGGATTACAATCTCATGGATATTCCTTTCAAGGGTCCAAAGTTTACTTGGTGCAATAATCGAGAAGGGGCCGACCGCATTTACGAAAGACTGGATAAAGCCTTTGCTTCTTCCTCTTGGCTCGCTTTCTTTCCCAACACGGCTGTCAAACACTTCCCCATTCAAATCAGTGACCATGCCATGATCGAAGTTGATTTAAATCTATGTCATAATAATAATAAAAGGCCTTACAAAATCGAGGCTTGGGCACTTGAGTTTACTGATTGCAACAATAATATTAAGGAGGCATGGACGGATGAGCATCACTAGGCTACAATACGAGGCTCTTCATCCTTCAGGTTAGCTCGAAAACTGGAACATAGTAAAAATGTAATGAAACTATGGGCACTTGACAAGCATAAAGATTGGGGTCGAAAATGGAGTGATTTCGACGATTTATTGGACGAAGATCTGCAAAATATTTTCAAGGGAATGAATAATGGTGATACTACTAGTTACAATACTCATCATCAAGAACTTATTGACTTTTTTAAGGCCACTTCTCTTTACTGGAAGCAGCGTGCCAAACTTACTTGGGATACTTATGGAGATTCTTGTACCAAGTTTTTCTTCAATAAGGTGAAAGGCAGGTCCTGCAGGAATTTTATTGCCGGACTGAAGCTCACGGACAATAACTGGTGTTTTGATGAATTGGACATTAATAAAGCTTTCCAAGAGCATTTCATGAATATTTATGCCGCTGATACTCAATCATTTGAAGGATCAAATTCCGCTTATAACACCCTGATCAACAACATACGCAATAAGCTCAACGATGAGGATTATAACAGGATTAATGCTCCTTTTCGCCCTCGTGAAGTCCGCACTGCCATTTTCCAACTTGGTTCCCTTAAATCTCCAGGTCCTGATGGTATATCTGCAATTTTCTACCAACGATCTTGGCATTTCATTAAGGACGACGTCATTCTCGCTGCTTGTCACTGCCTCAACACCGGACATATCCTTAAGGAATTCAACCGCACCTTTATTACTTTAATTCCAAAGATTAATTCTCCGGAACGTGTGGAAAATTTCAGACCAATCAGCCTCTGTAACGTCATCATGAAGATAATTACTAAATGTATCTCCAACAGATTAAAGAAGGTCATCAATAAACTTGTAAGCCCCTTTCAGAATGGCTTCGTTCCGGGACGATCCTGTAGTGATAATATATTATTGGCTCATGAGATAATTCACCATATCAACCGAAGCAGCAACCGAAATAGAGGAATGATGGCGTTTAAAATTGATATGAGCAAAGCCTTCGATAGAATTGATTGGGAATTTCTTCAAGCGGTCCTACCTTCGATGAACTTTCCAAACAAAATAGTCCATCTAATTATGAACTGCGTTCAAACGGTGACCTATGAAGTTCTTGTCAATGGATCTCCTCTTCAACGTTTTCAGCCATCACGAGACCTCAGACAAGGAGATCCCCTATCTCCATATCTCTTCATTTTATGTATGGAGACCTTATCTGCTTCCTTGACTGCTGCACAAGACTCTGGAATTCTCCGTGGCATCAAAATTAGTCGGCATGCCCCTCCAATAAATCATCTCTTCTTTGCTGATGACGCCATTTTCTTCACTCACTGCGACAATCAGACTTTTAGCTCTCTAAAATCGATACTTCGGGATTTTTGCCAGGCCTCGGGTCAGAGAATCAACTTTGATAAATCTGCTATTCATTTTAGCCCGTCATCTACTATGGCCAATGTCACCAATTGCCTCTCTACCTTTCAAATTCGTAGCAATAATCCCATGGGCAGTTACTTGGGCATACCTCTTCTCTTAGAGCATAATAAAAAGGCCTTCTACAATGATCTCATAAATCGGGTTAAACGAAAGATTTCATCTTGGAGCGGCTCTTTGCTTTCTCAAGCTGGTCGATTGGTTTTTATCTCCTCCGTCCTCTCCTCACTCTCTATTTACTTTCTATCGGTCTTTCGTATTCCGATAAGTGTTGCCAGAAGAATTAATTCTCTTCTTGCACATTTTTGGTGGGCTGGGTTCAAGGGAGGTAGAACCATTCACTGGAGGAGCATTGATTTCCTCTCCCTTTCTAAATATGATGGTGGAATCGGTATTAGAAATATCTCCTGTTTCAACCAAGCTCTCCTCGGCAAAGCAGCCTGGAAAGTGTTGACGGATACTAATTCGCTCCTTAGCAAAACTCTTAGAGGAAAATATAAATGCTCTATAAAAGACATCAGGAGTTGTTTGGGGAAAAAATACAATGGATGTTCTTGGGGATGGAGGGGGATTCTATGAGGCATGAATCTTATAAATCAACATCTTGCTTGGAGCATGGGAAATAACTCGTCTCTTTGTCTATGGACTCATCGATGGGTCCATGGGTCTACTCTCGTGCTAAAAACAGGAGTCAATTCAATGTATTACGATTCTCTCCCGATCACCATCAAGGATCTTACTCTCCCGGGGGGAGTTTGGAATGATAGAATGATTACTAATCTTTTTTCTCCTCATTGGGTTAAGGAAATTACTTCTACTCATATTCCAATACATAATATCGAAGACACACCCTATTGGCTGCTCTCGCCTAATGGACAATACACCGTCAAGACTGGATATCGAGCTGCTCACAATAACTACAAAACTGATCAAACTACTCTCAAGCAGCATTACAGCCTGGGAGATAACACTATAGTCTCCTTTTGTCGTCGAATGCTTTGGAAGCTTCGATGCCCATCTAAATGGCTGGTCTTCCTATGGAGAATTCTTCATGACTGCCTGCCCATTGGTAACAATTTTCTTAAAAGAAATATTAACTTTGACCCTAACTGTATCTTTTGCAGAAATTCGGGCACCGATGAAATCGAGTCTGCTGCCCACATCTTCAGGGATTGTCCTTTCACTTCGAGAATTTGGTTAGGGAGTACACTCGGAATAAGAAGCCGCTCCAATCATGATGTTTCGCTTTCTTCTTGGATCATTAACTGGATAAAGTACCTCCATAGTATTGAAATCGGCAATAAAGGCGACAATCTCATTCATAATTTTGTGGGAATTCTTTGGGCTACTTGGGTTGCTAGAAAAAGGTGCGGCTTCGAAGGTGTAAACTGGACTGCGGAGACCGTCATCAAGCTGACACTAAATTTCAAGTCTTTCAATAGCGAAAGACAAAAGTACGATGGGATGAATGACATCGAGCAACAACGAAACTCCCTCCGCAATGGAGATGTTCTTCATCTAACTGGCTATTCCTCATTAACCTGCCCCACGATTATTATCGAAATGGATGCTTCATGGCAATCCAATCTTGAGGCCTCTTGCGGCTGGATTGCCTACACAAAGGAAGGAACTGTCATTACAACGCATTGCTGTTCCTTCTCGTCTCACTCTCCAATTTTGGTTGAAGCTTCTGGCCTTCTCCGTGCCTGCCGCTGGGTTGTGGATTGCAGATATCTTCACGTCATATTGAGAACTGATTGCCTTCGCCTTGTCGAAGCAATCGCAACTGAAAATCTTCCTCTTAACGATCTACGTGGGACCCTTCAAGACCTTCTTGATTTCTCGATGCTTTTTCATTGTTTAAGTGTTCAATACATTCCTAGGACCTTAAATACCCGTGCTCATAGACTAGCTATTTTAGCACGGAAAAAACATTAGATCATGTTTGTTCTTGCCGGCAAAAAAAAAAAGAACTTTTGATAGAAAATCCCAGAGATGGCATCCGATCCCAGAGATTTCAGCGGAGCGAGTTGAAAGACCGTTGACCTTACCTCCTTCGTAGTGAATGGTTTTTAAGAATGTCAATCCGAGAATCAGTAAGGGTTGAGTAGTGTCGTAAAGAGTTGAAGTCGATGCCCATAGGGAGATCAGTTGCAGCCGGAGCTTCAGTCGGACAGAAAAGAGAGGAGAAGTAATTGTTGACAGAGAGTTTCAAACCAGCAACAAAATGTTGGGCTTGACGACCTTTCACCCAATTAAAGAAAAATTTGGTACAAGTATCACCCGAAACCATCCAATTGAGTTTGGTTCTTTGGCGCCAGTAGAGATTGCTAGATTGCTAGCCTTACAGAAATCCAGAAGCATTTTATGGTGGTCATCGTAGGTTTTGTGATCACCCCTTCAAAGATGTTGTGATCACCCCATCGGACCATTTCCGCCCCCATTCCCGTTTCTTGTCAAAATCGGACCACTACTGTATGAAATATTGTCTAACCTGTTTGAATGGAGAACTGCATATAAGAATACAGATAGATATCATATCCTATTCACTACCAGTCGTAACAGCAGGTAACTAACACCCATGTTCAAGAAGAAAAATATAATGGTAAATGTCAGATGATGGTACCGAACCATACAATGCAATGGTAAATTATTTGAATTGAATACTTGTATTTGCTTTACATGGAATATATCATTACATACATAATCATGTTATCTACGAGGTGAAGTAAATGTCGGTCGGAGAGGAATCAGTTAGTTTCTTTCACCTCTGAGCAATTGTTTGGACCAACCGGCTCTTTTAAGCAATAAGATATAGCATTCACTGCTGCTTCAACAGAAGCATCTTCTCCCTGTCCAACAAACATATTACATAACTCATCAACCAAACTTCCTCTATCACTTGCACAGATTAAATATATATCACGCGTTAACACTATTGCTGTCACAGTAAAACTGAGTGATACGAAGAGAGTATAATTGATTGTCGATGCCTAACACAAGGTTCGCAATGCTTAACCAAATTTAGAAACGGCACCTCCCCGCAAGGAGGGGTGAGAGTGAAACTGACACTCTAACTGAAACTCCCCACAATGCTTGAGGCAGGCCTTTTGCGCGGATAGATGGGCACAATACAACTAATGACACATTTGAAGCTCATTGCTATGCATTCCCACATTAATTGTTCTACTTCTACTCGTACGAAGTACTCGTATTAGTTATACCATTACGCTTGTCCAAAGGTCAAAGTACACAACTATCCCTACTTTTTGGTTCGGTACATTTTAAGCCTTTCTAAACCCCAAGGCGGGTGTTGTTGAACAATGCTGCATTCGGTAAAAGAAAAAAAAAACACAATTACGTAGTAACCCCTCCGTCTTATTTGTGTCCTGCACGTGCCTTGCATCTCATTGCCATAAGTATCACGTGAGGTAAGAAGAACCCGAGTAACATAGAATGTCAACTGATTTAAAGACGAGAGGTACTGACCTTTTCTTTCCAGTAGAAAATGTTCCCATATTTTCCAGCCAAACGACTCCAGAAACTACGTGGCACTTCAAGATCAACTTGAGCACCCACATTGAAATTCAAAATGTTCCCTACAGAATCAATTAATCAAATCACATGAATTACGCTCTGTTTGAAAAAACATTCAAACAAAACAAGCTGAAAAGCTAGTTGAAAGTTGATAGGCTAGCTGAAAGTTGGAAACTACGAAGTACGTAATAAACTAGCTGAAATCATTAAAATTGTGGCAAAATGGCTTTTAAAACTAGTTGGTATTTGATAAAATGACGTAAACAAACATTATTGCAATGTTGTTATAATAATCAAAGAAGTAAAGGTTGAAAAACTTATAAGTTAGTTATCATCACATCCTACTCTGAATACTTGAATAGCTTTTTATTTAAGATTGGCTTATTCGTGGCTACTTGTCAAATACCCACACAAATAAGCTAGCTGAAATTTTGGACAAATAAGCTACTTTGGTCAAATAAGCCAAGTGAAAGTGCACGCTAAATGGAATCTTAGAGTCAAGTACACCATTATTAATTTAAGCAACTCCCCGCACAATCAAATCACATAAATAAGAGTAAAATATACCATTATTAATCTAAGTAATGGGGGTGCTTTCACATTCTCCATTATACATACCAAAAGTTGGATCAGCAACAAAAACGATGGTTCTGTCATCCACTTGCCAAAAATCTTTGATTGCCAAACCTGTGAGGACAAGATGTTATACCATGCGCCATGGCAATGAGGTGTAAGACATGACGACATGCACCTCATGCACATAAGTACATAACTACATGAGCCATACCATTTTGGTTTAATTTCCTAAAGGGCATATTGGGCAACAATATTCTTTTCAACCTTTAAATAGGACCAACATGTATAAAAAGTATAATATGGCAGAGTGAAGGGAAAAGTATAAGTACATGAAACCGAAAAAATGGAATTTGAGTAGAAGAGTGTTTGCCCTTTATGCACCAGGCATACTTACGGCAAACTAGCTTGGTGGGTAAGTCACTGAGGGAGCGAGGGGTGTGAGACAACCTAGGTTTGAAAAACTAAATTCGCCCTTGTCGCTCCTATAATAAAAATCTAAAAAAAGGACTAAAGTAGTGTTCTGCATTTTGGATAAGGCTTCACTGAGTTGCGCTCAACAGCACCAGTCGACCGCGCACAAAGCACACATTTCAAAACTAAAGCAGCATTGACGTAAGTTTAGTATAATACTCTGTATATCTCTACTAAATCCTAAAGAGAAGAGAAAGAGAAAGCGCATAAGGAAGATGGAGAGGGAGAGGGGGCGATGGGTAAACTCTTGATACCTGGTGTATCAGGATAATTCTGCGCTAATATTCTCAACTTAAATCCAGTATCTCTCTCTAGATCAGCAATTGCTTCTGCGAGTCTCTTTTCCTGGCAAAGAGTCATAATATTCTTACAAAATTACTGCTCCTATCCCAAATTTATCTTCCTTGCTTCAAGGTGATTAAACAAGATAGCATGGACACGGAGACGTATCCGAAACCTAATACGACAATACAGCTGAGCAAAATAATGTGGATCTCATCGTGAATTCATGCACCTTAGTAAAAGATATCACATCAAATCTCAAAATAAACATACAAACTCTATATAACGTGATCTGCAATGTACCGTAACTCACAACTGACATAAATACACAATAAACCTCAAATTTAGGAAACAATAACACATACGCCTATTCTATATGAGCACCGCATTCATGGTGGGCAGCAATATGATAGGCTGCAGTCATCACTAAATAGCTAAATGTTATAGCTCGACGAAGTAGAAGAGAGAAAAAGACCTGTCCAGGCGAGAGGAAGCCAGCAACATCAATGACTGTAGTAAATTCTTTAGGAAGCAATTCTGGCTTGTTGACGCCCATCTTGGCTTCAGCACATCCAACTCCTACGAGAGTTAATATTTTCTTTAATTTCAGTTTCTTACAAAAGAAAGAGGGATCTATAACTTTTAATTGATTGACAAAAAAATACTCCATATTTCGCAAAAAGCTAACAAACGAATAAGATGTTCAATTAGGTTCTAAGCAAAAACGCAACCAAAAAAACAAGGCCCTGCACTGTCCATTTAGTTTAGAAATTTCATTTCCACAAGTGTACTTTGACCATGGTTGTAAAGGTTGGAATGACAGATCATGAGGTACTATGTTAGTAATTAGTCTGAAAGACCCATTCCTGAACCAAGGCTAAAGCCATAAAGCTAATATCATGAACTTCATACCCCATTGTGTGACACGACACATTCACAGTAAGAAATTTGTAAACTTTCAATGACAGACAACGTTGGAAATTTTTGGTTGATTTAAAGGATGATACAAGTACATGATTATCTTATCAAAAGAATGTAAAACAGAGTAGAGTTCCAAGAAAAATAGGGAGTAACTTCTTAAGCTCCAAACTACAATCATAAGGAGGTTTCGACTACAAATCTGCAATCATAAAAAGGCAACCGCATTTTTAAATCTCAACGATTGACACTCCAAATTTGGGTAATGCCAAACAGCATGCTCATCGAACAGCCATAAGCCATAAAACTAAATCGAAAGTTGGGAAGATATTTTCTTTTGTTTCAACGAAGAGCTCACTTTCTCGTATTACGATATAGCCATATAGGGTAGGGTTCGACCCTTCCCCTATTGTCGAGGCTAGCTAATCTTAACGACTAGACTAAGACATCTCCGTTTTTCCCTATTGTTGAGGGTACGTAGTCTTAACCACTAAACTAAGACATCTTTGGTTATCAATGATCATCCATTGAGAAAGTGAAGAGGAGAAAGAATTCCTCAAATATTTGCATCTTACTAAATACTCATAATTCACGAGGCCAAGTAAGAGAGGCAAATTTGTGCATTTGGGGTACGTAGCTACTAGCGAGTGCTCCGTATTTCCCTTACAAGTAGATTCCCCCTGAAGGGCAACAGTGAGCAAAAGAATCCATTATCCTTATCCATGGTTTGTCACTTTGTCATAATAACTACTTCTTCTGCCTCTTTCATTTGTTTGCCTTTTAATCAAAGGGCAAACAACGAGATGGAGGGAGGATTGTATACTAGTAGTTGTGTCGTAATTCATTCTGCTCCGAGGAGGATAGCATTGCCGGTTTCCCTAACACTCAAACATAAATATTTCAAGTAATGAAAGATGCATCCAATAAGAGGTGATTTTACCAGTAGAAGAAATTGCAAGAGCGCAGGCGAGTGAAGTGGAGAGAGCAAGGCCCATGGACTTGGACCCGACTCCAGAAAGCCACTTTCGGAAGTACGAGTAGGTTATTGTGGGTATTCGGGCATGGATGGCCCATGCTGGATGGCGGGTCGGGCACGCCATGCTTGCTTAGCTTTACTTATGCTGATACTTCTCACTTCTCAAATACAGATGGAGATTGCCAAGATTCCAACCTAAAGACCAAAGAGGTCAAGAGGATAAGCCCATCCCATGCTTCTTCCCACCTCATCATCTTTTAATTAATTTCTACACGCCGCTCTTTCGAGTTTCTCACTTAGTTGTGATTACGTCATGTGGTGCCACAGGTTACAAAATCTGATTCGGAAATTTCTCATCGTATTCTCGAAATATGTCACATTACACCGGGTAGTTTTATAGTTTAGTTCTCAATTTACCTTAGTTGTTAATTAATTTTGGAGGAAAAATTAATTACTATCACTCAACAATTACTTTTCTTCAAAAGGAAAAAGTTTCTCATGGTAACCATAGTTGTTTTCATGATAGTTTTCATAGTTGGTCCCACGGTACTTCTAAGTTTTCGTAGTTGTTCTCATGGTATCTCGAAAAGAAAGCAACGACTAGTTTACTGAACTAACCGTTACACAAGTGCTTAAAAATTCACTCTCTATTCTATTGTGGCAGAAGAAGAACAAACAATTCATACTTTCACTCAACTTTTTCACCTCCTTCTTCATTTGTACAAAAAAAATGGAAAAATTTGATGTTTCGGGATGATCGAACTTCAAGGTTATGGTGATGAAGTTTTTCCATTTCTTTTGTACAAGTCAAGAAGAAAGTGAAAAGGATGAGTATGTGGATTGTTCTCTTCTGCCAAAATAGAAAGGGGAGTGAATTTATAAGCAGTTGTGTAACGGCTAGTTAAGTAAACTAGTTGTTGATTTGCTTCAATGAGTCATTGCCTTCCTTTCAAATGTACCATGGGAACAAGAAAACTTAGGGGTACCATGAGAACAAGAAAACTTAGGGTACCATGAGAACCCTCTCATTTTGAAAAAAAGTAGTTGTTGAGTGATATAATTAATTTTTCCTCCAAAATTAATTAACAACTAATCATCTAACTTTTGGTCATAATTTAACGGCGTCATGACAGAAAATTGGGTAAGGGCAAATCAGAAATAACTAAACTATAAAACTCAGGGTTACCATGGGAACAAACTTAAAAGCAGGGTACCATATTGTGGACATGACATAGGTCCACCCCGACGCGGCCACGCGCGGGTTTGGGGAGGCGAATGAATCTTCATATGAGATGGGTCGAATTGAAATTTAAATCAAAGTTGGAGTCGCCACCGAACTTTGTGGGAGTTCGGGCCCATTCGAACCCACTCTATGTTGTAGTGGGCCGTGTGCAAAATACGGCCCATTTCCGATGTCAGAGTTTATTGGGTTCGTCCCTTAGCATTTGATACCGATACCGACGTTATCGGATACCGTATATTGAATGACTCTCGTTGTCAATGGATTCAGACATCCGGAAACCATGGTTCTGAGCAAGGGGTGAGGGTACGTGTTGGGAAGTTCACAAAGAACCCCCAACCCCGCCCGCACATTAGCGGCCTCTACTAGGATGTCGTTTGATTTTGAAATACGCGTGTTAGTTGAACGATGGAAATGATATGCAAACATTATTTTCCCTAAACATGCAAAAATTGAATGGGTTGCTAAGTCGATTTAATGCAACTAAAAATTAACGTCAAAGTTGTATTTTATCATGTGAGTTTTGTTTTAGTCTAATAAAACAAACGAAAAGAAAAGAAATTGCTACAAACACGAACAAACAAGTTAGTAACGGTTTGTAAATCGAATAAGGAATACAAATACGATAATATGCATGGTTTAAAAAAAGATTTTTTAAATGACACGTGACGTGTTTTAAAGAAATATCAACGTCGAAATCTGGAGCACGCTGTTTTGTCTAAAAAACGATGTTCGAAAAATAATAAAAAAACGAAATTGGGCCTTGTTTTCCAGCCGGCCGCGCGCCTCGCCCGGGTCAGGCGCGACCCGCACGGGTCAGGCGACTCGCCCGGGATGCCGGCGAGTTGCGTGACGGCCTGTTTCGAAATTGTTTTTTTTTCCAGAAAACCAATAATTTTATTAAATCGCGTACAAATATGGCATAATTTGTACTCGACTTAATATTTTCGATATTCGTCGTATTCGATACTCGATTATGAAATCGGTATCAAATACTCGGAATGATTTTTTAGAAAAGATAAAAAAAAAGTTTTGAAAGTCGTTTTGTAAAATTAAACTAAAAACGATGTTTGATTCTCTCTGCGTTAAAAAAAAATCGTCGTATTTTGTATTATGAAATCATATAACGATTTTTAGCATCAACGAGATTAATGTAGTTCTTTTTAGTACGATATTTGATTAGAGAATCGATATCGTATTTTTAAGAACGTTTCGTTGTATATGAAAATATTTTTTGTATTATCGATATTAAGAAAACGACGCGACAACGACGACCCATAAAAAAACGACCGACGATGACACGACACGAAAAGAAGAAAAAACGAGAGAAAGGAAGGAAGAGAAAGAGAAGTCGGGTTTGATTTTAGACCCTCAACCTACATGCTTCGTTTACTCGGAACGGGGCTCGTCGGAATGTGGTTTGGACACAGGAGCGTCGAGGTAACGTAGGAGAGTTATGGTGGTTTGGTTTGGACGGGTGAAGTGGCGGGTAAAGTGGCCGGTTTCTACGGTCTCGGGTTATACTATCGATTTTTTTTCGATGCTAAGTGTGTAAGGTGTATGTCGTAGGTGTAGATGATATCAAGTGTATGATTTTCTGTCTGTGTCTCCAGTACGTTTTGATGTCGACTAGAGGGTCCTATTTATAGGAGAGGAGGTACTCTTGCTTGGATGACAAGAAATATCGATTAGGATAGGAAATGTAAGAGGTTGAAGGGAACGAGAACTCCGTTACTTGGTGAGGAAGAAACGAATCTCGGCTGGAATGGGGGTACTCGGCCGAGTATTTGATGCTCGGTCGAGTGCTTGTTCGGATATTTAGATAGAATTCCTACTTGAGATCGAATTCTACCCTTAACGGAATTGTTTAATATTTTGTGTAGCTGATTTTTGGTAGTGTTCGAGCTTAGGCCGAACTCGTGAGGTGTCACGGCCTGCTCACGTGTCTCGAAAAAAATATCTTTGACCGGGTTTTGACTCGGTCGCAAAAAGACGGTTTTGCCCCTGGTGTCGGATTCGACCCAAATTAGTCTTATTTGACTCGAAATGACCCACTAGGCCTGAATTTGAGGTTGGTTTTGTGAAATTTGTACTCCGTAAAAAGCCCAAGCCAAATGCCAATGATTTTGAGCCCATATCTGAGTATATTAAAGCACGTTTGCGTCCGATCATCATCGGGTGTTTGTCGGAAACTACTATAGACACCTAACGGCCAAATGTGGGTGTCTACACATATGTAATGTGACATAGTTTGAGGGTACCATGAGACTTTTCCCAATCTGATTTGATATTACCTCCGATCATTATTTTTCGGCCTACTTAATACTCCATCTCATTCATTCCATCTTTTACATAAGGATTTTCACCACTTTCAAAAAATGTGGTAAAAGTATGGGTATTATTGATAAATCAAATGGTTTTATGGGTCCACCAAACTTAAAGTAAGAAAAAGAAGTAGTGACATTTGCGTAAATAGAAGAAATATGTAAGGATTATAAGGTAAAATCTTTTGACAAAAAGGAAGGTAAAGAATTGATTGGATTGTTTATTTATAGTAAGTTATTGTTTGGATGAGAGAGAGTAAATATTTGTGAGCTGTATTTGGATATGAGCCGGGTATACGTGTCAAGAAACGATGCCCAAAAATTACCCAAATCCGAAAATCAATCTCATCTGTTCATAACCCCCATATATTGTTAAGACTCGTCCAACCCGTGAAAACTAAAGGTAAATATACTAAAAATTTGTTTAAATCAAAAAAGTTAATAAAATTTTTAAATAAAATATTAATATTAATATTTTAAAACTTCTCAAAAATGCATAATAACCTTACGAAATACTTGTTAAATATGAATTTTCTTTCAAAAGTTTCGAAAAACATATGTTTATGTATTTTAAAACATTTTTTTTCCTTATTATATGATTACTAAATGATCACCCGATAAAATCTAATAAATGTACTATGTACGTCTTATATGTGTAAAAAGTTTCAATTTACTCGTACAACTTATCATCGAATTAGGCTTTCACCGATCCAAAAACGAACGTTATCGAATAGGATAAAGTCGAAGACCGGCGAACCCCAAAGCCACACTAAGAGACTAGACTAATTAAAGGCATGACACGAAGATGTTCGGGTGGAAAGTGATTGTGGTTATGTGATTGATACCCTTGCGTCGAACAAACGAGGCCGAAACATGTTTTTTACTGTTTTAGATATCGTTTATGATTGATGTACGAGTAATTTTTTCTCTTCTGTTAGTTGGTCGTTCACACGACGAGAGAACAATTTCGTAGCTCGCGCGTTAGCTCATCTTCGACTATCAAATTTAGGCAAAACAGTTTGGGATACTTACTCAGCTGAGTTAGAAAGTTATATGATCCTGGATAATTGATTTACTACCTCTTTGAGTTTAAAAAAAAGGAAATAAAAAAATTACTACAAGCCGGATGGAGTAGACCATTAGTATTGCGGAGTAATCCTTCTATTCAAATCCAAGAGTGCATATTTGTTTTTCTTCACATTTGACGAGATGCAGTTTACACAATCTTAATCTACTCATAGAGACGAAACAAAACATACCCAATGACTACATTGTCTCTTACAGATTATCGAGAATATTGAAAATTCTTTTTGGTTGTGGATAATATCAAAAAGTAAAATGTACACTTCTAAATTTAGACGGAAGGACAGGGAGTATTATACTCCCTCCGTCCCAAAATGATTGTCCCATTTATTTTTGCACAATAATTAAGAAAATTGTGTAATGATGATATATAGGCAATTTTGAATACTTTATAGGGTAATGTGTGAGATGATGGGGTTAATGAAATGACAAAATGATAAATATTTTGTCTGGACAAACAGAGGGAGTACTACCGTAACATTAAAAGAGTTTGTACCTTCATGGCATGAGACATCACGGCTAACGACTTGTAGGCCATAAAACCCAAGAAATAGGAATTAGGAGGAGTTAGAGTTAGGGTATGACTGTAGGAGGAGGAGGGTATGATTGATGTATACTTGCCTTCCCAGCAACGCAAGAATACCGTACGTCCATACCTGAGTAAATTTCCTGGATACAAAATTTAAGGAAAGAATAAATAAATTGATGGAAAAATTACAAATTATCACCACATATTTTTCGTATTTTACAAATTACCATCGTGTATTTCATTTTTTACAAATTATCACCTACACTTTAACATATAATTACAAATCACCGCCGTATTTTGATTCTGACTTCCATTTAACTTAAATCCCAAGGATTTAACTTATTAATTAATATTTTAACATCTAAATTAATCACCCAAATTAATTAACCATCAACATTTTACCCAATCTCCCAAATCTCACCTCAAACTTTCCTTCAATTGCATCAAACTTCATCTATCATCTCATGAACACGAGTAACTGAGTATTCAATTACATCACCTCCGTCAATCCTAAATTCGTTATTCATCACCATCAAATCTGTAAAATCTTAACCCACACCCAACCATCCGCCCTGGTAGTACCGAAGCAGCCGACCCACCACAAGGAAACGAGGCTGAGTTTGAATGAAACGAGGCTGAGTTTGAATGAAACGAGATTGGTACGGAGTGGGTTGCATTGTAGTGGTCGTGGGTGGCAGCGGTAAGGAACGGAGGTGAATGATACTATGACAATGCCAGCCGTGTTGGGGCTCCATACTTGAATTGCACTACCCAGATTGGCAGATTCAAAAAGAAAAAAAAAAAACAAATTGAAGACGAAAAGAGGGAAAAGATTGAGGTGTGATTTGGGAAAAAAATTGAACTACCCAGATGAAAAAATAACAAATTGAATCGGAAAAGAGGGTAAAAATTGGAGTGCTAGGGAACTGGGTAATTAATTTGGGTAAAATGTTAAGAGCTAATTAATTTGGGGAACTGGGTAAAATGTTAAGAACTAATTATAAGTTGGGTAATTAATTTAGATGTTAACATTAATTAATAATTTAAATTCTTGGGATTTAAGTTGATGAAAGTCGGGATTAAAATACGGTGGTGATTTGTAATTATACGTTAAAGTATAGGTGATAATTTGTAAAAAATGAAATACATGGTGATAATTTGTAAAATACGAGAAATACGTGGGGTAATTTGTAATTTTTCCTAAATTGATTAAACCTAAAAAAAAGGTAGGTTGAAGGTGAAAAAAAAAGGATAGTCGAAAAGTGGAATAAGGAAAAAGCGATGAAAAGGAGAGTACATCATTATAAATAGCCCTCCCTCTCTTCTTTTCTTCATAAATCATACTACGAGTAATATTCATATACATATACATATACTACTCCATCTCAATTCCCCCAAGCTTCAACCTTGAATTGATTTTGTTAACTCATCCATGGCAGACCACAATGCCGAATCCTCCTCCGATTCGTGAGTTTCCCTATCATTCTTCTCTATCATCTTTCTACTTGTTATTTTTCACTTATTCTGGTGTCTTTTTGTTTCTGTTTCAGCAAGGGGACTAAGAGAGACTTTAGTACTGCCATTCTTGAGCGCAAGAAAGCGGCTAATCGCCTTGTTGTTGATGAGGCTGTTAATGACGATAATTCCGTGATTTCTCTGCATCCCGATACCATGGAAAAGCTTCAGGTTTTCCGTGGTGATACCATCTTGATCAAGGTATTTTAGGGCTTCTTTCATCTTCTGCTATATCTTTGATTAGGCTTTCATCAATTCATATGCTATTGATCGTATCTGAATTTGGGTAAAAATTGAAAATTCATGGGCCGACCGAGTAACAAAAAAAGTAATCTTAAATTTTCATATTATTCGTTATGGGTTGGTCCTGTTTTCCGTAGTTTGTTGGTTTAGGCACAAGTGAATTCGAGGTCACTTAGTTTTTTAAGTTGTTGATAGTTGCTCCTATTATTATGTTCTTGGTATACTGTTAATAATGTTTGTGGTTGATGAATGTGTGTAATTTTGAGTAAATAGCTTTACCTGAATGAATTGAATTTTTGATTGGAGCTATGCTCGTGAATTTTGATTTCTCGTGTTGGGAAACATTATTTTGATTTTTCGTCTTGCTTAGTTTTGAATCACTTTGTGTTGAGGGACTAATTACAACTTTACATTGTAAAGTTTTTATCTTGCTACTCTTTACCCGATGTGAGGATTGCCAACTCCGTTTACATACTCCCTCCATCTCTTAAAGACTGCCCCATTCCCTCATTATATGCAAGAAGTATTTTAATGAACAGTCTTTAAGAGACGGAGGGAGGATAATATCCGGGATTTGACACTTGCCTTTGAGCTCTGAGACTTCTGTGGTGCTTTTCTGTTGGTTTGGTATAGAAAGTGAAACTAGTTTACAGGATGACTTATTCACGATGGTCTATTTAGATTGATCTTGTGGAGGGCTAGGTTAAACTATGAGTTCATTGGAGGTGTCTTGGTTGATCTATATGATGATTAAATGCTAGATTTTCACCTTTTGCTTGCTTAAAGATGAAATTGTTCTACTGAGTGAAGCACTAAAGTTCACATCTTCAGTAGTTTCATACCTTGTCATCTGAAGGAGTTTACTTGGGAGCTTCTTTATATTTTGGACACTGGCAATCATCATCATCATCGTCATCATATATTTTGAAGTTTTACTTACTATTGAACATTGGCTAATCAAAATTATTTTTTTTGTTTCCTTGCCATTTTAAGCACTTTTTCTATTACCGGTTTAGCTTTCGTGTTCATCCGTGAATTTTTTATTTTGTTTGCTTTTGTTCTACAGAATTTGGATTTAGTACGTAAATAGATTATTGTTTGGAATGTTTGTACAAGTGTTCTGGCCTTTGACTTCTGAATGGTACATGGACAGCTAAGTGATGATAACAATAATTTTGATTCTTACATTTTGATTGCATTATTATGTTATTGAAGGGAAAGAAAAGGAAAGATACTGTATGCATTGCACTTGCTGATGAGACATGTGAAGAGCCTAAAATTAGGATGAACAAGGTCGTAAGATCAAACCTAAGAGTTAGACTTGGGGATGTGGTTTCTGTTCACCAGTGCCCTGATGTCAAATATGGAAAGCGGGTTCACATTCTTCCTGTTGATGATACAGTGGAAGGAGTGACTGGAAATCTTTTTGACGCCTACCTCAAACGTGAGTTTAAATGTGCACTTTATCTTCTTCATTTATCGGTTGCACAGTTTGTTCATTTTCAAAATCAATGCACTTTGGTCCATTCAGCTTCAGATCTTTGGTTTATGAATGATCTTTTGTTGCCAAATTTCTCCTGTCAATACTGAAACTGTCTTTTGATTAAATAGAGCTTTCCTTGGCAGCTCATGGTTGTACGTACTACGTAGGTCATGGAGCCTCACATAATGAGGGATAAGGGTATATTAGTTGTGTATAGATGAGTTTGTGGCCTCTAGGATGTGTATTACACGCGCGTTTGGAGTAATTTATGTTTCGTATGTTCCCTATCACAATCTTTAGTATTCTCATTTTAGAGGCTATCAGTGCCATCTTGTTTCTCACATCATCTACATCTGAGTGGTTAATGTAATAAAATAACTCAGTTAACTAAATTAGTCATATATCATATATGTAATATATTCATCATAATTGCAAAACTCTAAATTGATGGATCATTACTTTTCAGCGATGTTACCTTTTTAATTCCCTACCTCTTCTGTGCAGCTTACTTTCTAGAAGCTTATCGTCCTGTGAGGAAAGGTGATCTATTCCTGGTTAGAGGGGGAATGAGAAGTGTTGAGTTCAAAGTCATTGAGACTGACCCTGCTGAGTATTGTGTCGTTGCCCCTGATACCGAGATCTTCTGTGAGGGGGAACCAGTTAAAAGAGAAGATGAGAACAGACTGGACGAGGTTGGTTACGATGATGTTGGTGGAGTACGTAAGCAGATGGCGCAAATTAGGGAATTGGTTGAATTGCCACTTCGACACCCACAACTATTTAAGTCAATTGGTGTGAAGCCACCAAAGGGAATTTTGCTGTATGGGCCCCCAGGTTCGGGGAAGACATTGATAGCTCGTGCTGTTGCTAATGAAACTGGTGCTTTCTTCTTTTGTATCAACGGACCAGAGATTATGTCGAAAATGGCTGGAGAAAGTGAAAGCAATCTCAGAAAAGCATTCGAGGAGGCAGAAAAGAATGCTCCTTCAATTATCTTTATTGATGAGATTGATTCAATTGCTCCTAAAAGAGACAAGACTAATGGAGAGGTTGAGAGGAGAATTGTTTCTCAGCTTCTTACTCTTATGGATGGACTTAAGTCACGTGCTCACGTTATTGTCATGGGGGCTACTAACCGTCCCAATAGCATTGATCCTGCATTGAGAAGGTTTGGACGATTTGACAGGGAAATAGATATTGGGGTTCCTGATGAAGTAGGCCGACTTGAAGTTCTTCGCATTCACACAAAGAACATGAAGCTTGCTGAAGATGTATGATCTGGTTACATTGCGTATACATGTGTCCTGGATACCTGTATGATACAAGTTATTAACTTGAATATTTTTGGTGTTCTTTATGTAGGTCGATCTGGAAAAAGTGTCCAAGGAAACACATGGTTATGTTGGTGCTGACTTGGCTGCTTTGTGTACTGAAGCTGCTTTGCAATGTATTAGAGAGAAGATGGACGTGATAGATTTGGAGGATGATACAATTGACGCAGAAATTCTCAATTCTATGGCCGTCACAAATGAGCATTTCCAGACTGCTCTTGGACAGAGCAATCCCTCTGCTTTGCGTGAAACAGTAAGCCTTCGGACTACGGGTGCTTGTGCCATGTTTTCTTTATAGTTGATCTTTAGCTCTAACACTTCTTTTTCCCTGGCCTGGTAGGTTGTTGAAGTTCCTAATGTTAGCTGGGCAGATATTGGTGGCCTTGAAAATGTTAAGAGAGAACTCCAGGAGGTAAATTGTTTACTTTATCACACAGGAATCACTTGATCTCTGTCCATCCTAAATTTGTATATAATGTTTTCTGACTCGCCTTTCTTTGTTCAGACGGTACAATATCCAGTGGAACATCCAGAGAAATTTGAAAAATTCGGAATGTCACCATCAAAGGGAGTCCTTTTCTACGGCCCTCCCGGATGTGGGAAGACTTTGCTAGCTAAGGCTATTGCAAATGAGTGTCAGGCAAACTTTATAAGTGTGAAAGGTCCTGAATTGCTGACCATGTGGTTTGGTGAGAGTGAGGCTAACGTTCGTGAGATTTTCGATAAGGCCCGCCAAGCAGCTCCATGTGTTCTGTTCTTTGATGAGCTCGATTCAATTGCCACACAGGTATGACCATTTTAAAGCATTTGCTTTGAGTGTTTACAAAGCTGTGATTTTACTCACTATCTTGTATTTAAAGTTGGGTACACATTTTTGCTTCATCTTGACTTCAGCACACAGTAATATTGTATACTCACATCCCCATACCCTAAGTTAATGTTGGGCTAGGAATGTCACACTCGGTATGATACATTAACGGATAAAATGGAAAAGGCTTGTATGAGAAGGTGATGATGAAGAAATTGCTAATAGTGGAAGAACTGTTTAGTCTCAGAATTTGTCTTTTTTAGTACGACCTGCAATGCAAAATGGTTGGGAGTTTTTTCCCTTTCTTTCTTTAAAGAGAGTCCAATTTGGTGAATTGTCCCACCGTTGTTAGCCTATATGATTTGATCTTCTCTCCTTGAAGGTTGGTTCTGCATGATTTTTGAGTTTGTAGGGTTCCTACCAATACATTTTCATGCTTGATTTTCTTTCAGAGAGGAAGCAGTGTTGGAGATGCCGGGGGTGCTGCTGACCGAGTTTTGAACCAACTTCTCACTGAAATGGATGGCATGTCTGCTAAGAAGACTGTTTTCATAATTGGAGCCACTAACAGGCCTGATATCATTGATGCAGCTCTTCTTCGCCCAGGTCGTTTGGACCAGTTAATTTATATCCCACTTCCGGATGATGAGTCACGTCTTCAAATTTTCAAGGCAGCCTTGAGGAAGTCCCCTATTGCTAAAGATGTTGATCTCAGGGCTCTTGCCAAGTATACTCAGGGCTTTAGTGGTGCAGATATCACTGAAATATGCCAGCGCGCATGCAAGTACGCCATCCGAGAGAACATTGAGAAGGCAAGTCTCGTTCATTCATTCATTCAATTTTATATTTTTGTTCTAATTTACTCTTCGCATCAAGAATTCTGGGGTGACTACTTAGCCATCGATGTCTCACTTTCTTTCACCATTCTTAATTTACAAAGTGACTTTCTTGCTAGATTATCTGCCTTGACTTTCAGCATTTGAGCTTGTTTTATGAAGTAGATGTTTGGTATCAGACTGTTTACTTTCTGCTTGTGGTGCATGCATATAAGGACATTATTACTTCTTTCTAGACTTTGGATATCCTGACATGTTTCTTTGCCTTCACAGTAGATGATATAAAGCGAACATGATTTCCCACTAAATCGTCTGCGCTTCTTTTCTTGTGAAGGTGCAATCAGTTGATGTAGTTTTCATTATAGTTTCTGTCATGGATTATTTTGGGATTAGCCTCACCCGCATAAATCCAATCCCTTCTTTTACCATGCCAAGTTTGGAGTCTTTTAAGGCCTAGTTGTTCTTATTGTTAAGGATAATTTGACAGACATTGTCACTTCTTTGGCATTTCGAAACACTTATTTGTCTTTAGCGTAAGTTGACGGGTAGTTTGGTATGCAGGATCTAGAGAAGGAGAGAAGGAGAAGCGAGAATCCAGAGGCAATGGAGGAGGATGTTGATGATGAAGTGGCTGAAATTAAGGCAGCGCACTTTGAAGAATCAATGAAGTATGCTAGAAGGAGTGTGAGCGATGCTGATATTCGCAAGTATCAGGCATTTGCTCAGACATTACAGCAGTCGAGAGGATTTGGGTCTGAGTTCCGCTTCTCCAGCACCACTGCAAGCGCTGCCACATCAGATGCATTTGCTGCTCCAGCGGGTGCAGCCGATGAAGACGACCTATATAATTAAAGTATTTTGCATCGAATGTCGATCCTGCACAGATCTAAATTCTTCTGGCTGTTAGAATTGTTGTCCCCCAAATATTAATTAGACACCAAGCAAATGAGGAGTAAATTTTGAGCATGATTTTTTTACTTCTTAATGGTGAAAAATGAATTTTAGTTTGTTACTCCGTACTTCTATAGTAGTTCTATATACTCGAGTACCATCTCTCTAGGTATAGTGTATTTGGTGCATTACCCTAATTCAAAGCCTCAAAGGTCTAAACAAATTTGCCTTGTAATGGGAATTCTATCTTGTTGCAAACATCTGTGGTGTGGTGGATGTTAGTTTTGCAGTAGACCTAGAGGCTAGAGCTGTCAATTCGATGTGTCGGGCTCTGCCTCTTGTCAATCCGTTGACCAATGTCCCAAATGGCACGTTGACCTGCCATGTCGAGGCGCCATTTACCCGCCATGGCACGGCCGGTGGCCCAGTCTTAGTCCGGTCACTCCTTAACTTTTTTTTAGTATTATTTAACGACAATAATACAACTACGGGCATCTTCACAAAATAATACTCGTGTCAAAGGAGTAGTTCAACCAAAGTAGTATAATTGACTTTGTAACATGTTCTATCAGGTAACCTAATTAATATTTAACCGGCTATTTAGACTCATCTTCTTCCTTAGTTTTCCTCAAATTTATGGGTTTCAAAATTGCGCTTCAATTTGCATCTTCTCCTTGGTGTTGCCGATGAGAGGGGAGGGAGGGAGAGAGTGTTGTCGATGAGTTCAATAGCTGGAGGAAATAATTGGATTTGGCGGAGACGGTGGTTGTTATACAAGTTTTGGCATCTGATATTACTTATTAGGTTTAGTAAGACTATTACTAATCTACTATGATGGAGCCTGAGATTAAGTTCAAGAGAGTTTTCGATTCTCTCAGAATTTTTTAATTTATTTAGTTTTTTTTGTACTGTATAAGTTTTGTTTAAATATTAAAAGTAATCAATATACATAGTAGTAAAAAACTTTTTCTCTCTCTTAAAAGACAGACACTCCCTCCCCCCTCTTTTCCCCAAAAGCTAAACCCTAATCTTGAAGCCGTCGTCGCTCCACCGCCAATCGTCCACCTAGATCTACTTGCCTGTCCGGAGATGGCTGTCTTCTTAACCTATCTCCGGCCGGCCGATCAGACATCCTTTCGTTTTTTTCGTCCCTTTTGAGTTTCTCGTCCCCATCTCGTCTTCGGTAGGGGCCACCTTCCGTCCTCCATTGGCTAGTAAGTTTCAATTTGGGTTCGTTTTGTTTGGTTGTTTATGTGGTATCCGACCCTCTCCCGGCTTGTTTCGCCGTCGCCGACTTGGTCTGATCATCCCGTCTTTGCCGTCTTTGTTCGTTGCTGACACGGTCGCCTTCTCATCGTCGGGTGTGTTTCGTCGTCGTCTGAGTCTGTCTTGTGGCCGGCGTTCGCCGGGAGCGTTCCCCTCGCCCCCCTCCGTCCCCCGTTCTCCGACGACCTTCCTCTGTTTGTTTTCTGTTTAGGCCCCCATCCCCTGTCATTGGCTTTTTCTTGTGGGTGTTCCCCCCTCCCCTCGTCCTCTTCCCCCACCCTCCGGATTTTGTCGATGTTTCGTATAGGTCGGTTTGCCTGCTTGTTTTGATTTGATTGCTTGTGTTGGGTTGGCTGCTTGTGGTTGTTGGCTTGTGTCTTCTCGGTTTGGTTGGGTTTATGATTCATCATGTCGGTTTGTTGGATTTAGGTCTGTGGTTGAAAGGGTTTGGCTGTTTAGTCCTTGTTCCTCTTCTGTCTTTTTTGTTTCTCTAATTGATTTTATTGGACAATGGTCGAGGTGGTGTTTCTCCTGTCTTGACGAGCTAGTGTGGGTCTTTACTGACGCAGCCTCGGCTGTTGAGTATTGGTTTCGCTTCTAGAACAGTTTCAAGTCTGGGTGTCTTTTCGAGGTGGATCTGGGTGTCTGTTGTGTGGTTGGGTCCCCGGTGGCTTTCTCCTACGATGGTCTCCCGTGTAGCTGTTCTTCTTAATATTTTCTTGGTAATAAGTACTCCCTCCATCCCAAAGAGATGTTCCCATATCAAATGGGCACATCTCTTAAGGAAAATTGTTCTTTATTCTATGTGGATCTAACTTGTAAATAAGAAAAGATAAAGTATAATTAAACATAATGAAGTAATATAATTAAGGTCAGTAATTACAAGTGAAATTTTTGTTTTCCCACCAAAAAGAGCGGTGAAAGAGAGTACCACATCACAATGACATAAGTTGTGATGATTGCCATTGTAAGGGCACATTAATTGTGCATGGGAAAAGCAATTAAAATCAATAAAAATTTCACCTAATTAAGGCTATTACAGCTGGTACTTGATGAATCTAGATGGAATTTATACAAAAAAGAGGGAAATTCAATTTCCCCCCCAAAACGAGATATTATTTCAATCTCCTACCATAAATGCCATTAATGTCTTCAGTAGTACTACCCCTTCATTTACCCATCCACATTAATACTCCAAAAAGTGTCTGTTTTTCCTCTCTTTACTTCTCCAAAAACTGTCACAAAGAACCATAAAACACAACAGAGGTCAGTTTGGTGCATTTAACACAACATTAAAGCATGAGGGATACCAACTTAAGTAATGAAGAGAGACATAGAATAGTGTGCACATTGCTAGAGAGTGTCATTAATGGCAAACCGAAACATGGTTTAGTTAACGAGCTAGCATCAAAATATCACGTTTCACGAAGAACAATAACGAAGATATGGGGTGTAGCCCAAAATCAGAGAAATAGTGGGCTAGAAATTAATGTGAATTCCTGAATTTCGAGTAAAAAGGGACGACAAACTATAAATTTTCCACTCGAAGCCATAAAATCAGTTGCGTTACCTTTACGAAGCACAATAATGAAGTTGTCAGCGGCTATCGGATTCAAGAAGTCCACAGTTCATCGGTGGGTTCAAAAAGGGTTGATACGTAGTCATACATCAGCAATACATCCACAGTTAACTCTACACAATAGGTACGAAAGACTCCAATTTGTTTTAAGTAAGCTTTACATTGATAGAGTAGAAAGATGCTTAAAGCTCAAAGAGATGGATAATGTTATTCATATCGACGAGAAATGGTTTAACATGACAAAATCAACACAAAGGTATTATCTACTCGAGGAAGAAGAAACTCCTTACCGTTCTTGCAAGAGTAAAAGGTTTATCGTAAAAATAATGTTTCTGGCAGCAGTTTCAAGGCCAATTTATGGAGAAAATGGTGAGGTCTTATTTGATGGGAAGTGTAGACACCAAAATTTTATATATTTCGGTATCTATTTATGTCTAATATCTTTAGTATTTAGAGATAATTATCAATAAATATTGTGATAATATCTTAGGATACTAGAATATTTTTAACTTCATCGCTAAGATACTAGGATATAAATACGGGTCTTGTGTCTAGGTTTAGAGGAGGTCAGATGGAATAAGTCTCAAAACGACACCATCATCCTACTATCAAATTGTAGGTAAATGGAATAAGTCACAAAAAAAGACCCTATCTTCCCCCTACGGATCTAAGTCGATAAGACCCCGTAGAAATATCAAAACCCTAGCCTTCGAGATTGGAATCAAGAGATCAACGAAAGTTGTAACGCTCAATCTTTCGATTATCAAATAAAAACTCTTGTTTCATATTATTTTGTATCTGTTATTTTAATTATCGCAGGTGTGAAATTTTATGTTTTACAAATTGGTGAACCCGACGTGAAGATTTTCGCTCTTCATCTCCAATCTCGAAGGATCCAGATCTGTAGAAGGCATGGGGGCAAACAAATCGACCTCTAAGTCTTCCTACCAAATTTCGAGACAAAGTTGCAACCGACTTCGAAGTCTCTACAACAAATCTCGATGGGGCATTTGTAGACACCAAAATTTTATATATTTCGGTATCTATTTATGTCTAATATCTTTAGTATTTAGAGATAATTATCAATAAATATTGTGATAATATCTTAGGATACTAGAATATTCTTAACTTCCTCGCTAAGATACTAGGATATAAATACGGGTCTTGTGTTTAGGTTTAGAGGAGGTCAGATGGAATAAGTCTCAAAACGACACCATCATCCTACTATCAAATTGTAGGTAAATGGAATAAGTCACAAAAAAAGACCCCATCTTCCCCCTACGGATCTAAGTCGATAAGACCCCGTAGAAATATCAAAACCCTAGCCTTCGAGATTGGAATCAAGAGATCAACGAAAGTTGTAACGCTCAATCTTTCGATTATCAAATAAAAACTCTTGTTTCATATTATTTTGTATCTGTTATTTTAATTATCGCAGGTGTGAAATTTTATGTTTTTACAGGAAGATTGGCATCTTCCCCTTTACATACGAGGAAGCGGCACGAAGAAACGCAATAAACAGAGCAGCGGGTACAATGCTTATGAAGCCAATAGAGTCTATTAACAAAACCGTAACGAAAGAGTTTCTAATCAACAAGGTCATCCCGGCTATCAAAGCAAAGTGGCCACAAAATGCAAGTAAGAACATTGTAATTCAACAAGACAATGCACCGCCACACATAAAAGGAGATGATTTACAATTTGTAGAAGCGGCTACAAGTGATGGTTGGAACATACAACTGAAACAACAACCGGCAAATAGTCTGGACCTTAATGTGCTTGACTTAGGGTTTTTTTAGGAGTATACAAAGTTTACAAAACTCAAATCCAGCTAAGACGGTTGAGGAGTTGGTAAAAAATGTTGAAAATGCTTTTGAAACACAGAAATCAGATTATTTAGACAATGTTTGGTTAAGTTTACAAGCTTGTATGGTGGAAATTATGAAACAAAAAGGTCACAACAACTACAAAGTGCCACATCTCAGAAAGGCGGCGCAAAGAAGAGAAGGTATTTTGCCAAGGAATTTGACTGTCATTGAAGATTTATCAATCGGTTGTATGCCCTATTTATTGAAAAATAGGAACACAAACGAGCTACAAGAAATGTTGACAGAAATCGGTCTTAATATGGATTTAGTTTTATGATTAATGTATAGTAGGACACCTTTTGTTTAGCTACAATATGTAATGCATATCTATAATTAAAACAATTGTAGTTGTACTCTCAGTTTACATAATTAAAACATTTCTCAAATCTGTTCATTTACATACTCATAAAACGATCGTAAGAGAAACAAGTGTGAAACCATGTTGTCATAAAACGACATTAAACCTTTCCTGATAGGATTCTTTTTCGCTACGACACCGAAAACCATTTCAACGCAGCGGAGATAAATCCATCATACCGATAAAGCATAACCACACAAATAAACGCAGATCCAGTTTAAACCCAAAACAAACCAATAAACCCATCATCAACCGCAATCATTAAGTACAACAAATATACTAAGACAATAAAGTATGAAAATTTAAGCATAACCACACAAATACAAAGACAATAAAACATCCAATTATAACGAAAAAGAAAAAAAATATACAAGCATGCAACAAAAAAACAACAACGAGACATAAATACGGTATGAATACTAATTTGTAAGGGAAAATAATTATACAGGGAAGACCTTATTTGGAGATCGAGTCAATTTCTCTAAATGGACCCATTTTAAGGTAATAATAAGCATCTTCAACACTCATACTAAACGTCCTAGGTACGAACCACATCAACTCAATGCTTCGAAACTGCTCCGGCCCCGATTAATTGAGATCGTACGTCGGATAAGGACAGTTTAAGTCCCAATGGAAATAGGTCTTAGCAAGAGGAATACGAACGATGTCCTCCGCGAAAACATCATTAGACATAGTAGATGAGTTAGGAGATGAGAGTTGCTGCTAATTTTTTTTTTAGGTTGAGGAGAGGGAAAGTGAGGATGAGGGTGAAGAATAAAGGGGGAAAATGGAAGACGGTAAGTGGAAAAGATGGAGGAGTAAATTTTAGGTTTTGGATAGTTGGGCCAAAAACGAAAATGAGGGTATAAGTAGTTCATTTATTTGGAGGGAAAGATTAATGGGTCTACCAAAATTAGTGGCCCAAAATAAAGTAAACTTAGTTTAATGAAACTAAGTATGATGGCATCCAGGTAAATACTGAAAAGAAAAAGGGTGATGTTGTCAAAGTTGATGCCTAAATAAGGAAATAAATCAAATGGGAATAAGATAGTGAGATTTCCTTTTTAGGAAAGTGAGAAGAAGTTAGTGGGATGGAGGGAGTATAAGTATTACTCTGCTTATGAATAAAGGCTTTCATTTGGCGGCTTGTTTGCGTTTGGAGTGCGTTGACCTGACCATAAATTGGTCTTGGATTGGTCCTTCCGTCAGGGGTTTGGTTATGTTGAGGTCCTTATCCTCAACCCTTTGCATGTTGCTCGGTTCGTTGGTTCATTCGCCATATGGTTGTAGGGTTCGGTTATCAAGATGTAGGAGGTTTTTCTCCATTAGAGGCAGACTTCATTGCTTTGCTCTCACCCGTTTCTTTCTACGCCTTCTCCGTAAGTGCGTAAGTGCATCCTGGTATCGTCACTGTACGGTTCATCTGTGTGGATGGTATCTGGGAGTCAACAGCTGTGTTCATAATGTGGATAATGACGCTCAATCGCTCATGTCCAAGCATCCGTGCACCAACAACTCACTACAATTACCCGACGCATTTATTTTATCGTTATTGTATTAGTAATAGTTTGTGATGTTTTTATGTTTATTATAAGATGTAATATGGGTTCCGAGAGCCCAAACAGCGTGTAATCCAATGCTCTTTCTTCGCTGGCAAAAAAAAAGGTTTTGTTTAGATTAGCGTGTTGATTTTGGTGTATGATTTTGTTGTTAGCTAGATTTGGTGAGGTTGGAAGGAAAGGAAGGCGGGGTCGTGGGGGACATAAATGACGTTTAATGCTCCGTACACAGAGTAAGTGAAAGGGAGTGAAGTAATATGATATGAGACCCGTTTCTCATCGGGTCATGTCGTGCCCGTGTCACCTCCTCTTTTCTTGTATGGCTGGGTTGGTCCGCTGTCGTGCCTCGGGTCCAATTCAAATTGTTAGTTCTCAATAAACCATGAGTTGTCGGCTCTCAATGGGAGCATGATTTTACCAAAATTTGAGAACTACTCGGTATATTATGCAAATAAAATTCCTCTTGTTAAAACTTATTTTCGAAACTGAGAAGCACTTCCTCCGCCTCGTTTATAATTTACAGGTCACTCCGAATTCATTTCTGATGAACAAGAAGAAGACGTGAGCTACTTAGAACAAGTTAAGGATACATAAGGACATTTTGGACCATGAGTTCTAATTGTCAAATTAGAACACACAAGGCACACACAATGACAATTAGACATTTCAAGGAAGATCTGGTATCGCGATTCAAGACTTGAAGCATGTTAAAACGTTTGAAATCGTCAACCTTTACTCAATGAACGCAGGCACGCAAGTACGCAATCCATACTTTAGGGTCAACAAGGGGGTTGACCAAGCCATGCTATTAGGAGGAAAATGCTTTGTTCCAAGAATTGCCCTCTTTTCATATGTGAAAGGTACCTAACCACGTCTAGCCTTCGTATCAACTCCTCGATGAAAGGTACTTGACCACGTTTATCTTTTGATATGGTTATCCTTAGATAGTATGTTTAGAATCGAATCCTTGATGAGCACCACGTCTAGCCTTCCCACATTACAACCCTTAAGACCTTCTCGAGACAATCCACGTCGAAAGACAATCCAAAATTTAGAGGATTTAAGTTCGATAGGATAATCTCAACCATTGGGGACAAACATGGAAATCAGATACCACGTTATTATCATACCCAATTGAAGCTCAAGTCATTTTTACTCGGCTTCCCCTTTCCTACAATATTACAAAGCCATAACCTCGTAGCCTTAAGCCCTTAACCCCACAAAAATCAAACTTTAATTCATCAAAACTCCTTAATACTATACTTAGCTCTAAAATCTTAAAAACATCCGAGCCAGTTTTCTTGACTTAAACACGGTATCCCGATAATTGTCACTTTCGAATGGGTCATATCTTATTCTTGGATTTGATTATTAATAAGAGTATAAGCGCCTCGTAATCAATTAAATCCTAAAAGCTGATAAATGACATGATAAGTCTAAGTTAAGACACATTGTCCCATTCTTTTAATGTTTTTTTGCTGTGTTCATAAGTCATAAACTCATAACTAGGCCGAACAAAAATCACTTGTACATTACGAACTATGTTCATGGTTTGATTTCGCATGACTATGAATACATAGTCAACCCTCTCGGGTACAACCATGATAAATAATCCACTCATGTTGAATGTGCATACGTTAGAGCATCCATTACATGCTTTGATGAAACAAATGATAAATATCGAAGATGTCTTAGCCCAGTGGTCAAGACTAGGTACAGTGGACTATGGATTCCAAGTTCGAATCACCCCATTTCCTATATTGTAATGCGACTAAGTACACGTTTCGTTGAAGCAAAAAAAAACATAAAAAAGTAAACTCCGCAAAGGCTAGACCCTATCCTTCCATATTTTCCTTCCCTTTACCCCGCCCCTTCTTGGGTTTCTCGTCTTGGTGTGAGCCTACCTTATTCCACACCAAATATACGGTTGTATCTTTATTTTTGGTATTTTGAATTTTGACTCGTTTCGATAAGTCACCCAAACTTAAACCGGGCCTATCATCATCAGGCGCTCCCGTCTAGCCCGAAGAATCTCCTTGTGTTTCTTTCAACTTTAGTGGTTCAGTGGCCTTAATGTCTTACGCTACCGGGTTAGTGCATATGCGCCACTTCTCATAGGAGGGCGATCTCAATAGGTATGGGCAGATTCGCAGGTACTTTTAGTACTCTCTCCTATTACGAGCTTTTCTTTCCTTTTTCGTTATTGACACTTTTTTTTGTTTATCTTTCATTTTTCTTTTTGGGTTGTACTTTTAATAATTTTTTTTTTTCTTCCTTCAATTTTTATTATTTTTTCTTAACCAAAACCCACCACATATTTCAACTTTATATCTCATTTTTTTTTACTTTAATCAATTCTCTATTCCTTATTTTATTTTTATTTATTTTCCTTTTTTAGAGTATATGATTTCTTAATTCGATTGGAAATTGATTTTTTTTTTCCTACTTTAATCAATTCACAATTCTTTATTATTATTTTTAGAGGTATATGATTTCCTAATTTGATTGGAAATTGTTTTTTTTCTTACTTTAATCAATTCATAATTCTTTATTATTTTTTTAGAGTATATGATTTTCTAATTCGATTGAAAATTGATTTTTTTCTTACTTTAATCAATTCTCAATTCTTTATTATTTTTATTTTTTTTCCTTTTCCTTTTTTTAGAGGTATATGATTTCCTAATTCGATTGGAAATTGACTTTCTTTGGCTATCCGATCAAGAAAGGAAACACACAACTGCAAGTAAGTCTATCATCTGGAGTATATATAAACACCGACGTTCACTCTTCTCTCACGTCTCTCTCATTCACTAATCCCTCTTCTCTTCCTTCTTTCGCAATTATACTTCCTACTTTCACCAACCAAGCTTCAACAATCAACCATGGCGGATAATCATGCCGAATCCTCTGATTCGTCAGTCCTCCTTTCTCTCATCCACTAGATCGCAATTAATTTTCCAGTTTTTTAATGATTTGTTTCGACTATTTTGCTGATGTTTGTTGTTGTTGTTGTTTTTGGCAGGAAGGGGACTAAGAAAGACTTTAGCACGGCGATATTAGAGCGCAAGAAAGCGGCGAATCGCCTTGTTGTTGATGAAGCTGTCAATGACGATAATTCTGTAGTCTCTATGCATCCTGATACCATGGAGAAGCTTCAGATTTTCCGTGGCGATACCATTCTGCTCAAGGTGTGCTCTTGTCAGATTTGTAAATCGATTTGTGGTTAGGGTTTTGTTGGATATCTCTTACGATTTTAAGAATACGATCTTTGCATTCTATTCCTGTGCTTTAGGGTTTTGAGCAATCGCCTGTTGTTGTTGTTGGATGTATTTAGGATTGGGTGGTTGTTCATATTTCAAAGTTTATCTCTTTTGCTCCCTCCTTCGAAAATACCTTTTACTTCTATATTTATAGACGGTCTCACCTAACAATTACTGTGAAGGTAGAAGGAATTTGTTAATCAGATGGAGTTTCCGTGCTTTGAATATAACATAGAAGTGTTATTCAGATGTGTATTGATTAAGATGCCGGAATTATTATTCTGGTTTCGTGTCTGTTTGATTTGTGTCATTGAGGCATCACCGGTTATTTTGATTCTTATGCTCTGTTGTATTCGTCCTACTTCAGGGAAAGAAAAGGAAAGATACAATTTGCATTGCACTTGCTGATGATACATGTGAGGAACCTAAAATCAGGATGAATAAGGTTGTAAGAGCAAACTTAAGGGTTAGACTCGGGGATGTCGTCTCTGTGCATCAATGTCCTGATGTCAAATATGGAAAGCGTGTCCACATTCTTCCGATTGATGATACAATCGAGGGAGTGACTGGAAATCTCTTTGACGCATACTTGAAACGTGAGTACTATTTTTCTTCTTCTTATGTTCATATGGTTTTCTCCTTGAGTCCTTGAAAATGTTTGATTTTTGTCGCGTTCTTTAAAAAAAAACCTTGTGAAGAGACGACTTACAAGCTTTGGTTCAGCCTTCAGTGGCTAAAACTGACTTTGATAATTGAAATGAGTTGTCAATTAGGGTTTTCTCTTTGTTAATGATTCATAATATCTCGAGAAGAGGATGTGTTTAGACCTTTGTCACTCCGATTCTCTAACACGGTATTGTGTTCGACACATGACAGATTGTCGAATATGAGTAATTTGGACTAAGTTTTAAAATTTTTAATTTTATGGTGAAGCGTCCAATTATGTTGAATAGGATAGGGTAGATCACATATTAAATACAATCTGAAGCCAAAATTCAGATTGGATATCCGATTCGAATATATATATATATATATATATTTTTTTTTTTTTTTTACTATTTGATATCTGATCTGAACCTTTTCGGTTACCTTGTTATCCGAAAATTACGGGGCGGATATCCGATCAGCTTCACCAAACTTAAGAATTGCTAGAACTTAGTTTTGCATTTCAATGTTAAATGATTAAAGCTAGGCCCATTTCCTTGCAATTCTGAGCATATAGTTGAAATTATTTCAGAGTGGCTAAATTTAAGCTAAAATCATCAACTTAAATCAAATTTCCTCCTCATTTCTTTAATTTGCCAACAATTGAAACTTGCATACAAAAACCATTATTGCAGACATTGGTTAAACTCATTTAACTACAAACTACTGTGGTCCAAAATCATAATATATTGAATTGATTAGGTCAAATATTTGTTTATCCTGCTAAAATATCATGTTTTCTATCTCTCTTCAGTAAATCGCTTCTGGCTGCTAATTGTTATATTTGAAACTAGAAGATAAATTTTGAATCTAGAAAGGATGAGTAGTATTATCTGGCATACCTGGTGCTTATGCAACCAAATTAGGCCTACTTTATGCAATATTTCCACAAAAAAGAGTCAATGTAGTAGATTCTTTGGTTTCTAATTCTTTCAGTCCATTCTGAACAGCTTACTTCCTCGAAGCTTACCGCCCTGTTCGGAAAGGTGACTTTTTTCTTGTCAGGGGAGGCATGAGAAGTGTCGAGTTCAAAGTCATTGAGACTGACCCTTCTGAGTATTGTGTTGTTGCACCTGATACCGAGATCTTCTGTGAGGGGGAACCTGTTAAAAGAGAAGATGAGAACAGACTGGACGAGGTTGGTTACGATGATGTTGGTGGAGTACGTAAGCAGATGGCGCAAATTAGGGAATTGGTTGAATTGCCACTTCGACACCCACAACTCTTTAAGTCTATTGGTGTGAAGCCACCGAAGGGAATTTTGCTGTACGGGCCCCCAGGTTCGGGGAAGACATTGATAGCTCGTGCTGTTGCTAATGAAACTGGTGCTTTCTTCTTTTGTATCAACGGACCCGAGATTATGTCAAAAATGGCTGGAGAGAGTGAAAGCAATCTTAGGAAAGCATTCGAGGAGGCAGAAAAGAATGCTCCTGCAATAATATTTATTGATGAGATTGATTCAATTGCTCCTAAAAGAGACAAAACTAATGGAGAGGTTGAGAGGAGAATCGTTTCCCAGCTTCTTACCCTCATGGACGGACTTAAATCACGTGCTCACGTTATTGTCATGGGGGCTACTAATCGTCCCAATAGCATTGATCCTGCATTGAGAAGGTTCGGTCGCTTTGACAGGGAGATTGATATCGGCGTTCCTGATGAAGTTGGACGTCTTGAAGTTCTTCGCATTCACACAAAGAACATGAAGCTTGCTGAAGATGTATGATCTGGTTACATCGCGTATACATGTGTCCTGGATACCTGTATAATAAGAGTTATTAACTTGAATATTTTTGGTATTCTTTATGTAGGTCGATCTGGAAAAAGTGTCCAAGGAAACACATGGTTATGTTGGTGCTGACTTGGCTGCTTTGTGTACTGAAGCTGCTCTGCAATGTATTAGAGAGAAGATGGACGTGATAGATTTGGAGGATGATACAATTGACGCAGAAATTCTCAATTCTATGGCTGTCACAAATGAACATTATCAGACTGCTCTTGGTCAGAGCAATCCATCTGCTTTGCGTGAAACAGTAAGCCTTGGGCTTATATTTGCCCATGCTATATTTGCCTATTCTATATTTGCATTCCTATCAATTGACCTTGCGGTCTGATGCTGTTTGTTTCCACTTGTTAGGTCGTTGAAGTCCCTAATGTTTCTTGGCAAGATATTGGTGGGCTTGAAAATGTTAAAAGAGAGCTTCAAGAGGTATTTTTTGTTAATCTATTTCATCTTAAGTGATATTTTGCCTCTAATTTGTTTTCAATTTTTTCTAATTGTGACTTGTGCCTTTTTGCTTCTTTCGGTGTAGACTGTTCAATATCCAGTGGAGCATCCTGAGAAATTTGAGAAATTTGGGATGTCACCTTCAAAAGGAGTCCTTTTCTATGGTCCTCCTGGATGTGGAAAAACTCTGTTAGCTAAGGCTATTGCAAACGAGTGTCAGGCTAACTTTATTAGTATCAAAGGCCCTGAATTGTTGACCATGTGGTTTGGAGAGAGTGAGGCTAACGTTCGTGAGATTTTCGATAAGGCCCGCCAAGCAGCTCCGTGTGTCCTGTTCTTTGATGAGCTTGATTCCATTGCAACACAGGTATGTCCTGATCGACATTGTCTTTGCCCTGTACTTTGTTAGTCGAGCATTAATCAGTTTGGAGTTTTTGTAGAAATAATTTGTGTTTCCTATCTAAGTTGTTATCTATGATGTACCCTGTGTTTTCCTCAATTCTAACATATCCCTCTAGATTTTTGAAAGTTATCTAATATGTCGTATAACCCGAATTCAATGACTTGCTCCTAAAAGACCTGAAACTTATCTTGATTTTGGTTCTTTAAAGGTTACATTTTGTCACAAGAAGTTGTTTATTGATGAGTTACTTTCAAAAATTTCTTTAGAGTTTAGTGGTACCTTGTGTGATTTTGAGAAGCTGCGAATATATAATAGAATTCAAAAAACACGCGTACATTGTAGAGAAAGTCATTTTATTTTTCAGCATTTACAGCTTTGCCAATTTGTTATTTGACTTTGGCTGAAATTCAAACTTAGTGGTCATGATACTTTTGCGTGAGGTGGACATTTTAAAATGCGTGGTATTGGCATTTTGTATTAGATACTCCGTACCAGTTATGCTCTAAATGATGGAATTTGAATTTTAAAAATAATCATTTGTTAACAGCCTACCTGTTTCATTTAAAGTGTTGAGCGGAAGTTCACAGCTCATATACCCTTTTCACCCTCTCATGGTACATGAGCATTGTACAAAGTGCCTGTTGGGAATTCTGCCATGTCATAATGCTGAAAGGAAATCTGCCATTATAGCCGAGTTTTTAGTGTTTTTAACTTTTTTGACTTGGAAACATACTGGTTGCAAATTATAAAATATGCAACATATATTCATAGTTTCATACTCATGGAGTCATGGTTTTATATATGTTTATGCAGAGGGGAAGCAGTGTGGGAGATGCCGGAGGTGCTGCTGACAGAGTTTTGAACCAGCTTCTTACTGAAATGGATGGCATGTCTGCCAAGAAGACGGTTTTCATTATTGGAGCGACTAACAGGCCTGATATCATTGACCCAGCTCTCTTGCGACCGGGTCGTCTTGACCAACTAATTTATATCCCATTACCAGATGACGAATCTCGCCTCCAAATTTTCAAGGCAGCCTTGAGGAAGTCCCCTATTGCTAAAGATGTTGATCTTAGGGCCCTTGCCAAGTATACTCAAGGCTTTAGTGGAGCAGATATCACTGAGATATGCCAGCGTGCATGCAAGTACGCCATCCGTGAAAACATTGAGAAGGCAAGTTTATCTTTACACTAGTTGACTTTCATTTCACTAAAATAATTTAAATACTTTTCTTTGTGGGGTAGATGCTTGCTTGAATAACGATCCCTTCTCTCTTTATTGACAAAAATCAGTAAAGCCTAAGACAAGGACCTTAACTTTTCCAAAAAAAAATTCAGTTAAGGACTTGTACTAGTATTAAATTTTTCAGTTAAGAAACACTATCCTTAGTCCTTACTCCATTAACCTTCGTTAACTGGTTGGAACTGCTTTCATTCTTCTACATTACTTTTTGCGGTAAAATCATTGACTCATCTCATTTATTTTTCTTAATTTAGACCCTTCTCCTAGCTCTGCATCTACTATTCTCTTCTTCATTCTTCCACTAATAATTCAATTAGGTGATTTGGTAATAGTGACCTGTTAGCATACAATGGTTCCGCTCAGTACCTCCTACTCTCCATTTTGTATAATTAGGTAATAATGACCTTTGTAGCTGGTCTGAATTTTGGTGTGAGTAAAAATTATCCATGTAACACGTCTCTGTTAAGATGGTCTTGGAGTAAGTTGGCATTATGAAAATGGCTACTAGCATAAAGGAGCACCGTGAGTGTTAAATGGGTTACTAATAAAGACAGTTTAAGGGTATGCATTGTTTACTATCCAATTGTGTTCTCATGATGTTTTGACTGGAAGCACAAGGATCATCCTCTCTAGTCTCTACTCTTGTCTGTTGTGCATGGATTAGAAAAGGGTATTTGTAGCCCAAGTTTTGCATGACAAGACGTGTTTTTTCATTAGGTGTTGCCATTTTTAATTACTGGTATTTTTTTTTATTCTTCTTCGGAGCATATGCTGAGAATGAGTTGATTTGACTCATGTTATGGATTACAGGATATAGAGAGGGAAAGAAGGATGAGCGAAAATCCGGAGGCAATGGAGGAGGATGTTGATGATGAAGTGGCGGAGATTAAGGCGGCCCACTTTGAAGAGTCAATGAAGTATGCACGAAGAAGTGTGAGCGATGCTGATATTCGAAAATATCAGGCATTTGCTCAGACCTTGCAGCAGTCGAGAGGCTTTGGGTCCGAGTTCCGATTCTCCAACACTAGTGCCGGTGGGACCGCTGCTGCATCAGATGCATTTGCTGCTCCGGCTGCTGCTGCTGCTGCTGATGAAGACGACCTTTACGATTGATTAATCATCTTCTCTTCAACTTATGTTTCTTATCTTTCACTGTTGCTTAACGTTGTTTATGGAATTTGATCACAGAATTGTTTTATCTGTATCTTAAAACATAGAAAGATCTGACCTTTTGAGGAGATTTTATTCCCTGAACAGAAAATGGACAATTCCTTCGTATGAGGTTAAGTCTTAAGTGTGTGTGTCTGGATAGAGAGGTAGGTAGGCCGGAGCAAAATTGTATACTCCTACTCGCTCTCTAATCTAAACAAAGCTTTACCTGAGGTATTTCGTAACTTGAGAGTTTTTTCAGGTTTATTTGCAAGGGATGTGATAAATCATACACGAAAATTACTTCGTTGTACACGCAAATACTGTATTTGTCCCTCCCATTTCTCACCTCCTTCCACCATTTGAGAGAGAAAAAGAACAAAAAAAAATCAGGAAGAAGGAAAACCCCCAACCTCAGCCCTAATCCCCCATCCCCAAGGCCCTAACCTCACCCCCTAGCACCCATCCGACCCACCACCATCATTATTGACATTTGACGGCGACCACCTACAGTCGACCCAACGCCGGCAACCACCTGCACCACTCCTGAATTTTAACCCCACGCCGTCCCGACTTAATAACCCCGCACTCGATTCCACGTACTCAGCCTACAACCACCTCTTCCCGCCGGCTAGCTTCCCCTTCTCCAGCCTTACCCCGTCGAGGAGTCTCCCTACGTCGACCACCCTGCACCATCCATCTTCAATTCCATGGACTACCCAATGATAAAAAATGAAATATGGTCGATTCTCTAAATAGAAAAGTATTCCAGAGTATAATCAATTACTAATCAGAAATTAACGAGATAATTAACGAAACGAAAAAATTAGTTCTTCCATGTCTGAAATGAGATCAATAATCGTAGAGTTTTTGGGTTAATTGTTTAGGGTTGGAGGAAGATGATAGGAGAGAGTTTTTTTTGGATGAAGGCAAACTAGGAAAAATTAATGACAAAATGTGTACAACGTAGTAAAATTTGTGTATGATTTAGCAATTCCGATTTGTAATCATTAGCGACATACTTATCTTTAGCTTTAACGATTCTAACTCCATCAAAAATAGAGGATTTTATTTCGTGTAACTCATCTTTAATTATTTTTTCAATATTTAAAGTCCTCACTCCCGAACCCTTCTTTCATTCCTTGATTGATTCTATAATTTCTTTTCCTACCTTATTACAAACACAAGAAATGAAGATAACAAAGACAACTCACCCCGGATTCTCTCTCTAAAGAGAGCTCACATCTAAAAATCTCTAAAAATACCCCCTAATCATTTATCCCCAATTCTTCCTGTGGAACCCTAATTTCATTTTGTTTCACCATACCTAGAATTTTCAAATCAATTTTTCTCTTCTTTCCTTAGCCATTTATTACAATTTACGTCTTCATTTTGAATTTTCATCCTTATCAATTTCCAAAAAGATTGTCTTTTCCTCATTTTTACTGCTCTGAGCTTCTCCCTCCTGCAACTTCTCTTGCTCTTTGTCTTTTCTCCTTATCACTTCCTTTCTGTCTTTCTTGAGTACCAATCAATTACCACTAAGTTTCATCATTCCTTTTTCTGCCTATTATCGCCTTCCTTTCTTATTGAGCCATTAAATGTCATCTAATTTAACAATCATACTACCTTAAGATCCTCACCTATTAAAAATAAACCTCTCTTTTTAGACTGGCTGTTAGAGTCCCCAAAATACCTTCTATTTCCCAAGCTCTCTCGTTCTTCACTCCTGTCCAGTGTGCAACTCTTTATCATCCCTTTTCTCCTCAATTCATTGGCCACTTCTTCTTCTTCAACCAACTATCATCAGCCGCCCTCCTCCCTTTGATTGACGTTTCAACTGATCTATCCTCACAGTCCTACAATGTCTCAACGGTATATAAATAGCACAATAACAACCTCAACCTTGCAACTCAAAACTGAACATCTTCACCCCTCAAATAATCACAATGAGTTCAATCCCAAATCCTCCCAACTCCCCAGCTTCCTTCACGTTTAATCATAATCTCCTTTCCGAAGCTGGGCCCAGCATTCCCCGTGTTAACAATATACCGGAAGGTGCTGACTTCGGTTTTGAGGTCGATTTCTTCTCCTCTTGGCGCTACCCCCGCACCAGTGCCATCATCAGTATGAATCCTGATTTCTTGGGCGATTCCTTCGCATTTTGGAACCGCTGCCTTCTTGGCTTCATGGCTAACTATCGTAGCTTCAGTTCAGCTACTATCAACGCCACCCTCGAGGATCATTGGGTCACTAGAGGACCAATTAAGGTCCATAAAATGGATGATCTCTTTATATTCCATTGTGCTGATAATGAGGATCGTGCCGACCTCCTCGCGCGCACCTTTATTTCCATCAACGGTGCTATTATTGCTTTCGCTAAATGGAGCCCGGAAGTCATCCCGCGTACTGTCAGATTTCCAACTATCAAGCTTTGGGTCCGTGTGTGTGGGCTTCCATTTGAATATCTCAACTTACCCACTGCTAAAACCATTGGCCAGTTTCTGAGCTCCGAATTCGAAGTGGAACACTTCGACACTGTCCCCCCTAATGACTTCCTCAGAATTCGTGCCACCATTGCTCTTAGAGCTCCGCTCATACCTGGTTTTTTCTTGGGTTGTAATCGTGAGTGTCTCCTCTGGGTTCAGTTCAAGTATGAGGAGGTCTACAAATATTGCACCAGGTGCGGAAGAATTGGACACAAATCCGGTCACTACAAGCAACTCATCTCCAGTATTACTGCCGAGTTAGACGCTACTTTCTACAAGCTCGATCAGAGAGGTTACGACATCTTTGAAGGTGTTGGTCGTCATACCATGTACAATCTCGACCTTAGTGATTTTCCTTCATCCTCGAAATGCCTTACCTCCAGGTTCCGGGTTGGTAACTTTGCCTCTAGGGTTATGCTCGCGGATCTCTTCGTCGAGAACTACGTTGACTACAACTTAGACCTTTATGCGGGGGGAAAAGTTCGCCCGGGAATGAAATTTCTCGTGACCTCTATCCCTTTCAAAGGTCCTGCTCTCAAGACGCCGCACTTCAACGCCAACTCTTCCACCCATCAGGGTAGAATGTTTGAATTTGATGAACCTGACTATTCTGCCAATCCTGGCATTTACAAGAATGGTAGTCGTGAATGGAGGGGGGGCCCTTCGAAACGCCCTACACAAATTTTTTTGCCAAACCCTTCCGTGTTTCCATTGAACCCTTCCTACCTCCGCAAAATGGTGATATGGAATGACGTTATTCTTATGACAGGAAGGCGTTGTATTTTGATATAGTTAGTCACAGGCTTGAGGAGAATTACAAGGTGGCTTTTGCTACTGATGATGCTCGTGGATATGGGCAGACCTTTTCTCCTCCTCCCGATTTCGCCTTTCCTTTTCATGAGCCTCCATTGCCACCCCCAGGGCCGTCAAATGGTTACGGGTGGCCCTGCTCTAAATTTTAAATTGAGGCCCATATCATAAGAAGAATCGTACACGTATTAAAAATAATGTGTCGTATATTTGTGTATTAAGTTCAAATAAACAGTCCGATATATATATCAAAAATATTTTGTGTTAATTTTTTACCGATGCAAATACCTTCTATTTAGGTATTTAACCTACTATATATTGCACTCGTTTTTACTATCTCCATTTCACACGGAGTAGTATAATATAAGTCACTTTATGGATAATTTTTTTTATAAGACTATCATTTATTGTGATTTCACATTCTCAATAATGAAAAATATGTCTCCAAGGGTCATTAATTGTACATATTTATTTAACAACTGGAGTTAAGATTTGATCCCGTGGCCTCCCCAATGTATGGCAAGCCTTTTACCACTGGACCAAGTGGCAATTACAGTTACCAATTTTGCATAAATAGTCTATATTATGAGGCCCTCTTGGCTTTGGGCCCCGGTTCTTAGAACCGGGTGAACACCCTTTTCGACGGGCCTGGCCACCCCAGGATACTAATCGCCATTCTGTTTATGCGAGACCGGATCCTGAACAAGCAGCTAATTAAGACAACAACAACAATTACTCAGACTTCTCCAACAATGACAACAACAACATCAATGACAGCGACTCTGGTAGCAGTTTCAATGGGGATAGCAGTATTAATTCTTCTACTGAGAACTCTCTTTACAGTTCCGAAGAACACAACAATTATCAGTCCCCAATACAGATATCATCTGACACTCCCCCTACGGAGCCCGGGTTTGAGGACGCTTTGAATGACTCTCCTCAGCCCATTATCGCTGATACTGCTACTGCTCCCTTATTGGATGTGGTGACTTCTCCTTCTACTGACTTAACTCTGAATGTCATCACTAATCCGGCCACAATGACTCTGCTGCAGACTGTTGACAACATGCTTAATGGCTTCTCCACTGACATTTTTGGCCCTCTGGAGGCTGACTTGCTCAATCTATCATCTGTGAAACCATTCGAAACTTCGGAGAGCTGCTTCCTTTCGCCATCTAGGGATGTTCTAATCCCACCACCTTTGTTTTTCAGCACTACTAAGAAACCACGCTCTAAGCGTAAATCTAGTTCTGACCCTGCTCTTTTGACTCTTGTCGACAATGCTGTCAACTGCAAGGATTCAGCCAAGAAATATCTGATTTCTTTGGGCAAAAAGCTCAAATTCTTTAAGGAGGTTTCTTCGCCAAAAGCAAGCTTCACCATGAAAATTACTGATGATGACCTGGAACTCGATGAGACTGCTGCAACTGCTACAGATTAGGTTATGGAGGCTGGCCCGTCACAGCCTCCCAATTAGCCATGAGAGGACCACTAGTACAAAAAGCACTTGTGGCTTCGGTTAAAAAGGACATATGGCTTCGGTTATTTAGGCGTAGTAAATCAAGGCGTAGCATTTAGTCCATGATTTGTGGCTTCGGTTATGAACCGTAGCTAAAAAGATTAATGGTAACGGTTATTAATAGAAAACCGCAGCCAAAAACATATTAAATGCTTCAGTTATTATGTTGAACCGAAACCATAAGTGAGTAATGGCATCGGTTAACTATAACAACCGAAGCTAAAAGTAAGATAATGCTTTGGTTAGAAGACAAACTGAAGCAAAATGTGAGGAAGAGGCTTCGGCTGTTTAATTTGAACCGAAGTCATACGTCGATTAAAGGCTTCGGTTATTGCTAAAGAACCGAAGCCATTTCCAAATTCAAAAAAAAAAATGTATATATATTCACACACAAAATTGGCAATATATTTTTGTGATGTGCTTCGTGACCATATACATAGTATTATTTACAACCAATTTATTTACTTAAACATTGATCTATAATCTATAATAGTAATTAAAAGTACTAATCTATAAAAATTCGTCTTTGCCCGTCCGGTATGATGCTAGCCCGATAAAAGATAGAGATACTTGTGCTACAACCTTGTTGGTTTTCTCTTCTTTCTTGTCAAGACATTCTTGTATGGGATTTGCATTCATCTTCATCTAAGTCATTAACAATAACAAAGAGTAAGCACAATCAGCAATAGAGTCACAATAATCAACCAAGCTGCACACGGTAGATAAAAGTCATCACCAAACAGTAAAATATTTGCAAGGAAAAACAAGTTCCTTAACTTCATACAAATTAGGGTTGTGCACCGGTCCAGGACCGGACCCGGTCTGACCCAGACCGGAATCTTCAATAAAATACGGACCGAATCGGAATTTTCAAAAAAATTTGAAATTCCGGTCTAAAATTCCGGATCGGTTGGACCGGTTTTGACCGGTTAGGCCCGGTTAGATCGGAATTTTTATCAAATAAATATAATTCCGGTCTTCAGGTCCAAACCGGTCCGGACCGGAAAAAACCGGTCTGGTCCAGAATCCGGAATCGCCAAAATGATGGACTTGAGACCGGACCGGAATTTTGTATCCCGGGTCCAGTCCGGTAGATTCCGGTCCGGTCCGGTCCATTTTTCCAGTCCAGACCAGATTTTGCACACCTACGACATCTTACACAATTCTGTATTTCAACAACTTAATCATCAAATAGAATACAATAGCACGCATAAAGTGAAGGAAATTGAAAACAAGCTAAGCTTAGTGAAAAAAATAAAAATGAAGTGCTTTCGTACCTTATCATCTCGGAACATGTGAATGAGAATACACTCAGTGACTAAATATCTTTAAATAATCCTGAAAAGATGCAACAAATGTTATTACTCGTATATATGAGTAAAGGTTGCATCTATGTATATGCTCAGGCTGCTGCTAAGTAGAGATATGGGCTGCTGTATTTTATAATCAGGCAAGGGGTAGAAAAAAGATGCAGATGTCTATAAAAGATACTCATAACCTCAAGCAGGTCAAGTCATTTGTGAAACGTAAACACATACCATAATATCCGGTCGCTGCTCTTGCACTTTTCTTCCCTGTTCCATTTGCTCAATTTTATCCCCCCTCTCCTCACTATTCTCCCTCACGGGAATTATATCCCTTCTACCAGCACATCCAGCAACGCTATGGCTTCTAGCACTTCTCTTTTGTTGTCCTAGTACCCTATCATCGTCTCTTCTACCATAGCGACGACCACCAGAGAAGGTTTATACGCTAACACAAAACACGGACCAAAGACAACAACTTGCAACAATTTGTATTAATCTTGACTGCAGCCTAACAAATTAAATACGTTGCCTGCGTAGTACATCATTTACATACCTTGTATAAATGTATATAAACCCAATGGTTGCAGCCCCTATTCAGTGGAGTATGGCCTGATTGTTCAAAAGAACATCTCTCGTTCCTAGTGTAAAGCGTCTAGCATTTGCATCGACATAAAATCACGACCCCCCTTCAGTGGAGTTATGTGGCCTGGCAACATGCTACAAGAGGGCACGCTGCCTGCAACATGAGATGAAACAACCCCCTTGTACAGAAAACAAGTGCAGATTTTTGTGACGTTATCTGATGCAGCCTCGTCGATCAGTTGCTAAATACAGATTCAAACGTAGCTGATGCTTAATGGGTCTTCAGTTTCTATTTTTGCCTTGAAGAACTTGGAATAGGTGTTGGAAAAGCTAGATTACTATTCCTATTAATGTTGGCTGCATTATTATAGAGCAAGGAGTTATCAAAGAATACAAAGAGCTTATTAAACAAAAAATCAAAGCAATTGGTAGCTGATGGAGATGCCAATACCACGGATAAGAATGACAATTAATATTTTACATGCATGAACTAAAGCATTCGGGCATGACTCAATTATACTGATCTAAAATTTCGTATTAACTCAAGATAATTAATTAATTTTATTTATTCGATACTTTAATTAATTTTTAGTGCCTACACAAGTCCTTCTACAACCTGGTTAGAAAAAGGCCACCACAAAAATCCAGTAATTATAAAGCTCTATAATTACCATTCAAGGAAAACAAAGTCCTGATTATGGTATATCAAATTATCAATGATGAAGTCTTCCGTAGGACAGAAGAACTCACCTTGCATATATTCACCAGACATCAATCATCATTATCATTATAATTATAATGGTTCTTATCCTTTTAACATAGCATTCCTCAAAAATTCAAAATTGAAAGTATATGGATGAAACAGACCCTTTCACCCTACCAACTCTCCATATTCATTTCACCACACCAATACACCATGATTAGTTAACGAATACTCGCAACTCAAGTGAAACCTAAAAGTTATAACAATGATAATCATCTACACATCCCGTCCAATTTTCACGAAAAAAATATCATAGTAAATCAAAGATCTGGGTATTCTAAATGTTGACAAATAATTAAGAAGATGAAAATTATATAGACCTACATAACAGCTGAAGAAATTAAATGTGGGTTCTTGAACTCAACAAATACCAAAATCAAGCACAAAAACCCTAACTATTACATAAACAAAGCAAAATAGATGAATAAAAATACCAAAATATGGTGTTGAATTAGGCGTTTCTGAAAAGAAGTCCGGAATTGGGGAGACAACGGGTCCATCAGGCAGGCAATTCACCGGAAACTGCAAAACAAAATCACATAAATTACCAAAACAAAAAAACGAATGGTAAAATCCTAGAAATTGAAGAAAGTAATCAGAATAAAAGTGAGAGAATAATGGAAAGCGATGTACTTGATCTGTTCATTGTTGGAAATTAATTAAAGCGGAGGAAGTGAAAGTAGCAGGCGGCGGGGAAAGTGAAGTGAGAAGCGAGGGAAAGAAGGCGAAGAAGAAGAAGAAAAAGAAGAGGGTCTAAAGTTGCATTTGTGCGGCAACACCTACGAGTATTGTGTTATAGATTTATGGGAGGAAGGGCGGTTAGTGGGAGAAATGGTCTTCAACATATAACATTGCGTTATTTTTATGCATTTGGATTGGTGGAAATGGGTCGGGTTAGACTATTCTTGGAAAGATAAAGTCAAGTTCGACTAAGATAGTGTGACATGTTTCTATTACAATAAAAAGTAAGAAAAAAAATCTAAACAAATAACTACCCATTTTGGGAGCGGTCTTCGATACACTTATTGTAAGACCGTCTCATATAAGTTTTTAATTACGTCTCTTTAATTACAACCTTTACCTTTTCAAACCACTTTTGGCTACGGTTTACAAACTCAACCGAAGAATTTTATATTTGGCTACGGTTCCATGATTACACTTGTTACCATTTCGAACCACTTTTGGCTACGGTTTAGAATTTCAACTGAAGCACTTTATATTTGGCTACGGTTTCTTTTATACAACCGTAACCATTTATAAATCCTATTCCCATAACATCTTGTGGTTACGGTTATTAAATGCAACCGTAGCCTTTTCCACTAGCCAAATGTAGTTTTTGTAGTAGTGGACTATCATGGAATTGTAGGGGCCTTAATGACCCGCTCTCTCATGCAATTTCTAAACTAAGAGCGACGGTCACTAATAAGTACTATGATTTCCTTTTCTTATCCGAGACTAAATGTAACGTAGAATGTGTTAACAAGCTTGGTATGTCCTTAGGGTACTTTAGGAATGTCGGGATGGATGCCCTCGGTTCTAGTGGGGGTCTATGGTTAGGATGGAAGGGACACCTCTCAATGAACGTCGCCTACAAATGTGTCAATTTTATCTCCATGAGAGTTTTAATAAATAGTTCCTTCTTTTATTTGATTTTTGTTTATGGCAGCCCTTATTTGGCTGCTAGGCAGCAAGTCTGGGATTCTCTTCACCAACACATCATTACTCTTGCTCACCCGATACTTCTTATTGGGGACTTCAACCAAGTTGAATATGTCGATGACAAGCTCGGCTACAATAATGCTTCTCTTCGTGGAGCGGATAACTTTACTAAGTGGAAGATTGACTGTAATCTCATGGACATTCCCTTCAAGGGCCCGAAGTTTACTTGGTGCAACAACCGAGATGGGACTGACCGCATCTACGAAAGACTTGATAAAGCTTTTACTACCTCTTCTTGGCTCACAACCTTTCCCAATACGGCTATCAAGCATTTTCCTATTCAAATCAGCGATCATGCCATGATCGAGGTCAATTTAAATCTATGTCATAATAAGAAAAAAAGGCCCTACAAGATTGAAGCATGGGCTCTTGATTTCGCTGACTGTAATCTTAATATCAAGGAGGCTTGGACGGACGAGCTTCACTGGTCTTCAATAAGAGGCTCTCCATCTTTCAGGTTAGCTCGAAAATTAGAGCTCAGTAAAAATGTAATGAAGCGATGGGCCCTCGACAAGCATAAGGATTGGGGTCGAAAATGGAGTGATTTCGATGATTTGTTGGATGAGGATTTGAATAATATTTTTAAAGGAACTAATAATGGTGACTCCTCTAGTTACAAGTCCCACCATCAAGATCTGCTTGATTTCTGTATGGCCACGTCTCTTTATTGGAAGCAGCGCGCCAAACTCAATTGGAATTCTTATAGTGATTCCTGTACCAAATACTTCTTCAATAGGGTGAAAGGCAAATCCAGGAGAAACTATATTGCCGGCCTGAAGCTTAATGATAATAACTGGACTTTTGATGCTTCGAACATTGACAATGCTTTTCAGGTGCATTTCAAGTATATTTATGCTGCTGATTCTGACTCAACTGAGTGGTCAAATCCCACGTATGACAATCTAATAAGCAACATACACAGTAAACTTTGCGATGAGGATTTTAATAGGATCAATGCACCCGTCTGTCCTCGAGAAGTCCGCACTGCTGTTTTCCAACTTGGATCTCTTAAATCTCCAGGCCCTGATGGTATATATGCAATTTTCTTCCAACGCTCTTGGCATATCATTAAAGACGACGTCATCCAGGCTGCTTGTCATTGTCTCAATACTGGACACATCTTAAAGGAATTCAATCGTACCTTCATCACCCTAATTCCAAAGATTAACTCTCCAGAACGTGTGGAAAACTTCAGACCAATAAGCCTTTGCAATGTTATCATGAAAATAATCACCAAATGTATTTCCAACAGATTGAAGAAGGTTATCAATAAGCTAATTAGCCCCTTTCTGAATGGATTTGTTCCGGGACGATCCTGCAGCGATAATATTCTACTAGCTCATGAGAATATGCATTACATCAACAGAAGCAGTAATCAAAATGGAGGGATGATGGCCTTCAAAATTGATACGAACAAGGCTTTTGACAGAATTGATTGGAGATTTCTTCAGGCTGTCCTGACTTCGATGAACTTCCCAAGTAAAATTATCAATTTGATTATGAACTGCGTCCAATCGGTGACCTGTGAAGTTCTTGTCAATGATTCTCCACTTCAACGATTCCAACCATCTCGTGGTCTCAGACAGGGAGACCCTCTATCTCCTTATCTCTTCATCTTATGTATGGAGGCCTTATCAGCTTCTTTAACAGTTGCCCAAGACAATGGAGTTCTCCGTGGCATCAAGATCAGTCGACTTGCCCCTGCAATTAATCGTCTCTTCTTTGCTGACGACGCCATCTTCTTCACGCACTGCGACACTCAGACTATTAGCTCTCTCAATTCTATACTTCGAGACTTTTGTCAAGCTTCGGGACAAAGAATCAACTTTGATAAGTCTGCTATTCACTTCAGTTCATCGTCGACTTTGACAAATGTCACCAATAGCCTCTCTGTACTTCAAATTCGACGCAACAACTCAATGGGCAACTACCTGGGCATACCTATTCTCTTAGAGCAAAATAAAAAGGCCTTTTATAATGATCTCATTAATCGGGTTATGAACAAGATCTCTTCTTGGAGCAGCTCTCTACTATCGCAAGCTGGTCGATTGGTTCTTATTTCCTTCGTCCTCTCCTCACTCTCTATTTATTTTTTATCGGTCTTTCGTATTCCGATAAGTGTTGCTAGAAGAATCAACTCTCTCCTGGCGCATTTTTGGTGGGCTGGGTTCAAGGGATGTAGGACCATTCACTGGCGGAGCATTGATTTCCTCTCCCTCCCTAAATATGATGGTGGACTTGGTATTAGAAATATTTCTTGTTTCAATCAAGCTTTACTTGCTAAAGCTGCCTGGAAAGTGCTGACTGATACTGACTCGCTCCTTAGCAAAACACTTCGGGGGAAATATAAGTGCTCTTTAAGAGACATTAATAATTGTTTGGAAAAAAATTATAATGGTTGTTCCTGGGGATGGAGGGGTATATTATGGGGTATGAAACTTATTAATCAACATCTCACTTGAAGCATGGGAAATAACTCGTCCCTTTATTTGCCTTTGGAGTCATCGATGGGTCCATGGATCCATTCCTGTTCTGAAGACAGGCTCTATCTCGATGAACTATGACTCTCTCCCGATCACCATCAAGGATCTTACTCTCCCAGGGGGAACTTGGAAATGCTAGATTACTTACAAGTCTTTTTTCGCCTCATTGGGTTAAAGAAATTACTTCTATTCATATTCCGCTCTATAAGAATGATGACACTCCATATTGGTTGCTCTCGACTAATGGACAATACACTGTCAAGACTGGATATCGTGCTGCATTCAATGCCTACAAATCTGATCACCTCAATCTCAAGAGACAAAAAAGTCGGAATGATAGCCTTATCGTCTCCTTTTGCAATCGGCAGCTTTGGAAACTTCGATGCCCTGCTAAGTGGCTTGTCCTTCTTTGGAGAATTTTACATGACTGCCTGCCCATTGGGGAAAATTTTCTTAAAAGAAATATTAATTTTGGCCCCACCTGTATTTTTTGCAGAAATTCGGGCGTGGATGAAATCGAGACTGCTGCCCACATTTTCAGAGAATGCCCTTTCTCTTCGAGAATCTGGCTAGGTAGCACTCTTGGAATCAGAAGTCATACCAATCCTGATGTTTCGCTCTCTAAATGGATCATTAATTGGATTCGATACCTTAACAAAAATGGAAAAGGTGACACGGATGACAATCTCATTACCAACTTTGTGCAAATTCTTTGGACTATTTGGGTTGCTAGAAACAGGTCCATTTTCGATGGTGTTTGTTGGACTGCGGAGACCGTTTTTAAACTTCTGCAAAACTTCGAGGCTAACAACATCAAAAAGCATGAATGCAATGGGATGGATTGCATTGAACAACAAAGAAGCTCCCTTCGCAACGGAGAACTTTTGCAACTCACTGGCCTTCCTTCTTCAAACTGCCCCATAATTTTTATTGAAGTGGCTCATGTGGCAACTCACTGGCCTTCCTTCCTTCTTCATCCTGGCATACCAATCTATCAGCCTCATGTGGCTGGATTGCCTTCAACACGGATGGTAACACCATTTCATCTCACTGTCATTCCTTTTCGTCACATTCTCCTCTCTTGGCCGAAGCTTCTGGACTTCTCCATGCGTGTCGATGGGCCCTGGACTGCCGTTTTCTTCACGTTATTATGCGAACTGACTGTCTTCGAATTATTGAAGCTATCTCGGCTGAGACTCTTCCTCTTAACGATCTTCGTGGGACTCTTCAAGACCTTTTAGATTTCTCGATGTTTTTTCATTGCTTTTGTGTTCAATACATTCCTATGACTTTAAATACTCGTGCCCATAGACTAGCTATGGCTGCACGGGACAAATCTTAACTCATGTTTGTTCTAGCCGGCAAAAAAAAAGAAAAGAAATGAAGATAACAAAAGTGTTATGTTCCCTCTTACCTTGCTTGCCATATGGAAGCACCAGAATAATGTTATATTTAGAAATGCAGCATCTGACCCTATGTCCATTATCTTAATCCTTAACACATTGCACACACAAGAACTTGAATTTCAAGATAAAAACAATCTGCTGCATAGACATTGCTCAGGAAAGGAAAGTTCCATGAATCGTTACAGTTGCTTATCGACCTCATTAGCTCAGCCCCACTCCTCCACATTCTTTGTCTCCATCTACAATGTTTTTGTTTCCTTTCATAAGAAATCGTGCTCGGCTCTTATCATATTTATCTCCTTTCAAGATAAATTAACCCATTTTTTTTTTAAAAAACATAATTTATTTGGAGAAGAAAAATATAATGAGATTCGTTTAAGAATAAAAAATAAAAGTTGTTCCATGGTCATGACTCGGTGATATTTGATTCACTTTTGGATGAACCAACCCATTTTGATTCTTACCATTCCCAATCCCACCCTAACCCCCATAAACCCTATACTCCAGTATAGTAGGGTTTAGAACTTCATACAATTCCCCAATCCACACACACCATAACATTAACATTAACATTCTCATTCTCAAGGAAGAAGAAGAAGAAGGCGGAGATATGTCACTAGTAGCGGGGTCGTACGAACGCTTCATCTGGGGCTACAAACTCAAGCAACTCAAATCCACCCAAACCCTAACCCTAACTCCTCAATTCTCCTACGCCGCCCACCTCTCCCCCATCAAATCCATCGCCGTCTCCGGCACCGTTGCCGCCTCCTCTGCCGCCGACGACACCGTCAAGCTCTACGACCTCAACACCTCCACCGAGCTCGGCTCCCTCCTCCTCCACTCCTCCTCCGCCACCTCCCTCTGCCTCTTCTCCCCCGCCTCCTTCCCCACCGCCCTCCTCGCCGGCTCCTCCAACGGCGACCTCCACATCTTCGACGTCGACCCCTTCGTTCTCCTCAAGTCCGTTCGGGTTCACAACAAGCCTGTCAATGACCTCTCCGTTCACCCCTCCGGCCGCCTCGCACTCACCGTGGCAAGGGATTCCAGGCTCGGGATGGTCAACTTGGTTCGCGGCAAGCGCAGCTACTGGGGAAAGGTTGCCAGGGAGATGGAGCTAGTTCGCTACTTCTCTGATGGGGATAAGTTCTTTATGTGCGGTGGGGAGACTGTTACTGTTCATGATTCTGAGGATGCTAGGTTGGTTGGTGAGTTTCGGAGTGATAAAAGCATTCTCTGTGCCACCCCTGCCCAGGTTTCCCACCTTCACTTGCTTTCTTGATCGACTTTGTAATTGTTTATGTTTTTTGAATGCTGGTATTGGCTGTTGTTTCTGTTATCTATGCCAGTTGATGTCTTTAAGGGTATGTCTTGTCAAATTCTAGCGTAGAAATTGTTCTATAAGACGGTCTCATATATTACCGGCTTTGTTGATGTGAGGTTATACCTTTCTCATGTTCTTTTGGGTAATGCTATGCCATAGAAAATATCTGAAAATTGTATTGACCTAGAAGGTTGGTTGAGGAATACTTTGGAAAAAGTGTCAATATGAAGGACCTGCAATGCGAGGTGTGAATCATTGGGATGCATACTGGAACAGATGCGAATCTCTGTTATTCCTCTCTAATTCTTGCTGTACTAGCCTAGGCCTGGTTTGTGACCCATCTCCCTAGCAAAGGCAGCCTTCTAACTTCTGTTATCATTTAGACTCTGTAAAACGGTGAAAGGAGTATTTTAGTAGACTAATAGAATAGATGATTTGGTGCCCTTTCAACGAGTTTTTGAAGGGTATGATGGATTTAAAGAAACAGTGTGTAATTAGAGAGAGGGAATGTTGGTTTCATTGTATTAGGATCTTGATAGTTGAGATGAAAAGAATAAGTGGGGGTAACTGTTAGAGAGTGATTTAGCGTATCTTAAGTATTTATCATATTGCTACCTTTTGAGTTTTGGCCATGATTTCTTATCAAGGGTTGTTGTCATGTATCTGTCGTATAGGGAATATGTTAATCTTTTCGTCCTTTGAATGTGTTGCAGAATGGACTCATTTTTACTGGTGGTGAAGATCGTGGGATCACAGCATGGGATTCTGTCGCTGGGAAAGTTGCCCACCGCATAGAAGATGCACATAAAACTCGTGTAAAAGGGATTGTTGTGCTCTCAAAGACCAAAAAATCAGATTCTGATGAAAGTCCGTTTTTGGTGGCATCAGCATCTTCTGACGGTGTTATCCGTGTCTGGGATATTCGTGCAACAGGTGAAGGGAAATCAACGCCACTTTCTGAGGCAAATACGAAGTCAAGGCTTACATGCCTTGCAGGTTCATCTATAAAGTGTGAGTGCTAGATCACGCTCTTTATTGCTTTGCTTATTTGCTTCAGTTAAAAACATACTCTGCAAATCCCACTTCATTTTTCACTTTTTTCTTCTGTCACTTTCTTTATTTTTCTTCATGGCTTCAGCTCCCTTGCTGTCACTTGTCAGAGTACATAGTGCTATTTTGAGCTTTGAAAACAGAAGTGTGATTTTTCTAAACATATTGTACTCCGAACCCTTATTTCCATTTGGGAGACCATATTAGAAATTTATAATGTGAATTGGGATTTGAATTTTCTTTCAACCATACCGTACACTACTATACCACAGCTTATATCCTTGAAGTAGAAGTTGGTCCTTCTCAAATTACATCTCTTACCCTTGAATAGCATGAGTAGCATGCATTCATATGTTCTAGACAAGTGCCATGATAGAATATGCTCAATTCTTAGGAGACTGAGTGAACCTGGTAATGATGTTATTTTGTTATGTGAGGGAACCACCTAAAACCTGCTCGGGTATGCTAAAAATGAATAATTAGCTTGACTAAATCTATGTAAGAAAAAAGAACATATTACAGGAAGCAAGTCGCTTGTACCTTAACATGTACACATCGTGCAGCAGACCCCCTGTTTGTGCATTGTTGATTGGATCCTTGGTAAACATGTTAGAAACCAGTGCAAAGTCAGCTAGTATTTGCTGTTGAATTATGCAGAGACCTATGAGTATCATGAAAGCGAAGAAGAGAATTTGGGTCCTATTCTTTTCAAACTTATTTTCAGCCCCCTTTAGATTAGTTCCCTTCAGCCTACTAGTTTAGTTCAGCCGCATTAGCTCATTTTGTCGCGGCCACTTTAGTTGACTCCAACACTTCAGTTCAGGCAGTTCAGTTCAGTTCATGGGCCGAATAGCGACTTGGTCATGTTTTGATTAGTTGTGTAACTGTGCGGTTAAATTTGCGGAATATAGTTTCTGGATTCAGCTTTTCAGTTTTCAACGTTGTGTATTTATATGCTCCAGGATCTGAGAGCGTAACTACATTTCTTGTCAGCTATAACAACATAGATGACAATAACCATGGTTTAGCCTTTCCAAATTCCAATAATGTTTGGGCTACTTAGAGCATGGACTCAAATCTGCTGTCTGCCTATGACCAACCAAGATTCAATAGGTGGGAGTTGTAGGGGTACTTGTCCAACTAATATGTCCAGTATTTATCGATGTACTCTTTCTTGAAAATGTTGTCAACCTCTATCAACATACGAGTATATCTTTTTCAGTATCCTGGTAATAGGAATATCACTCAACATAACAGTCTACACCTCTGCCAAAATTGCGGTGCTAATGGCGGTGGAACATGGATTGTGAAAGTCGAACCGAGTGTTGGAACAAAAAAATACGTTTTCATAGTTTTGTATGAGAGGCTATAGAGATTGTACCAAATATGTTCTCTTGGAGCACTCGAAAACTCTCTTTCTGATTTCCCTATCTACTTGTGATTAAATGCAATTTCATATCATGCACTCGTATGTTTTATGAAACCACTGCAGCTGATTTATTAAGGTCTTTGTTGTTGAACTTTGCAGCTTTGAAACCACTGCAGACGAATAAAGATGCTCCAGAGAACAATGCAAAGGAAATGGAGAATTCATGATTCTTTGTATTCTTATTCCGTTTTAAACAGCTCAATTTTGCCATCTGGGGAGAGAACTGTTGGACTTTATTTGTAGGTGTAATTTGATTTTAAGTTTAACACTACGTATAAGATATCTAGATTAGCCTGAGGGACTTATTTGTGTGCTGGGAAGATTGTTCGTTGTTACTGATAGCTTCTTACCCTTTGCCGATTGCTTGTGGATCATTATGTACATGATTTTTCGGGTAAATTCCATCTTGTCATGTTTTGGGTCATGCCCTTGGATCCGCTTAGTTGCCTGCTCCCTCTGATTGTTTTGATTCTGGTTGATGATGAGCATGGTTGGTTTGTCTTGAGGTTTTCAGTTGTGAAAGAAGGAAATGTAGAGTTGATTTACTCTTCTGGAAGACGGCCCTTAGAAACTGCTGAATTCTACTTTGTGTTTTATGCCCTAGTGTTCTCATATTTAAGGTAACGATTTCAATATTCGTTTTCATTCAAACATCTCTTATTAAAGAATTGTTCGGCATGAATATGATATATTTTCAGCAATTTAAAAAGGTGGTTTTTTCTCAATCGAGAGATGAGACTCAAAATTGTCGCAAAACTTGAACATATTTTGCGTTTTCTTTATTGATGAGTTTGTTACATTCTCGGTTCAATGACGGAGTCCCCTACATTCAATGTATTTGTTGGGTCGTACATCCAACGTATTCATTGGTTAATTGTACCTTGTACAGAATAGTTTTGGAAATTTATTTTGGCAAAAATTTGTACTCTATGAATTAATGTCATTGTCAAAAAAAGTAATCTAAGAATCGCTGAGAATTGTGAGAAAGAATACTTGTTGAAGGACACTACAGTAATAAGTAATAAATGAAATCATATCCGACACTTGTTCGGAGGCACGAATATCAACCGCCTTTTCTTCTTCCTCTAATTTCCGAAGATTTGAGCATTTCCTGGTTCGTCGAATTGAAGGCGTTGGAGAGGGAGAGGGAGAGGGAGAGGGTTGAGCCTGGATTTGGTTTTGCATACACATCATTCTAGAGAGGCAATCAGCAAAAGAAGGTAGAAGGTAAAAGGTGAAGGAAGAATTATTTATGTGGTTGACTGTTTGGTTGAGAATTGAGATAAGTAGGTGATGAGGTGCTGGGGTTTATATAAACAAAGAATGCGACCGCGGATTCAAAACGTGCAACGAAATCAAGGAGGAAGCAACGTTTACGAAGCAAGAACAACGTGAAGGAATTACATACATACATACATACGAGTATATGTTTTGATGTGGACACTTTGTTTATTAATCAATCTATGATTGAGAAGAAATAAAGAAAAGAATATATTAATGTATCTAACAATCTACCAACAGCTTACGTGATGGCTACAGTATAGGTGGGTCAACACCGCGTACCAAATACGGAGTATCATTGCCTTCACTTGGATTCATTTCTGACTTCACATCCAAAAAGGTGGGTCTAACTTCTGATTATGGTCTGGATATCTCTTTATTACATCTATACTAGTTGTGATGCCCGTAACAATGACGTTACTAAATTATCTTAATACTTTCTTTTATAATTATTGAATACGATGGAACGATTAAGATTATTTCAAATAATTGTCATTTTAAAGGATAAACATGTATTTTATACAAAAAGTAGCCGACATGGGTTATGATGCTACACTTAGACGGTTAGGCCTGTCAAATTCGACTCGACCCATAAACCCGACCATAATTTTAATACATACTATTTTTTTTTACTTTAAAAGCCATAACAAAATTAGGCGTTCAAAACTATTTATTACCATGACCCGTATACCCCACCGAGCCACCGGTGACATGTCTAGTGTGTACATTAGCTACATGGTTAAAACAAACTGTGCTCATCATAATACCTAGTCACTGTCAGCAATTTTAATGTTTGTGACAACTCATTTGGAAGATTGAGTCTATCTGTGTCTTTAGTTCTTTAAGCATTTGACTTTCGCATTAAATATATTTGTATGTATGTCATCATCTTGCTCTAAATTTGACCTGACCCACCTGACACATTTTAGAGACATGGGCCGATTTTTTTACTCGCAAAATCCTAAATGACCCAATTTTGGGTCTTGTAGCCCGACCTGTTCAACTCATTGGAAAGAAGATACCACAAAATTTTAGTCTAAAATCCAATTTTTAGCCATCTATATATATGCCTAGAATTTGCTAAAACTTAAATTTTAACATACAAAGTAGTACTCCCCTGCTGTAAGAAGAGTCGTTCTTTCCTTTTTGTGTTGTCTATCTAAAAGTCACCTTTTGCTTTATTCTGATTTTTGTGGTTAACCTAGGTTCTAACCTTACTTATTTTCCATCTTTCATTTTCCACCACATTTTTATAAACCTTAATTCTAACTAAGAAGGTGGGGTGACCTTTTCGTGAGACGAAAGGAGCATTAGTTATGCGACGAAGTGATTATGATTATTTCAAACCATTGTCATTTCAAAGATTTGACACCGCTTATCAATGTTTATCTTAAGGGGACGACACTGAGAAAAATCAAGAAGTGAGACAAGCTAAGAAAATTTTGATTATTTTTTTAAGTATAAAAATTATAGTTTAAAGAAAATAATACTAATTTAAAATAAATAAAAATTTAATACCAATTTTTTTTTAACTTAAAAAGCGGTAAAAAATTAGGCGTTCAAATCAAGAAGTGAGACAAGCTAAGAAAATTTTGATTATTTTTTAAGTATAAAAATTATAGTTTAAAGAAAATAATACTAATAATATTAAAATAAATAAAAATTTAATACCAATTATTTTTTTTAACTTAAAAAACGGTAAAAAATTAGGCGTTAAAAACTATTTATATCATGTATTCTGACCATAACTCGATACGGTACCAGTATTTGACCCGACGCACTCGACAGTTCTAGTGTCTACATTAGTTACCTGTGTGAAACAAATGACACTCATCAAAATATCAGGTCTTGCGCCTGTGAGCAATATTATTAATATGTCCGTGAAACTATAACAACTCATCTGCGAACATTTAGTAATATTAATAGCAATATTATTAATATCAGGTCTTTTACTCTATGCCCTCCATATCTTAAGGGATTGCATAAAAGCTAAACATGTTTGGCAAAAGTTCTTGGGGGCGACGGGCTGGAATGACAATGATAGTAATATTCGGATGTGGGTAAAGGAGAACCTGGAAGAGCAGCAATTTAAGGGGCATTTGGGATGGCCGACAATCTTTACGGTCGTCGTTTGGTGGCTTTGGAGGTGGATAAATGACCGTGTTTTTGGGAGGGAAGACGAGATACCAGCACAAGCCCACTTCTTCCTGCAACAACAAATTTTGGAAATTAAAAAGGCGAAAGAATCAGCTAAGTTTCTGGACACAGGGAAAATTGAACGGAAGGAAGAGATTTTTGTTAAGTGGGTTGCACCGCCAATAGATTGGATTTCACTTAATATAGATGGGGCGTCGAAAGGTAACCCGGGCATGTCGGCGTCAGGAGGTATTTTTCGTGATGGGACAGATCGAATGCTCCTAGCCTTCTCTGAAAAATTGGGGGTAGCAACAGTTACGAGGGCTGAAATCATGGCACTAAAGCGAGGCTTGATCCTAGCACGAGAGAGAGGTTTTGTGAAACTATTGATACAAACTGACTCAAAAGTGGTCGAGCTTCTCATGCTCAAGAAAGAGTTTACTTCTTCGGCACATTCCCATATGATTCGGATTTGCCAGTCGTTAATCGAGGACCACGAGTGGACGATCAAGCTGAAACACATCTATAGGGAGGCGAATTGTTGTGCCGATTGGTTGGCTAACCAAGGAGTACAGCAGAGTATGCAACTGAATGTCTTTGAAGAAGAAGGCATGCCTAGCAGGCTGTTCGAACTTTTTCAGGAGGACTTAGGCGGAATCTCAAGGCCTCGGAATATACCCTTTTATGCTTTCTGATTTTTCTTCTTATAGTTTTTGGGTTTAGTCCCACTTCTTGTCACCAAAAAAAAAATCGATGTCTTTTACTCGCTAACCATTTGACTCTACTACATCTAATATATTTGCATGTATGCAATCATCTTGCTTTAAATTCGACCTAACCCGCAAACTCGTCCCATCCAATCTGGTTTTTTTTGGGTAATGAATCCAGTTTTTTGACCGAAACCCTAAATTACCTGTTAATTTAGGGACATGACATGGTCCGACCCGTTCAACTTATTGGAAAGAAGAGACTACAAAGCCTAAAACACAATTCCAGTCAATCTATTCTTATGCCTAGATTTCGTTAAAACTCTAATTTTAACCTATTAGCAATTAGATATATACCCCTCCGTTTTTTTATTTAACCTCACTTTTTTTAGAGATTTTTTTTGAGCTAGTCCCATTTCTTAATATGAAAATTTATTAATTAGTATTTTTATCTCATTACATGCACTATATCACCAATTTTTTTCTTACTTTTTCTCACTTTTTCTTAAAATTTGTACCGAACCCAAATGGGGTTAATAAAAAAATGGAGGGAGAAATTAATTATTACTCCCGTATATATAATCTTTTTATTTGAATATATAATCTTAAGTTAAATCATATAACATTTTTAGTAATTTACTCTTCTGTACAGTTGCACATAGGAGACAAAAGTTGTGTTCTCCCGTGTTAAATAGTACCCCTCTGTACCTCTAAAATCTTCCCACTTTTATTCATTTGTGAGGGATATAATATTGAAATGGGAAAATCTTAGTGGGACTCAACATTACAATAAGAAAAAAACATGATCCGACATGCCCAACTCGTTTTTAGCTCAAGAGTCAAGATCTCTAAATCTTGATCTATGATTCGATATTTTAATTAAAAATATAAACTAATATTCAATTTAATTTTTTATCTTTTAATTATAAAAGAATTTTAAAATTTTATTGAAATTGAAATATAACATCTTAATTAAAGCGTAAAAATAATACGAACTACTATTAAAATAAGAGGTAAAAAATCGACATTCGAAACTATTTGTATTCTGACCATAACCCGTTTCGGACCCATATAACACGACCTATAATTAAACTGACCCGTATTCAGTATTTTGACCCGACATGTTTAAAGTTATTTAAAAAAATTACGTACATTAAAAAAAATCGGTCTTATAAAGTTAGAAGTACGAATTCTACTTTCAATCAAAATTTATTATTTTATACTATTATTAATAATCAATATATTCAGTATAATGATAATTATCTTTACCTGTTACATAATCAATCAATTTTAAGCCTATGCATTATTGTTAATATTATATACAGTATATAAAATGACATATTATCCGTGTTGGTTATAGTAATTATCGTAATGTAATTAGTAATTGTTTATAAAAAGAATACTACTTTCACTCAAAATCCGTCTTAGATTAATTATTTAAGAAGCCTCCTCGTATACTCAAAACTCAAAAATAAAATAAAAATATAACTAATATTATTTGTAAAATAAAAAAAACTTCCTTCAATTATAAATATTGATTTCTTAGGAAATGCTTTGTAAAATATCTTGGGTCTTGATTTCATCTGATAAATTATGTCACTATCATATCATATTATGACTCGTTATGGTTGGAAATATCCTAAATAATACTTCCCCCGAGTTCCTATTTTTTGTCTCACTTTCTTTTTTGAGCTGAATTTGATATTTGTCTCACCTTTCTTTTTAGGTTATTAAGGTGCGATTCACATTTACTCTCTTTTTCTTATTTTTTTTTGAAATACTCATTTTCCCGTCCTTAATTTTCATCCCAATGAAACAATAGAAACTCGGAGGGAGTAGAAATTGTCAACTCGTTTCCGGTGGGGAAAACTCAAGTGAGATGCTCTTGGGGATGGAGGGGGCTAGAAACGGGGTTCTGAGCTCGTGAAGGAGTTGGCTTGGAACATTGACAATAGGAGCAATGTTGGTATCTGGTCTTGTCGTTGGCTTGACAACAAGAACCCAATGTTTAACACTGGTGTGTTGCTCAATGCTCACCCTCATTCTTTTGAGCGGGTGATACGGCAGTTAGTATGGTTCAAAATCATCTTGTCTTTCTTAATGACCTTGACAACAACATGATCGCTAAACAACCAACCAGATATAATAAGAATGATAGAATGCTCCTGGACGGAAATCACATCCTCTTGACTAGAAACTTGAATTGCCGAACTATAATTGTCTTCATGTAATGGTTGAAGCTTCTTGGACTCCGAACAAAAGAGTTGTTGGGGGATGGGCGGTCATCAGTGATTCAAGTAGTTTCATTGAGAAGGGTGCGCAATGCTTCATGGCGGATAACCCGACAATTGTCAAAGGTTTAGCCCTTCTCATTGCAAGTAAATGGGCTGTAGCCTGTAGCTCATAGGCTTCTCCATATAAGAATATCCTCTGATTGTCTTGTCCTTCTGGAGGCCGTTATGAATCCTGAACATCAGCATAATTCGCTGGGAACATTAACTCGGATCTTTCTGTAACTAATACTCCGTAGTTTTTCACTGCTACCCACTTAGCTATGTATGTACCTAGAAATCTTAATAGTTGTGCTCACAGAACACCCTAGTCACGTGGTATGAAAATTAGGTTGATTTGAAACGTGACTCAATAGGAGCTCTCGAGCAGCTCGATTTGTAGTGTTATAATACATATTTTTTGGAGCTTCGGGGTGAGAATTGGCTGGAAATTATATGAAGTTTTCATCGAGTTAGGAGGAAATTTTGTAGAAAAATATGAGGATGAATATAGAACGTTTGGTGGCCACGGTATGTGTTAATCCACCCCTATCAGAAAATCTGTATATCGAATAAAATTAAAGCGACCTATATTTTTCGTTTGGGCGTGAAATCGGGCAGGGTATATTTTGAAGACACCCTAGTCACGTGGTATAAGTATCAGGTTGATTTGAAATGTGACTCGATATGAGCTTATGAGCAACTCAATTTGTAGTGTATAATACAGTTTTTCAGAGATTTGGGGCCAGAGAAAAAAATGGTTGAAAATTGTACGTAATTTTTATCAGGTCGGTAGGAATGTCCAAACAAAATATGTGAAGCATCGGAGAATGTTTGGGGTTTCCGGCATGTGTTAAACTACATACCCCTACGAGAAATTCGAGTAATCGTGTAAAACCGTTCTATACTTATCGTTTGGGCATGAAGTCGGGCAGAGTATATCCTGAAGAGTGAAGACAACCTAGTCTCGTGGTATGAAAATCAACTGATTTTGAACTTGACTCGATATGAACTCCCGAGTAGCTCGATTTGTAGTGTATATAATAATAAAAGTTTTTGAGAGTTTTAATTGGGTCGATAGAAACGTCCACACAAAATATGATAAGTAATGGAGAACTTTTGAGGGTTTTGTTGCGCTGGTGTCGCGACCCACGCAAGGAAACAATATTTATAACTCCGACTAATCACATAACAAATTAATGAAGTAGTGGTAAGTCGAGATCGATCCACTGGGACGGTAAATGTGATTGGTCAAGTCTAAGTCTACTTGTGCTTGGGATAAAAAAGGGAGGTTTGGAATGATTAAACTAAGCTAAAGTAAACGAACTAATTAGCTATAATGGAGAACAATAAGGGGAAAAGCGTTAGGGGGAGTCAGGAAATCAAAACGAGGTACAAGGATCCAAGAGACGTGGGAATCATCACAAGGTCGATAAAGGGGGGCCACCTTTCGGTTTCACTTCCCAACCTAACTAAAACCCGCTTTTGCGGTGAGAAGGCTATGGTCTCAAGACAAGATTACCCAGACCCCGAGTTTTCCCATATTGGTGAGGGTGAGTTAAAGCTAACTAAGTTGATCAGGCTAAGTCAACAAAAACACAATAATCCCATACAAGATAAATCACCATAAAATTGCAACAATTTCCATAAACTTATGGTCCATGAAGCTCAAGTTCATTCTCCCCTAACCCCCTAACTAAGATCTACTCAACATTCATAATAAAATCAACAAGGGAAATAAATAAGGAAGATAAACTGGAATAATCCATACTAGAAAATGACAAGGAATTGAATCTAATACAATGATGGAAATTTAGATAACATAAACAAAAAGAAAATAATTGCAAACAATAAAGTAAGGAGAAATTAAAGAGAACACTAATTAAGGAGGATAGAGAAGAAATGAAAGTACCAACTATGGAGGAAAACTCAAAGGAAGAAGATGAAGATGAACATAAATAATGAAGCTTGAAGAAGAAATACAAGAATCTTGTCACCAAATCCTTGCAAACCCCTTAATCTTCAATAAAATCTAAATCTATATTAATGTAATAGCTTGATTGCAAAAAATGTAGAGTAAATAATCTAAGCTAAAGAGAGTTTTCTAAATCTAGTGGAGTTTTCTCTAATATGGAGGCTACTAGTAATTTGGGGATCTATCTAATGATGCCTAATAAAAAGATGAGTCTAATAGAAATCTAGGGTTAACTTATATATACAAAGCCTTAATGGGTCATTAGGACAAAGCCCAAAACCGAATTGTACTTGTTTAGTGAAACTTCACTCTTCGGGTCTTCATAGGGTGAAACGTTGTCTTGCGGTTTTCTGGAGTTCTTGCAACTTTTTCGTCGGGTGAAACTTCACGCGATGGTTTCGCCCGGTCATTTTTCTTCCACAGTGCAGAATTTGGGACGTTATTGCTGCCGGGTGAAACTTTAGCCGATGGGTAAAAGTTTCACCCGATCAACTTTCTTCCCGAAGACCTTCAAAGGTGCAAAATGTCGTCGGGTGAAACTTCACTCAACGAAATCTCATTGGGTGAAACTTCACCCGATGGATTCTCTCTTTCTTCTCCTTGAGTTTCACTTCTTTTGGCTCAGTTTTCTCAGCTCGGCGACAAACTCTCGGATGGTGTTCCACTCTTATGTGCTCGTATAGGCTCGGATATGCTCTCGGAAGGATTCCTATCAAAATGAATAGAAAAACTACCCAAAAACACAAAACGCCCACGGGAAACGCTAAAGCAAGAAAGACTCAAATAAGGCGATAATCGCACAAAAATCTCGCTAAAGTGATAGGAAAATGAGCTTAGATGGGTGGAAAAACGGTCCAAATTTGACACACATTAGGTTTCGACGTGTGTTAAACTACCCCTATCATAAACAGGTTTATCGTGTAAAAGCAAGACTTATTCTTGTCCTTTGGGCGTAAAATAGAGCGGGATACATCTTGAAGACATCATAGTCACGTGGTATAAAAATCAGGTTGTTTTGAAATGTGACCCGATATGACCTCCCGAGCAGCTCGATTTGTAGTGTATAACACACTTTTTTTGAATTTCGGGGCACGGGAAAAAATGGCTGAATTTTTTTGCTTAGTTTTAATTTGGTTGGTAGAAACGTCCACACAAAATATGAGAAGCAATAGAGAACGTTTGGGGGTTCCGGTATGTGTTAAATCCACCCTTAGTAGAATATCGATTTATTGTCTAAAAGCGATCTATACTTGTCCTTTGGGCTTGAAATCGGGCGGGGTACATCCTGAAAACACCTTTATCACGTGGTATGAAAATCATGTTATTTGACACGTGACCCGATATATATATATGAACTTCCGAGTAGCTCGATTAGTAGTGTATATGTTGGAGTGCATGTTTTTCAGATATTCTGGGTCCAAAATAAAAATGGCTAAAATTTTTAAGAAGTTTGCATCAGGTCGGTAGGATCGTCGCACAAAATTAGAGAAGCATCATAGAACGTTTGAGGTTCTGGTATGTGTTAAACCGCACCCTTACCATAAAATTGATTCATCGTCTAAAAACGATCTATACATGTCGTTTGGGCGTGAAATCAAGCATGGTACATCCTAAAGACACCCTAATAAGGTAGTATGAAAACCAGGTATATTTGAAACGTGACACGATATGAGCACCCGAGCAGCTCGATTTGTAGTGTATAATACACGTTTTTTAGAGCTTTGGGATCCGGAATAAAAATAGCTGAAAATTCTACAAAGTTTTTATCGATTTGGTAGGAATGTCCATACAAAATATGAGCAGCAATGGAGAACGTTTGGTGGTCCCGGTATGTGTTAAACCATACTACTAGAAAAATCTATTTATCTTGTAAAAGCGACCTATACTTGTCGTTTGAGCGTGAAATCTGCAGGGTACATCCTGAAGCCATACTAGTAAGGTGGTATGATGTAATACCCCGTATTTTTTTAACTATGTTTTAATTTTAAATATTTATTTAAACTAAGTTTGTCACTGGAAAAATTATAATAAAACTATTTTATTTTCGTTAATTTAAAACTTATTCCGTTATAAAACGATGGAATTTTATTTATCGATTTATTGAAATTTTGACGTTTTGTTAAACCAGGTTTAAAACTCTAAAAAAATATTTTATGAATAGTAATCGGTCGTTCTAACAAATTAAAATATTTTCTCGTCTTGTAATATTTAAAAATGATTTATCGAATTTTAAAAAAAATACTTCTTCCAACTTTCTAAGATTTTCTCATTGTATATTAATTTGAGAGAGATTAAAATAATCAAACGGGAAAATCTTTGAAAGTTAGAGGAAGTATATATTTTAAAATCTCGTTACACGAAGACGTGAACAAAACTACAGAACGATACCTGTAAACATATCATAAAAGCTACGGAGTACTCCGTATTTAAGCTAGTTTCAAACAAAGTATAATTTCTCATAACTGTTGTCCCATAATACTATATACCATCTGTTTTAATTATCCTCTTACAAATTCCATTTCGAAAATAAATTTCATGGTTCCCGTTATTTTAATTTTTTAATCTTATATTTTAATTTTTTAAGAAAGAAAGACGTTTGTATGAGAAACTGACTGAAGTGTACCAAAGTGAATCACTTCAGTCCTTAATTTACCCTTAATCTACGTGTGATGTTATGGGAACTGCATGAGTTGCCAAGCCTAGTTGTCCTAGTTTTAAGTCATGTAATCATCTAAGTTGTAGATGACTATTTACTCCTATATTTTGATTTGTTATACGTAGGAATTTCCTACTTACTATAAATAGCAGGTAACAGGTACTCCATAGTAAGAAAGTTACTACACATAAAAATATATCGTACCTTTATTACTTAAGTATGTACACGGCCTTTACGTCTACTTACTACTCCATAAGTCTTTCATCCTATTACTCCATTTCATTTACTATACTTATTACCTTACTATTTAATTTCTAGCCATGTTAGAACTCAAATACTTTATTTTCTTTTGTATGTGGGATGTGAGACATGACATTCTAGAAAAAGAAGGAGACGACTTTCCTAACGTAGATGATATTATCGACCCCGACAACCTTTAATTCGTAATAACGTTAATAAATCTTCCGTAATAGCTATTAAGATAACCAAGTTTTTCTTCTAACATCATTTTGTATATATAAGTATATTTATGTTACTAACTTAATAATTTGCTTAGTTAACGAGGATACAGATTGGGTTCTAAGGGGAGGACCATGGCAAATTGGAAGGAACACCATCGTGCTGAAGCAATGGAGTCCTCTCTTCTCTATGGAGATGGATAGGATATCTGTAGTTCCGGTGTGGGTGATATTTCCTGACCTTGATCCTTACTTATGGTCTGATTCAGTCCTAAGCAAGATGGCGAGTAAAGTGGGCAATCCAATGTATGCTAATAAAACTACGACTTACAAGGAGCGTCTATATTTTGCTAGGGTTATGGTGGAAGTAGATGTTGCTAAGGAGTTGCCTGAATATATAACGTTGAACATTCCACTTTTGGGGAAGACGATTCGACGAATTGATTATGAATGGTTACCATTCTATTGTCATGGCTGTGGAAAGCTTGGTCATGAGAAGGCTACTTGCAAGAAAGAAAAGCAGAAACTCAAAGCTGTAGGGGGTGTATTAACTACTAGATATACCCCGAAGAAGGTGTTCTCTCAAGAGTTAGGTGGTACCACAGTGAAGGGGGTGGACTCCCACCCTTCTATTGCTGTAATGCATCAAGGACCTCTTGAGGAAGAGTCTACTGGAGGCCTAACCACCGACTCAGGACCCCAAGCACTAGGCGGTATCTCAACGAGAATAGAGCAGTTTTTGGGATAGGACAAGGCAACAGAAGGCTTTGGGGGCCTGGATACTTGTGTTGTACCTGATGCTGGCTTTATATCTATTGTAAGGCGTCCAGGATATGCTGGGGTAGGTCTAAAGGTGTATGGCTCTGGTACGAACTTGAAGGATGGTTGAAAAGATGAGGGGTTAGCTTCAATTCAAACTCCGAATAGATATGATATTTTGCGACATACAAATGATAATGACATGGAATTACAAATGGAGAAGGATCTGTATCCGTTAGTGGAGGAATCCGTTCCACCTCATATTGTTACATGAATATTGGGGCTTGGAATGTGAGAGGAGGGAATGAACCCCTGATGTAGAATGAGATTCTAAAATTAATTAGGGGTAGAGGGATTGATATCATGGGGGTTTTGGAAACTAGAATAAAGGAAGTTAAGTCTAAAGCAATAATCATGGGGAAGTTTAAAGTTTATGATGTAGTGGCAAATTATAGGAGCCATTACAACTGCAGGATTTGGGTGGTGTGGAACCCTAACACGGTTAGCATCACTCAGATTGAGATGGGGGATCAGTTCATTCACTGTCATGTTTTTCATTATGCTACAAATAAGCATTGGGATGCTACTATAGTTTATGGTCATAATAAATCAGAGGATAGGATGAGACTTTGGGATAATCTAGATAGATTGAGTAGGATCACTGATAGTTGGATTGTTATGGGGGATTTTAATATCATTAGGCACAATTGGGAGCAGATTGGAGAAGCTGAACCTGATATTGGAGATATGGAGGCTTTTAATGAATGTATAGATTTATGTAATTTGCAGGAGCTTGAAGGCCAAGGTTGTGAATTCACTTGGACCAACAAGCAAGATGCTAAGGATAGGGTTTGGACGAGACTTGATAGGGTTCTAGTTAATCCTAATTGGGTTAATAGTTTTCCTGATTCTTTTGTTCAAATTCTACCGGCTGGAGCTTCTGATCATTCACCCTTGGTAGTGACTATTGCCAAGGGGATGAAAACGCATCGTAGGTTTAGTTTTTTGAATTGTTGGGTAGATAATCCTGGCTATCAGAGCATATTTTTAACGCCTGGCAAAAGAAGGTATTTGGGACTGCAGGTTTCAAACTCTTCAGTAAGCTGAAGAACGTTAAGGCTGCTCTCAAGGATATGCATAAGAAGAGCTATTCAGGCATTGGACAACGAATTAAAGCGCTTGATAAGGAGATTCAGGACTGTCAACACCAGTTGCAGTTGTGTAATTCTGACTCTTTGATTGCGAAGGAAAGGAATCTGATTGAAAGATGGAATTGTCTTAGGAAAGCTGAGCAAAGCATTATGCAACAACGAGCAAAGATGGAGAAGATAGCAAAAGATGATGCAGCTACCTCTTTTTTTCATTCCCGAATTAAGGAGAGGAGACAACAACAAGTTATAGGAGCGATTATGGACTATAATGGCATTCAAAGGGAGGGCAGAGAAGAAGTTGCAGTCGGCTTTGTGGAGTTTTATGAGAATTTACTGGGCAAGAAGACTGAGGTGGTTCCTATTGATAGGAGTAGTATGGACTTGGGAGGTAGAGTTGATGCGCATGATTGGAATACTCTTGTGCTGAAGCCTGATGAGGATGAAATTAGGAGAGCTGTCTTTTCCATTGGCTCGAATAAAAACCCTGGTCCTGATGGTTTTTCAGCTGGGTTTTTTAAGGCGTCTTGGGGGATCATTAAGGGAGATTTTTGCAATGTTGTGAATTTTTTTTTGATACAGGTAAACTGGTAAAGCAGGCGAACACCACTCTTATTACATTAGTCCCTAAGAAGCATGTTTGCTCTTCAGTTTTGGATTATAGACCTCTTTCTTGTTGTTCGATTTTGTATAAGGTCATTAGCAAGATTTTGACGAATAGGTTGCAAAGGGTTCTTTGCAAAATTGTGGGACAAGAACAAGCGGCTTTCGTCCAGGGCAGGAGTATTCACAAAAAACATCATCATTTCTCAATCTCTTATTAAGAATTATAATAGGAAATATTTGACACCTAGGTGCCTTATGAAGATTGACCTTAGAAAGACATTTGATTCTCTTCAATGGGAGTTTATTGATAATATGCTCAGAGAATTTAACTTTCCTGACCAATTTATTCGATGGATTAACACATGTATTCAGGGATATTGGTTCTCAGTTAATCTAAATGGTGCTTCTAATGGGTTTTTTAAAGGGCGGAGTGGGGTGCGGCAAGGCGATCCCCTTTCGCCCTACTTGTTTGTACTCAGTATGGAGGTGTTTTCTAGGCATCTTAGAAGTATTAATAAGCAGTTGAATGTTTCATATCATCCCAAATGTAGTCAGTTAAAACTTAATCACTTGATTTTCGCGGATGATTTGATGGTTTTTATGAGAGGGATCTACCTTCGGTTAAGGCTGTTATGAGGACGCTTGTGCAGTTTGAAGGAGAATCTGGACTGAAAGCTAATAAGGAGAAAACTGATATCTATTTTGGGGGTATCCATGATGAGGTTAGGGATTTGATTATTGAGGAAACTGGGTTTAAACAGGGATTTTTTCCTTGAAAATATTTGGGTTTGCCTCTTAATACCGTGACTAACAGGATGGAGCATTACTCGGGACTGCTTGCCAAAGTGCAAAATGCTTTGAGTGGGTGGTCTGTTCAAAGCCTCACCTATGCCGGACGAACTGAGTTGATCAACTCAGTTATCTTTGGGATCCTTAACTACTGGAGTGCTAACACTTTGCTGCCCATAAATGTTCTTAATCGGATTAACAAATATTGCAAGTCATACTTCTGGACGGGTTCGGTGGAGAGCAGGGGTATGATTCTCAAGGCTTGGGACAGTGTCTGTGCACCATGGGAAGAAGGTGGATTTGATGTCATTGAGATAGAGGCTTGGAATAAAGCATGTATCAGTAATTGGCTATGGAAAATTGAACATAATAGGGATGGGATTTGGATGAGATGGATTAAGCATTATGTTTTAGGAGACGATACAATCTGGAATGTACATTTGCAGGAGAAATTCACTTCTACCCTCACGAGCATAATTCGGATCAGGGATATTATGATCTGCAGGTTGGGAAGTGTGGAAGAAGCGAGAAAGAAGATACATGAATGGCAAAAGGAGGGTCGATTTTGTACTACTGCAGCATATAATTGGTTTAAACATCTTCACCCTAAGCAAAGATGGCTGAAACTATTACAGGGACAACATGTTATTCCGAAGCATGGCATAATTGCTTCATTGGCTGTGCAGGGACGCCTTGCTACCATTGATAACTTGAGGAAGAGAGGGTTTACAGTAGTCAATAGATGTGTTCTATGCTGCAGCGATAATGAGGATCATAACCATTTGTTTTTTAAATGCTCGTATTCAAGGCTGGTTTGGGAGGAGATACAGACTTGGATTGGTCTCAGGGGAAGAGGGGAAGATATGCAAATGGAAATTAAGTGGAACTGGAATAGGCGTCGACGAAAGCACTGGAAGCATAAATGGATTTGTCATGCTATGGCAGCTGCGGTATATCATCTGTGGATTGAAAGAAATGCTCGAATTTTTCAAAACTCTATACGATCATATCGTAGCATAGTACAACAAATTAAATTTGAAGTTTTTTCAAGATTGATGATGCGTGCAATTTATATATGATTATTCCGTCTTTTACGCACGCATTTTCATGCATATCGAGTAGCATTGTCTACTATTTTCCCCCGAATTTGATACTTTGTGGTCATGTTGCATCTTATGCAGGTTTGAACCCGTGGACGGATAAACAAGGCAAAAATCGTGCTTAAAGATGAAATCTTTTGCGAAATAAGAAAAGAGAATGATCGTTTCCAAACGGGTCTACTTAAAACGTGAATATCTTGAGTTCTACAACTTCAATTGAGCTGATTCCAGTTTCGTTGAAAAGCTATTTTTCTTAGCTTTCCAACGGTATATTATACGCCTGATTTGAAGAAGTAACAAAGAAATAACAAGCGTTTGAAGTTGAGCGCGCAGTGCTGAAAACGGAAACAGGTCTATGATAGTCGAACGACTATCCTAATAGTCGACCGACTATCCAAATAGTCAACCGACTATTCAAAATCATCGACCGACTATTCTTGAGACTTGACGAAGACCAATACTTTTCTAATTTGATTTTTAGGGTTAACAAGACTTTTGGGTTTTTGTTTTAACTTAGTATTTAAGAAACTATTAGACTAGATTTTATATATCACTTCTCCCTTATTCTCTTTTACTTCTCCTTAAACTCTTCTTTAGATTTCTTCTCCTTATTCTCTTAGAATTACTTCTAGTTTAATTTCTTCCTTTAAAAACTCGGTTATTGTAAGATTGCAACATTCTAATCGCCTTCATTCCTTTTGGTAATTTTATTTAATCTTTCTTCCTTCTTCTTCGCTCCTGATTGTTCTTCTTCTTCATATTTAATTATTCTTAACCGTTGTTTTATGCTTGTCGCAAATTTATTATTATTCATCATGTTTAATCTAGTAAAATCTCTTATTAATCTTGTTGTTCTTGATTTAATTACGAGTAGCTAATTTCCTTCGCTAGAATTTAGGGCATCTGCGAATTGAATGTGGTCGCTAAATAATTTATAGATCTGTCAGTGATATTGTGTCTGAGTTGTTAATTGTAGCATATAATCGCGATTAGTCAGTTAATGCACATGATTGATTAATTAAATTCGGTAAACTTGAATCTAAGATCGGAAGCCTGGTAAAAGTTAGACCTGCTACAACACATTAGTTTGCCCTAATAAGATCGGAAGTCTTTAGACGCATGATAGGGTGAATAGCGGACCGGAAGGACCTTTTCACTACCCCTTAGACCAATATCTGCGATAGACCTGTGACTTAGACCGTGACCACATGAGATTCGTAGTGAACCGACAATCCTAGTTTTCTCTCCATATTAATTCGTCTTAATTCATCATATTTAGTTTAGTTATTCTTCTTCTTTATTTTTCTCTTTCCTTCACTCCTTTTAGATTAGTTAAAACAAACAAACAAATGAAACCCCCGATTTGGTTACTAAGATAGACTTTAATTACGAGTAGGATTTATTTGTCTCCCTGTGAAATCGATCCCGACTTCCGATCCCTAACTATATTTTTAGTTGGAAATAGTTGGTTATTTTTGATAGGTACACGACTAGCTTATCAATTGAGAAGTAGAGGAATGGATTTGAGTATTCTTAGAATGCAAGATGTATGTTAGATTGAGGTAGGGGATTTGGTTTGTTGTAAGAACTAGCCTCTTTTATTTCCTTTATGGATGAATAAAGAGACATAACCTTTTCTTGCAAAAAAAAATAAATAAATAAAAAATATTTTTTTTTATCTAATATATAAGATTATTTTATTCATTTTATTATGTGAATATTAGATTTGTTTATGAGAATATATTTATCACTTATACCTTTGAAATTCATAAAATCTCCAGTAATACGTAAATTATGTTGAAATGTTCTCCTATTTTTCAAAATATAAACTAAAGTATATTCTTTGCACTTTCATTTCTCTTTAAATGTGGAACCTTACATTGTTTATTACTGTATTTTATTTATTGTATGACCTTAATAAGGTAAAAAATGGTTATTATTGTAATTTTATTCCAAAATATCATCAGGAATTTATACTTATAACCGAATATTTTATAAGTACATCCGTGCAATTTTTGCACGGGGAAATAATTATTATTCGATAATCTGAGATGGAATAAGTTATATTATTGTAATTTTTGTTTATTAAAACGAAGTATTATATAATAAGGTTTAATATTATGTCATACCTCACTAACGTAGTCAATATAGCTAACGTAATGTGTCAAGTTTTGTATGCAATATGTAGGCGGAATAAGTTATATCGATTAAAATTTTTGTTTATTAAAACAAAGTATTATATAATAAGGCTTAATATTATGTCATACCTCACTAATACAGTCAATATAGTTAACGTAATGTGTCAAATTTTGTGTGCAAAATGTAGACGAAATAAGTTACATCGATAAAATTTGTGTGTTATTAAAACGAAGTATTATATAATAAGTCCTTGCAAAATGTTTAATAATATCAACTCGAGTGTACAGTGATCTCTATCAATTTAAGCTAATACAATCTCACATCAACTACCGTGAAAATGGTGTCTACTACACAAAAAACTCATCACCACATATGTTAAGCTTTTGTAATTTAATAGTCCACTAATAAAATATTAAAATTGAAAAATTATCACCCGTACCGATCATTTGTCGAGATGATAGTAATTTGTATTTATCGTGAAAAAAAAACAACACGACATGAAACTAAAATAAATTCACCATAAACCGTAGAGGGACTTACGTAAACACAAAAAAGGTCCAACCCTTGAATTTTCACAGGCCACTACACTAGTTTATTTTATATACTTTACATTTTTGTATTTACTTTGTGTGTTTATGAATTTATTCATATTTCAATTTACTTAGTATTTTAATGCTTATTTAAGTATGGGAAAAGTGGTATAAATTAGTAACCTAAAAAATATCTTATTTTAATCATACTTCACTTATTTCTTTTTCAATAGGCAGAAACTTATAAATTAGACAACCTAGTTTCGTGGTATGAAAATCAGGTTGATTTGAAACTTGACTCGATATGAACTCCCGAGCAGCTCGATTTGTAGTGTAAATAATACTATACGTTTTTTAGAGTTTTGAGACCTGGGAAAAAATTGCTGAGATTTTTTAAGGAGTTTTAATCAGGTCGGCAGGAACGTCCACACAAAATATGAGAAGCAATGGAGAACGATTGGGGGTTCCGACATGTGTTAAACTACCCCTACCATAAATAGGTTTATCGTGTAAAAGCGAGACTTATTCTTGTCCTTTGGGTGTGAAATCGAGCGGGGAACATCCTGTAGACACCATAATAACATTGTATGAAAATCAGGTTGTTGCCCATAAGGGTGTTGCCTAGTGGTTAAATCTTGTGGTCATCGGCCCAAGGGTCTCAGGTTCAAGCCCCTGCAAGCGCAAACTTGTGGGAGTTGTATGGCTTGAGACTATGCCTCTAGACTTCGAGCCTGTCGCCCACGGGCGGTTTACTTTGGTGTGCGTGGTTTGCAGGCTATGCGTACACTCGAGGGTTTACCCAGTGCGCACCAAAAAGGTAGCGGCTGCGGGTTAGTGTATATTACACGTTTTTTTTAGAGTTTCGGGACCCAGGAAAAAATGCTGAAATTTTTTGCGGAATTTTAATCGGGTCGGTAGGAACATCCACACAAAATACGAGAAGCAACAAAGAACGTTTGGGGGTTCCGGTATGTGTTAAATTCACCCTTAGCAGAATATAAATTCATTGTCTAAAAGCGATATATACTTGTCCTTTGGGCTTGAAATCGTGCGGGGTACATTCTGAAGACACCCTTATCACGTGGTATGAAAATCATGTTATTTGAAACGTGACCCGATATATATGAACTCCCGAGTAGCTCGATTTGTAGTATATATATTACATGTTTTTCAGAGGTTTTTCGTCCGGAATAAAAATGACTAAAAATTATAAGAAGTTTGCAGTCGGTAGGATCATCGTGAAAGAATATGTCCTAAGACATTTTCGACAATTACTAAATATAATATATGATACTATTATGGAGATATATAATCACTATGTATTATAATAATTCATAATTGCTTCCTAGAGAATAATTATGATAATTACTCTGATTTGATTGGACTGATGACTATGAATATATAATTCTATAAGTCACACAATCAGACTTAGTGTGGACATGACATAGGTCCACCCCGACGCGGCCACGCGCGGGTTTGGGGAGGCGAATGAATCTCCATATGAGATGGTCAAATTGAAATTTAAATTGAAGTAGGAGTCGCCACCGAATTTTGTGGTTATTCGGAACCATTCGAACTCACTCTATGTCGTAGTGGGCCATATTTAAAACATGGCCCATTTCCGATGTTAGAGCTTATCGGGTTCGTCCCTTAGCATTTGATACCGATACCGACATTATCGGATATCGTGTATTGAATGACTCTCGTTGCCAATGGATTCGGACATCTGGAAACCATGGTTCTGAGTAAGGGGTGAGGGTACGTGTTGAGAAGTTCACTGAGAACACCCAACCCCGCCCGCACTTAGCGGCCTTTACTAAGATATCGTTCGTTTTTTATGTACACGCGTTAGTTCGACGGTTGAATGATATGCAAAGAGTATTTTCCCTAGACATGTGAGAGAAAAATAAATGGGTTGCTAAGTCGTTTAATGCATGTTAAGCTAATAACGTCGAAGTTATTTTAGCATGTGAAGTTCGTTTTAGTCTAATAAAACAAACGAAATTAATAAATTGCTACAAACACGAGAAAACGAGTTAGTAACAATGAATAAATTGAATAAAGATGTAAATAAATAAAATGCATGATTTTTGAAAAGATTTATGTCACGTGATGGATTAGCACACGTTGACCGAGGTCGAAAAAAAGTATCTATCGAAATATGTCGCGAAAGTCGCTTTTTATGTAAGCTTCGAAGAAGAAAAAAAAATAGAAAAGCGAGGAAACGAAAAGAAAAGAAGGCCGGCGGACCAGGCCACCGCGCGAGTCGCCTGACCGGCGCGCGACTCGCGTGGCAGTCTGTCCGGTTTTTATTATTTTGTCGAAAATCGTTAATTTTTATAAATCGCGTACAAATATGGATTAATTTATACCCGATTCATATTTTCGATATTCGTCGTATTCGATATTCGATTATGAAATCGATATCAAATATTCGGAAAAGATAAAAAAGTTCTAAAAAGAATCGTTTTGTAGAAAAAAGCGATGTTTAATAAAAAATCGAGGAAAACGAAGAAGAAAGGGCCGTGGATTCAGGCCGCCGTGCGAGTCGCCTGAGGGTGGCGCGGCTCGCACGGTCTGCTGTCCCGGTTCGGTTTTTTGAAAAATTGTTAATTTCGATAGATCGCGTATAAATATGAATTAATGTATACTCGATCTATGCTTTCGATATTCGTCGTATCCGATATTTGATTATGAAATCGATATCGAATACTTTGAATGATTTTTAGGAAAGTTTTGTAAAAAGCTTGTTTTGAACGAAAAGTTTAAAAAAAGAATTTTGAACGAAAAAGATGTTAATTCTCTCCGCGTATAAAATCGTCGAATTTTATTTAGAAAGATGTAACGATTTTATTTAGCATCAACGAGAATGAATTAATTTTGTTCTTGTTAGGTACGATATTCGATTAGAGAATCGATATCGTATTTTAAGAACGTTATAAAAATAGTTTTTTTGTAGTATCGATATTAGAAATAAAAAATATGCGACGAACAACCCATATTAAAAAAACGACCGACGACGACACGACCAAAAAAAAAACGTGAGAAAGAAAGAGAAAAATAGAGAAGAAACGGGTTTGATTTACACCCTCAACCTACATGCTTCGTTTTCTCGGAATAAGGCTCGTCGGAAAGTGGTTTAAACTTGGGAGCGTCGAGATGATGCGGGGCGAGTTAAGGTGTGTGGTTGGACGTGTGGTTGGACGGTTTCTCGGGGTTTCGAGGCTTCTTCGGGAATATGTCGGGATTTGCTTTGAATTATTTTTACTAGATATCGAGGACGTGTGTGAATGTATGATACGTGTATAATGGCTGTGTAAAATCGTGTCAAACTGTGTCCTTTTGTGTTGGACGAGAGGTCCTATTTATAGGAGTCGAGGTAGTCTTGCTTGTGTGACAAGAAATACCGGTTTGGATAGAAAATATGAGAGTTCGAATGGAAACCAAAGTCTCGTTTCTTGGTGGGGAAGCCAAATATCTCGGCTTTCAAGGGGGGTGTTTCGGCTATTTTGGATGTCTTGGCCGAGTATTTGGAGCTCGGTCGGTGTCTGATTCGGTTTCTGGATAGAACACCTACTTGAGATCGAATTCTACCTTTAACGGAATTGTTTAATGTTTTTGAAGCTGATTTTTTGTAGTGTTGGAGTCCAAACCGGACACTTGAGGTGTCACGGTTTGTCCGCGAGTCTCGGGAAAAAATATCTTTGACCGGGTTTGACCCGGCGCTAAAAGACGGTTTTACCCCTGGTGACGGTTTCGACCCAAATTAGTCTTACTTGACTCGAAACGACCCACTGGGCCTGGATTTGAGGTTGGTTTTGTAAGATTTGTACTCCGTAATAAGTCTAAACCAAATGTCCATGATTATGAGCCCATATCCGAGTCCATCAAAGCACGATTACGTCCAATCATCATCGGGTGTTTGGCGGGAACTATTATAGACACCTGGCGGTCAAAATGTGGGTGTCTACAGAGCCCCCACTCTGACTGAGGCTTGGACAAGGCAAAAGTCAGAATAGCTACCAGGTCAATCAAGGATTAAAACCTGGCAGACTTCCGATCGGGTCGTTTATAGTCCATTAGACCTGCGTGAAGGGCTCGCCAGCCATAAGATAGAAACCATACTTGGGTTGATGCTGATAATGTCGCGGGAGCTGTCTTGGAAGCTATGGGTATACCTGTTTACAGGTACATCCTGTCTTAGAATTGCGTGGGAGCTTGCCTTGGAGGCCATGGGTACGTCTGTTTACAGATATATCCTGATTCTTTAGTAGAAAATGTCTCCTGAGCTTTCCACTGGGGAACTTTTCTTAGAATTTCTCGGGAGTCTTGGGTGACCTGTATGCTGACATAATTTGTATGTAACATTTAGGTGAAACACCGACTCATGCTGGGGAAGAAATGACGATTTTTTTTTGAAAAGTTTGGAAATAAGGATGCTTGGGATGACTTGATTCCTAATCAGAATCGGACACGGATTCCTGAAATTTCCTGGTTAGGCCTGTACGCCTAGATGAAGTAGGGGATGTGATATGAGATCCTATTCCTGTAATGACTAGGGGAAGGGATGTTCTCTATTATAAATAGAGGGTTTTGGCTTCTTATTTTTCATATTCCAACCCAAATTTTTTCTTCCACCTTAAAATCCCTTAGACTTTTTACGATAAAAGAAACTATTCTCGCAATGGGTATTGATCATTTGACTGCGATGCTTCAGGCGTGGGCTCAAGACTTTCGAGACGAGGATAAAGTTCAGCTAACTCAAATGGGAATTGTGGCTTTATTCCCACTTCAGCGACTTAGGGTAGATTCGCACTTTCTCGATGCTTGCTTATCCTTTTGGGATACTACCCACCATGTTTTTGTATTTTCTCGAGGAGAAATATGTCCCCTCCCCGAAGAAATTGCAGCTATAGGCGGTTGGTGCCCCAATGCTCGTTCTGCCATTCCCCCATTTTATCCTGACCCAAGGAGAAGGTTAAGGGATTTTCTAGATCTGTCGCATGCTGAGACAACCCGTATGGTAAAGGGAGATTCAGTTTCCCTATTTGACCTGGCTGACAAATTCATGAATCCAGTTGGCGCAAGAATTACTTTCTACCCATAGGCGTAGGGCTTTCGCCTTTTGTATGCTGCATCGATATGCCTTCGAAGGTCGGATGGATGTTGACTCGTGCTTGGGTGAGATCAGGCTGATTAGCATAGTTGACCAAATGGAGACAAGTCACAGCCCGGCTTGGCTGATAACCGGGGAGATTATTATGGGTCTTGATGCTAGAAGACTTGACCCGGATCGACAATTGACAGGAAGCATCCGTCTTCTGCAGGTATTTAACCGTTTTTTTTCTTTTTCTTCGAAAAATTGCCTGATTTTCCGAAAAAAAAATTCGAAATTTTAATTTTTCCGAAAATTTTTAATAATTTTTTTTTCCGAAATTTTTTTTTTGAATTTTGATTTTTTTTTTTGAATTTTCCGAAAATTCGAATTTTCGATTTTTTTGATTTTTCGAAAATTTTTGCAGATCTGGTTATCCGAGCGTCTGTCAATCATAGAGCCCCCAGTGAACATATCCAGGTATCGCAGCTGTCAGATCGGTTCCAGGTCCCGACGAATAAGCTCAAGTCATTATATAAATCGAAAGTATTGGGATGAAGAACTAACATTCCATGTTGGCCCTTTAATTAGATGGAATGTCATCTGGTGGTTACTTTCAAGGCTGACGGGGTTAGCTAGGAGGGACAAGGCCCGTTATCTGGTGATCTTGTCTTTGGACTGGACTGTCCATATCTATCCGGATCGTATTCTGAGACAGTTCGGTTCGTTTCAGCAGATCCCCGAGACTGAAGCAATCATTAGCGTTTCGCTCCAATTAACGGACGCTATGTGTGACACGTGGTTACAACGATGGTTTACCCGTGTCATCTGGACTATACCTCGCCCTTGTCAAACCACTTGGGTTTCTGAGTCATACCGAAAATGGACCTCTGAAGAATCCCAGGAGATCCGTAAAACCTTGAAGACTGACGAGGCTTTTGAGTTGGCCCGTCGAGAATCGACAAAAGACAATAGACGGTTCTTTGATAAAGAGGAGACTCCAACTACCTTTGCTGAGCCAGGGTCGGGTTCTAAGTCAAAAACTAAGAATCGAGCTAATGAGACCGGTGCTAGTGACTTGGAGAGAAGGCTCGGACCGAAACTAGCGGTCCGAGATAGGCTAGGTCCGTGTGACCGGCTACCCGAGAGAGTGAAGGCCCGCCTAGGGCCGAGTGAGGTGACCGGGGAATCGAGTTTGAAGAAACGAGCCCGGGTTAAGGAGATTCCCTTGGTGATTCGGGAGCGTTCACCTCCACGTCGACGCCGGTGGGTGGAAAAGGAAACTAAGGACAAAGGAAAGGGAAAAATGCATTAGTTTTTACTATTTAAGTATTAGTATTATTTATTGTGTGCTGGATTTTTTTTTTGATTTTTTGTAACTTTTCCGAATTTGTCGGATTTTTTTTTTTGGAAATTAATAAAAGAAATTTATTAAAAACCGCTCCTGTTTTCTTTTCTCGATTGCAGTGGTTGTGCCCTTTTGAGGGGCTGCCTACGTATCCACAATAAATGGAATCAAACCAAACGTAGTTCAGACTTAATTTGCAATTTCGAAATACATCAAGACTATTGGTTCAAGATGCTTGTAAGTTGTAACAGTAGAATAAGTAATTCTAGCTTTTGACTTGTCTTTAAAAGTTTATGTTTGAAAAGATTTTTTTTATAAACTTTTTCAAATGACATTGAGAGAGGTGGGTCAAGGGTAGTAGCGCTTCAGTTGGTCCAGGTTAGTTGGGTTGACAAATTCATTCCCATCCAGATCCGTTAGCATTACTGCTCCACCTGATAGAATCTTTTTTACTAGATATGGCCCAGCCCAGTTAGGTTTGAACTTTCCCCTTGGGTCTACTGGTAATAAAGCTCGAACAGATTTGAGAACCAAATCTCCTTCTTTGATGTTTCTGGGCCTCACCCTTTTATTGAAAGCCCGTTGGATCCTCTTCTGATAGATTTGTATATTATTGAGGGCACGAGATCGTCGTTCATCTAAAAGGACTAGCGAGTCATATCGTGCTCGAATCCAATCAGCTTCAGGTACTTGACTCTCGAGTAGGATTCTGAGTGACGGTACCTCTAACTCAACAGGTTGGACAGCTTCCATCCCGTATGTATGGTAATACGGTGTTGCCCCGGGCGCAGTACGGATCGAGGTCCGATATCCCCAAAGTGCAAATGGTATTTTGTCGGGCCAATCCCGGTAATTATCAGCCATCTTTTTGAGTATGGTGACAATTGTTTTATTAGCCGCTTCTACCGCCCCATTGGTTTGGGGTCGGTAGGGTGAAGATGTATGCCTTTGAATTTTGTACTTGGTCAGCAAGGCTGTTGTTTCGGCTTGAAAATGGGTCCCGTGGTCACTGATGAATTCGTGCGGGATCCCATACCGGCATATTATCTTATTTTGAATAAACTTGGCGACATGCTTGGCATTGAGAATAAGGTAGGATTCAGCTTCGACCCATTTAGTGAAATAGTCGATTGTGACCAAAATGAAGCAGTGTCCTCCGGTTCCCGAGGGGTTTATCTTTCCAATTATGTCGATTCCCCATGTTGAAAATGGCCATGGTGATGTCATGGTGTACATCAGGGATGGTGGCATATGCTGCACATTGGCAAAGATTTGACAATTATGGCAATGTCTAACATATAGCTGGCAGTCGGTTTCCATGCTATTCCAGTAGTATCCGAGCCTCATGATTTTCCGGACTAACATCTGGGCATTCATGTGTGGGCCGCATTCGCCATCATGTACCTCAGCCATAACTTTTTCAGCGTTGGTTTTATCGACACATCGAAGGAGAGCGCCTTGTGCTGTCTTTTTGTAGAGTTGCCCATCGTCGGTGCGGATGAACTGGATTGCCAGTCTTCGTAGGGCCTTTCTGGCTCGATTGTCAGCTCCGGGTGGATATTTTTCGGTTTTTAAGTATGCCAACACAGCTTGATACCATGACTCAGGATCAGGTATCTCGATATCTTCGATGTCGTGAATATATGCTGGCTCGGATCGTCTTTCGACACAGATCGGCATACTGGTCACATGATCGGGAATATTTAGCAAAGATGCCAGTTTTGAAAGTGCATCTGCGAATTGATTCTCTTCCCGAGGTAGGTATATATATTCTACCTTCTGGAATTGCTTCTCGAGATCCCTTACTCGTGCCTGGTAGGCCACGAGATTAGTATTTCGAGTCTTCCATTTTTGGAGTGCTTGATTAATGACCAGAGATGAATCACCGTGTACTCGGAGGTTTGTGACCCCTAAGTCGGCGGCGGCTTGTAGCCCGTGGATACATGCTTCATATTCAGCAGCATTATTAGTGACGTCGAAGTCTAATTTGATGGATACGGGAGTATGTTCCCCTCTTGGCGAGATTAGGAGAATCCCGACTCCAAATCCTCAAAAATTGGATGCCCCATCAAAGTATAAGTCCCAAGCTGCGGTGTCAGTGTGGAAAATGTCTTCATCCGGGAAGGACCAAGTGTCGGTGTGTCCTTCTTCGGTTACGGGACTGTCAGTGAGAAATTCGGTTACTATTCGTCCTTTGATGGCTTTCAATGGCACAAACTTTAGATCGAACTCCGCCAACATTAGGGTCCATCTCGATATCCTGCCGTTGAGGATGGGCTTTTCGAAAAGGTACTTGATTGGATCCATTCTGGATAGTACTTGTACCTCGTAACTGAGCATGTAATGTCGGAGCTTCTTGGTAGCCCAGACCAAAGCTAAGCATGTTTTCTCGAGCATGGTGTATTTACACTCGTACTCTAAAAATTTCTTGCTGATGTAGTATATAGCCCGTTCTTCGGAGTTGACCGTTTGAGCTAGCATAGCACCCATGGTTGTCTTTGTCGTGGTTAGGTATAGTGACAAAGGCAAACCGTGTTGAGGTGGCATCAGGACCGGTGGTGAAGACAAAATTTCTTTGATTCTATCAAAGGCTGCTTGACACTTGTCGTCCCATAATAACTGTTCCCCTATTTTCAGCTTTTTGAAGATCGGTTCACACACCATGGTTAGCTTTGAAATGAACCTGCTAATGTATTGGACTTTTCCGAGAAACCCTCTTATCTCCTTTTCGGTTTTAGGGGGCTGCATCTCGGTGATGGCCTTGATTTTGGCTGGATCGACTTCGATACCACGTTGGCTAACGATATGACCCAGTAATTTGCCAGATGTTACCCCAAAACTGTATTTCTGAGGGTTTAGCCTCATGTTGTATTTGCGTAATCGGGTGAAGAACTTTCTCAGGGCGGTGATGTGACCGTCCCTGTCTTTAGATTTGACGATCATGTCGTCCACGTAAACTTCCACTTCTTTATGCATCATGTCATGTAATAAAGTTGTGGCGGTTCGTTGATAGGTGGCCCCGGCATTGATGAGACCAAATGGCATAACAGTATAGCAATAAGTACCCCAAGGTGTAATGAAGGTGGTCTTATCCATATCTTCTTTTGCCATTTTTATCTGGTTATACCCTGCATACCCGTCCATAAATGATAGAAGGGCATGATCAGTTGTGTTATCCACCAGTATATCGATGTGTGGTAATGGGAAATCGTCTTTCGGGCTTGCCTTGTTAAGATCCCGAAAGTCTACACAGACACGAACCTTACCATCCTTTTTAGGGACTGGTACAATGTTTGCAACCCAATCTGGATACTCGGAGACTCGTATGAACCCAGCCTTGAATTGTTTATCGACCTCTTCCTTGACTTTGAGGGACCATTCGGGCCTCATGCGATGGAGTTTTTGTTTAACTGGCTTGAACCCTTCCTTGATCGGTATATGGTGCTCGGCTATTTCGCGATCAATCCCCGGCATGTCCTTGTAGGACCATGCGAAGACGTCTTTGAATTCTTGAAGGAGAACTATGAATTGTTGTTTCTCCTCGGGATCTAAGGATAATCCTATCTTAAGCATCTGAGGTTCTAAGGTTTTTCCCACGTTAATGGATTCGGTTTCTTCGATTACCAGATTGCGGGATTCCCTTTGCTCTAGTTGCTCGATCAGATGTGGAGGCAAGGATACCTGTTTGTCAAGTGTCTCAATGTCATTACACATAATATTTTTGGAATTGAGAAAGTTTTGAAAATGAGACAAGTCGTAAGCAGAACGGTTGTTATTATTGATCATGAATTGAGAAAATAGCTCGAAAAGAGCTGCCATCTGATCACTAGTCAGTGGCGGGATAGGTAGGGTGCCCGGGACAGACCCCGAGGCACCAGGAGTAGTTAAAGGGAGAGAGGGAGTTAAAGGACTGACCCTAGCACCGGACTCACTAGACCCAATCTTAGACTCTGACACGGACTCCGACTCGGACTCAGACTCAGATTCTGGCATTTCTCCTTCCCCTGTGATCAGCTTGTAAGTCCTCCCTTGACTGTCAGTCCATTTGACAGTTTTCCTCCAGGCTCTGCTTCCGGTTCCGGATCCGACCTCCGAGATTAGTTTGGATGGGTCAAAGGTGCGGCTACGGAGAATGAGGCTGATCAGCTCTTCCTTCGGTGTTGGGGCCGCGAGTTCGTTTCCAAAAAGCAGCCCTAGTGCGGGATCAGCATTCTTAGCATCTTCGGACTGGATGAGAGCGAAGATGTCATCTGGTATGTAGTTGCAATCCTGGGCCAAGTGGGTCCCAGGGTGCATGGTGATGGGCCGGTATAGGCCCGTTTGGACTGGTCCAAATACTGGAGTAACAAAAGTGACAGTGTTAGTCCTTGTTTGGCCCATATTCTCTGGGGTTATGGTATAACCCAGACCAGTTTGAGTCCTCCCATTATCTAGGACTTCGAGGATTTTCCTTGCGGGGAGATCGGGCCTTGATGTAGCCCCCGACAAATAGCCCAGATTTTGCAACATCCGGTCAATGCTAACCGTGAAGTAAGGACGGAAGAGATGATCTTCTTCGATGGCCCCTACGAAGTCGAACCCCCAGAGATCGGTGCGACCCGAGGTGTTGCAGTTGGCCACAGTCATAGGTGTGGCTTCTAGAGTGATGACGGTGTCGTGCAAAGGTAGCTTGATTTTTCGATGCAAGGTGGAGGATACAGCCCTGGTTGTGTGGATCCAAGTTCTCCCTAAAAGAAGGTTGAAGGAAGAAGTCACGTCGATCACTTGAAACTCCAGCTCCTTCTCTATTGGGCCTGTTATGATAGTGAGTTTTGTGGCTCCGGATACTGACTTTGGGCTTCCGTTGAAAGCCTGAATGGTTTGAGCTGTGGGAATGTAGTCGGCCTCGGTAATGCCAAGGGCTTTGGCGGTCCTCAAGGGGTGGACGTTGACTGCTGACCCGTCGTCAATAAGGGTCATGGGCAGGTACTTTCCACGGCAGATAACCGTGATGTAGAGGGCCATGTTGTGGGCTGGCCCAAATGGTGGTAAATCAGCATTGGAGAAGGTTATCAGTGGGCCTTCCTCTATAGATTTCCCCTTTAGGTGGGGCAGAACCGTGGCTACCATTTCAGCTGGAGTAGCCATAGAGTCGATTTTGACTTGATCGAGGACCTTAGTGAGTGCCTCTCGATGTTCCTGGGAGCCAACTAGGAGTTGCCATATAGAAAGGTCAACTCGAGTCTTGCTCAGCTGTTTTACAAGAGCCTTTTCAGCAGTTGGCTCTTCTGGGGCGGGCTCCACCCTAAGTGGCTCGGCAATGATGAGGGCTTGACTAGTGGCTAAGACCTTGGATTTAACCTTCTGAATCTCCTCGGGCGTGATGGGGACAGCTTCCCCTTTGGTGAGGTAGATGTCGTCTTCGTCGTCGCACCAGATCCCGTTTATTTGCGGGACAAATGGAGAAATGAGGTGTGAGCAATCCATTATTTCCCCGGAGAAGATGGCGTGAGTGGCTAACGGGTTATCCTTGTTGTTGGGTTTGCTCCCGGGCAAAGGGATCTTCCCGTTCTCGATGAGATCTTGGATAAGGTGCTTTAGCTTCCAACATTTCTCGGTATCGTGCCCCTTACCACGATGGTACTGACAGTAGGCCTGGAGGTTGTAGGCCTTGGAGCGTCGCTCGACCGGGAGATCAGGTGTTGGGCCTATCGGGGTGATTAGGCCTTTTGATGAAAGCCTCTGCAGGGCATTCTCATAGGTGGTGCCTATGTCGGTGAATACTCGGGGGGTGGTATTCTTCTGGGACGAAGCATCCAGTGCGTTTACCTCGTCAAAAATGCTACGAGTTGCAGCAGTAGACGTGGGCTTGCTTGTTGATGAGTTGGCCCCTTGGTATCCCTTGGCAGAGGCCTTAGTGAGGCTTTCCAACCTTAAATCATCTTCGATTCTCGTTCCCATCTCAGTTAGGACCGCGAAGCTAGGTATGATGGCATACCAGAGATGGACCCGGTAAGCAGGAAGGAGGTTCTTGACGAAGGTTTCAACCAGCACTTTTTCACTGGGCTTATCGACCAGTTTGACGCTTTCAGCCCTCCAGCGCTGAAGGTATTTTGTGAATCCTTCCTTAGGTTCCTGGGCCATTACTTCCAGGGTGCGCATAGTGGTCTGGATTTCCGTGTTATCGGCGTAGTTCCGAGCGAATTCCGTTGCCACGTCATCCCAAGTTTTGTATTTCTTGGAATCGAGCCGGAAGTACCAGACCCTTGGGTGCTTCTCGAGAGAAGAAGCGAACAGGTGTTTGAACATGTTGGACTTAACCCCCTTAAGGGCCATGAATTCCTTGAAAGCCCGAATATGGTGAACCGGGTCTTCAGTACCCTCGAACATTGGCAGGCCCGTCAGATTGAGATTGGCGGGTAGTTCGTCGATCAATGGGGTGTAGATCCGAGCATTCTCCGTGTGGATGGAGTTTTGGGTCGACAGATGGACCTGTTTTTGCAGTTTGTGGACTGCGCTGGACAATTCAGCTAAAGGCCCAGTAGTATCAACACTGCCGCTGGGAGTTCCCTGCTCCACGGCACTTACCCGGGTGAGGATGGCGATCTGGTCTCCTCTCATTGACGTGATCATTTTTTCCAGCTTGGTCAAAGAGGACCTCAATTCATCTATGGCTTGTTGCGTCATGGCTCGGGTGTGGAGTGGCCTGTTTGTAAGGGCACCGCGTAATCAGTAACTGACCCAGATCTTAGAATCAAAGAGTACATCCCGAGCAAAGAAAAGACTAGACGAGAAAAAGACTGAAAACCGACTTCTAGACGGATGACCCGTGGATGGTGGGCCTTCCTTAGGATTCGGCAAAGTGGGCCTAGTCCCGTTCGAAGGAAGGTCTACGTGAGAATTCCCCAGACTTTGGACTCGAGTGTGTAAACGGGCTTCCCTTCACAGGAGTTTGTCCTACGAAGGTGGGCCGTGCCTTGACAAATAAGGCGGACTGGGATAGGGTAGAAACTCGTGATGTAAGATCGACGAAGTTTCGACGCTATAGATTCTAACCACTTATGACAAGACCCGACACTGCTAAATACGAGAAGTCCTAAGAAGAAGAAAGTTTTAAAAAGGGAATTTGGATTTGAAAACCGAGCAAGGTCGGATTGGAAGGCCCGATTTTTTTTGAAAATAAAAAAAAACGTTACTGGGCCGAGACTTCGGATTTTTTGAAACGGTATGGGCAGCATACCGGCTAAAAATAGGTTATTTTGAGTCAAAATCATAAGTCCTAAATTCGGTAGCTTTCCGGGTTTTGAAAAATAGATGGGTTTGAAAAGATGCAAGTTTTTTGAAAATGACGGTTTTTGAAAAAGACCAAAAGAAGATCAAGTAGCATGTAGTCACGGAAACAGTATAATGACGCCATGTATGCTCTTAGTCTAAGTCTCGGTCAGTCGAATAGGGTCTATACCAACGACGATAGCATTCTCGCAAATCAGGACGGACTTCCTAAGCCGAGTTGGTCTTAGAACCTGCCGTAAAACCCATGCGAGTTCCGCCATCGAAGTTTTTAGTGCACTCATTTAGGAATGCACCGTGGTATAGTGGGACGTCGGTCACAAGTAACCGGCCCGGGAAAAAATGGGGTTATGCATGAACCATTGAACTAAAACGTGTACATTACTAATCGAACGATTTCTTTTCGAGTCTCACCCTGAGGATGCCGATGGTAAGTGACACATCAGTTGATCCCCAACGGAGTCGCCAAATTGTGGACATGACATAGGTTCACCCCGACGCGGCCAAGCGTGGGTTTGGGAAGGCGAATGAATCTCCATATGAGATGGTCAAAGTGAAATTTAAATCGAAGTAGGAGTCGCCACCGAATTTTGTGGTTATTCGGAACCATTCGAACCCACTCTATGTCGTAGTGGGCCATATTTAAAACATGGCCCATTTTCGATGTCAGAGCTTATCGGGTTCGTCCCTTAGCATTTGATACCGATACCGACATTATCGGATATCGTGTATTGAATGACTCTCGTTGCCAATGGATTCAGACATCCGGAAACCATGGTTCTGAGTAAGGGGTGAGGGTACGTGTTGAGAAGTTCACTGAGAACACCCAACCCCGCCCGCACTTAGCGGCCTTTACTAAGATATCGTTCGTTTTTTATGTACACGCGTTAGTTCGACGGTTGAATGATATGCAAAGAGTATTTTCCCAAGACACGTGAGAGAAAAATAAATGGGTTGCTAAGTCGTTTAATGCATGTTAAGCTAATAACGTCGAAGTTATTTTAGCATGTGAAGTTCGTTTTAGTCTAATAAAACAAACGAAATAAATAAATTGCTACAAACACGAGAAAACGAGTTAGTAACAATGAATAAATTGAATAAAGATGTAAATAAATAAAATGCATGATTTTTGAAAAGATTTATGTCACGTGATGGATTAGCACGCGTTGACCGAGGTCGAAAAAAAGTATCTATCGAAATATGTCGCGAAAGTCGCTTTTTATGTAAGCTTCGAAGAAGAATAAAAAATAGAAAAGCGAGGAAACGAAAAGAAAAGAAGGCCGGCGGACCAGGCCACCGCGCGAGTCGCCTGACCGGCGCGCGACTCGCGTGGCAGTCTGTCCGGTTTTTATTATTTTGTCGAAAATCGTTAATTTTTATAAATCGCGTACAAATATGGATTAATTTATACCCGATTCATATTTTCGATATTCGTCGTATTCGATATTCGATTATGAAATCGATATCAAATATTCGGAAAAGATAAAAAAGTTCTAAGAAGAATCGTTTTGTAGAAAAAAGCGATGTTTAATAAAAAAATCGAGGAAAACGAAGAAGAAAGGGCCGTGGATTCAGGCCGCCGTGTGAGTCGCCTGAGGGTGGCGCGGCTCGCACGGTTTGCTGTCCCGGTTCGGTTTTTCGAGAAATTGTTAATTTCGATAGATCGCGTATAAATATGAATTAATGTATACTCGATCTATGCTTTCGATATTCGTCGTATCCGATATTTGATTATGAAATCGATATCGAATACTTGGAATGATTTTTAGAAAAGTTTTGTAGAAAAAGCTTGTTTTGAACGAAAAGTTTAAAAAAAGAATTTTGAACGAAAAAGATGTTAATTCTCTCCGCGTATAAAATCGTCGAATTTTATTTAGAAAGATGTAACGATTTTATTTAGCATCAACGAGAATGAATTAATTTTGTTCTTGTTAGGTACGATATTCGATTAGAGAATCAATATCGTATTTTAAGAACGTTATAAAAATAGTTTTTTTTGTAGTATCGATATTAGAAATAAAAAATATGCGACGAACGACCCATATTAAAAATATGACCGACGACGACACGACCCAAAAAAAATGTGAGAAAGAAAGAGAAAAATAGAGAAGAAACGGGTTTGATTTACACCCTCAACCTTCATGCTTCGTTTTCTCGGAATAAGGCTCGTCGGAAAGTGGTTTAAACTTGGGAGCGTCGAGATGATGCGGGGCGAGTTAAGGTGTGTGGTTGGACGTGTGGTTGGACGGTTTCTCGGGGTTTCGAGGCTTCTTCGGGAATATGTCGGGATTTGCTTTGAATTATTTTTACTAGATATCGAGGACGTGTGTGTGTGGACATGACATAGGTCCACCCCGACGCGGCGAAGCGCGGGTTTGGGGAGGCGAATGAATCTCCATGAGATGGTCAAATGGAAATTTAAATCGAAGTCGGAGTCGCCACCGAATTTTATGGTTATTCGGAACCGTTCGAGCTCACTCTATGTCGTAGTGGGCCGTGTACAAAATACGGCCCATTTCCGATGTCAGAGTTTATTGGGCTCGTCCCTTTTGCATATCGATATAGATGCCGACTGGGCGGTTAATCGTATATTGAATGACTCTCGTTGCCAATGGTTTCGGACATCCGGAAACCACGGTTCTGAGTAAGGGGTGAGGGTACGTGTTGGGAAGTTCACTAAGAACACCCAACCCCGCCCGCACATTAGCGGCCTCTACTAGGATATCGAATGACGTTTTAATGCGCGCGTTAGTTGAACGATGAATGATTATGCAAACATTGTTTTCTAAGCATGTGAAAAATTGAATGGGTTGCTAAGTCAATTTAATGCATGAAAATTGATTAACGTCAAAGTTGTATTTAGCATATGAGATTCGTTTTAGTATAATAAAACAAATGAAATAAAAAAGATGAATTTGCTACAAAAGATGAACAAACGAGTTAGTATCGATTTGTAAATAATAATAGCAAAATAAAATATGCGAAATCGAAAAAATAAATATTAATCGAAATCTGAAAAATATTGTTTGAAAAGAACGTTGTTTTGTATAAAAAAACGAAGTTCGAAAAATAATAAAAAAGAAGGAAAAGGCCGTGGCAATCAGCCGGCCGCGCGACTCGCCCGGGACGCCGGCGGGTCGCGTGGTGGCCTGTTTTGGGTCCGGTTTTCGAAAACTCGAAGTTCGTATTAAATCGCGTATGAATATTGCATGATTCGTACTCGACTTAATATTTTCGATATTCGTTATATTCGACAGTTGACTACGAAATCAATATCAAATACTTGGAATAGTTTTTAGAAAAAAATGTAGATTTTAGAAATCGATCGAAGAATAAATAATAAAACGAACGAAAAAGTTGAAAAAAAGAAGTCCCTGGATTCCAGGCCTGCGCGCGAGTCGCCTGGGCATGGCGCGACTCGCGTGCGGGTCTGTCCGTCTTTATTTTTGTTCGAAAATTGTTATTTTTGAACGAAAAGTAAAAGAAAAGAATTTTGACAAAAAAGATGTAACGATTTCTGATATCGTCGAAATCTTAATATAATTCTTTTCGATACGATATTCGATTATAGAAAAATCGATATCGTATGTTTAAGAATATTCGTTATGAAAATAGTTTTTCGTTAATAACGATATTAGAAAAATAATAAGAAAACGACTCTTGACCCATAAGAAACGGACGAAGAGGAGAAAGGGAGAGAAAGGAAGAAATCGGGTTTGATTACACCCTCAACCTACATGCTCTTGTTGACTCGGATCGGGACTCGTCGGAATGTGGCTAGGCACGGGAGTGTCGAGGCAACGTCGGTCGGGTTAGGGTGGTACGGTTTTGACGGGTGAAGGGTGTCGGATATCGGGACCGGTTTCCTTCGGGTTTTGGATGTATTATCGGTTTCTCGATGCTAAAGGAATTATGTGTGTGTGTGTATGAATTGTGTAGGAAGAATTGTTGGTAAAAATCGTATTCATTAATTGTCCATGAATCGTGTTTTTTGTGTTGGATGCAAGGGGCTATTTATAGGAAATTCCCGACCTTGGCTTGGGAGAGTTTGACTACCGCTTAGGATAGGAAACGAGGGAACTTGAGGGAAATAAGGATTCCGCTTTCTTGTGGAGGAAGAAAGGCAAACCGGCTGGTTTGCTACTGTTTTGGGCTGTTTCGGCCGAGTGTTTTACACTCGGTCGGATGCTCGAATCGGTTTTTGAATAGGACTCATGTTTGAGCTAGAATTACCGCTTGAGTAAGAAGCTGAGGAGAACGAGAATTCCGTTTTCTTGTAAGAGAAGAAAAGAGGAAAACCGGCTGACTTGTACTACTTGGCCGAGTGGTTGCACTCGGTTGAGTGTCTGAGTCGGTTCTCGGATAGGATTCCTACTCGGGATCGAATTCTACCTTAAACGGAATTGTTTATTATTTCTTGTATGGCTGATTTTGTAGAGTTGGAGTGTGGACTGGACACGTGAGATGTCACGGTCAGTCCGGGGGTTACGGGAAATATCTTTGACCGGGTTTTGACTCGGTCGCTAAAAGACGGTTTTACCCCTGGTGTCAGATTCGACCCAAATTAGTGTTATTTGACTCGAAACGACCCACTGGGCCTGAATTTGAGGTTGGTTTTGTGAGGTTTGTACTCCGTAAAATGCCTAGGCCAAATGTCCATCATTTCGAGCCCATTTCCGAGTACGTTAAAGCACGTTAGCGTCCGATCATCATCGGGTGTTTGTCGGAAACTACTATAGACACCTGGCGGTCAAAATGTGGGTGTCTACAGAGCCCCCACTCTGACTGAGGCTTGGACAGGGCGAAAGTCAGAGTAGCTACCAGGCCAATCAAAGATTAAGACCTGGCAGACTTCCGGTCGGGTCGTTTAAGGTCCGTTAGACCTGCGTAAAGGGCCCACCGGCCACAGACTAGAAATGTACCTGAACTGATGATGATAACTCCGTGGGGAATTGGACTTGTCGTATAAGACTTAGGTGCGCCTATATATGGGCTCATCCTGTTAAATGCCGCTGGGGAGTTATGTGAATTGCGCTGTCGTGATTTGTACCTGTATAAGTTACATAAATTTTGCATGCAACACGTAGGCGAAACAAATATGACTCGCGCTGGGGAATAAAAATGATTTTTGCTGCATTTTGAAATCGAAGTCCTGAAAGCAACTCACGTGCTAGGAAATAGGTTTTCAAAAATTGAAAGGGTTGAAAAGAAATTTGCAATTTAAATAGATTGAAATTTGACCTTGTCGAAAAGGATTTTTTTTTCCAAATGGCTAAGTTTTTGCAAATGAGAATTTGAAAAGAGAGGCCTACCGGCAGACTCGACTCTGGACGCGACAGGACGAGTTGACAGACACGACTTGGACTCTCTAAGGGTTTGACCGTGACTTGGTAAGGAGGTGGGCCACCTAAGATGACAAGACTCTTAAGTTGCGCTATTCCGTAGCCTAGGCGAGTGACAACACGGTCGAATCCTCGGAATAGGAAGGCTGTGCTATGGGGGGATTGCAGTAGTCTGTAATGAGACTGTTTTTGCAGGACTTAGCAGTGGAATGATGTAGACTAGTGCTCTTTTGAATCCTTTTTTATTCTAGGGTGCATTTCCAAAGTGGGTATTGCCTCGAGTCGTGACAGATTCTTGTCCTAGAGTGAGCCGAGTGCTAGGACACACTGTAGAAAGGAGGCTAGATTTTGAAAGTATTTGGATTATGTGAGTGGATGGAGAACTTCTGCCTAGGAGAAGCCCCCAGAATGACAAAGCTAACTGTCGAGAACATGACAGTGTCGTGACCGGAATGATGGTGCTTTTTGAATGTGTGTCAAAGTGGGTGGTTGTGCCTCTGTTGAAAGGCTGCCTACGTATTCACATGTGGTGAAATCAAACCAAGCCGTAGTTCAGTGGATTATGGTGCCTAGTTTATTAGGGCTTTGTGTGTGACTAGCCATAGCAATGATGTAGGCTAGGTGCATTCCCAATGATGTCTTGATCAAAGGGCTAGAATAGTTAGGATGTTGATCCTGTGACTGTGAGCGTTCTCCGGGGTAGCCCCCAGAGGTGGTGTGAACTATTTGGGCATGTTCTATGCCGACTGCAAGTTGAGTTCCCGTGTTTGGGGTTGGTAACTGGTTTGAATGAGAAGAATTGGGATGGGATTTTAACGAGTTCTGTTCTCGGGGATTTTAACGAGTTTTGCTCTCGAGGATTTTAACGAGTTTTGCTCTCGGGGATTTGATGAGTTTTGCTCTCGGGGATTTGAACGAGTTTTGCTCTCGGGGATTTGATGAGTTTTGCTCTCGGGGGGATTTGACGAGTTTTGCTCTCGGGGGATTTGACGAGTTTTGCTCTCGGGGGATTTGACGAGTTTTGCTCTCGGGGGATTTTGACGAGTTTTGCTCTCGGGGGATTTGACGAGTTTTGCCCTCGGGTCTTTGTATAGTGATTGTGAATTTTGTTATGTAAAGGGGAAGTCGAGTAAAATGACTCGAACTTTGATCAGGATAAGTTTTGATAATGCGAGATTTGATTTCCATGTCTAGCCCTAATGGTTAGGGGTATCCTATGGAGCTTGAATCCTCAAAATTCCGGGCTGTCTCTGGCCTGGGTCTCGGGAAGGTCTTGAGGGTTGTAATGTGGGAAGGCTAAATGTGGTGTTAGCTGACCAGCTTGATTGTCTCTCCCTTATTGGATGGTATAAGTATTGATAATTTTGAATTGATCGTTTTCACTACGGTCATGGTTTTTTGAATATTTTTTGGTTGACCTCTTAGCCCCGGTCATGGGTGCCTCTTTTTTTTTAATAATGGCCTGCTTTTTTGTTTTGGCCTTTTGCTTTTTCTTGTATTGGACTTTTGATTTTTTTTTGTCCAGTTTTTTCCTTTTTTTTTTGTTGGTCAGACTAACACCTAAGGTAGGGATCAGTTAGTCTTATTGGATGAGTGTTTTATTGTGGGAAATGGGCTTGCCTCCCGTCTTGAACCCAAACTAGGAGACTACCTAGATTTGTCATAGGATTCGATACCGCTCCTGCTAAGGGTAGTTATGTGGCTTTCTATACCAGACATGGAACAGGTAAAGGAAAACACGGGTCTCATTTCCTGCAGTCATTATAGATGTGCCTATAATAGTCACGTGCGTGTCCTCACAGTGTATGACGGTGTTCATCATGTTCTCGGAAACACATAAGGAAATTATAGATGAGAGATTGAAAAGCTGACTTTATTGAATTTTGAAAAAAAGAGGACAGAGTACAACTGACTCTGACTTTGAAATTGAAAGAAATAGAACATCCTAGACTCGGACTCAGACTCGGACTTAAACCAAATCTAGACTCTCGGATAGTGTTGTCAATTCAGCTTCTAAGGACTCAAGTTGATGTCCAGTATAGCCTCCAATAGACGCTTCACCCAGATCTTCATTTTGTCGAAGATCATCTTCAATCCTAATGCCCATTTCGGTAAGCACTGCAAAGTTTGAAATGCCGGCATACCTAAGATGGACGCGATAGGAAGGGAGGAGGTTGTTGATGAACGCCTCCACTAGTGTCTTCTCGTTGGGCTTGTCTACCAACTTCACACTTTCGACCCTCCACCTTTGAAGGTACTTGGTGAAACCTTCTTTGGGCTCTTGGGCCATAACTTCCAAAGTACGCATGGTGGTCTGGATTTCAGCATTATCCGCGTAGTTTCACGCGAATTCCATTGCAACATCGTCCCAAGTTTTGTATTTCTTGGGGTCTAGCCTGTAGTACCAGGCTCTCGGGTGCTTTTCCAGAGAGGAAGCGAAGAGATGCTTGAACATGGTCGATTTGACCCCCTTAACAGCCATAAAGTCTTTGAAAGCCCGAATATGGAGTACCGGGTCTTCCGTCCCGTCAAACATTGGTAAGCCCGTTAAGTTGAGGTTAGCGGGCAGTTCATCGGTCAAGGGCGAGTAGGTACGAGCATTTTCCGTGAGGATGGTGTTTCTGGTGGTCGAGTGGACCTGTTCTTCAAGTTTGCGAACGGCGCTGACCAGTTCAGCTATGGGCCCAGTAGTTTCATTCCTGACCTTAAAAGTCCTTTGCTCCACGGCACTCAAACGGGTGGCAATGGTCGTTTGTTCGGCCCTGATATCCGTCAATTGGGCTTCAAGCTCAGCTAGGGAGGTTGTCAATTGGTCCAAAGTTTCTTGCATTTTCTGGCGTCTGGTTACCGGTGGCCTGTCTGTAAGAATACCGCGTAATCAGAGAAGTTGCTTCGGAACTCAATTTCACCAAGGCATAGGAAATAGCGCGGGAGGAGAGACGACTCCAGTTTGACTCGGGTTAGACTCTCTAAGACAAATGTGTAGGGTACGATTCTCAGAGTGACTGTGATTAATCGCTCCGTCGGAGAATAGCCCCCAAGTGAGGCTAAGGACTTTGATAGGACCCAGATGGTGTGGCATCTAAGTGACTCGAAAGTGGGATACGTGAAACAACACGTGCAAGACATGACCCTTAGAGCAACCGTGATTGATCGCTCTGCTGAAGGGTAGCCCCCGAGTGGGACTGAAGACTTTGTTAAGACTCGAGTGAGTGACCCTTAGACGTAAGGACCGTGAACCTTTTGTTATAGGGCTATGCCTTGTAAAAGGTTGACTCGGAAAAGACACTTAGACGGGTGACTTGTGAAAGGTGGATCTCCTTTAGGATCCAGCTATGTGGGCTGGGCCTTGTTCGAAGGAAGGTTCACGTGAAACATTCCCAGACTTTAGACTCGATTGTGTAACTGGGCCAACCTTTGTAGGAGTATGTCCTACGTAGGTGGGCCTTGCCTTAGTAAAATAAGGCGGACTGGGATATGGAGGAAACTCGTGATGTAAGATCGACAGAGTTTCGACGCTAGAGACTTCAACGACTTATGACACGACCCGACACTGCTAAATACGGGAAGTCCTAAGAAGAGAAGGTTTTGAAATATGATATTTTGAAAAGCCCGAAATGAATCGGGTGGAGAAATTCGGCCCTTTTTTCGAAAAAAAAAAAAAAAAGGAGTGGGCCGAATGATGGGTTTTGAAAGTTTCGAAAATATTTTCGAGTTTTGAATTGGGCATAATACCGGCTAGAAAAAGGCTATTTTGAGTAAAATCATAAGTCCTAAGTTCGGTATATGACCCGGGTTTTGAAATTGGATATTTGAAAAAGGATGCAAAATTTGAAAAGATGACGGTTTTGAAAAAGATGTGGATCAAGTAGCACGTAGTCATGGAAACAGTATAATGACGCCATGTATGCTCTTAATCTAAGTCTCGGTCAGTCTGTAAGGGTCTATACCAGTGTACACAGCCTATCAAGAATCGGGGCGGACTCCCTAACTCGAGTTGAGATTAGGACATGCCGTAAAACCCATATGAATCGGCTAGTGGACACCTTTGACATAACCAGTTTGGACTATATCAATGGTATAGTGGGACGTCGGTCGCGAGTACCGGCCCGGGAAAATGGGGTTTATGCATGAACCGTAAAACTAAAACGCGCATTGTACTAGTCAAACGATTTCTATTCGAGTCTCACCCTGAGGACACTGAAGGTTATTAACTCATCAGAAAATCCCCAGCGGAGTCGCCAAATTGTGGACATGACATAGGTCCACCCCGACGCGGCGAAGCGCGGGTTTGGGGAGGCGAATGAATCTCCATGAGATGGTCAAATGGAAATTTAAATCGAAGTCGGAGTCGCCACCGAATTTTATGGTTATTCGGAACCGTTCGAGCCCACTCTATGTCGTAGTGGGCCGTGTACAAAATACGGCCCATTTCCGATGTCAGAGTTTATTGGGCTCGTCCCTTTTGCATATCGATATAGATGCCGACTGGGCGGTTAATCGTATATTGAATGACTCTCGTTGCCAATGGTTTCGGACATCCGGAAACCACGGTTCTGAGTAAGGGGTGAGGGTACGTGTTGGGAAGTTCACTAAGAACACCCAACCCCGCCCGCACATTAGCGGCCTCTACTAGGATATCGAATGACGTTTTAATGCGCGCGTTAGTTGAACGATGAATGATTATGCAAACATTGTTTTCTAAGCATGTGAAAAATTGAATGGGTTGCTAAGTCAATTTAATGCATGAAAATTGATTAACGTCAAAGTTGTATTTAGCATATGAGATTCGTTTTAGTATAATAAAACAAATGAAATAAAAAAGATGAATTTGCTACAAAAGATGAACAAACGAATTAGTATCGATTTGTAAATAATAATAGCAAAATAAAATATGCGAAATCGAAAAAATAAATATTAATCGAAATCTGAAAAATATTGTTTGAAAAGAACGTTGTTTTGTATAAAAAAACGAAGTTCGAAAAATAATAAAAAAGAAGGAAAAGGCCGTGGCAATCAGCCGGCCGCGCGACTCGCCCGGGACGCCGGCGGGTCGCGTGGTGGCCTGTTTCGGGTCCGGTTTTCGAAAACTCGAAGTTCGTATTAAATCGCGTATGAATATTGCATGATTCGTACTCGACTTAATATTTTCGATATTCGTTATATTCGACAGTTGACTACGAAATCAATATCAAATACTTGGAATAGTTTTTAGAAAAAAATGTAGATTTTAGAAATCGATCGAAGAATAAATAATAAAACGAACGAAAAAGTTGAAAAAAAGAAGTCCCCGGATTCCAGGCCTGCGCGCGAGTCGCCTGGGCATGGCGCGACTCGCGTGCGGGTCTGTCCGTCTTTATTTTTGTTCGAAAATTGTTATTTTTGAACGAAAAGTAAAAGAAAAGAATTTTGACAAAAAAAGATGTAACGATTTCTGATATCGTCGAAATCTTAATATAATTCTTTTCGATACGATATTCGATTATAGAAAAATCGATATCGTATGTTTAAGAATATTCGTTATGAAAATAGTTTTTCGTTAATAACGATATTAGAAAAATAATAAGAAAACGACTCTTGACCCATAAGAAACGGACGAAGAGGAGAAAGGGAGAGAAAGGAAGAAATCGGGTTTGATTACACCCTCAACCTACATGCTCTTGTTGACTCGGATCGGGACTCGTCGGAATGTGGCTAGGCACGGGAGTGTCGAGGCAACGTCGGTCGGGTTAGGGTGGTACGGTTTTGACGGGTGAAGGGTGTCGGATATCGGGACCGGTTTCCTTCGGGTTTTGGATGTATTATCGGTTTCTCGATGCTAAAGGAATTATGTGTGTGTGTATGAATTGTGTAGGAAGAATTGTTGGTAAAAATCGTATTCATTAATTGTCCATGAATCGTGTTTTTTGTGTTGGATGCAAGGGGCTATTTATAGGAAATTCCCGACCTTGGCTTGGGAGAGTTTGACTACCGCTTAGGATAGGAAACGAGGGAACTTGAGGGAAATAAGGATTCCGCTTTCTTGTGGAGGAAGAAAGGCAAACCGGCTGGTTTGCTACTGTTTTGGGCTGTTTCGGCCGAGTGTTTTACACTCGGTCGGATGCTCGAATCGGTTTTTGAATAGGACTCCTGTTTGAGCTAGAATTAACGCTTGAGTAAGAAGCTGAGGAGAACGAGAATTCCGTTTTCTTGTAAGAGAAGAAAAGAGGAAAACCGGCTGACTTGTACTACTTGGCCGAGTGGTTGCACTCGGTTGAGTGTCTGAGTCGGTTCTCGGATAGGATTCCTACTCGGGATCGAATTCTACCTTAAACGGAATTGTTTATTATTTCTTGTATGGCTGATTTTGTAGAGTTGGAGTGTGGACTGGACACGTGAGATGTCACGGTCAGTCCGGGGGTTACGGGAAATATCTTTGACCGGGTTTTGACTTGGTCGCTAAAAGACGGTTTTACCCCTGGTGTCAGATTCGACCCAAATTAGTGTTATTTGACTCGAAACGACCCACTGGGCCCGAATTTGAGGTTGGTTTTGTGAGGTTTGTACTCCGTAAAATGCCTAGGCCAAATGTCCATCATTTCGAGCCCATTTCCGAGTACGTTAAAGCACGTTAGCGTCCGATCATCATCGGGTGTTTGTCGGAAACTACTATAGACACCTGGCGGTCAAAATGTGGGTGTCTACAGTGTGAATGTATGATACGTGTATAATGGCTGTGTAAAATCGTGTCAAAACCGTGTCCTTTTGTGTTGGACGAGAGGTCCTATTTATAGGAGTCGAGGTAGTCTTGCTTGTGTGACAAGAAATACCGGTTTGGATAGAAAATACGAGAGTTCGAATGGAAACCAAAGTCCCGTTTCTTGGTGGAGAAGCCAAATATCTCGGCTGTCAAGGGGGGTGTTTCGGCTGTTTTGGATGTCTTGGCCGAGTATTTGGAGCTCGGTTGGTGTCTGATTCGGTTTCTGGATAGAACTCCTACTTGAGATCGAATTCTACCTTTAACGGAATTGTTTAATGTTTTCGAAGCTGATTTTTTGTAGTGTTGGAGTCCAAACCGGACACTTGAGGTGTCACGGTTTGTCCGCGAGTCTCGGGAAAAAATATCTTTGACCGGGTTTGACCCGGTCGCTAAAAGACGGTTTTACCCCTGGTGACGGTTTCGACCCAAATTAGTCTTACTTGACTCGAAACGACCCACTGGGCCTGGATTTGAGGTTGGTTTTGTAAGATTTGTACTCCGTAATAAGTCTAAACCAAATGTCCATGATTATGAGCCCATATCCGAGTCCATCAAAGCACGTTTACGTCCAATCATCATCGGGTGTTTGGCGGGAACTATTATAGACACCTGGCGGTCAAAATGTGGGTGTCTACACTTAGTAGGAAATTAAACAGGCCCAATATGAATTTGTGAGGTATTAGACTGTGACTACTTATGAGGTCCAGTTAGTCCCTTGGTATAACCTAATCTATGCTACTATATAAAGATATAGTCATGAGTAATTAGGAGATTAAGAATCAACCTAGCTAAGGAGAAAATCCTAGCTAATGTAAGCTAGTTCAGTTTATTGACTCAAGCACCATTAAAAGTAAGAGAGAGAATCATTATTATCTCTTCCGTCCTAGCAGGCATGAGATTCTGACTGGGTTGGTGGACCGAGTAGAGGAGCAACACGTGGGGATCTAGTATCTCTCTATCTCATATATCGAGAAATTTACGCTACGAGGGTATGTATTTCTCGACCTACCTTTGTCCTGATTCAAATCTATATTGTACTTGTATTCTTGGATTGTTGCTAGGAAATTGTTTCCTGAAATTCTGTTTTCGCACCGGTATAATCCTAACGTCGCACAAAATTAGAGAAGCATCAGAGAACGTTTGGGGGTTATGGTATGTGTTAAACCACTTTTACCAGAAAATTGATTTATAGTCAAAAAGCGATCTACTCAACTCGTGAAATCGGGCACGGTACATCCTGAAGACACCCTAGTAAGGTGGTATGAAAACCAAGTATATTTGAAATGTGACGCGATATGAGCTCCCGAGCAGCTCGATTTTAATGTATAATACACATTTTTTAGAGTTTTGGGTCTGGAATAAAAATAGTTGAAAATTCTACAAAGTTTTTATCGAGTAGGTAGGAACGTTCACACAAAATATGAGGAGCAATGGAGAACGTTTGGTGGTCCCGGTATGTGTTAAATCACCCTACTAGAAAAATCTATTTATCTTGTAAAAGCAACCTATTCTTGTCGCTTGAGCGTTAAATCCGCAGAGTATATACTAAAGACACGCTAGTCATGTGGTATGAAAATCAGGTTGATTTGAATTGTGACTCGAAATGAGCTCCCGAGCAGCTCGATTTGTAGTGTTATAATACACATTTTTCTTAGCTTTGGGGTCGGAATAAAAATGGCTGAAAATCATACAAAGTTTCCATCGGGTCGGGAGGAACTTCCATACAAAATATGAGGAACAACGGAGAACGGTTGGTGGTCTCGGTATGTGTTAAACCACCCCTACCTAAAAATCTATTTATTGTGTAAAAGCGACCTATATTTGTCGTTTGGGCGTGAAATCAGACAATGAATATTTTGAAGACACCCCAGTCACTTGATATGAAAATAAGGTTGATTTGAAATGTGACTTGATATGAGCTCCTGAGCAGCTCGATTTGTTTATATTAAGCGTAAAATTTTATTTGGATCGATTAGATTAAAAGTAAGGAAATGGAAAAGAAGAGTATAAACGAAATTGTAGTGTATGGTTGAATAGTGAAACACTATTCTTATTAAATGTTTTAGAATTTCATGCACCCTTTTTAATACGTATAGATAATAGTATTCGCATAAATTATGTGGTATAGTGGTATGCCTGTTGATTCTATCAAGTAAGGTTTGCGGTTCAATTCCTGTCGAATGTTAGATCAATAAGTTGCAACAATTCAAAAGATAACATTATATATATTTTTTTTTGAATTTCTAAGACGGGATTAACTATACTCAATCAAATAAAGAGATAAAAAATTGTTCAATACATCGAGGCAGCGACACCCCCCAAACTAAACTGAACTCATCGAGGCCTGGAGGTTGTAGGCCTTGGAGCGTCGCTCGACCGGGAGATCAGGTGTTGGGCCTATCGGGGTGATTAGGCCTTTTGATGAAAGCCTCTGCAGGGCATTCTCATAGGTGGTGCCTATGTCGGTGAATACTCGGGGGGTGGTATTCTTCTGGGACGAGGCATCCAGTGCATTTACCTCGTCAAAAATGCTACGAGTTGCAGCAGTAGACGTGGGCTTGCTTGTTGATGAGCTGGCCCCTTGGTATCCCTTGGCGGAGGCCTTAGTGAGGCTTTCCAACCTTAAATCATTTTCGATTCTCATTCCCATCTCAGTTAGGACCGCGAAGCTAGGTATGATGGCATACCGGAGATGGACCCGGTAAGCAGGAAGGAGGTTCTTGACGAAGACTTCAACCAGCACTTTTTCACTGAGCTTATCGACCAGTTTGACGCTTTCAGCCCTCCAGCGCTGAAGGTATTTTGTGAATCTTTCCTTAGGTTCCTGGGCCATTACTTCCAGGGTGCGCATAGTGGTCTGGATTTCCGTGTTGTCGGCGTAGTTCCGAGCGAATTCCGTTGCCACGTCATCCCAAGTTTTGTATTTCTTGGAATCGAGCCGGTAGTACCAGGCCCTTGGGTGCTTCTCGAGAGAAGAAGCGAACAGGTGTTTGAACATGTTGGACTTAACCCCCTTAAGGGCCATGAATTCCTTGAAAGCCCGAATATGGTGAACCGGGTCTTCAGTACCCTCGAACATTGGCAGGCCCGTCAGATTGAGATTGGCAGGTAGTTCGTCGGTCAATGGGGTGTAGATCCGAGCATTCTCCGTGTGGATGGAGTTTTGGGTCGACAGATGGACCTGTTCTTGCAGTTTGTGGACTGCGCTGGACAATTCAGCTAAAGGCCCAGTAGTATCAACACTGCCGCTGGGAGTTCCCTGCTCCACGGCACTTACCCGGGTGAGGATGGCGATCTGGTCTCCTCTCATTGACGTGATCATGTTTTCTAGCTTGGTCAAAGAGGACCTCAATTCATCTATGGCTTGTTGCGTCATGGCTCGGGTGTGGAGTGGCATGTCTGTAAGGGCACCGCGTAATCAGTAACTGACCCAGATCTTAGAATCAAAGAGTACATCCCGAGCAAAGAAAAGACTAGACGAGAAAAAGACTGAAAAACGACTTCTAGACGGATGACCCGTGGATGGTGGGCCTTCCTTAGGATTCGGCAAAGTGGGCCTAGTCCCGTTCGAAGGAAGGTCTACGTGAGAATTCCCCAGACTTTGGACTCGAGTGTGTAAACGGGCTTCCCTTCACAGGAGTTTGTCCTACGAAGGTGGGCCGTGCCTTGACAAATAAGGCGGACTGGGATAGGGTAGAAACTCGTGATGTAAGATCGACGAAGTTTCGACGCTATAGATTCTAACCACTTATGACAAGACCCGACACTGCTAAATACGGGAAGTCCTAAGAAGAAGAAAGTTTTAAAAAGGGAATTTGGATTTGAAAACCGAGCAAGGTCGGATTGGAAGGCCCGATTTTTTTTGAAAATCGAAAAAAACGTTACCGGGCCGAGACTTCGGATTTTTTGAAACGGTTTGGGCAGCATACCGGCTAAAAATAGGATATTTTGAGTCAAAATCATAAGTCCTAAATTCGGTAGCTTTCCGGGTTTTGAAAAATAGATGGGTTTGAAAAGATGCAAGTTTTTTGAAAATGACGGTTTTTGAAAAAGACCAAAAGAAGATCAAGTAGCATGTAGTCACGGAAACAGTATAATGACGCCATGTATGCTCTTAGTCTAAGTCTCGGTCAGTCGAATAGGGTCTATACCAACGACGATAGCATTCTCGCAAATCAGGACGGACTTCCTAAGCCGAGTTGGTCTTAGAACCTGCCGTAAAACCCATGCGAGTTCCACCATCAAAGTTTTTAGTGCACCCATTTAGGAATGCACCGTGGTATAGTGGGACGTCGGTCACAAGTAACCGGCCCGGGAAAAAATGGGGTTATGCATGAACCATTGAACTAAAACGTGTACATTACTAATCGAACGATTTCTTTTCGAGTCTCACCCTGAGGATGCCGATGGTAAGTGACACATCAGTTGATCCCCAACGGAGTCGCCAAATTGTGGACATGACATAGGTCCACCCCGACGCGGCCACGCGCGGGTTTGGGAAGGCAAATGAATCTCTATATGAGATGGTCAAATTGAAATTTAAATCGAAGTAGGAGTCGTCACCGAATTTTGTGGTTATTCGGAACCATTCGAACCCACTCTATGTCGTAGTGGGCCATATTTAAAACATGGCCCATTTCCGATGTCAGAGCTTATCGGGTTCGTCCCTTAGCATTGATACCGATACCGACATTATCGGATATCGTGTATTGAATGACTCTCGTTGCCAATGGATTCGGACATCCGGAAACCATGGTTCTGAGTAAGGGGTGAGGGTACGTGTTGAGAAGTTCACTGAGAACACTCAACCCCGCCCGCACTTAGCGGCCTTTACTAAGATATCGTTCGTTTTTTATGTACACGCGTTAGTTCGACGGTTGAATTATATGCAAAGAGTATTTTCCCTAGACACCTGAGAGAAAAATAAATGGGTTGCTAAGTCGTTTAATGCATGTTAAGCTAATAACGTCGAAGTTATTTTAGCATGTGAAGTTCGTTTTAGTCTAATAAAACAAACAAAATAAATAAATTGCTACAAACACGAGAAAACGAGTTAGTAACAATGAATAAATTGAATAAATATGTAAATAAATAAAATGCATGATTTTTGAAAAGATTTATGTCACGTGATGGATTAGCACACGTTGACCGAGGTCGAAAAAAAGTATCTATCGAAATATGTCGCGAAAGTCGCTTTTTATGTAAGCTTCGAAGAAGAATAAAAAATAGAAAAGCGAGGAAACGAAAAGAAAAGAAGGCTGGCGGACCAGGCCACCGCGCGAGTCGCCTGACCGGCGCGCGACTCGTGTGGCAGTCTGTCCGGTTTTTACTATTTTGTCGAAAATCGTTAATTTTTATAAATCGCGTACAAATATGGATTAATTTATACCCGATTCATATTTTCGATATTCGTCGTATTCGATATTCGATTATGAAATCGATATCAAATATTCGGAAAAGATAAAAAAGTTCTAAGAAGAATCGTTTTGTTGAAAAAAGCGATGTTTAATAAAAAAATCGAGGAAAACGAAGAAGAAAGGGCCGTGGATTCAGGCCGCCGTGTGAGTCGCCTGAGGGTGGCGCGGCTCGCACGGTTTGCTGTCCCGGTTCGGTTTTTCGAGAAATTGTTAATTTCGATAGATCGCGTATAAATATGAATTAATGTATACTCGATCTATGCTTTCGATATTCGTCGTATCCGATATTTGATTATGAAATCGATATCGAATACTTGGAATGATTTTTAGAAAAGTTTTGTAGAAAAAGCTTGTTTTGAACGAAAAGTTTAAAAAAAGAATTTTGAACGAAAAAGATGTTAATTCTCTCCGCGTATAAAATCGTCGAATTTTATTTAGAAAGATGTAACGATTTTATTTAGCATCAACGAGAATGAATTAATTTTGTTCTTGTTAGGTACGATATTCGATTAGAGAATCGATATCGTATTTTAAGAACGTTATAAAAATAGTTTTTTTTTTAGTATCGATATTAGAAATAAAAAATATGCGACGAATGACCCATATTAAAAATATGACCGACGACGACACGACCCAAAAAAAAATGTGAGAAAGAAAGAGAAAAATAGAGAAGAAACGGGTTTGATTTACACCCTCAACCTACATGCTTCGTTTTCTCGGAATAAGGCTCGTCGGAAAGTGGTTTAAACTTGGGAGCGTCGAGATGATGCGGGGCGAGTTAAGGTGTGTGGTTGGACGGTTTCTCGGGGTTTCGAGGCTTCTTCGGGAATATGTCGGGATTTGCTTTGAATTATTTTTACTAGATATCGAGGACGTGTGTGAATGTATGATACGTGTATAATGGCTGTGTAAAATCGTGTGAAACCGTGTCCTTTTGTGTTGGACGAGATGTCCTATTTATAGGAGTCGAGGTAGTCTTGCTTGTGTGACAAGAAATACCGGTTTGGATAGAAAATATGAGAGTTCGAATGGAAACCAAAGTCTCGTTTCTTGGTGGGGAAGCCAAATATCTTGGCTGTCAAGGGGGGTGTTTCGGCTATTTTGGATGTCTTGGCCGAGTATTTGGAGCTCGGTCGGTGTCTGATTCGGTTTCTGGATAGAACTCCTACTTGAGATCGAATTCTACCTTTAACGGAATTGTTTAATGTTTTCGAAGCTGATTTTTTGTAGTGTTGGAGTCCAAACCGGACACTTGAGGTGTCACGGTTTGTCCGCGAGTCTCGGGAAAAAATATCTTTGACCGGGTTTGACCCGGTCGCTAAAAGACGGTTTTACCCCTGGTGACGGTTTCGACCCAAATTAGTCTTACTTGACTCGAAACGACCCACTGGGACTGGATTTGAGGTTGGTTTTGTAAGATTTGTACTCCGTAATAAGTCTAAACCAAATGTCCATGATTATGAGCCCATATCCGTGTCCATCAAAGCACGTTTACGTCCAATCATCATCGGGTGTTTGGCGGGAACTATTATAGACACCTAGCGGTCAAAATGTGGGTGTCTACACTTAGTAGGAAATTAAACATGCCCAATATGGACTTGTGAGGTATTAGACTGTGACTACTTATGAGGTCCAGTTAGGGATGGCAACGGATCCGGGATCCGATCCGGATCCGCAAGATCCGGTCCGCACGGATCGGATATGGATCCTAAATTTTGAGATCCGTTGGATATGGATCCGGATCCGCTATCTTTAAACGGATCCGGATCTGGATCTTAATAAATAAATCCGGATCCGGATCCGCAAATCCGTTTTATTAAAAAATTAACAATAATAAAAAGTTTAGAACTTTAATTTGTGTTTTTTTGGTTATTTCTAAGACTCTTTTTTTAGTTTATTAATCTTTGATCATGAATCTTTATATTCAATTTTATTTGTAAAATTATGAAAATTAATATGGTCGCA